>CAWUFW010002566.1:1200000-1800000 GCA_963921515.1 Calotriton arnoldi | reverse complement strand
AGAGCTGGAGTCCTAAAAGTTAAGACTACACAGTCTCCATCTAAGGTCTTTTTAGAATTACCTACCCAACCAATCTGCAGAGCCATCTTGAACTCTGCGAATAGCGGGTTTGTAATACCTGTTCTGGCACTTAGTAGATGCAAAGACTTATTCCTAAGTGTCGACCAATGCTCCAGCTCCCCCGATAACAGGAGGGGAACATTGGCCAGTACGATCGTGTATGGTGTTACTTCGGGAGGAAGTTGCAAATTACTACGGCCAGCTAAGTGACCCCTAGTTGGGTTCTGATGTCTTGAGTCACTTAGGGTCTGAGCACCCCGTTTATAATTATCCCTGGCGGGGAGGATCTCTTTTTGTGTATTTTGCGACCGCTCTCTGCCTCCATTCAGACCCTGTACAGGCTGTGGTTGGTTATAGGTGGAAAGTGGTTCACTTGGGTGGAGTGACCCTGACCCAGCCGGAGCGTTGGATTAAAGGGCGGAGTCTTGTTGGTACTGCCGAGACACGGCCCCATTTCCCAGGTTTCTAATCTCCTCATGATTTAGACCCTTGGGTCTACATGTTGAGGCAGCCATTGTATTACATTGACAGGTCGCTTGGGGGGCTTGGGGAGGACTACCCACCCGATTTTCCAATTTTGCTACACTCGCCTCCAGCGCCGATAATTTAAGCATTAATGGGTTCAAGAGGGCTGATATTACTGTTTCCAACTTTTTCCAGAACTCCGTATTATCATTATCCTGGTTTAAGATAGGGGCTGTTTGAGCAGTGTCTTTAGGTGCCAAGGAATGTCCTGCACAAACCTCCCTCTCCGTAGCCTTATGTTTATGTCCCGTAAACTTTGAAGGGGGAAACATTTTCTTAGTAGAACACTGGGCTTTTCTTTTCTTAGATGGCGGTGCTGAATTTGTCCCTTGACTGATTTTAACTTTCTGGCCCCTGGTGACTACATTCGGTCTCGTGGTACTATCAGATACTTCAATGCAGTCAACTATCTCTGCGTCGGATGCCGATGAGTGGTAGTCTCCTGGTGAGGGAGAGTTATGCGTGGCATTGATGTTTTCCGAGGGGGCCTTTACACTCACGTGGCAGGGGGGACAACTTGGATCTAATGAAAGCCTTCGCTCTGTAAGGGCAATTTCATGAATTAAAGCTGACTCTGCCCTTAGTAGGAAAGCATCTAGTGTCCCCACCATGCCCTGCCCTGTGCGCTTACTCATGATTTCCTCCCCCACGAGTCGATCAATACAGAACAATCTCATACAGTCTTCAGAATAAACGGAACGCTAGTTATATATTGTTAGACCTGGCACTGCTGGCGTGGGTCTCCCTTCCATTTTTTTGCTGTTGCCTCATGTGTTTTTGCTGGTTATAGATGCTTTGGGCACTGTGCCACTGCTATTCAGTGCCACAGTGCAAGTGCTCCCTTTGGTAAATTGATGTATGGATTAGTGACTCCATGATTGGCTGGATTGGTTTACTTGTCAGACCCTAGTACAGTGCACTGAGTGTGCCCAGGGCTTGTAAATCCAATGCTGCTGGTGGGCTTGCAGCACTGGTTGTGCCACCCACAGAAGCAGCCTGTAAAAGTGTGTCTCAGGTCTGCCATTGCAGAGCCTGTGTGCAGTCTGGTACTGCCATGTTGACTGGGCAAGTGCACCCACTTGCCAGTCCCTAAACCTTCCCTTTTCTTCATATCAGACACCCCTATGGTAGGCCCAAGGGCAGGGTGCATTGTAAGTATAAGGTAGGACATGCCCTGATGTGTGTGGCATGTCCTAATAGTGAATTACAGCCATTTTCGTTTTTCACTATTGCAAGGCTACCTGTTCTCCATAGGCCAGAATGGGCAGTTTGATTATAACATCTTATAATCCTAACTGACCGAGGGAACATGGTAGAAAAACAAATTTAGTATGCCTGAACTCAGAATGATAAAATACATCTTTTAGTGAAGTTGGTTTTAACATTCTGTGTTTGAAAATACCACTTTTAGAAAGTAGATATTTTCTTGCCTAACTATCCAAGCCTGCCTCTGCTAGGTTGTGTATTCCTTGTCTGGAGTTTGAGTGACAGGGGCTGGGGGATTCCAAGAGACAGGGTGAGTCAGCACAGGGCTGAATAGAGAGATCTGCATGGAGATGGGTGGGAGGAGTTGCACCAGGGACCTGAATAGGGCAGTGCCTTCCCTCCACAATGCTGGCTCCATCTCCTGTGGTGCGTCTGATGTCCCTGGCCTACACTGTGAAAGGAAAGAAGGAGTCTTGTCAACAAAGTGCTCCAGGACTGACCCAAACTGGTTTGGACTAGGCAGAGGCCTCTCTGCCTTCAGAGACAAAGGATTTTGGTGTATAAAAGAGGGGACCAAAACCCCAGAACTTTAGATCACTTTTGGGAAACAAGAAGAAACCTTTGCTGAGGAGAGGAACCAGAGAAAGGGGGAAGAGACTATCCCTAAGCTGAGTGCTGTTTGAGGGATTGGCCTGCAGTGGTTACCTGACTGCCAAAGAAAGGAGAGAGGAACTTTGTGTGTACTTTCATCAACTTGTGAAGGATCTCCAAGGGCTTGAGATAGAGCTTGCCTCCTGCTGAAGACTCAGGGACAACAGACTTCACCAACCAGCTCCCCAAGAGTCTTTTTGGAAAGTGCCTGCTGCTGTGCTGGACTTTCTAAGGGACTGCGTGTCGAGAGGAGCTGGAAGCGCGACTCAACGGAGAAGAGTGTCGCCGCTGCTGCCGCTGTCGCATCATCGCCGAAGCGCCTCGCATCGCCGGAGAAGAGGATCGACGTCGCATCAGACGCCGCCGCATCACCGGGTAGCGTGTCGCAGGGCCTGTCGCGGCTCAGAAGAATCGTTGAGTCACCGCACGGCTGTCGCATCATTGCCGAAGCCCCTCACATCGCCGGAGAAGAGGATCGACGTCGCATCAGACGCCGCCGCATCACCGGGAAGCGTGTCGCAGGGCCTGTCGCGGCTCAGAAGAATCGTTGAGTCACCGCACGACCGTCGCATCGTTGCCGAAGCGCCTCGCATCGCCGGAGAAGAGGACCGACGTCGCATCAGACGCCGCCGCATCACTGGGAAGCGTGTCGCAGGGCCTGTCGCGGCTCAGAAGAATCTTTGAGTCGCCGCACGGCCGTCGGGCATGCACGCATCGTTGTCGCATCAAGAAGAAGATGCCATTTTGTTTCATTGCACCGGATCTTCATCGCATCACGGCGCTGCTGGTCGCATCGCCACGAAAGCGCAGTAAGAAACCGACGCATCAACTCCCCACGCGGAGAAGAACCGACGCATCCCCTACGCAGCAGTAGGGACCCGACGCATCACCGTGCTTGCGTGTAAGGAACCAACGCATCACCTTTCCTGCAACACTTTCACTGTATAGCGTTACGCATCCAAAGGTACATTGAACTCAAAGTGTCGCATTGCCCATCTAAAAGAGAACTAAGCTAATTCTACCATTTTTGAAGTATAGTATTGTGGATTTTTGTCGTTTGTGGTCTTGTGTTAAATCTATATAAAAGATACTTATTTTTATACTACAACTTGTGTGGTGTCCATCTGTAGTGTTGTCACTTGATTACTGTATGTGTTCACAAATGCTTTACACACTGCCTCTGAGATAAGCCTGTCTGCTCGTGCCAAGCTACCAAGGGAGTGAGCAGGTGTTATTTTAGGAGTGTATCCTGACTAGACGCAAGGGTCCCTATTTGGACAAAGGTACCTGCCTCTGCCAACTAGAGACCCCCAAATCTAACATTGATGGTCAGCGGTGAGGATTCTGGACTTGCATTTGTGACTCATATACAGTGATTGGTGAACACTACTAGTGAGTGCAGACCAAACGCGACCACATACTTTTGGTAGATTGTTTTTCCTGAGATTTTCTATTTTTGCCAAGAACTGCCAAGTTTAACCACAATGGATAAAGCAGCATCCATAGCATCTTTTGATTATGATTGGGAAGAGGAGAAACTAGAATGCTACAATGTGAAACAGCTGAAGCACTTCTGCAGAAGATTTAAATTTGCTATGACCGGTCTCTCCAAGAAGGATGAGTTCCAAAAGGCGCTGAGGGCCTGGGTCGAAGCAAGGAATACCCCTGAGAATGAGGAGGGGGCTGAGAATGCAGATGGGCAGCTGGATGGGCCATTGGGTCCAGAGGGGAGGAGAGCAACTTCCCCAGTAGGTAGTAGTGTTTCTGCCAAGGGCCTGTCCCCAGAGGAGTTGGAGGACAGGGAGAAGAGTAGGATGTATGAGATGGAGCTGACCAAGCTCAAGCTGAATGGGCAGTTAGAATTTGATTTGCAAACTAGGAAATTGGCCCTAGAGGAAAAAAGGATGCAGTTGGATCATGAGAGGAATTTGAGGGAGTTGGAGTTGAAAGCTAGGAGCTTAGAGATCACTCCCTCTGGTGGCAGCACACCATCAATGCCTGTTGAAGCAAGGATGTGTATTCCTAAAGATGTGGTGAGAGAGTTTTATAAGAATGATGATATTGGGCAGTGGTTCAAAGCCTAGGAGGTAGCCATGTCTTCCCACCGGGTCCCTGAGAAGGATTGGGGAGCGGAGTTGTGGGGGCGGTTCCTTAGTGAGGGGCGGGACACACTGTTAGACTTGCCTTCTGAAGTCCATAATTCTTATAGCCACATGAAAGATGCATTGATGTCCAGGTATGGGTTGACTCCTGAATTGTATAGACAGAGGTTTAGAAATTGCAAGAAGGTGGAGTCAGGTACATGGGTAGAGTATGTAACTTTCTTTTGCAAAGCATTGGATGGTTGGGTGAAGGGTAGCAAAGTTAATGATTTTGAGGGGCTCTTTGATTTAATTGCATGGGAACACTTGTCAAGTAATTGTTTTCCAGAGCTACGCCAGCACCTGATTGATAGCAGGCTGACTAACCCTAGGAAGCTTGCTGAGGAGGCGGACCGCTGGGTGAGCACCCGGGTCCACAAGGCTCACGTTGGAGACTCCGCCAAGAGTGGGCAGGGTCCCCAGCAGAAGAGTGGGGAGACAAGGGTAAACAGAGGGAGTTCCAGAAAGGGCCCCGAAGTAATCCCCAAGGGAACCAAGGGAAGGGTTCCCAGCCTCCCCCTGAGAAGAAGCACGGGGCCCTGACAGGTAGGCCTGTTCCCAGGGGACCCCTGAGGTGCTACAAGTGTGGTGAAACGGGCCATAAGTCTAATGATCCCCAGTGCCCACAGTTTGGAAAGACAGCACCTACTGGTGCTCCACCCCGGCAGATGGCGAGTGTAGCCTTGGGGGAGGAGATGGGTGTCCAAGGTGGGTGGGGTCCCTCAGAAATGTCCCTTGTCTCTTTAGGAGACTGTGAGGTGGTCCCCAGGACCCAACTGCCTGATAACACTAAAAAGTATAGGCAGTGGGTGACCATCAATGGCCATAGAGTGGAGGCTCTTCGAGACACAGGAGCCAGTGTGACAGCTGTCAAGTGTCACCTGGTGTCTGAAGAGCAGGTTGTCCCCAATGCATTTTACCCAGTTGTTACCGCTGACAACACAGAGAGCCACTGCAAGGTGGCTCAGGTTCCCTTTGAGTGGGGGGGGTCTCTGGTACTCTTCAAGTAGCTGTGAGGCAAGCCATGCCTGTTGACTGTTTGTTGGGGAACGATTTGGAGAGCTCACCTTGGGCTAAGGTGGAGCGAAGTGCTCATTTGGAGATGTTGGGTCTGCCTGACTGGGCGTGTGTGACCACACGGTCCATGGCAGCCAGTAAGGGTGTTCAAGAGGACCTGGAGCCTGAGAGGGAGGCCCAGGTGCCTGCCTTAAAGAGAAGAGGCAGGGGGCACGGGAAACCGGCTCCCGAAGTTCCCACGGTCCAGGAGGGGGTAGACCCTGAGGGGGATGCCCTGGAGCATACAGGGGAACAGGTAGCTGAACTGGGGGACCTGCCTGAGCTGACCCATTGGCAGCAGGAAGGAGGACCCTCCAGGGAAGAGTTCTGCGCAGCGCAGAAGAAGTGCCCTTCTCTTGTGGGTTTGCGGCAGCAGGCTGCAGACCAGGCAGCAGGGGATCAGTCTGGATCACATTGGATCTACTGGGAGAATGATCTCCTGTATACTGAGCCTAAGGCTGCTGAGCCTGGGTCAGCCCGTGTGCTGGTGGTACCCCAGCGCTTCAGAGCCTTCCTACTGGGGCTGACTCATGATATGCCGTTAGCAGGACATTTGGGGCAGGACAAGACCTTTGAGAGGCTTGTCACCCACTTTTATTGGCCCCAAATGCGCAGGAGTTCAGATACTCACTGCAGGACCTGTCAGACTTGCCAGGCAAGTGGAAAGAGTGGGAGGAAGCAGAAGGCTCCTCTCAAGCCATTCCCTGTGGTCAGCACCCCCTTTGAACGGGTGGGTATTGACATTGTGGGGCCACTGGACCCCAAGACAGCCATGGGCAACAGGTTCCTGTGGTGGACCATGCCACCCGGTACCCGGAAGCCATACCTCTGAGGACAGTGACGGCCCCCGTGGTGGGACGGGCACTGATGGGAATTTTCTCCCGAGTGGGATTCCCTAGAGAGGTAGTGTCTGACCGAGGTACAAACTTCATTACCAAGTATATGAAGTCCCTGTGGCAGGAGTGTGGGGTAACGTATAAGTTCACCACTCCTTACCACCCCCAAGGAAATGGGTTGATTGAGAAATTCAACCGGACCCTAAAAGGCATGATTATGGGTCTTGAGGAACCTATGAGGCGTAAGTGGGACGTCCTCTTGCCATGCCTGCTCTTTGCATACCGTGAGGTGCCACAGAAATCTGTAGGGTTCAGTCCCTTTGAGCTTCTCTATGGTCACCCCGTGAGAGGACCTCTGAGTCTGGTCAAGGAAGGCTGGGAGCAATCTCCCAGGAAACCTCCCCAGGATGTATATAGCTACATGCTGGCCTTCAGGAACCAGACTAGGCGTTTCAGGCAACCCGTCGCCGACTGGATGAAGACCAGCAGTCTGAAGCTGAACTCGGACAAGACGGAGGTCCTCATCCTCGGCTCCAACCCTTCAGCCTGGGACGACTCCTGGTGGCCGAAGGCACTGGGAGCAGCCCCGACACCCACCGACCACGCACGCAACCTGGGAATCATCCTCGACTCAACGCTCTCAACGACCAAGCAGGTCAACGCCGTCTCCTCCTCCTGCTTCAACACCCTCCGCATGCTCCGCAAGATCTACAGATGGATCCCGACAGATACAAGAAAGACAGTCACCCAGGCCCTCGTCAGCAGCAGACTCGACTACGGAAACGCCCTCTACGCGGGAGCCCCGACCAAGCTCATCAAACGACTACAACGCATCCAAAACGCCTCGGCACGACTGATCCTCGACGTACCATGCCACGGCCACATCACCCCCCACCTGAGGGACCTGCACTGGCTCCCCGTCAGCAAGAGGATATCCTTCAAGCTCCTCATCCACGCACACAAGGCACTCCACAAGACCGGCCCAGCCTACCTCAACAGATGGCTCTCCTTCTACATCCCCAACCGCCAGCTACGCTCCGCCGACCTCTCACTTGCCACCGTCCCGCGCATCCGAAGAACAACCACCGGCGGGAGATCCTTCTCCCACCTCACCGCCAAGATATGGAACACCCTCCCACTGAGCCTACGACAAACCCAAGACCTGCTTACCTTCAGGAGGATGCTCAAGACCTGGATGTTCGATCAGTAGCGGCCCCCCCCAGCGCCTTGAGACCCTCGTGGGTATGTAGTGCGCTTTACAAATGACTGATTGATTGATTGAGCCAGGAGGAGATGAAGCGGTGGTACGACCAGAATGCCACTCTGGTAGAGCTTCAGCCTGGTCAGAAAGTGTGGGTCATGGCCCCAGTGGAGCCTTGTGCGCTCCAGGATAAGTGGACCGGACCATTTGAGGTGGTGGAGCGCAAGAGTCCTGTTACCTACTTGGTGGACTTGCGGTCTCCCAGGAACCCCTTGCGGGTCCTGCATGTCAACCGCCTGAAGCCCCACTTGGAGAGGTCCGAAGTGGGCATGCTCTTAGCGACAGATGCTGGAATGGAGGAGGAGACTGAGCCTCTTCCTGACCTCCTGTCGGTGACAGAGCAAGATGGGTCAGTGGATGGTGTGAACCTCTCTTCCACCCTGACCCCTGAGCAACAGAATGACTGTCACCAGTTGCTGGGACAGTTTTCTGATCTGTTCTCCCTGATTCCCAGTGTCACTGATTGGTGCGTCCATGATGTGGACACTGGAGACAGTCCTCCTGTTAAGCACAAAACTTACAGGGTAACTGACAGGGTGAGAGCTTGCATCAAGGAGGAGGTCTCCAAGATGCTTGCGTTAAGGGTGATTGAGTCCTCTAACAGTCCTTCGGCCAGCCCAGTGGTCTTGGTCCCAAAGGCTGCCGCACCGGGTGCCATGCCAGAACTCCGGTTCTGTGTGGACTACCGAGGACTCAATTCAGTCACGAGGACTGACGCACACCCCATCCCCAGATTAGATGAGCTCATCGATCTGTTAGGGGCTGCCCGGTACCTCAGCACATTTGATCTAACGTCTGGGTACTGGCAGATCGCCTTGACTGATGGGGCAAGAGAGAGGCAGCATTCTCCACACCAGATGGGCACTACCAGTTCCGGGTTATACCCTTTGGGATGAAGAATGCCCCTGCCACCTTTCAGAGGTTGGTCAACCAGGTGTTGGCTGGACTGGAAGAGTTCAGTGCCGCCTACCTGGATGACATTGCAGTGTTCAGTGCCAGTTGGAAAGAACATCTGCGCCACCTCTGGGAAGTGTTGATGGCGCTGCAGAGGGCAGGCCTCACGATCAAGGCGAGTAAGTGCCAGATCGGGCAGGGTTCCGTGGTGTACTTGGGACACCAGGTTGGGAGCGGCCAGGTGGCGCCCCTACAGCCCAAGATTGAAACCATCCTGGCTTGGGAGCCCCCCAAGACCCAGACAGAGGTGAGAACCTTTTTAGGACTCACTGGGTATTACAGGAGGTTTGTCAAGGGGTATGGCAGCATCGTTGCACCCTTGACAGAGCTGACTTCCAGGAAGCAGCCCAAGAAAGTGATTTGGACTGACACCTGTCAGAAAGCTTTTGAGGCTCTGAAAACTGCCATGTGCACGGCGCCCGTGCTCCTGGCACCCAACTTCTCCAGAGAATTTATCGTTCAAACAGTCGCTTCAGAGCATGGTGTGGGGGCTGTTTTGTCACAGATAAATGAGGAGGGCCTAGATCAACCCGTAGCCTTCATCAGTAGGAGGTTACTTCCACGGGAACAGAGGTGGAGTGCGATTGAGCGTGAGGCATTTGCTGTGGTCTGGGCACTGAAGAAGCTGAGACCATACCTGTTTGGGACTCACTTCCGGGTTCAGACAGACCACAGGCCCCTCAGATGGTTGATGCAGATGAGGGGTGAGAATCCAAAGCTGTTGAGGTGGTCCATTTCCCTACAGGGGATGGACTTCACTGTGGAACACCGCCCTGGTACAGAACACGCCAATGCTGATGGTCTGTCCAGATTTTTCCGCCTTAGTGAAGAGAACTCCCAGGAGGTAGGGTAGTTCTCCCCACATTTCAGCTGGAGGGGACACGTGTTAGACCTGGCACTGTTGACGTGGGTCTCCCTTCCATTTTTTTGCTGTTGCCTCATGTGTTTTTGCTCGTTATAGATGCTTTGGGCACTGTGCCACTGCTATTCAGTGCCACAGTGCAAGTGCTCCCTATGGTAAATTGATGTATGTATTAGTGACTCCATGATTGGCTGGATTGGTTTACTTGTCAGACCCTAGTACAGTGCACTGAGTATGCCCAGGGCTTGTAAATCCAATGCTGCTGGTGGGCTTGCAGCACAGGTTGTGCCACCCACAGAAGCAGCCTGTAAAAGTGTGCCTCAGGTCTGCCATTGCAGAGCCTGTGTGCAGTCTGGTACTGCCATGTTGACTGGGCAAGTGCACCCACTTGCCAGTCCCTAAACCTTCCCTTTTCTTCATATCAGACACCCCTATGGTAGGCCCAAGGGCAGGGTGCATTGTAAGTATAAGGTAGGACATGCCCTGATGTGTGTGGCATGTCCTAATAGTGAATTACAGCCATTTTCGTTTTTGGTGTATAAAAGAGGGAACCCAAACCCCAGAACTTTAGCTCACTTTTGGAAAACAAGAAGAAACCTTTGCTGAGGAGAGGAACCAGAGAAACTGAGGAAGAGACTATCCCTAAGCTGAGTGCTGTTTGGGGGATTGGCCTGTAGTGGTTGCCTGACTGCCAAAGAAAGGAGAGAGGAACTTTGTGTGTACTTTCATCAACTTGTGAAGGATCTCTAAGGGCCTGAGATAGAGCTTGCCTCCTGCTGAAGTCTCAGGGACGATACAAAAGGGGATGATGGACGGAACGCTTGAGCCAATCAAACACTCACCCCCAGTCAACTGATCTGGGTTTAATCCATCATCATTCTTTAGCTCACTCCACCACCCCAGTTCAGACATGGCCATATGCAAATCAGTCTGACCCTGTGCCTCATGGGAACAGTCCAGCCCGAACTGCCAAGCCATGTCTTCCCTGGACCGGAAACAAGCATCCTAGGACCGGTTTCTGGCATTTCAGCCGTCATCAGCCAGGCTTGCTTGAATCCAGTGGCAAAGTGAGCAAGGGACCCACGTCTGGGCATACCCCCGCCAACTTAGGGCGACCAAAGCGATACAAAAGGGGATGATGGACGGAACGCTTAAGCCAATCAAACACTCACCCCCAGTCAACTGATCTGGGTTTAATCCATCATCATTCTTTAGCTCACTCCACCACCCCAGTTCAGACATGGCCATATGCAAATCAGTCTGACCCTGTGCCTCATGGGAACAGTCCAGCCCGAACTGCCAAGCCATGTCTTCCCTGGACCGAAAACAAGCATCCTAGGACCGGTTTCTGGCATTTCAGCCGTCATCAGCCAGGCTTGCTTGAATCCAGTGGCAAAGTGAGCAAGGGTCCCACGTCTGGGCATACCCCCGCCAACTTAGGGTGACCAAAGCGATACAAAAGGGGATGATGGACGGAACGCTTGAGCCAATCAAACACTCACCCCCAGTCAACTGATCTGGGTTTAATCCATCATCATTCTTTAGCTCACTCCACCACCCCAGTTCAGACATGGCCATATGCAAATCAGTCTGACCCTGTGCCTCATGGGAACAGTCCAGCCCGAACTGCCAAGCCATGTCTTCCCTGGACCGGAAACAAGCATCCTAGGACCGGTTTCTGGCATTTCAGCCGTCATCAGCCAGGCTTGCTTGAATCCAGTGGCAAAGTGAGCAAGGGACCCACGTCTGGGCATACCCCCGCCAACTTAGGGCGACCAAAGCGATACAAAAGGAGATGATGGA
This sequence comes from Calotriton arnoldi, assembly GCA_963921515.1. NCBI lineage: Eukaryota > Metazoa > Chordata > Amphibia > Caudata > Salamandridae > Calotriton > Calotriton arnoldi. The sequence goes on along the minus strand of CAWUFW010002566.1, from coordinate 1,788,645 downwards.
CGGAACGCTTGAGCCAATCAAACACTCACCCCCAGTCAACTGATCTGGGTTTAATCCATCATCATTCTTTAGCTCACTCCACCACCCCAGTTCAGACATGGCCATATGCAAATCAGTCTGACCCTGTGCCTCATGGGAACAGTCCAGCCCGAACTGCCAAGCCATGTCTTCCCTGGACCGGAAACAAGCATCCTAGGACCGGTTTCTGGCATTTCAGCCGTCATCAGCCAGGCTTGCTTGAATCCAGTGGCAAAGTGAGCAAGGGACCCACGCCTGGGCATACCCCCGCCAACTTAGGGCGACCAAAGCGATACAAAAGGGGATGATGGACGGAACGCTTGAGCCAATCAAACACTCACCCCCAGTCAACTGATCTGGGTTTAATCCATCATCATTCTTTAGCTCACTCCACCACCCCAGTTCAGACATGGCCATATGCAAATCAGTCTGACCCTGTGCCTCATGGGAACAGTCCAGCCCGAACTGCCAAGCCATGTCTTCCCTGGACCGGAAACAAGCATCCTAGGACCGGTTTCTGGCATTTCAGCCGTCATCAGCCAGGCTTGCTTGAATCCAGTGGCAAAGTGAGCAAGGGACCCACGTCTGGGCATACCCCCGCCAACTTAGGGCGACCAAAGCGATACAAAAGGGGATGATGGACGGAACGCTTGAGCCAATCAAACACTCACCCCCAGTCAACTGATCTGGGTTTAATCCATCATCATTCTTTAGCTCACTCCACCACCCCAGTTCAGACATGGCCATATGCAAATCAGTCTGACCCTGTGCCTCATGGGAACAGTCCAGCCCGAACTGCCAAGCCATGTCTTCCCTGGACCGGAAACAAGCATCCTAGGACCGGTTTCTGGCATTTCAGCCGTCATCAGCCAGGCTTGCTTGAATCCAGTGGCAAAGTGAGCAAGGGACCCACGTCTGGGCATACCCCCGCCAACTTAGGGCGACCAAAGCGATACAAAAGGGGATGATGGACGGAACGCTTGAGCCAATCAAACACTCACCCCCAGTCAACTGATCTGGGTTTAATCCATCATCATTCTTTAGCTCACTCCACCACCCCAGTTCAGACATGGCCATATGCAAATCAGTCTGACCCTGTGCCTCATAGGAACAGTCCAGCCCGAACTGCCAAGCCATGTCTTCCCTGGACCGGAAACTAGCATCCTAGGACCGGTTTCTGGCATTTCAGCCGTCATCAGCCAGGCTTGCTTGAATCCAGTGGCAAAGTGAGCAAGGGACCCACGTCTGGGCATACCCCCGCCAACTTAGGGCAACCAAAGCGATACAAAAGGGGATGATGGACGGAACGCTTGAGCCAATCAAACACTCACCCCCAGTCAACTGATCTGGGTTTAATCCATCATCATTCTTTAGCTCACTCCACCACCCCAGTTCAGACATGGCCATATGCAAATCAGTCTGACCCTGTGCCTCATGGGAACAGTCCAGCCCGAACTGCCAAGCCATGTCTTCCCTGGACCGGAAACAAGCATCCTAGGACCGGTTTCTGGCATTTCAGCCATCATCAGCCAGGCTTGCTTGAATCCAGTGGCAAAGTGAGCAAGGGACCCACATCTGGGCATACCCCCGCCAACTAAGGGCGACCAAAGCGATACAAAAGGGGATGATGGACGGAACGCTTGAGCCAATCAAACACTCACCCCCAGTCAACTGATCTGGGTTTAATCCATCATCATTCTTTAGCTCACTCCACCACCCCAGTTCAGACATGGCCATATGCAAATCAGTCTGACCCTGTGCCTCATGGGAACAGTCCAGCCCGAACTGCCAAGCCATGTCTTCCCTGGACCGGAAACAAGCATCCTAGGACCGGTTTCTGGCATTTCAGCCGTCATCAGCCAGGCTTGCTTGAATCCAGTGGCAAAGTCTCAGGGACAACAGACTTCACCAACCAGCTCCCCAAGAGTCTTTTTGGAAAGTGCCTGCTGCTGTGCTGGACTTTCTGAGGGACTGCGTGTCGCAAGGCGCTGGAAGCGCGACTCAACGGAGAAGAGTGTCGCCGCCGCTGCCACATCATCGCCGAAGCGCCTCGCATTGCCGGAGAAGAGGATCGACGTCGCATCAGACGCCACCGCATCACCGGGTAGCGTGTCGCAGGGCATGTCGCAGCTCAGAAGAATCATTGAGTCACCGCACGGCCATCGCATCGTTGCCAAAGCGCCTCGCATCGCCCGAGAAGAGGATTGACGAAGCAGTGGACATCCCTGGTTTTTCATATGAGGACTGGGAGAAAAAGACAGCGCTTTATGCAGATGACTTAATGATCTATACATCTGATCTTTCATCTGCTGTTCCGTCTATCCCCCGAATAGCCTCAGAATTTGGAAGGGTGTCAGGTTATGAAGTTAACGCAGGGAAATCGAAAGTGATGGCATGGAACAGCGAAGATGAGAGCCCCCTAATTAAAAAGGAAATGAGATACTTAGGCATAAAAATCGTACAGGAGGTCGATAAAATAACAGGAGTGAATCTGGATATCATTGAAAAAGAGTGTGCCCGAATATTGAAGAGCTGGGCGCATTTACCACTAACAATCTTCGGGAGGGTGAGTTTAATAAAGATGATAATTTTGCCCAAGATAACTTTCCTGTTCAGCACAATCCCCCTGCATTTTGATAAATCCCGGTTAGTTAGAATTCAGCAGGTCATTAATGCGTTCATTTGGGCTTCAAAGGGGGTGAGAATCTCTTGGAAGAAGTTACGGCGAAAAAGAGAGAAGGGACTCGCTAGAATATGCCATTGTATCTTATGACATTAGAGCACATTGTAGCCAGGCGTAAGAGGATGTTTGAGTCAGTTACATCCTTAGATTTTGTCTTGTATATTATGTCTCCAACAGATTGTTCGTTAATTTATGATTTACAGAAGTTTTTGATTGTTTTATATGTTTCTATCGTGTTTCATTGCTCTTTGTATCGGGCAACTTTATTTAACTCCCGAGTGTCACCCACATCACTTTGAGGTGTGGCTTTCACTTTAAGAACGTGGTCACTTTCATTATTTTGGTGACGTAGGCTCGTTCACGTGACGTACACTACGGCTCTCATAGACTCGCGCCACTCTGAGCTAACGGCTTGAATCTAGCACAGGAACTCGGATCACTTTCTAATTCACCGGGTAAGCAGAGCATAACTTTGCATGATTCATGCGGTTATGGGCATCTTTGAAGGAACAGATCACCTCTATTTCTGCTTGCATGTAATGCAGATTTTCCACAGTTTTAATGGGTAGAAAATCTTGATTTTAATAAAGGCACGGAGGCTAATATTATGCACAATACCTTTATTGCGCTCAAAATACAGCAGCAACAAACTAGAATTTCGAATACTTATAACACTTCTAGAACGTTGAACATGTATATCCCCTTCGAACGTGCAGCCATCTTCCTCTTTAGGTGCTGCGAAAAAACAAAGTCCCAACATAAAACAACATCCACCACTTAAACTTCAAGCGTTTCTTAATCCTCCTGAAACAGCTTCATCTTTACGACCCTCCATCTTCATCCTGCATACAAAAAACAAACGATTAATAAACAGGGCGGGTTCAGTGGAGGATAATATTAGCCTCCGTGCCTTTATTAAAATCAAGATTTTCTACCCATTAAAACTGTGGAAAATCTGCATTTTACAGCAAGGCCCGGAGGCCAACATTATGCATGTTCAAAGTTCATCTAAAACTCTTTCCAACACATTCTCTACCGGTTTAAAATAGAACCTCTTAAACGTTGATTCATTCGACCAATCTGCCACTCTCATAATCCCACTTAAGCTAAAACCTCTCATCACTGCTTTGCTAGCCACAGCCCCTCTAACAGAGTGTGCACCAAAAACACTCACATCCACTCCTGCCCTAGACATAACCTCTCTCACCCACCTAGCCAACGTGGGTGTTGACACTGCTTTATATGGCTTCCTATAAGAAATCAAAAGTTGACTACAGTCAACCTGCCTCAGACCCACAGTCCTTTTCTCGTATTCCTTAAGACAACTTACCACACACAAATTATCATGCCCCTCCAAAAGTGGGTAAAAAATTGACCTAGACATAGTCTTAGTCCTTCTCCTGATCTCAAAATACACACCCTCTGGCTGAAAATACCTAGAATCCACGTCTAAAGCCCTAATGTCTGAAACTCTTCTGAAAGAAACCAAACAGAGCAGCATGGTCATTTTCCATGAGAGGAATCTAAGCTCCAACGAAGAATTAACACCCCAACTATTCAGTTCCTTCAAGACCACTGAAACATCCCAGAGCACACTATACTTTGCTTTTGGAGGCACAGCTACTCTAACGCTCTTAACCAATCTTTTAACCAACACGTGTTGCCCCACCGGCAAACCACCCTCCAGAACATGCCCTGCTGAAATTGCTGATCTGCTTATGTTAACAGTATTATATGCCAGACCACTCTTAAACAGCTCCGATAAATAATTCACTACTTCCACTACAGGTGCTGATACGGAATCCAAACTCCTCTCAACACACCAACCAGACCATCTTCTCCATGCTGATCTATAAACCTTGGAGGTTCCCTTAGACCATGACCCTGCGATAAGGTCCTCAGCCTCCTTTGATAGTCCATGCACCTGCCATATTCTCCTGAAATCAGCCAAGCCACTAACCTTAACTGGCCTGACACGACCAAATCGTGTACATTCCCTTCCGGGTCCTGAATAATCTCCCTTATGTTTGGCAACAACACTGGATCCTCCATTGCCAAACTCATCATATCCGGAAACCATACCTGTGCTCTCCAGAATGGCGTTACCATGACTAATTCTGCTTTCTCCCTCTTTACTTTCATCAACACCCTCTGAATCAACGCGAAGGGAGGAAATGCATAATTCCTTCCTTCGCTCCAATCTTGCAGAAAAGCATCTATCCCTAACGCCTCTGGATCCGGTCTCCAACTGTAAAAGTTCTTCATCTGACAATTCAGTCTGTCCGCAAAAAGATCCACTCGCAACGGACCCCATCTCTGTTGTAATTTCAGAAACACTTCCTTGCTCAACCTCCAATTGCTCACATCCCTGAGATACCTTGAATACGAATCCGCTTCTACGTTGTACTGCCCCGGAATATACTGCGCCTGAACCATAATCTCCTTTTCCAAACAAAACTTCCAAAACTCTTTTGCCAGATTCGCCAAGCCCCTCGATCTCGGGCCCCCCAACTTGTTCACATATCTCACTGCTGACAAGTTGTCCATTTTCAACAGGACACAACACTTCACCTGATCCTTTAGAAAACTCTTTATTGCAAACGATCCCGCCAGCAACTCCAGGCAGTTTATATGCATCTCTCTCTCCTTCTCTGACCATTGACCCCCTGTTGACACCATCCCACAACGTGCTCCCCATCCGTGCCGACTCGCGTCCGATTCTATCTCTACTTCTGGCATCTCTCCAAAGATCGCCCTTCCATTCCAGGCTTCCAAACTCATCAACCACCAATTCAACTCCTCCCTTGAATCCTGATCCAGAACCACCTTCTGTGAGTACTTCGCCCCTCTTCTCAAATGAAAACCCTTCAACCTCTGCAATGCTCTGTAATGAAGAGGAGCTGGAAAGATCGCTTGTATCAATGCAGATAGCAGACCCAGTAACCTCGCTAACTGCCTCAAGGTAATCCATTCCGCCTTCCTTATTCTCTTCACCTCCTTCCTGATTTTCCTCACCTTCTCCATAGGCAACTTCAACACACATTCCAACGTCAATATCTGAAAACCTAAAAATTGCATCACCTGCTGAGGCTCCACACAAGACTTCTCCTTGTTGACCACAAAACCTAGATCCTCCAGAACCCTCACTGCAAACACCGTTTGCTCCTCTGCTAACTTCTTCTCCTCCGCCAAAATCAACACATCGTCCAGATAAACAATCAAACGAATTCCTCTTGATCTCAACCAAGCTACCACCGGTCTCATTACTTTTGTAAAACACCATGGGGCCGAACTCAAACCAAACGGGAGACTCCTGAACCTCCAAAACCTTCCCCTCCATCTGAACTGAAGGTAATCTCTTTGTTCTTTGCACATAGGGATAGTCAAATAGGCATCCTTTAAATCCAACCTTGTCAACCAATCCCCTTTCCTCAACAAATCCCTCAACATATCGATGCCCTCCATCTTGAAGTGATTGTAAGAGACCCAATCGTTCAACTCTCTCAGATTGATTACCGGTCGCATACCTTTCCCTTTTTTCTTCACTAAAAAAACATTGCTTATGAAACCTTCTCTCACTTTCCTTTCCGGTTCTATTGCCCCCTTTTTTTCCAAAGCTTCTATCTCTTTTGTCACCATGTCCTCCATTTCCTCTGAGAACCTCAGAATATTCGGAGATCTCTCCTGCACTGGCGTCTGTATGAAATCTATTCTGTAACCAGACACCGTTTCCAACACCCATTGATCCTGAGTAATTTCTTTCCATGGAGGGTGGTTTGCCGGTGGGGCATCACGTGTTGGTTAAAAGATTGGTTAAGAGCGTTAGAGTAGCTGTGCCTCCAAAAGCAAAGTATAGTGTGCTCTGGGATGTTTCAGTGGTCTTGAAGGAACTGAATAGTTGGGGTGTTAATTCTTCGTTGGAGCTTAGATTCCTATCATGGAAAATGACCATGCTGCTCTGTTTGGTTTCTTTCAGAAGAGTTTCAGACATTAGGGCTTTAGACGTGGATTCTAGGTATTTTCAGCCAGAGGGTGTGTATTTTGAGATCAGGAGAAGGACTAAGACTATGTCTAGGTCAATTTTTTACCCACTTTTGGAGGGGCATGATAATTTGTGTGTGGTAAGTTGTCTTAAGGAATACGAGAAAAGGACTGTCTGTAAAAGTTCTTCATCTGACAATTCAGTCTGTCCGCAAAAAGATCCACTCGCAACGGACCCCATCTCTGTTGTAATTTCATAAACACTTCCTTGCTCAACCTCCAATTGCTCACATCCCTGAGATACCTTGAATACCAATCCGCTTCTACGTTGTACTGCCCCGGAATATACTGCGCCTGAACCATAATCTCCTTTTCCAAACAAAACTTCCAAAACTCTTTTGCCAGATTCGCCAAGCCCCTCGATCTCGGGCCCCCCAACTTGTTCACATATCTCACTGCTGACAAGATGTCCATTTTCAACAGGACACAACATTTCACCTGATCCTTTAGAAAACTCTTTATTGCAAACGATCCCGCCAGCAACTCCAGGCAGTTTATATGCATCTCTCTCTCTCCTTCTCTGACCATTGACCCCCTGTTGACACCATCCCACAACGTGCTCCCCATCCGTGCCGACTCGCGTCCGATTCTATCTCTACTTCTGGCATCTCTCCAAAGATCGCCCTTCCATTCCAGGCTTCCAAACTCATTAACCACCAATTCAACTCCTCCCTTGAATCCTGATCCAGAACCACCTTCTGTGAGTACTTCGCCCCTCTTCTCAAATGAAAACCCTTCAACCTCTAGTCCAATTCCATTTCTACCAATTACTTCTTGAAGTCTCCTCCTGAAAAGAATCACAAACAAATAATTAATGGGCGGGAATTAAACAGGGAGGGATAATATCAGCCTCCGTGTCTTTAATAAAATCATGATTTTCTACCCATCCTAGCTGTGGAAAATCTGAATTTTATGGCAAGGCACGGAGGCCAATATTATGCATGTTTAAAGCCTTGCATCTTGAAGTGGTTGTATTCCACCCACTCGTTCAAGTCTTTCAGGTTTATGACCGGTCTCATACCCTTGTCCTTTTTTTTCTACTAAAAATATATTGCTTACAAAGCCTAGTGTTGAATCTGAAGCCATCTCTATGGCAGCTTTTTTCTCCAATTCCATAACCTCCTAATCTACCAATTTCTCTTCCTCTTTTGAAAACTTAAGGGGGGAGGACGTTTCACCTGAACCGGAGTCTCCACAAAATCTATTCGATAACCACTTAGCGTTTGTAACACCCAAGGATCGGAAGTTATCTCCCTCCATCTGCCTATAAAATGGGCGAGTCTGCCGCCCAACTTTATTTGGATAGAAAAAGGGTCTTGCAAACAGCTTACCTGAGGTTGCCCTTGACCGCCTCTCTGATCGCATGCCTCTCGCTCTACTTCTCTGCCTTTGAGGGAAGAAACTTTCCTGCCCCCATCTCGTTCCGTTGTTATTCGCACCATATCCTCCACCATAAGGTCTGTTTCCTCTTCCAAAGTTCCCTCTAGAAATACCTTGCCCACGGCCGGGGAACCGACCCCGCATTCGCCCGGCCATGCCAAAAACTCTCCTCATGTCTTTTTGCGCCTTCTCCAGTGAGCTAAAGGTTCCCACATATCTGGACATTTCTTTCACGAAATCGTCCCCAAAAAGTAAGCCATCACTTCGCTCCCCTGGCTCCTTGTTAGCAAGATCTGCCAACTTAGGGTCAATCTTAAAAAGAATACTCTTCCTTCGCTCTACACATAGCGCAGTATTACTATTTCCAAGGAGGCATATAGCCCTTTGCACCCATTGACGCATTTCAGCCACGTCAATCCCTGTATTACTTGAATGCGCTTCCTCGCACATATCAAAGATTTTTGTCAATGGACCTAATATATCCAGGAGTCTGTCCTGACACCCCTTCAATCCTTTTTCAAGACCTCTTCTAGGGTCCTTCCCATTCTTAATAATGAATGCCATCATTCTCTGATCCAGTTCAGGCGTATATGCCACCTTACTTTCAAGACTTGGTCTAGGACATTCACTCCTCATCCTAGTCCTCACCTCCTTCGGTATTTCCCTTCTAATCCAATACCTTACGTATTGGGCAACGTGCTCTACAGGGCTCCATTGTGGAGAAAGTGGGTGTTGAATCAATAATGGATCAAACATCTCCTCTCCCTGAGGATCAATGATGTCCTTTTCCTCTTTTTTAATCTCCCTCTCTCTCACCTTCCGCCTTTTCAGTGGCACCTCCTCTTCATCTGACTCATCTATACTTGAGCTACATGTTAGCTCTACGTCCCCACTTGAGGAACTTGAGTCACAAGCCACCGCTGTGTGCTTCACCTTATGCGCCTTTATAGCGCTCTCTTTCGCCTTTATAGCTCTCTCTTTCGCCTTTATTGCGGATCCCTTCTGAACCTTACGCTTGCTCTTTATCTCCACATATTTCCTCTTTTGAGATTTTTTCTTTCCCTGGCCTGACCCTCCTGCGACCACTTCCATCTCCTCTGTGGTCCAAAAACTCTCTTCTTCGCCACCTCTATGCTTCTTCTGCATAGATTTTTCCATACTACTCTCTATTTTTTATCCAGAGATGCACTCATCTCCCCAAACATTTTCTCCATGTAGCTCTTCATTTTCTCCTCGAAACCAACTTCTACGTTCTCCATTATTTTTTCTATAAATAGATTTCCTCCTCCACTAAAAATAAACAATCACCCTAAATACGATATCCTTTAAGCCTCTCTTAACCTTCCTAACTCCTCTTCATCAAACCAACACTTTCCTCTTAATATCCCTTATGTCAATTCCCCGATACTCGACCTCTCTTTCAACCGAAAACCGCAGTCTGACTGAAACTGACCCGCGTTCAGTCAGACTCCGATTCTTCCCAAATCATGTCCTCCTTAACTCCCCTTCACTTCAATTTCTCGATCCCAATCTGACAAAATGGCCGCCGCACGTTTACGTGCCTACGGACCCCATCTGCTGACAAACTCCACTTGATTAGCTCGCTCGCACTGCGCGCGCATATCAACCTCCTTCTCCAACTATGACGCCAGCTCGTGCCAAGCCTCCGCAGCACTGACCCACGCGCACTGCGTGCTCCCTTCAACCGCCGCAGACAAACGGTAACTCTTCACCGATGCCATACGCTACTTCCGTAACCATTATTATTTTTGATCCCAAAATGCTCCCCTGTTCCTCTTTAAATAAATCCCCTTTCATTCGCTTTGTACACGTAACATCACATCACAATAAATATCCTAAGGCATTATCCCTCTTCCAATACCTTCCCACAAAACCTTTGTTTTAAAAAACCCCATCTTAAATTTCATTTATCTGCTCATTATATTTTTTAAACTTCTTAACCCTTTATCTACTTCAAAAAACGACTTATCTGTATCTTGAGCAGCAACAAAAGAGGAAGATGGCTGCACGTTCGAAGTGGATATACATGTTCAACGTTCTAGAAGTGTTCTAAGTATTCGAAATTCTAGTTTGTTGCTGCTGTATTTTGAGCGCAATAAAGGTATTGTGCATAATGTTGGCCTCCGGGCCTTGCTGTAAAATCCATTTAGATAAGGTCACTCACGTAACGCACATTGTGGCAATCAGAGACTTGTTTGGAAGCAACGGTTGGCTTTTAGCACAGGGACGCGGATTCGTTTTTTTACCACATTGGATAAGCGGAGCACTGTTTATGTGTGTTTCACGCAGTCACGGGCATTTTTCTAAAGAATGCACTACTTTAAGTTCCTATGAGCACGCAATCTGTTTTATGACATGAACACTGAGTATATGCGTTTTTAAATACGCGAAGGCACAACTCTATAGGTTTCTTGCGGGAAAGCAGGTTAGAGTTCACAGCACATCATATAAGAACGACCGTACTTTTGAATGTTTACGTTACGTGGTGCCGAGCACACTGACATCTTTTCAGACAGATCTTCGAACTTAAAGCACGGGGGTTGATAATGATTAGCAATGACTAATAGCATGTTTATTTGAATAGTTTGGACTGCACTGGCTCTTGTTGAATTTCGTTTTCAGAGACCCCTGATGAAGGGTCATCCTCGACCTGAAATGCATTGGGTTATATGAGTGATTGCAATTTAAATCACAACCTGTGAAATGAAGCATTCGGAATTATAATGATGTATTAAAATGATCATCTAGTAAATACGGAATTGGAATTAATTGTCATCTCTGAAGGGAAAAAGATCATGTAATTGGAGGAGAAACTGAAGAGTTTCAATGCTGAGTGCACCCATCTGCCAGGGACTGGTTTTCCAAACCTGACATTCTTGTTACTGTAATTCTTATAGCGCCGACAGACACAGCGCCAACGATTGGGTTGCACAGAAATAAACTATAAAAACACAAACAATTGGTGGAAGCGAGTGCACTGCGATAAACCATTCCATATGACAACCTACTGCGCCTCCTATTGTCATATCTCACTGACTGATACCGATATCAAAATATTTGCCAAGACGTTAGTGAATAGGCTGAAGCGGGTTCCAGACACCCTGGTACACCCAGACCAGTGTGGATTTATGCCCAATTGTGGTACTAGGTATTGCATCAGAGTTGTTTACAATGCATTTTTCCGCGTCCAGGACATTGGTGACTCTGCAGCTCTGCTGCTCATGGACTTCGAGAAGGCTTTTGATACTGTGGAATGAGCCTACCTAGACTCAGTTTTACGAGGCATGGACTTTGGCTCGACCTTCCGCATCTCTGTTAAACTCTTGTATAAAGAGCCTTCAGTGCAGGTTCTCATCAACTGGGTGCTGTCATATACGTTTCCGATTAGGCGTGGATATAGACAGGGGTGCCCTCTCTTCCCACTCCTTTTTGCTCTGGCTAGAGAACCCTTAGCTTGGATGCCTAGATGCAGGGGTGGAGCTGGGGCGGAAAGTTGGAGGATTGGAATGCCTTATATGTGGAACGATGTTCTCCTTTTCTTCACGGGCCCCCTGCCATTTGGGCCACGGACCCTGGATATTCTGCACCAGTTTGAGGAGGCCTCTGGATTCCAGGTGAATCTTGGTAAGTTACTATTAATTCCATTGTGCAGGTATAGTGCTGTGACCACATGGCAAGGTGATATTCCGATCCGTTGACTCAGTTTTAAATATTTGGGGATGCACACAGCCACAGTGCCGGAGCTCACACACAGTCTCAATCTTAACCTCCTTCTACAGGCAACTAATAGCCCTCCTCTGCACCTGGAATACTCTCTACCTCAATACTATGGGTCGAATTGAACTCATAAAAATAATGATACTTCCCAGCTTCCTGTATTTCTTGCAAAACGTTCCGCTCAACATCCCCAACACTTGGTTCACCAGGGTGGCAGCGATGCTCTGGTCCTTTATCTGGAAGGGTCGACCGGCGCTCATCGCACTGGACAAGTGTTGACGTTTGGTACATGATGGAGGGATGGAGGTGGTCGACATCCAGTTGTATTACTGGGCATCCCAGCTCCTAGTTGCCAATGGCTGGCTGACTGGGGAATGGAGTGATCCTGATGACCGCCTCAGATTGGATGGAGTTATGCACTTCCTTTATGGTCGGCCTATCCTGAACCATATCCCTGAGGTTACAAGGAGGTCTTCCTGGTATGGCGGCGGCTAACAGATTCATGGGGTGGGACAAGAAATTGACCCAACAGACTCAACTTTGGGGGGACAGTAGGTTGGGTCATACTGTGCGACTGGAGGGCTTCCGGTACTGGGATCTGATTGGGGTCTCGACGCTTGGGGATGTCTGATGGGGCTCCCATATCCATTCATTTCAAGATCTGCAAACCCACTTTAAACTTTCCTGCACCCAGTTTCACAAATACTTGCAGCTTTGACACGTGCTCTTGCAGCATCAACTGCACCTTACTGGCTTGCCTGACTTCAGTCTATTAGAGGCAAAATTGATGATGGGTAGCTTGGGCCATGGGGGTATCTCCCAGATATACTGTTCCCTGGGCTGTAATGCTCTAAAGTCACTTGGGAATCTCCGGAGAAAGTGGGAGCAGTGGTTGGGTAGCCTGAAAGACACTGAGTGGCAAGAGGCATGCACGGCCCCTTGGGTTCTAGCTATATCAGTGTGGCTGCGGATGATACAACTGTATTATTTGCACACAATCTATATGAAGCCACAGTGGCTTTGGCATGGCGGCATTCTCACCGAACCTAAATGTAACCACTGCTCTTCCACACTGGCCGATTTCTTTCATATAATGTGGCAGTGCCCTTGTATCATGCATTACTGGAGGCAGATTAGCCAATCCTTGACTAGGGTCACGGATGGACCTATTGACCTGGCGCCGAATATGGCCCTGTTGGGCCTCATGGATGAGTTTGGGGCTGATGGGGGTGATTGAATACTTGTGGGTCTGGCAGCAATGGTTGCCAAGAGAGACATAGCACATAAGTGGAAATCTCAACAACCCCCAGCGCTGGTTGAGTGCAGATCCGGCATGGACTGGTGTGCCAAACAGGAAGAGCCGATTTACATTGCCAGGGGCTGTCCACAGAAGTTTCATAAGATCTGGGGCAAATGGTGGGAGTATTATGGGCTGAAAAATTTGCTGGAGGCTCTGTGTTCGAGGGGATGTGATCCTCCGTGATTCAATGGAGACCTGGGGCGGGGTGGTCTGATATCGACTGTAGAACATTTTCCATTTTAATTTTCCATTTTTCCAATTTTCCATTTTAATTTTGTTGATGTAACTCATCTTTAAAAAACCAAATAAAATTAGATTTTTAAAAACTGGTGTACTAATTTTATTGTTAGCCTACCTCTCTGTCTTGAGTCTTCTCACTCTCTGGTCCGCCGCGTGGGCTCCCGATTGAGCGGAGAGAGTGTTACTCGATATTTGATTCTGCTGGCCGCCTATTTAGGGGGTTAGCGGTCCAGCTTTCACACTACTTCCGGGGGGAATATACTTAAAGGATGGGAAGCCGGACGCACAGCGGACGCGAGTGCATGTGAGATGCTGCATGTATTTCTATGAATAACAGATGTTTTAAAGTTAGTTTTATTTTGCTGATCTTGTTTTAAAAACTGGTGTACTAATTTTATTGTTAGCCTACCTCTCTTGAGTCTTCTCACTCTCTGGTCCTCCACGTGTGCTCCCGATTGAGCGGTGAGAGTGTTACTCGATATTTGATTCTGCTGGCCGCCATTTTATGTGGTTGGCGGTCCAGCTTTCACACTACTTCCCGGGGGGAATATACTTAAAGGATGGGAAGCCAGACGCTCGCCCGTCCGCGCCCAGATCGCGTCAAGCGCCAGGGATGCTGCCGATTTTTTTATCCACCCAGCTGAGCGCAAGTCATATTCGGGTAAGGAGCTGCGTAAATTAAACACATTACCTGTTATTAGGCTCAAAGAATGTGTCTGCTTAGACCCTAGCAAACTGACATCAGAGAAACCGGAGGGCTGTGCAAACTGCGGTTTTTCCTTGCAGCAGTACTTAGGACCTAATACATCTCTCTTCTCTAATTTGCCACCAGGAATAAGCGTTACAAGAGCCCCTTGTGTAATGTGCTGCGCCCTCATCGACGCCCGGTCTCTGCCTAAACACAAGCTAGATATCGCTGAGCTGATTGATGCACAGCACCTAGACATGCTTTTTGAAACCTGGGGGGACCAAGCGGCAGGGCCGGATTTTTGCATGGCTGTCCCTCAAGGGTTCACAGTATTTAAACATGATAGACATATAAAAAAGGAGGTGGAATTGCGCTAATTTAACGCGACACCTTTAAAGCATCCTTTGAGCCTGTATCTTCCCTAGACTGCAAAGCTTTTTTTTAAAACTTAAAAATAGCTAACTGTTTTTCATTTAAAGGGGCACTACCCAATTGCCCGCCTGGGGGAAAACCGGATATCTTACTTCACTTAATTCCCTGCTCGAAACCTGTGCTATTGAGAACTCTGTCCATATTTTGGGTGACTTTAATTTTCAACTCGAAGCCGACACGGATTCGAACACTGCCTCTTTAATCGATCTCATGACAATGGCAGGTCTAAGTCAAATAGTTACAGGCCCTACACGCCGGGCTGGCCACAGCCTGGATGGAATCTTTACTAACAGTGAACTCACTGTGATTAAAGAGATCTTGCCATTAACATGGACGGACCACACGGCAATTATTTTTGAGCTGAACTACCCTTCCACTGATAAGGCCAATAATTTGAAGCAATCTATTAGGACCTATCGGAACTGGAAGCAGGTTGATAACAATAGGCTCAACCTCCAACTCTCTTGTGCCTAAAATAAACTACCAGAAAATGTGGAATTAGCCTCATCCCAATTCAATTACTGGCTCACATCGGTTGCTAATAAGGTAGCCCCTTACAAAAAAACCTTAAGCAAGAGAAAATCTCCAACTGCTCCATGGTTCTCGGAAATCCTCAGAGCTAAGAAACAAGAGTGTAGGCGACAGGAGAGACGCTGGAGATATAACTATAATATAAGCAAACTCTCCAATTATAAATCTCTACTGGCTGAATACAAAAGTTTGATATTTACGGAGAAGCGCTTCTACTATGCCAAGCAAATTGAGGAGGCAAAAAACTCCACCAGGGAACTTTTTCAGGTAGGCAACAAACTGTCCGTACCCCCAGAGAAAAAACGCAACTGAACACTCACAAGCTTTTTGCAACTCTTTAGCGCAGCATTTCTTCAAGAAAATAGAGCAAATATATGTCACTTTTGACAACAAGACACGCTCTGAGGTGCGTGCTTCAGCAAATATCGGCTCTCCCAATGCTCTGACTTTTACTGAATTTAAACCAGTCATCAATGATAAGGTTATAACTCTTATCCAGCAGGCCAAATCAGGTTCTCCCCACGACCCGCTCCCTCCCAGTATGTTCAAGCAAGCCCCTGAGATTCTGGGCCCTAGTCTCACTGCCATTTTTAACTCCATGTTTACACAGGGCGTGTTTCCCTCTATATGGAAAAGGGCATCAATTTTGCCCCTTCTGAAAATACCTAGCCTTGATCCCATTGAACCAAATAACTACAGGCCCATCTCGCGCCTCCTCTCCCAGCTAAACTGGTGGAAAAAGTTATGAATGACCAGTTAACTTTATATCTGCACAATAACAACTGCCTAGATGAGACCCAGTTTGGTTTCAGGGCAGAACACAGCACCGAATCTGCCCTGATTAAAGCTACAGACGAAATCAGAGCAGTCCTGGATGTAGGAGGTGCTGCTGCTCTGATTGTGCTCGACCTGTCAGCGGCATTTGACACGGTCGACCATAATCTGCTACTTAATCATCTGAATTCTATCGGCATTTCCGATAAGGCTCTTGCACTGGTTTCTTCCTTTCTGTCAGGGAGAAGACAATCGGTTGCCTTAGGTAGCTATGTATCTCCTTCCTTTGTTCTTCCATATGTGGTTCCACAGGGCTCTTCTCTGAGTCCCACTCTTTTAAATATCTATGTGTCTGAATTAGCGGCACTTATCAGATCCTTCGGTTTGGCATTAACATCCTATGCAGACGACACACAAATCGTCTTGTCTGTTTTTAAAAACAATCTGCCACCGATGCAAAGATTTAGGGAGTGTATGCTGGCAGTCAGTTCCTGGATGAGCTCACACTGTCTTAGGTTAAACTCAGGAAAAACTGAGATAGTCATCTTTGGCAATTTCTCCCCAAGCTGGTCACAGAGCTGGTGGCCAGATGAACTGGGGACGACACCCATTCCAGCCGCCAAAGCCAAGTACCTAGGTGTGATTATAGATAAAAAACTAAATTTTGAGGCACAAGTTAACACCGTCTCTTCATCCAGCTTCTTCTTACTTAAGGTAATTAAGAAAATCTTACCTTTCATCCCTATGGACAGCAAGAAAACTGTAGTTACATCACTAGTCCTTGCCATACTAGACTAATGCAATGGGCTCTATCGTGGTATGCCTGAGAAGTAGTTATGTAAGTTGCAAATTATTCAGAATGCTGCCACTAGGCTTTTGTTAGGAATTCCAAAGTTTCAATCAGTTGGAAAACATCTTCAGAAGCTGCATTGGCTCCCGGTTAGGAGCCGTATTATCTTTAAGGCTCTTTACATTACTTATAGGGCATTTCATGGCACTGGTCCTCAGTTCCTTAGACGCTCGCTAAATTGGTACGTCCCAAAAAGACATCTCCGCTCAGAAGGAGCAAAACTGATATCCACTCACAGATTTTACAAAGCTAGCTGGGGTGGCAGGAGCTTCGTGGTACCAGCCACTAAGCTCTGGAACAGTCTCCCCATTCCCATCAGAACACTTCCCACCCTGTATGCTTTTAGAAAGGCCCTCAAAACTTGGCTGTTTAATAAATAGAGATCCTTGCTCACTCCGGACTACCAGCGCCAAGACACCTTTGGTATTCGTGCGCTTAACAAATTTATTAACATATAACATAACATAAATAATATATATACAAGCACCCAGTGGCTGGTAGGTAAACAAAACTAGGTTCAACTTATTGAAAAAGAATCTGCACAGCTGCCTGTCCCACTGCTGCATCCTTCCGTATTGCTTCTTGTAGACAGTATTGCTGAGTAAAGTTATGTCTTATCTTCTTGGTGGCCACCCTGCACTTGTCGTTTATGGGCACTCCAGCATAGATGGCTGTCATTAATGAGACACTCCTTGTTGAGTGCTCCATCATAGGAATTTTAGAGAGAGAAGACTGCTTTAGAAAAGGAGATTGCTATGGCTGCTGCCACACAGTGGGCTATTCCCTGTTTCAAAAGGGGTTGTCCATTTGAGGCACAAAGACTACCAATAACTGGCCTGGGTGTGCGGATGCCTTTGGTTCTGTCAGTGAAGAATTTCAGACATCTTCTGATGTTCTTCTGAACGTGCACAACTCATATTGCTGCAGATTTTGGAAAAACGCCTTCAGTACACCTGGCTCATTAAGATGAAAATTGTGTGGCATTTTGAGAATGAAGTGAAGATTTTTTTCTCAAGGTTACTCTGTCTTTGTGGACCTGGAGGAAATGCTCTTTTATTGTGAAGGTCTGTATTTTGTTGACTCTCAATAACAATACCAGAAGAAGTGACACTTTCCACAAATAACTTTACTTCTGCTCTTTGGATTAGCTCTAATGGACTTCTAATTACCTGTACAACAACATAAGTAATTGCTATGCGACCAGTGCACTTACAAATATCTCTGTGAACTAACTTTTATCCTCAGAAGCATTGTTATTATTATGCAATTCATTTTCAGATTTAGGAGACGCATGTCCAGCTAAGGTGTAAAGGCTAACTAGGATATCTATAAATTATTGATATGAAATTATAAACAATATTCTTTTTAAAACAAAATGCATTTTATTAAATTTTCAGTTAAGAGGAAAGAAACAATAAGATTATGACTTACATACTTGATTCGGGAGGACACACATATTAGCACATTGCATATTAAAAGCGTTGCGATATATATCTTTACATAATGATTATGTCCCTGTGCGTTCCATCCCAAGTGTCAAGTGCTACATACACTGCTTTCAAAGCACTTGTACAAAATAAAGAGGAAATAAAAACAATAAACTCCCGCACCCACCCCCCTTGGTACTTGGATATATATGTTCGTAACACCTTATGTTTACATTGTGTATTATGGGCACTCAGGTCAAAGTTGGGTCTTGGAAGTACTGTTCCGGACGTCAGGGCGCAGATGGAGTATGTCCATTTACACATAGTCTGCGCAGCCCGCCAAACCTGTCCCCAGCATTAACTTTGTGAAAAAGTCCGTACTTTCTGACCACACATCTCAATACCTCACAGTAATTTCCTGCGGTACACTATGTGTAACCAAAAATGTAGAAGTCTCCTAGTATGGTTGCGTATCAACTGCCTTAAAAGCTTCCAGTAGTGCGTTCCATTCCAAGGAAATTGGTGTCTTTCTCAGTCCTCTATACTCTTCCCTGCGTATAGAATCGCTCTCGGCCCTCCCCCATCTAACGACATCTTCCCGCCAGACATGAATACTGGGTGGAATTGATGACTTCCATCGTCTCGTTATGAGCCGTTTTGCTAATAACAGTAACAAATCAGCGAATCCTGCTGTACTTTCTGTGATTTAGGCCTATGGTAAACTCCAAGCATACAGCTTTCAAGGGATCCCAGTATTGTTCCCCCAATCACTTGATTAATGTCCCCTATTATTCGCGCCCAGTATCCTGATAGAGTTGGACATGCCCAAATCTTATGTATCAGTGTTGCGTCTGCTTCTATGCATCTGGGGCATTGTGCCGGTACTCCCGGGTACATCTCGTGTAACCTATGCGGTGTAAGATACGCCCGATGCAGAATCATATATTGTATAAATTTAAATCTTGTGTTTCTGGATACTTTCTTAGGGTAAGCCAACATTTCCTCCCACTCCCTGTCTTGTTGTTCTTTACTTAGCTCTCACTCCCATTTACTCCTTAATGGAATGAGTGATATCGCTGCATGTGTTCGTGTACCTCTATACAACCATCTAATTAAGCGTCTTCCATTACCCATCAGGTGTAGGGCATGCACCAGCTCATTTGTTGGTGGTTCTGTATTTTCTGGGGCCCAGTGCTTTCTGACCCACCACTTCATATGTGCGTGAAGTAGAAACAGCGATTCCGGGAGTCCCTGCTCATGTACAAAGTCTGTGTGATTAAGCAACAGTCCGCCCCCAAACAGTGCTCCCACCGTCGTTACCCCCGCTTCCTCCCACACTCGTATTCTGCGAGTCGTCACTATGCCGTTCGGCGTGGGAATACCCTGAAGAAGTATATTCGGTGCATATGGTACTGTATTTTTTGTGTATTGCATTGCACGTTTCCAATACATGAGAGCAATGCGGAGCAGCAGAGGCGCATCTGGAGGGACCCGCACAGGTGGCAACAGAAGTGACTGCAGAGTGCCTCTTGCTATTTCGGAGGTACTATATCCTATTTCGTGGAGATTTCTGCCTGCCAACCAGTACGATAACCATTGCAACTGGCGGGCGAAGCAGTATGCACGGAAGTCCGGCGCCCCCAGACCACCCTTATCTGTTGAAAGTTGTAATTTCGTCAGTCCAACCCTCCTCCGGCCCTTCCCCCATATCAGGTCGATCAGTAGTGTGTTTACTGCTGCGTAATAATGTGCGGGAATCAGGACAGGGAGGTTAACAAAATAATACAGTATGCGTGGGAGCATCACAATCTTGGAGATTGCTATCCGGGCCGCTACTGTGAGAGGGAGGGAGGTCCAGAATGTAATCTGGGATCTCAGAGAGTTCATCGCTTTCTGGAGATTGCCTTCTAGTAGGTCCAGAGCAGACCTATAAATCTGGATTCCTAAATATTTAAAAGTGTGCCATGTTACCGGGAGCAGCTACCTGTCTGTGAAATCAATGCTGGCTCCTGCAGGAAGCGGGGAGCCAGCGGGGAGCCAGCAGGGACTGCGGTGGCCTTGAGGCTCCCCCTGCGGTCCCTAACAATGAAGGGGGTCCGTCGCAGACCCATGTCCCAGGGACCATGTCCCCGGGGCCAAAATCAATGATGGAGATGGGCCCCCCTCGAAGAGCCTTTAATGGCACTGGGGATCGCCAACCTCCAGGGCTGGCTCCAGCAATGCCCCGGGGTGCCTACACCCGGGACATTGCAGTTTGCTATGGGGTGCTCCCATCAAGCAACAGCAAACACTGCTCCCACTTTCAACAAGCAAGAGCATTAAAAATGCTCTCACTTGTTGAAAGCGGAGCGGAATTGGTTTCACAGACAGGGAGCTGCATTTCAGCAGTTCCCTGTCTGTAAAATCAATGCAGACTCTCGCAGGACACAGAGAGCTGGCAGGGACCGCAGGGGCCTTAAGGCTCGACCCGCAGTCCCTAACAAATGTCGATGGGTGTCCTGGATGGGACCAGGGCACCCAAAATGGAGGGCAGGCCCCGGGGGATGGGGTCCCCTGGGGCCAAAATTGCCGTGAGGTGCCCCTCCAACAATAAAAAATGAAAAGAAAAAAAATGTGCCCTAGAGGATGGGGTCCCTGGGGCCAAAATAGGCATGGGAAGGGGGCCGCACTGCCCCTCTCCCCTTATTTTTTATTTTTTTTAAATGAAAAGGCAGCACCCGGGGGATGGGGCCCACGGGGAGGAATCGGCCCGGGGAGGGGGGCCAGGGGGCCCCCTTCACCCATTTGAAAAAGGCCTGAACTTGGGGGATGGGGTCCCAAGGGCTGAAAATGGCCCAAGGACAGGGGGGCCACACAACCCCCTCCCTTAAAAAAAGAAAGAAAAAAACCTCTGGCAAGTCACTGGAGTCAACACCCCCTTCATCACCACTCTGCAAATGCGCCTCTGGTGCACTGCCAGTTGTGGGATTAAGTCCCCCTGGGTCCAGAGGGTCCTTTGAGGCCAACAAGCCCTCCTGTTATCTCCAGTAAGTCCCACACAGTGGGATTGCTGAGAGGTCTTCGGAGGCCATGCCCCCTTTCTCCACCACTCTGCAAACGCGCCTCTTGGCGCACTGCTGGTTGGGGAATTAATTCCACTTTACTCCCGAGGGCCTCAGGACTAAATTGGACTTCTTACCCCAACCAGTAGTGAGTCAGGAGGCGCGTTTGCACAGTGGTTGGGGAAAGGGGGCATGGCCTCTGACATCCCTTAGCAATCCAGCTATGTGGGACTTACTGGAGGTAACAGGAGGGATAGTTGGCCCCCAAGGACCCTCAAGAGCCAAGGGTACTTCATCCCCCAACTAGTAGTGCGCCAGGAGGCACGTTTGCAGAGTGGTGGAGAAAGGAGGCGTGGCCTCCAAAGACCTCTTAGTAATTCCGCTGTGTGGGACTTACTGGAGGAAACAGGAGGGGTAGTTGGCCCCCAAGGACGTTCATAAACATTTATGTTGCGGTGAAAGAGGAAAACATTTTAGGATGGCAAAACCAGGCGAAAATGGGTCTATTATTGAAACCTGGTGCTGATGTTACAGTTGTTTTGGGAGATCTGCCTGAGGATCACATCAATTGTGTTACTGATTCTGTTAAACAGTTACTCGGTGAGTTCAAGGACATTTTTCGTGAACAAGTAGGCAGCGTAAATGGTTTTGAACATTGTTTTAGGCTGAAACCACAAGCTCAACCTGTTGTACACAAGGGGAGACCCGTCCCATTAAGTGTAAGAGAAGAGTTAAAACACACTCTACAAAACCTTTCTGAGCAAGGTATAATTGAACGTTGTGATTCATAGCTTTGGCTTGTGCCCATTATGGTGGCACGCAGGAGGTCTTGGGAAATTAGGCTATGCACGGACTTGAGTTTAAACGCTAATATACTTATTGATTGTCATCCTATCCCTAGAATACAGGAGCTGTTAGCCAATCTAGGAGGGGCAACGTGGTTTTCATGATTGATTTAAGGGCAGCATACCATCAGGTGGCATCAGCTAAGCAGTCACAAGTATTAACCATTTTTGTCACTCCCTATGGTGCATACAAATACTTGAGATTGACGTTCGGCCTGGCTTTGACTGCCAGTGTCTTTCAAAAACTTATGGACAACCTGTTCGCAATCTCAAGGGGGTACAAGCCTATCAGGACGATGTCCTGATGTATGCTAACACCATTGAGGAGCACAATGACATTTTAAGAAAGGTACTTATCATTTTGTCACAAAGGAACATGACGATTAGAGAAGACAAATGTAAATTCACCACACGTTAATTGGAATATTTGGGCCACACTATTTCCGCTACTGGTATCAGACCTAAGTGTTCTTTCATCAGGGCCATTAAAGAACTGGAAGTGCCTTCAGACAGGGTTGCTTTACGCACCATTAGACAGGGATGCTTTACGCTCCTTTCTCGGTCTTGCTGAGTATTACGCTGGGTTTGTGCCAGGGTATGGGCAAGCGGTGGAGCCTTTGAGAGTTCTGTTACAAAAAGGGCAAACGTTTCTTTGGTCAGATGATGTACAACAAAGTGCGTTTAATGAGGTCAAAATTCTTATAGAAAAGGCTCCTGCATTGAGTGCTTTTCAGGAAAATAAGTCTTCCATCATTACTGTAGACGCTAGACAGAAGGGTTTAGGAGGTGTTTTGAGTCAGAAGATAGCAGGGAAAGAACATACAGTGGCCTTTGCATCTAGGTCACTCAAACAGTATGAAAAACAGTACAGCACCATCCAGCGTGAAGCGCTGGTCTGTGTTTGGGCCGTTCATAAATTCAAAATGTATGTGTGGGAGTGCAAATTTGAATTGTGTACTGACCACAAGCCGTTGGTTCACATATTCACAACCGGCTCGAGCAATAACCTGTCAGCACATCTTACTAGGCTTGGGTCTAAGCTTCAGTAGTTTGTATTTGAGATAAAGCATGTCCCAGGAAGCAGGAACTTTCGTGCGGATTGTCTATCATGCATACCAATTGAGGACTCACATGATGATGGTGTTCTGAATGATGTTGTATGTATGGCTTCCATAGATGCTGTTAGTGGGGAGTGTGGTACAGGTCTCAGTGAGTCTGTCTGGTTATCAGCTTCTCAGGATGATGTGGTTTTGAACAAGATCAAAGAGTGTTATTCAAGGGTGGCCTGAGAAGAGATATTTGGTTGGTGAAATGAAATTTTTGGGGCAAGTAGTGGTGATCTCTCAGTGGCTAATGGTCTACTGTTAATAGGAGATTTGTATGTACCTCCTACCAAATTACGTGAAACTATTATTACATGTGCACATCAAAGTCACCTTGGTGCTACTAAAACCACAATGCGTACCAAACAACATTACTGGTGGCAGGGTATTGAAGTGCAGGTCAAATTACTGGTCAACAAGTGTCCAGAGTGCTTATTATCCGACAAACACTGGAGGGTGCACAAGAGCCCTCTATATCCCATATCATACCCAGATGCTGCATGAGAGAAAGTGGGTCTTGACTTTCTGTGCCTTATGTCTTGTTACCAGACAACATGAAGTACTTAATTCTGGTAGTAGAATATTATTCTAAATGGATGTATTATGCTTTTACCAAATCACCTGTCACAGAGGCAGTGATAACATTTTTGGAACAGGTGTTTAGCGTGGAAGGCGCTCCCAGAAGTGTAGTCACCGATAATGGTACTCACTTTACCTCAGAACGTATGTTCAAGTTTTTCAGTAAGTATGACATTACTCATTTACAAGAAGCCTTGTACTCTCCTTCGTCTAACGGTCTAGTGGAAAGAGGTAACAAAGTTATTAAAGAAGGGTACAAACGGATATTGCTGCTAATTTGGATGTTAAGTTATTTCTGAAGCAGAAAGTGTGGTGTTACAATATGGCACCGCATTGCACTACAGGGGTGACGCCATTTTCGTTGCTGAGAATCAGGAGAGCTCACACCACACTGTTTCCCACCTGGCTGGAGAAACAAGAAGAGACAGAAGAGTCCATTGGGGTTGCAGGTAAAGAAAGACTTCTGTCCAAAGTCATAGCTAACCAGGACAAGATGAAACATCATTTTGATATTAAACACCATATGTCATGTTCAGATATAAATAAAGGCGAATGGGTCCTAAGTGGGAGCCCAGTCAAAGTAAGGAAGGTAGAATCCATTTACTCTGCCCCTGTCAGAGTGGTACAAATTAGCAAAGATGCTGCATTACTGGAAGGCAGAGATTGTTGGAACAAATGCCAACTAGTGAAACTGTCTGCTCAACAGGCCAGTATAATTTTGAGTAAGCGCAGGACTGTGTCACAATCAGATTGGGCATCTTGGGTACGATCTACCTTGGTTGACACTCAGGCAGGTGGATGTTCCACAACGACACCGACATCGGAACGTCTGTGTGCTCATCAAGCTCAGCAGTGACTGAACAGGCTCGCTGTAGATTTGGGTCTGCATGTGAGATCAAAGTACCTTCCAGGTTCAGGGATTTTATAATGAATTGACTGTACTCTCTTCCCTGTATTTTCTTTCAGGTGCGTCATATGTATTTTCATGTTGTTTTAAGGGGGAAGGTGATGTAATGAATGTGTACAACGTGCCTGTCATGTGGTTTACCTTTATTTGTAGCGACAGGCCCGTGTTTAGCATTGAGAGTGTCCTCGCGCTCTGTTGCTTTTCAAGAGTTATGTATGTTTAAGTCCTACTCGTGCTCTGTGAGCGGTGAGCATGGATATTCCAGACAGTTAGATCATTCACTGTTAGGATTCCTGTTGACTGATCGCAGTGGGCTGTGGGCTTCTTACTTTGGAATAAACTTATCTTAAACTTCATCCTGTGGTCCGCCTCTTACTACACAGAAAGTGTTCCCAAACCGCTGCTTGTAACCAAGCTAGACTGCGCACGGCCTCTTGCCAGCCTCTGCCCCACCCTCTGTAACATTCAACTCCCGCTAAGCTTTCATCCTGCTGAGCAGGAATGAGCTGCAAGGCCTGCCCTCAGCCCAGGCCATGCGTCCCCACCCTAAGGAGTTGTTCAATTCACCAGCATAGCCTTTATCCTTTAGGGTGGAGCACAGGACCGGATCTCTAGTCAGGCCCTACACCCCCCCACTGTGGACGCCCTACTCCAGATGTGCAATGGACGGTAGAGTGCAGGAACTGGCCTCCAGCCAGGTCCTTCCTGTGCACCACTCCATCAGCATCCAACCCCAAATGTGCACGGCGTTTGGCTGTGTGTAGCAGCAGTGGGCTGTACCCACTGTCCACAGGTGTCTGGCCCCCACGGTGCACAGCCTTTGGACATCCGTGGCAAGGGTGGACGAGTAAGTGACCCCTGCTGCGCCTGGCGGAGCAGTGCTGGGCTACAGGATGAGGCCTTTGACCAAACCCTGCAACTAAAACCACCACAGAAAGGTAGACCAACGCTGCACACAACCCGAGACCATGCGGAGCGTGGTTGGGCTACAGGGCCCAGCCTGCATCTAGGTTTTGCATACAACCCACTACAGGCAGTCTTTTAATTGTTGCTTTTTATGTTTGTTTTAAAATTAAGTTCTTATTTTGGAACCTTTTTTATAAAATCTTTTTACGGTAGCGCGAATCCTGTAACATTTTACAAAATTGAGTTTTGAACTTGTTTTTATTGTTTGAGGCCAGGGGGTTGATAGGAGCAACTTGAAACTTTATACGGTAGCTGTACAATTCTTCCATCTACATTTCTGGCATTTACATCTTACATTTCTTGGTACAATCCTTTCACACCTTTGGAAAGATTTAATTATTTCCTTTGATTGTGTTATTTCACATGCAAATAGTTCTTGTTATTTTCGTGCAGATGCCTACAATCCTTGCCATATGAGAGTTCTAAAGCAAAGCATACTCGTTAGGTTTTTTACTGTTCTTTCCTTTTTTTGGAGATACAGTTTTATTCCAGCTTCAATTATGCCTTCTGGGTGGGTTGGCCAGCACAGGAGAAATCCAGAGGAAGCTGCTCAAAAGAAGGAATGAATAACAGGCTGATGAGTGCAAATCCTCACCTGACTCCATTGTGTGGAGGTTCTTCACAATCTCTGCTGGAGAAAAAAGCTCTCATCCAATTATGTCACATGTACATTATGTGACAAAAACAGAGTTGGAGACGTTGTGGGAAATATTCCTTTCGGACATCTTCAATGCACAAGCATCATAATGCTTGGCATCAATGCCAATTTAAAGAGGCAAAAAGAAAGATGGACTCAGAAGAGGCAGCATTTACATCTGTAGCCTTATTACAGCACGTCATTCCTACTGGTAACAGACCGCCACAGAATATCCTTCAGCAGGAGCAAGGTGAGAGTGATGCACGCTTCGCCACTATTGGCTTGCATTGTTTGGTGTGCAGGACAATGATCTTCTTTGGAGAGCAGAGTGCACGAGCATGAAGAAAGCTAGTCCTTTTAACCCAACATTCGTGAAAAAATGTTTTATTTTTTTAATCCAGACATCTATTCTACTGTTGCATGTTTGTTTTTCACCCACGACAAAGTCAAAACACAAAAATAGCTTTTTTTTAATTGAAAAAAGATTTTTTTTAGAGCCAACTTTTAAGATTTAAATAAAGATAAACATTTATGCATTTTGATTTGTATGTCAATGAGTCTGAATAAGAGTCACGTCATGACAAATGGTCAACATGAGGAGAGATGGGTGAGGGAAAATGTGCATTAGAAAGTCAGGGACAGATTGCCTGAAACTAAAGCAAGTGAGTGAGAGGGATTGCACTGCAGGGGCTGCCTGCAGAGCCTGTTCTCCATTCAGGTCCTGCACCCAATCCAAAAGAGACTGTCAATTCATGTGCATGGCCTATGGCAGTGTGCAGGGTTGGGTTCCGAAAGCAGGCCTTGCATCTTGCCTTCTGCAGACGTCCAATCCCTGCTGTGCCCTGCCTTCAACAATGTTCAGTGGGGGTGGCCCGTAGGACTTGATCTCCTTCAAGGCCCTATCCACCACCCTCCACAGCTGACCTCTACTGCAGCGGGTGTGATGGAGTAGAGTCTGGCAAAGGCAAGGACTAGTGCCCCACCCTTTATGGGTGCTTGAACTCCAGTGTGCACTGCTTTTGGCTATGTGCTGAGAAGGTGGGCCGCAGTGCTTGGCCCATTCGCCACCCTACATGGATGGCCAAACCCCACTGTAAATGGGTTTCAACCATGGAGAGTGGGGGTGTAGCATAGGGCCTATACTCCAGCCAGACCCTTTATTCAACCCTCTGCAGACAGCTCACCCCCAATTTGTCTGGCCCTCATCTGTGTGCAGTGGGGGTGTGGGCCATAGAACTCAGCCTCTTGCCTGGCCCTGTGCTCTACCCTCCATAGGTGGACAATCCCCATTGTGCACAGTATTTGGCTGAGCACAGCTGGAGTGGGCTACAGCAAGGTTTGGCATGAGCCAGGACCTGCACCCACTCTGTGGCGAGCCCACACCTGCTGCACCCAGCCTTCAGCTGTGCATCACAGAGTGTGGGGTGCAGGGGACCTCCAGCCTGTTACTGTTCCCCATTATTCACTGGTGTCTGACTCCCAACTGCTCATGGCCTGCTGCTGCTGTCACCCCCTGCGCTGGTACTCTTAAAGGCTGATGAGCACAATGCAGAACTATGGTGCAGAGGTGTGTGCATACTGTCTTGCATAAGATTTGTACTAAAAGCATACCCCCCCCCCCCCAGTAGAAAATCGTACACCTGAACGAACTCTTTGAAATATTCCACACATTGTGCTCTACAGTGCAGAACACCTGCAACGTCAGGAATATTTTAGGAAATTAAAACATTTCTTCTTGTTAGCCCCTACTTCAATGAGACATTATTTTTGAAGCAAGGCCAGGTCTGGTTATCTTAGTAGATCAGGCTTTGCATCAAAACTATGGGTGCTCATGATGATCCACACAAGTTACACCCAAGTAATGGACCCTTGATGTAAAGTGGTGCAAACAGCGCAAAGTGCTATTTGTTCGGAGAAAAGGGCATCTTCCCAGCACAAAATACCTTTTCCACTGGAAAGTAAATACCTTTGCAATACGTTGCATGACTTTACACCACCTCAAACCCTTAGTAAATCTACAACTGTGTGTGTGGAAGTTACATTAGCATGTTTATAGTGCCTGTAAATCTTTGCAAAATCACATTTCAATAAAACAGAATAAATGAATTCCACTGAAACTTGCAGTGCCAAATCTTTATTAATAATCTTTATAAAATATCTAGTTGCAAGGCTAATGCACCTGCTGATGTAGTTCTCCCAAATGCATCTAGCATTGGCCAACGGATTTTACTATGAAAATACATCACTCTGTTTGCTTTAATTACTTTTCTTCATTCATTATCTCATTAACTTGTCACTTAAAGACATTTCACCTCAACAATGCATTATATATCTCAGAGAATATTGTAAGAACAGCGTAAATAGTTATCAAACTACAGAAACTACAGATTCTCTAACCATCTGTAAAAAGTCTATGAAATATTCCTATGAAAACCGTGCTAAACTCATTTTACCACACATATTCCCTCATCTAGTCTGTGAATTAATCTTATCTTTATGATGTAATGCTGTCATCATATGAATATCCAGGGTCAGGCTGTAATATCTAATCAGAGGTACTTTTTTAAATGATTTGCTGCAAACAAAGGCATTGGTGGAACTAGGCATAACTTTGATATCCTTACCCTATAATAAAAGTCCCTTTCTTCTGTACGCCAGTTTCCATGTTTCCAGGTAAGAGAATATTCCCAGATTCTTGTCAGGTCAAACGTTCACCATGTGGAGCCTGTTCTTCAGAAGCCTACAACTATAAAATCACGGGTAGTCCATGAGAGTTTAAATCAGTTACTGCAAAGATCATGCTTTGCACTGCTTAGTGCCCATTTTCAAAGTGGAAAAGATAACATTGTGTTTTTGTTCTGGAAGGGAGAGCCACATTCTGATGGTTACCTCTCACTATACCTTTTCTTGTAACCTAACATTTTGTTCTGCCTATTTTTTAGGCAGCAGCCAATCACAATGTAATGACCTTAAAGACATATTTTTTTCTAGTCAGATCACTGCTTCTCGATGAAGACTTCTCATTCTGCAACCTTCAATGACGTTCACAAAGTCCTTTGTCCACTGGGCTGGTGAAAATGCTAGATCTTGTGGCGTTGACAAGAAAATGGGATTACCCAAGGAGAACTTTGCATGGATTGACATGCGTGGGATGAAATGGCAGCAGTTTCTACCTTCGATGGAAAGCATTTTGAATTGTGAACAACCAAATGCAATAATTGTGCATTGTGGAGGGAATGATTTAGATTCACTTACTGGTTTTCCTTCATCTTTTGAAAGGAGAAGGAAAAAATATAGTGCATATTTATTTCCATACGTAGCAAGATTTAGGCACAGGGCCTTGTCTCTGGCAACGTCCTAAGCCACATCCTTCATGTCTGACCTCCACTGCAGCAGGAGTGGGGGACAGAGCTTGGCCAAAGGTCCCTCACCACACCGTCTGCAGGTGTCTGACCGCCACTGCACACAGATTTGGCAATGTGCAGTGGGGTGGGACTTAGGGCCTAGCCGCTGAGCAGACCCTTCGCCCAAGTCCACGAGCCCTGTAATGGCTGTCACAAAATATTTTCCATGTTGTGGCCACCCAATAAGGGTCCACCCATCCACATTTTATGGGCCAATCAGCGATATCTGGACACCCGGTCTAGATATCACTAGCTTTTTGCCAGTGTTAACCCCTTCAAGCCCACTGAGCACCTTTTTAAATGCAACTTAAAAACAGCTGAATGGATTTAGAAAGCTTTCTGAGTAAAGTTCTAAAAACGTGTCAGATTTGGTGTGATTACGTTCAGCTGATTTTTCTGTATTGAAGAGCAAAGGTTCCTGTGGAAATTAAAATGGGAAATAGCGCTTTTGGGACCTTGACTCTTTTTGGCCCGTGCTTGACAGATCTACACAAAACTTGTTATGAAGAACCCAAAGTGGATGTACTTTTTGTCTAGAAAACTTCTTGTAGATAGTAAATGCACCATAACTCAGGCCCCTGCCTTGTTTTCTTTTTCGTTGGCTGCTTTTTCATTACATGCCATCAGCAAAGTTGTGTACTGACAGAGCAGGGTAGGGGGCTTGACTTAACCATAACTGGTGAATTTCAGGTCTTTTTAGTTTTTGTGCTCTCTCAACAATAACTTCCCTTTAACTGTGTTTTCTCCAGAGAATTTCAAGGGTTTTTTGTGTTCTGCATTCACCTGCCATGTACTCACTCTGAGCTGCAGGGGTTGGGTACGTATATATACTACACAGTGGCAGTCACCACTGTGCACTTTCCATTGAAAAGGCATTTTTTGATTTGCCTATAACTCTTGTTCCTGAATGCCGGACTTGCACCAAATCTGGCAATCAGTTGCCATATGAAGGTAAGGTCAGGCATATTAATTTTCGTACAGTTCGGTGCAGGGGAAAAAGTGTAAGGTGTGGAAGAAATGTAGAGCTTTACTCAGAATGTTTGCTTTTTGAGAGTTGGTGAAAATCCATCCAGTAGCTTTTGGGATATTTTGAAAAAGGTGTTGGTTGGACTTGAAAGGGTTAACTCTTTTCTCATTTTACTCAGTTGAAAAGCATTTATTTTTTGATTGGCTCATAGCTTAAAACTTTAGTACCATTTTATGAATGTGAATGAAATTTGGCAGACTCTTACCATGTTGAGGTTACACATGGTATTTTAAATTTTGTGGCCAACCATCATGTTATGGCCCCAGTTATAAAGTGCGAGGGCAAAAAGTGTTAAGTAGCTAATAACTTTGCCACTGTTTGGTGAATCTGCATAAAATGTGGGAGAAGTTTGGAAGGATTTGGTTTCTATTGGTATATCAAGTGTTGTGTTAAACCATCAAAAGGGGAGGGGGGAAGATAAGACGGAGTTCCATGACTTTATAAAGGAACCCTGCCTTCGGCCTAGTTCCTCTATATGGTTAAATAAAGTGAGCAGCAAAACGCTCTTGTCATCTCAGGATTAGGCTTTCAGAAAGCCTTAGAAGCTGGTTTTCCACATCCACATTTGACTCCAATGAAAGCGGTATTACACTCAGCTGCTAGATTGGTGTGCAAATCAAGAAACTTCAAGTGCATTGTAGGAGAGTAGGATCTGCTTCACATGGGTACCCCCACTTTTTGCTGATGCTTCACTGTTTTTCGAACTTAGTCTGGCTGGGGCCCTGCTAATCAGAACCCCAGCCTAGCTGCTTCCTCTCTAAAATGGTTTCCATGTGCCTTAGGCACATCTCTGATTGGAATCTGGAGTGCCCTTATAAGTCCCTAGTATATGGTATACTATGTACCAAGGGCATAGGTACCTCAGAGGCCTACCAGGGGCTGCAGCATGTATTGTGCCACCCCTGGAAGGCCATCCAAACTGACACCACAGGTCTGCTACTGCAGCCTGGGTAAGGAGGTGCATGCACCCCTTACTGTGATGTAGGTTACCTATATCACTATATACATACACACATATAAACCTATAAGTCACTCCTATGGCAGGCCTTATCAATCCTGAAGGCAGAGTGCGTGGTTCCTATGTGAGAGGGTGCCCCTGCATGAGCAGGGCCCCTCTGCAGCGTTCGGAGACCCTTCTCTGATGCTGTTTGTAGTGCAGCCTGACCATATACTCTTAAGCGCATTATAACCTCGCGTTAAATGCTAACTTTGGAATGGCTGCACTGAAACATGTCGTGTTTGGTGTCAAACATCTTAGAATACTACCCCCGCGCCAATTCTGGCGGCGGGGGTAGCATTCCACCCTTCTAGAGGGAGAGACATGTTAACCCTGGCCTGGCCGGTAACTTCTTTCTAAAGCCCTGGCATCACAAAATGGATGCTGCTGCCACAGACACAAGTCTGGCCTCCTGCTGCTGGACGAAACTCCGGCAGGGGAGGCCTGGACAATAGGTTTCCTGTCCCAGGGAGGTGTGACCACCTCCCCAGACAGGATAGTGTGTATTGGGGCTGGGCGGGAGCACTTTCGGGTGCTTCGAAGTCCTGCACTGGGGGCACACTTGGTGTCCCTGTGCATACCCCAATTCAAACCGGATCAGGGGCTTGCAGACCCTGCTTTGGCGCGAACTGGACAAAGGGGAAGGGGTGTAGCCACCCCTCTGCCCTGACCCACCCATAGGTGGGGCCACAGAGTAGTCCAACCCCTAAACTTAGTATAAGTATAGGAACCCAGTCCTTAGGACTTTAGATTATCCCTGGACGAAACTCTGACACAGAATCCTGGACCTTCAACGCTCTACTACAAGATTAGAGGACAGAAGAATCTCCCTTGGGGTCAAGGAGTGACTCCCCTGCTTGGCAGGCACCAAAGAAGCAATTGTCCGGTCTGCATCGCCTAAGCTCCCGTCGGACGCCGAAGTCTTTGCATCACCAGAGATGGATTTCCAGATTTCCCCGAGGCTGCCCTGAGTCCCCAGCAAAGCTGAGGCCCGTAGCTATCGTGGGTAACGTGGAACCGTGACCCCTGGACACCGCACACATTTGCTAGTGCATCCTCTTCTGGGTCTCCCACGAAGTCGTGCTTTGGGATCCGAGTAGCCCTAGCCTCCAGCACCAACTGCACCGAAGATCACTGGCCTCCACTCCACGAGTGTCCTGTGAGCCAGCTCCACGTGCACCGTCTCGAGGCTCCTTTGCGGTCGCTAGCCCGGTGGCTAGTAGCCCTTCATGAAGGCCAATCCTTTTCTTCTTGGGCTCTCTGGTTGCTCCAGGCTTGCCCTCACTTACCCTTGCTGGGTGAGTTCCTCAGACCTTGCTGGTTTGCATCACCGTCAATCTTCATCTACATCGAGACTTGCCGTTGCCAAGGCTTGTTGGGTCCAATCCGGTCGCCGACACGTCAGCACTCGACAGACATCGTGTACCAGCCCGAATCCTGCTCCTGGTCACCGACAACGCCTCCTGGACCTCGTGGCTGAAGAGTCAAGACGAATGTCAACCTACCTGAAGCACTCGACATCGGTGGGCATCTGCTCATTGCCTTCCTGGTCACTGGCTAGTGACCCAGACTCTGTCCCCTCTGCTTTCAGGTTCTTCAGATCTCCGATCCACTCTTGGATCCACCCGGACACTTTCCACTTGGTCGCCAGCAGCACTTTGCAGCAGATCGCCATTCAAATCGACGACGAAACCCGACCCCGAAAGGCACCTATGCAGCTGGCTTCCCTGGGTGAGGTAACAAGAGTACTCCAGTGCTCCCGTGGGTAGAGACTCTAGAACGACCTAGTTCTCAAAGGGTTTGCTCCAAGTCCTTCTTTAAGTGTCCCTTTTCTTTAAATTCCAAACCGCGACTTTCTCCATAGAAGTTAACGGCGTCTCGCGGCTGTGTATTTACACTGCACGCGTCCCCCGTGGGTCCCCTGTGTCACTAGCTTGGGTGGTTCCTTGTGGTCCAAGCACTTCTAGAGGCTCTAGGCCTAGTGTCTAGCTCAGTCGTGGTTCTTATACCACTTTATTGGTATATGGTTTGGTACGCCCCTAGGGCCCAAACGTGTATTTGTGCTATTACTGTGTGTAAATAACTTATAACTTATGTACTTCGAACTCTAGCCTCATAAAGAGACTAGAGGGGTGTGTTTAGCAATAAATACATATATTTTGAATTTATACCTGGTGTGGTGCTCTTTCATTTGGTCACTCAAGAGATTATATACTGGTAAAACAAGCTGCTTTATATTCCTTCAAGACTTAGCCTGAAGGCTGCTCTCCATAGCTACCACTAGGATAGCTTTCAATAAGGTTGTCTTTAACCTATCTCCAATAAGGGGTTGTTTGGACTGGTGCAAGGTGCCCACTATAATTAGTGGACAGCATATGCCAGGCCAACTTCTCACATTGGTGTGCAGCGTGTGGGATTCCAGCTTGCTATTGTTTTACCAGATAATCTCAATTGAATTGATCAACTGAAAACCACTAAAGGTACCTAAGGTACATATAAATTAAGCTTAGTATACAGTAAGTTCTACTGAACTTAGAGTTGTGTGTTAAGGGATAGCACACCCTTTCTACAACTCAAGAGAGTTTAGTAGGCCACACTAGAGTAGGTAGTGCATACACCACACCTCACTAGTGATGTCTTCAAAGCCAGGACCCAGTGAGTCCTTGCCAGAAGCCCCTGGGCTTCTTCCCTCCCAGTATGATACACTCCCATTCTTGGAATTGAGAGCATTATGCAATTTGAGGAAACTGAAGACAGGCCAAAGCCCCACCACCCAACATCTGAGAGAGATGTTAGAGGCTTATGATCTCAGCAGGCCCTTAGGGACTGAAGGGGTAGGAGCAGAGGGTGGGGCAGAAGATGAGGATGGGGCCAGGGGTAGCAACACCCCAGCCCCCCTCTGGAACTGACCAGGAGGGTGACAATGACCCTGACCTGGAAAACCCAATTCCTCCTGTGGATGAGGAGGAGGCTCAGGATGACCTCCACTTTGTCCCCCAGGAAGGATTGTGAGTGTGCCCAGAAGGTCTAGATCTCCTTCTCAGGAGTCTAACCACTCTGGCACCTCAATAGGGACCTCTGTCTCCTCTCATAGGAGGGAATCCTCTCATGAGAGGAGAAAGAGGCTGATTCAATATGAGGAAGCTCAGCTTGAACTCAGAAAACAGCAACTGGCTATAGACAGGGAGTCCCTAGATCTCTACAGAGAGAGAAGAAAGTTGGGACTAGAGTCCCATGGTGGCAGCCATGTCCCTAGAGATAGGGAAAGGTCTTATGACCATAGAAACCTGAGCAAGATTGTCCCTCCCTACCAGAGTGGGGATGACATCCACAAATGGATAACTGCTCTAGAGAGGGCCTGTAAAGTACAGAAGGTCCCTCAGGAGCAGTGGGCAGCAATCTTGTGGCTCTCCTTTGCAGACAAAGGTAGAGACAAGCTCCTCACTGTAAGAGAAGAGGATGCTGATAATTACAAGGTCTTGAAGAGTGCTCTTATTGATGGGTTTGGCCTAACAACTGAACAATACAGGTTGAAGTTCAGAGATGCACAGACTCAAGACTGGGTAGACTATGTGGATTGTTCTGCTAAGGCTCTGGAAGGCTGGTTGATGGGCAGTAAGGTGTGTGACTTCACAGGATTGTACAATCTGATAATGAGGGAGCAGATTCTTAATAACTGTCAAAATCAGCTGTTGCATCAGTACCTGGTGGACTCTGATCTGACCTCTCCCCAAGAATTGGGAAAGAAGGCAGACAAATGGGTCAGAACCAGGGTGAGGCAGAAGGTACAGAACCAAGGTGGTGACCCTAAGAAGCAAGATTCTAAGAACTCTGATAAGGGTGGGGAGAAGGGTAAAGATCAAAAGTCTTCACAAGGCCCCCAAAAATCTTCTTCAGGTGGGGATTCACAGTCTACCAAAGGGAAAGGCCAAAGAAAACCATGGTGCAAGGTCTGTAAGCAAAAGACCCACTGGACCAGTGATTGCACCAAGTCCAAAGACTCAAGTCCAGCACCCACCAATGCCCCTAAGGCACCTGTTCCCCCTAGTACAGTTACAGTTGGTGGTGGGAGTACTACAGCCAAGGGTTTAGTAGGGTTGACCCTGGGTACTGAGATGGGCTCTGACCTAGTCAGAGAACTCACTCAGGCTGTGTTAGTCTGTGATGGAGGCAAGGATGTGACCACCTCTGTGAGTCCCAGTAATCTGGGCAAGTACAGACAACAGCCTTTAATCAATGGACGAGAGGCTTTGGCATTTAGGGACACAGGGGCAAGTGTCACCATGGTGACACA
This sequence comes from Calotriton arnoldi, assembly GCA_963921515.1. Lineage (NCBI taxonomy): Eukaryota > Metazoa > Chordata > Amphibia > Caudata > Salamandridae > Calotriton > Calotriton arnoldi. Next base: position 1,752,743 of record CAWUFW010002566.1, on the reverse strand, counting down.
AGACCTTGTGAATCCTGGGCAAGTTATACTTGGTGAGATGTACCAAGTGACCAATGCTAGCAATGTCAGAACAGACCATACTCTGGCAGTTGTTAACTTCTCCTGGGGAGGGGTAACTGGCCTTAAGAAGGTTGTGGTAAGTGCAGACCTACCAGTTGAATGCTTGCTTGGCAATGACTTAGAAACTTCAGCTTGGGCAGAAGTGGAGCTCAGGACCCATGCAGAAATGCTGGGGATCCCTGCAGATGTGTTTGCTGTGACCAGGTCACAAGCCAAAATGTCTAGCACTGAACAGGCCTTGGATTCTGGAATAATGGACCAAGTGCCTTCCAAGAGGAGGAGTAGTAGGGTAAAGGCAGTGCCTTCCCCCTTGGCTCAGAAGGAAGATCAGTCCCTTGAGGGGGATGATCTCAGTCCTGAGGAAGGAACTGTCCCAGAGGAGCTTGAACCTGACCAGGTTGAGTTCTTGGGGACAGGGGGACCTTCCAGGGCAGATCTGAGCCAGGAGCAGCAGAGCTGCCCCTCTCTTGAACCCCTCAGACAGCAAGCTGCTGCTGAGGCTGCTGGGAAAGCTAGTGGTCCCCATACTGTGTATTGGGATGATGGACTCTTGTACTCAGAGTGTAGAGACCCCAAGCCTGGTGCTACCAGGAGGTTGGTTATACCTCTGAAGTTCAGGGGCTTCCTATTGACCCTAGCCCATGATATTCCCTTGGCAGGTCACCTGGGCCAGAACAAGACTTGGGACAGAATTGTCCCTCACTTTCACTGGCCCCACATGTCTGAAGACACCAAGGAGTTTTGTCGCTCCTGTGTAATCTGCCAGGCCAGTGGCAAGGCAGGTGGCACTACAAAGGCCCCCTGATACCACTACCTGTGGTGGGGGTTCCCTTTGAAAGGGTGGGGATTGACATTGTTGGTCCCATGGATCCCCAAACAGCATCTGGGCACAGGTTTATCCTGGTGGTAGTGGATCATGCCACCAGGTACCCAGAGGCTATTCCCCTTAGGACCACTACAGCACCTGTGGTGGCAAGGGCCCTCCTGGGAATTTTCTCAAGAGTGGGCTTTCCTAAGGAGGTAGTATCAGACAGGGGTGCTAACTTTATGTCTGGATACTTAAAAGCAATGTGGAAGGAGTGTGGAGTGACTTACAAGTTCACCACACCCTATCACCCACAATGCAATGGTTTAGTTGAGAGATTCAACAAAACCTTGAAGGGCATGATTAAAGGGCTCCCAGAAAAGCTTAGGCGAAGATGGGACATACTCTTGCCCTGCCTTTTATTTGCATATAGGGAGGTGCCTCAGAAGGGGTTGGTTACAGCCCTTTTGAACTTTTGTTTGGCCACCCTGTCAGGGGTCCACTGTGCTTGGTGAAGGAAGGATGGGAGTTACCTCTCAAGCCCCCAAAGCAAGACATAGTGGACTATGTACTTGGTCTCCGCTCCCGGATGGCTGAGTATATGAAAAAGGCAACTAAAAACCTTGAGGCTAGCCAGGAACTTCAAAAGGCCTGGCATGACCAAAAGGCTGTACTGACTGTTTATCAGCCAGGACAGAAGGTGTGGGTGTTGGAGCCAGTGGCCCCAGCAGCTCTCCAAGACAAATGGAGTGGACCCCACACTATTGTTGAGCAGAAGGGTGAGGTTACCTACTTAGTAGACATAGGAACACCCAGGAGTCCCCACAGGGTTCTCCATGTCAACAGGTTAAAACCATATGTGGACAGGGCAGACATGGGCTTGCTCATGGCTACTGAGGAAGGGCAGGAGGAAGAGAGTGACCCACTCCCTGACCTGCTCTCACAGAACCCTGACGATGGGTCAGTAGATGGTGTAGCCTTGGCAGGCAGCCTCACTACCCAGCAGCAAACTGATTGTAGACAGGTGCTCAATCAGTTTAGACACATGTTTTCACTGACACCCAGTCAGACCACCTGGTGCACTCATGAAGTGGACACTGGGGACAGTCTGCCTATTAAAAATAAGATTTATAGGCAACCTGACCATGTCAGGGACTGTATCAGGACTGAAGTCCAGAAAATGTTGGATTTGGGAGTTATTGAACCCTCAGATAGCCCTTGGGCTAGTCCAGTGGTCCTTGTGCCAAAACCTCACACCAGTGGTGGAAAAAGAGAGATGAGGTTTTGTGTGGACTACAGGGGTCTCAATGCAGTCACTAGGACTGATGCCCATCCAATACCAAGGGCAGATGAGCTAATAGACACTTTGGCCTCAGCCAAGTATCTAAGCACATTTGACTTGACAGCTGGCTACTGGCAGATCAGGCTAGCTGATGCTGCAAAGCCAAAAACAGCATTCTCAACCCCTAGTGGGCATTATCAATTTGTGGTGATGCCCTTTGGTCTGAAGAATGCACCTGCCACTTTTCAGAGGTTGGTGAATACAGTCCTCACAGGTCTGGAAGCCTATAGTGCAGCATATCTAGATGATATTGCTGTCTTTAGCTCCACCTGGGAGGATCACCTGGTCCACCTCAGGAATGTTTTACAGGCCCTGCAAAAGGCAGGCCTGACTATCAAGGCCACCAAGTGCCAGATAGGGCAGAGTCAGGTTGTGTACCTGGGCCACCTTGTGGGTGGAGGCCAGGTTCAACCCTTGCAGAGCAAGATCCAGACCATCATGGACTGGACTGCTCCAACTACCCAGACTCAGGTGAGAGCCTTCTTAGGCCTGACTGGGTACTATAGGAGATTTGTCAAGGGGTATGGATCAATAGTGACACCCCTGAATGACTTAACTTCCAAGAAAATGCCCAAAAAGGTTCAGTGGACAGTTAGCTGTCAAAAGGCATTTGATGACCTGAAGCAGGCCATGTGCACTGCTCCCATTCTACAGAGTCCTGATTACTCCAAGAAGTTCATTGTTCAAACTGATGCATCTGAATTGGGGGTAGGGGCTGTACTGTCACAATTGAATGAAGAAGGTCAGGATCAGCCAGTAGCTTTCATTAGCAGAAGGCTGACCCCTAGAGAGAAACGTTGGTCAGCCATTGAGAGGGAGGCCTTTGCTGTGGTCTGGGCTCTGAAGAAGTTGAGGCCATACTTGTTTGGTACTCACTTCCTTGTTCAAACAGACCATAAGCCCCTCTTATGGCTAAAACAAATGAAGGGTGAAAACCCCAAACTGCTTAGGTGGTCCATTTCCCTACAGGGGATGGACTTCACAGTGGAACATAGACCTGGGAGTAACCATGCCAATGCAGATGGACTCTCTAGGTACTTCCACTTAGAACATGAAGACTTAACTGGGCAAGGTTAGTTTAATGTCCCTACGTTTGGGGGGGGTTGTGTAGGAGAGTAGGATCTGCTTCACATGGGTACCCCCACTTTTTGCTGATGCTTCACTGTTTTTCGACCTTAGTCTGGCTGGGGCCCTGCTAATCAGAACCCCAGCCTAGCTGCTTCCTCCCTAAAATGGTTTCCATGTGCCTTAGGCACATCTCTGATTGGAATCTGGAGTGCCCTTATAAGTCCCTAGTATATGGTATACTATGTACCAAGGGCATAGGTACCTCAGAGGCCTACCAGGGGCTGCAGCATGTATTGTGCCACCCCTGGAAGGCCATCCAAACTGACACCACAGGTCTGCTACTGCAGCCTGGGTAAGGAGGTGCATGCACCCCTTACTGTGATGTAGGTTACCTATATCACTATATACATACACACATATAAACCTATAAGTCACTCCTATGGCAGGCCTTATCAATCCTGAAGGCAGAGTGCGTGGTTCCTATGTGAGAGGGTGCCCCTGCATGAGCAGGGCCCCTCTGCAGCATTCGGAGACCCTTCTCTGATGCTGTTTGTAGTGCAGCCTGACCATATACTCTTAAGCGCATTATAACCTCGCGTTAAATGCTAACTTTGGAATGGCTGCACCGAAACATGTCGTGTTTGGTGTCAAACATCTTGGAATACTACCCCCCGCCAATTCTGGCAGCGGGGGTAGCATTCCACCCTTCTAGAGGAGAGACATGTTAACCCTGGCCTGGCCGGTAACTTCTTTCTAAAGCCCTGGCATCACAAAATGGATGCTGCTGCCACAGACACAAGTCTGGCCTCCTGCTGCTGGACGAAACTCCGGCAGGGGAGGCCTGGACAATAGGTTTCCTGTCCCAGGGAGGTGTGACCACCTCCCCAGACAGGATAGTGTGTATTGGGGCTGGGCGGGAGCACTTTCGGGTGCTTTGAAGTCCTGCACTGGGGGCACACTTGGTGTCCCTGTGCATACCCCAGTTCAAACCGGATCAGGGGCTTGCAGCCCCTGCTTTGGCGCGAACTGGACAAAGGGAAGGGGTGTAGCCACCCCTCTGCCCTGACCCACCCATAGGTGGGGCCACAGAGTAGTCCAACCCCTAAACTTAGTATAAGTATAGGAACCCAGTCCTTAGGACTTTAGATTATCCCTAGACGAAACTCTGACACAGAATCCTGGACCTTCAACGCTCTACTACAAGATTAGAGGACAGAAGAATCTCCCTTGGGGTCAAGGAGTGACTCCCCTGCTTGGCAGGCACCAAAGAAGCAATTGTCCGGTCTGCATCGCCTAAGCTCCCGTCGGACGCCGAAGTCTTTGCATCACCAAAGGTAGATTTCCAGACTTCCCCGAGGCTGCCCTGAGTCCCCAGCAAAGCTGAGGCCCGTAGCTGTCGTGGGTAACGTGGAACCGTGACCCCTGGACACCGCACGCATTTGCTAGTGCATCCTCTTCTGGGTCTCCCACAAAGTCGTGCTTTGGGCTCCGAGTAGCCCTAGCCTCCAGCACCAACTGCACCGAAGATCACTGGCCTCCACTCCACGAGTGTCCTGTGAGCCAGCTCCACGTGCACCGTCTCGAGGCTCCTTTGCGATCGCTAGCCCGGTGGCTAGTAGCCCTTCACGAAGGCCAATCCTTTTCTTCTTGGGCTCCCTGGTTGCTCCAGGCTTGCCCTCACTTACCCTTGCTGGGTGAGTTCCTCAGATCTTGCTGGTCTGCATCACTGTCAATCTTCATCTACATTGAGACTTGCCGTTGCCAAGGCTTGTTGGGTCCAATCCGGTCGCCGACACATCAGCACTCGACAGACATCGTGTACCAGCCCGAATCCTGCTCCTGGTTGCCGACAACGCCTCCTGGACCTCGTGGCTGAAGAGTCAAGACGACCATCAACCTACCTGAAGCACTCGACATCGGTGGGCATCTGCTCATCGCCTTCCTGGTCACTGGCTAGTGACCCAGACTCTGTCCCCTCTGCTTTCAGGTTCTTCAGATCTCCGATCCACTCTTGGATCCACCCGGACACTTTCCACTTGGTCGCCAGCAGCACTTTGCAGCAGATCGCCATTCAAATCGACGACGAAACCCGACCCCGAAAGGCACCTATGCACCCGGCTTCCCTGGGTGAGGTAACAAGAGTACTCTGGTGCTCCCGTGGGTAGAGACTCTAGAACGACCTAGTTCTCAAAGGGTTTGCTCCAAGTCCTTCTTTAAGTCTCCCTTTTCTTTAAATTCCAAACCGCGACTTTCTCCATAGAAGTTAACGGCGTCTCGCGGCTGTGTATTTACACTGCACGCGTCCCCGTGGGTCCCCTGTGTCACTACCTTGGGTGGTTCCTTGTGGTCCAAGCACTTCTAGAGGCTCTAGGCCTAGTGTCTAGCTCAGTCGTGGTTCTTATACCACTTTATTGGTATATGGTTTGGTACGCCCCTAGGGCCCAAACGTGTATTTGTGCTATTACTGTGTTTAAATAACTTATAACTTATGTACTTCGAACTCTAGCCTCATAAAGAGACTAGAGGGGTGTGTTTAGCAATAAATACATATATTTTGAATATATACCTGGTGTGGTGCTCTTTCATTTGGTCACTCAAGAGATTATAGACTGGTAAAACAAGCTGCTTTACATTCCTTCAAGACTTAGCCTGAAGGCTGCTCTCCATAGCTACCACTAGGATAGCTTTCAATAAGGTTGTCTTTAACCTATTTCCAATAAGGGGTTGTTTGGACTGGTGCAAGGTGCCCACTATAATTAGTGGACAGCATATGCCAGGCCAACTTCTCACATGCATCACTCCTTTTATGATCTTCACTGGCTTTCTCTTCAAGCTAAGATTTGTTTCAAATTCTGCGCTCTCAATTACAAGGCACTACATTTTATTAGTCCGCCATTCTTAGCTTAAGAAGCAAGGACTCTGTGCTCCCCAAGAGACCCAAATTCAAGACCTCCCTTGCCAGAAATTGGCCTTCAAGGGAGTAGGGACTATGGTATTGACGTCCCTCCAAATCAATCTTAGAAAGACTACACCTTTTCTCACTTTTAGACATCTGAAAATGAATCTTTTTAAGCAATTCCTTTGACGATCTTTGACGCTCTAAGAAAGTCATCGACGTGAACACTCCTTACTGCAGCAAGTTCCTCTCTGCTACTGTCTTTTTTGCTTACACATGAAGTTTATTTTCACCCTCTCCTCTCATTGTTCTAACCTATGAACCTTTTTCCCCTTTCCCCATTTCAATGTATCCCTTTTCTTGACTTTTGTGTTCCATATAAAGCACTCTCATATCGCTTTTGGTCCAGGCTGTACTTTATACATTTCTAAATAAAAATACAATAATGCAAAATCAATTAATAATATTTTGAATTTGAAACGTTCCACCATACTTCTGCATGTATATGTTTAAGATGAAAGGAGAGTTTTTCCACTAATAGTGGAGTATTTGGGTGAGGTATCATGTAATTGCAGTTTGTCAGTCTGCTTCTATTGTTGGTGGATATGGGGGCATTAATATGTTCAAAACCAGTAAAAGGGTTGTGAGGCAGTCTGGTAAAACTTTTCAAGCAACTTTGACAACAACCCAATGGGTGAAAAGCGTTGACTCAGTCCTTCACATGTCCTCCAAGCATGTTGGTCTGTGAGCTGAACCAATTTACGAATAACATGTCAGCAGAGCAATCATTGAAGGAGGCTTACCAAAGTCCTTTTATGTATACATTTATTGTGTATGAATTATTTTTATAGATTAAACGAGTCTTATAGACCCCTGGCTTTCATGCTAAAATAAATGTTGTAGTATGCAGTTCTAGCACCTACTATAATAATGCTATAATGTAGTCCAATATAGCACCAAGTGTACCATCATTTTACTACAAGAGCAAATATCACAAACTTTCTAAAAGATGCAATTTTCAAGAGGGAACGTCATTTTCCAACATTTAGCAACACTGTGATTTTCAAATTTGATTTTATATTTCTTACCTGGCCCCTTTTCTTTAGTCACTACATTAACTCTTTCCCTTTCAGGCGGTGAATAGGAACATATCTTTTTGTTTTTTGGTACATTTGATAGGTTTTCTTTTAAAAATAATGACAAGTTAGTTTTTGAACCAGTTATTGTTTGACATTTAGCTTGATTTCCTTTCGGCAGAGTGATAAGGTCCGAGAAATCAAAATATAGGGCATCGTTCTCCGATTTTTTGTACGGAGGTTTAAGATTAAGGGCAGAGACTTCGCTTCCTTTTCGAGACTTTCCAAATTGATCTAATTGTAAAGAATACGATTTGTCCAGAAGCCCATCTATATATCTTCTTTGTGAAACTGTGTCACATTCGTATATTTGTGTTTCATTACTATTGTTTAACTTTGACTCTTTCACTCCATTGCTTTTTTTGATAGGGGCAGCTTCATGTTTCTTTTCAGACAGCTGACCAACGTTTGCATAATATTCTTTTTCAGGCAAAGTTGATAAATCTATATTTATTTTCTTTGTAGCATTAAAGTGAGCATCTACAGATTGTAATTCTGTATCCCAAGAAGTCCTTTTGTTTCCCTTGTTTAAAGGTTTGCTGTCAACATCATGAACAATTAGAATCTGTTCATGTTCTGTATCCTCAGGACTACATTGACTAGTCCTGTCCTTGAACGCTTCATTTAACTGTGTTTTTATACCAAAGCTTTGCGTATACATTTGAGCGCGTGACAAGTTTTCTGTGGAAAAAGTAGGGCACATAGAGTCTGCATAATTACTATCTTTTTCTTTCTCTGCGCCAGCATTCACATCTAATTCACAGTCAAGAGGGTCACTGTGTTTAGCATCATTGCTCACTGTATCAGAATAATTCTCATGACTACCATCTTCGATTACTTTGCTGGAATTCTCACGTTGGCATATATCATCAGAGAATAAAGCCTTGTCTGCTTCATTTAACAAATGTACTTGTTCTGTTTTGCACTGCTTATTTCCTTCATCAAAACAATCATCAATGCATATCTGAGTCTCTGTAAGTGGCATATTGGTAGCCTGGGAAAGATTAGCAGGATTAGATTCTGCCTCTTCAGGACTAGTGTGTGAAATGTTCATGGTCATTGTATCTTTTTCAGTGCCAGGAGGCAAAATGCATTCTTTGTTGGTTGGTGTGAAGAAACCTTTGGAATTCTGTAGGGTAACTACATTGTCATCCTTATTATAATTTAATTTACTTGTAACGCTACCAATTGCATGTTTTCTAAATTCTTCTTCTTGCTGAGCTTCCTCCATGCTTACTCTCCCGTCATCGAGCATGTTTACTGTTTTTCTTTGGAATGTTTCTGGTAAACAAGGACTAGAAGGGCCCTCGAGTTCCACACCATGATTGTGTTTTTTCAAGTGCACCTTTTCTGCCAATTCATCATTTGCTGTTTTATTGCACTTTTTTGTGGATACATCTAAAGACAGATCACTATAAAATGAAAAACCTTCTGTCTGGACTGATTTTGTCTCTGTAGCCTCTGCTAAGCTAGGATCGTGCCTAACTATAGAAATATTTTTTGGGTCCATGCAGCCATTTTCAAGGACCTGCGAATCTGCAGTATGGAAAAAATGATTTGCAGTCAGCACTGGTTAATCAACACATTGTGAAAATTAATTAAAAAGAGATCATATTTTTTTTGTTAAATTCACAAACTTACATTTTAATAAAGCATCTGATTTATTATTTTTTCCACATACTATATTTCGTTGCAAACGGTAATAGCAGAGTTTTTGTGAAAAAATGTACATCACTTGTATATTTGCTTTGTAATGACATAACAGTCAGTTTGCCTTTGGGCATATTTCGACATATCTCCTGCCTATGTATTAATCTTTCTCCTATGTTACCTGGTTCCTAGCTGCTCAACCAGTGTGAGTGTTCTGAGTGGAATGTTGGTGTGATGGAGATGACTGGAATGTTTGGGTGTCAGTTGAAGTTGATCTGAGCAGCAGGCAGACTGCTCCTGGTGAGGCTGCTTCACATGGATGCTAACCTGTAACTAAGACTTAATAAAGAATCTACAAAGTTACTCCTCAGCTACCTGTCGTACATCACAACATACTTTTGGCGATGATCTGGAGACAGAATCATGCGTGACAACTGGTCTTACTGAAGATGAAGATGACACAGAAAAGAAGATTGTGCAACTGAAGAAACTAACAGAGACTATGAAATATGAGGATACAAGAGTGATTTACTAAGGACTTAAGTAACAAGTTAAGTCAAGACAGCAAGAAAATGCCCTGCAGCCCCATCAGCAGGGGCGGCTCCTCCATCAGGGCGGAGGAGCGCCGCCCCACTGCTTTCTCGCAGTGCGAGAAGCAGAAACATAAAATGGTATTTTAAATATCTTTTTATGTTTCTGCTTCTCGCGCTGCGAGAAAGCAGAAGGCAGAGGTATGCCTGGTTGGGGGCGGGTGAGTGGACGGGTCGGGGAGGAGTGGCTTGCACCACTCTGAGTACCCTGACTGTTTGGTCGGCCCTCTGGGGCCGACCAAACCAGTCATGCGCACTCTACATTTTCTCTATGTAGGCTGCATAGAGAAAATGACCTCCCCATAGGTGCCCGGCTGGGCGCCATACGCACCAATCACAACGCTGCCATTGCATCGGCTTACGGGAGGGGAGGCTTGCCTGTTCCTATTCATGTTCAGGAGCAGGAAAACGCGGGACCCGGCCCAGGAGCAGAGGTGGCGCGGGACCCGGTCAGCTAAGTTTTCTTTTTCTTTTAACCATAACGCCCCGCGCGCAAACCATTCCCCCCGCTCCCCCCACCCACAAGTATTGCGAGCCGCGACTGCCCACCAGTGTCCTGATCAAACGGACTGCCCCAGGCAAGGCGGGTTTTTTGTTGTCTACATTGTTGTGCTGCATGTCTTTTAATCAACCCACGCCAAGCCGCTGTACGCTTCAAGCAACAACAACTTATAAATGGCTAACTTTCAACTAGTTTAAGCCAGCGCCTGTCTGGCTGCTCTTTGGATCTTTTGGAAGCTTCACTCTATACTGCGCTTTGGAGGGCCTTACAGAGTTGTGTGAGCTGTATCCTGAAGCCAAGCAAAGATATTAGAACCAATAATTTTTTACTCTCTTGTGAAGTAAATTAAGTTTTCAGGGATTCTATTCTACTTCGTCCCTGCATGCGTGCTTACACTTGGACTTTATTGCTGTGGTCAAATGTGAGTACTGGTGGCCGGCGGGGGCCACCACAGTTTTCAAGTTTAGAAAAAAAAAGATTCGGTCAGGAAAGCATTTACCTGGTTAGCTCGAGTCTTTTCTCCTGTGGCCACGCGAGTCATTTCTCCATGCGCGTGTCTCTTCCCTGCAAGCGTGATCCTCTTCAAAGTACAAAAATTGACGCATACAGGCGCCGGGAGCCATCCGGCGCAGTGTTATGTACGTGCCGCCATCTTCTTTCGCCATCTCTGTGTCCGGCCTTTCTCGTTCTCTCCGGGTGCTGCGCAGAGGACCTGTGTTTCGTGCGGCTCCAGCTCTGCACTGAGACAGACATTACGACTACGTCGCGGTTTTGGGACCTGTAGTTATTCCACAGTATTCTTTATCCAGCTATGGTACTGTGTTTATGGCTGCTTGACTGAAGCAGTTTCGAATATTCTTCGTCTTTGAAGCGGTGACATTTGAGCTCTCCAATAGGCTCAGTGTACTCTGTCAGGCTCTTGCCTGTGTTCAGCATGTCACAGCATCCTACAATTGTTAGTTTCAAGGATCTCGTAGCACCAAGGATACAGTGACAGTTTATTGTTTTTTCAGCTAAAATGGTGTTCTGCATTATTTCAAGACCATTCTATTTGTTCTGGTTTTGGCTTTTCAAGGTTTCTTTCAACCGGTGTTTTGGAATTGCTCATCTGGGCATGTTTGCTATTACAGTGTGTTCTGCTCATGATGTTTATTCTGCTTGTGTATGAGTGCTGCCATATTTTACCTTTTGTATTATTTATTTGCAGCTTTACAGGCACTGTAATCTAGTGAAAGTTTGCATACATTCTAGTGCTGCGTTGCTTACACTATTGCTACCCCATAGTGTGTTTTGTCACTGGGCTGTTTGTGACGTTATATGCAGCATGGGTGATTTTTCTCACTTGTGTAGTTTGGGGGAAAGTTTGCCCTGTTGCGTTACTAACTGGTGCTTCAGCTATATGTCTATGGCTCCATTTTCATTTTTACGCTAGGTTTTCATGCTTACAAATTACATTACATCTTGGGTTACACTGCTACATTAAAATTTACATCCCTTATACGTGGGATTGCGTTACAAGCTTTACTTGCCCATTTACTTTGTATAGCTAAGTTACCCTTACATGAGGGTGGTGCATAGTTGAAAATATTTTAGCTGATGCTAAAAGGAGGGTCTGTTAGAATGGACCCGAGATTGTTTACGCAGTGCCCTATATAAGTTAGCATTCACTGCACCATTTTCTGTTCAGGCGCCATTTTGAATCATGATCGAAAATAATCCTTTGCTGTTTCTGAAAAAAAGCCTCTGTTAAGTTTAGTTTCTGAAATGTTAGGTTTTGCTTCAGTAATGAATAGACTGTTCATATTAGTGCATACCTTTCTCACTAGATAGAGGCCCTCTCCCACTTGTCTGGTGGCGGGCTCAGGGTGAGATGACCTTGTACTGTGCTAGGTTGTGTGAGATACGAGAACTGAAACCTATTTTTTGTATTTTACTGTCCAGCTGCATCTGCCTGGAAAATTCCACTGTGGGCGTGCCTTTTCCCGGGTATGAAATGTACAAAATGTATCTTTATGCTTGTTGATTTCAGTTCCCTCTGTACCACTCTTTGGGACTGTGCAGACGGGTGGAAGGCTGAGAGGTGGTCCGAGGAGACCCGGTTGGCGCCCGAACAGGTACTCCTTCGTGTGATTGATCCATCCCCTTGCCGCAGATGGGAGGGAGGACGAGGGCATCGTCGGGTCGGACTGACAGCTCAGGGATCCCTGCACGAGGAGTTTTCGTTACTCGCAGCTGCTCCTTCTGTCCCGCCGGAAGGTGCCTCGTCCAGTGGTCATCCCGACTGGAGTCCTGAACGGCGAAACCCTTGATCTGACTGTTTGGTCTGAGGAGTCAGCTGTGGAGAACTGGTTCATTTGTACAACTGATATCAGGTGAGTTTGTTTTGGTTCTTTGTGGATATGATACCATTTGGGTTTGAGTTTGGTACGGTCTACGGACTGTTTTGATCAAAAGTGTTTGCAAACATTTTGCCAGGTAAAAATAACGATTTCGTTCTTCTTTCACAATGCCTGGCCTCAGTAAATTTTGGAATTTGTGTTGTCGTTGTTGTTCTGCAGATGCTCGGCTGGAAGAAGCTCAGCCTGCGCCTCCTGAAGTCAGCCCTAATTTTGATATGTATGTGAAACATGGACTTGGCCCTATTTTATTTAGTACGTTATGGCACAAATATATGAGGGACAATGCCGAGTTACAGTGGCCTTTGACAGGCTCTTTTGACGAACAGAAGATTGGCTTTTTACAAGAACAGTTGTTTAAGAGACAAAGTAGACAGTCGATGTTTGACTCTCTTCGAACTTGGCAGAAAGAGACGAAGCAAAGACGGTTAAAAATGGAGAAGTATGCACGGAAGGGAAGGATGCAGACTCTTACACAGAAAGCTGTGGCGTATGATAGAGAAAAGCAGGAGACAGGAATAGAATGTCAAGATAGGAGATTTCGGTTGCATATTGATAAGTCCTATGTGGCCAAAGAGGATGATGACACCTTTGTAGAGCAGTTGTTAGATACTCGACCCCGGCTCCTTATGCCCCGCAGAGGATATACCCCGTTGTCTCTTTGCAGACACAGCAGCCTGCCTCGTCTGTCGAAGTTGCCCCTGTATCTACGACTGATATACCCACAGCTCCAGTTACTGCGTCCCCTATTCTTTCTCTCCCTTCACCATCCTTGACGACTGTGACCTCTATTACAACCACTGCCCCTACTCTTGTGCCCTCTGTTCTTTCTCCTCCGGTGCAATCTATGATTATAGTTCTATCCACTACTTCTATTACCCCTCCTCCTGCTGTTATACATCCCCCGATGTTTTTGGATGTTGATACCCCTGTATGTGGGTTTGAAGACAGGGATTTGGTGAGATTTAGGGAACGAACAGGTTCATTGAAGCGATCCGCCATAGGGGAGGAAGAGAAGAGGACAATAGCGAGTCAGGCTGTGCGGTGGCTCGTAATGCAGTTTTATAGAGTGGAGGATATTTGGCGAGTTATACTTGATTTTGAGCCCTTTTTACAACAGCATGCTCTTCAACATATGTCTGCTACATTGATTGATCTTTGGCATACACACATTGGGTCAGAGGCTCCCCAAATATTATTTGACGTTAGAGACCGTGTTTATGTTACTGATTTGGAACCGGGACAGGTCTTTGGTAATGTTACTACCATAGTTTCTTATAGAGGTCGGTTGTATGATAAGAGCCCTACTAAAATATCTCAGTTCCCTATGCGTGAAGTCCACCCAATTTACCATCCAGAAATACCTGAGTTAGCGGACCAGCGTGGTATGGTCACTAGACCGGCCATAGCTGCCCGCTTTCAGGAGCAAAAGGGTTTATACTCCATGGAAAAGAAGTGAGGTTTTAGCCTTTAAGGCAACTTTGCCCGATCCTAGGAAAAATCCCACAGCTTATTATAAGCAATTAACAGAAGCTGCCTCTTCTACTGTAATGACTCTTGCTGATATTGAAATGTTCTTTGGCCTTCTTGTTCCGTTTGATATTTGGCGGCAGGTGCATACTCAAGATCATGTTGCTGAGTTGGGTGGCACATGGGATGTGATTAAGGGATGGGATCAAGAAAGGAAGCCAGGAGATAAGCCACGTGCGGGGATACTCACCTTGCCTGCTCGTATTATTACATATATGCATACCCTTATTCCCCCGAAGAAAGTAAGTTGGGATAGATTGACAGCTTGTCGACAGAAGAAGGATGAGAGTGTATCTGATTTCTTCACTAGGTTTGAAGATACGTTTTTGGATTACATTGGGCAGGATATGTCCATGGAGGAGGAGTTTGTTTGTTTGTTGACAGGTTTGTTACTAATCTTCTTCCTGAAATAATGACTCATTTGCAGGCATCTGAAAGTACTTGGTCTATGTCTTCTCCCTCTGTTATCCTGAATATGGCTCAATATTATGAGCATCGAGATCAGGAGGAAAAGGATAAAACTGATTAAAAACACAAGGATTTAAAGACTAAAGTATTGTTGCAGCAGGCATTTCGGGGAAATAATAGGGAACGGGGAGGTCCTTCTCGACAACTCCCCTACTAGGCAGCAGTCAACGACACCTTTGGGACAAAATCAGTGTGCGTATTGTAAGGAGGAAGGACATTGGCGTAACCAGTGCCCTGTGCTTTTGCAGAAGGTTTCGTCCCCTAGAGGAGTGGATCTGGTGGTAGAGGCCGTGGGACCGATAGAAATCAGAATGCTGCAGCTCCTGTGGGCCGCTCTGACAATAATTATTTCGATGACCCTACAGATGGGCAGTATTATCATGATGATTATGATGTGGATGATGTGACAGGTATGTCTTATAGTTAGGACAGCCAAGGACAGGGTGGGGGACCAGTTCAGATACCTGTAGATCAGCGTGGTCCTTATGTTACAGTGGATTTGCAAGGTTCGACTAAGGAATTTTTGGTGGATACAGGTGAAACAAAATGTTCTGTTTCTCGACATATGGTCCCTGGGGTGGCCCTGTCTGGCCAGAATAATGTTTTGGTAGGTTTTTCTGGTGTACCGGTTGTCAGCCCCATTTTGCGCCCCCTTGCGCTTACTGTTGGTCCTTTTACTGTTGAGTCTCCATTTTTGTTAACATCTAATTGTGGTGAAAATCTGATGGGACTGGATTTGTTGAAGAAGTTGCATGCTAATATTTATTGTTCTGATGGTGTCTATATTACCATGGGCCCGCATGTGAACACCAGTTAGTGTTTGTCTCAGGATGCGCCCCTTCCAGATGAGTTTGCTCCAGAACCCCCTACATTATGGGCCACAGTTGATACAGATGTGGGTCTATTGCATATACCGCCAGTTTCTATACAAGTTAAAGATAGTGCTATTTTGCCCCGTATTCCTCAATATAAAATACCGCAAGCAGGGGAACGGGCTCTTCTTCAAATTATTCAGGATTTGATACGGAAGGGAGTAGTTGAAGAAACATCTGCCAATATTTGTAATAGTCCTATTCTTCTGGTCCTTAAGAGGACACCTTCGGGTTCCTCTGACACTATTGATGATGTCTATCGATTTGTAATTGATTTGCGAGAGGTTATTAAAATTGTAGTTCCCCAGTTTCCGGTGGTTCCTGACATTACTACACTTCTAACGATGATCCCATCTCCTGCTAAGTTCTTTTCTGTTATTGATTTGAAAAACGCATTCTTCAGTATTCCTATCCACCCGGACAGTATATATTTGTTTGGCTTCACACTGGCCGGCAGAAGCTTTAGATTCTGTCGTGCTCCTCAAGGCTATGCAGAGAGTCCTAGTAATTATAGTCAAGTATTGAAAAGTCAGTTGGATTCACTATTGCTTTCTCCAGGTAATGTATTGGTGCAGTATGTCGATGACCTATTAATTGCTTCTGATACGGAACAAGGTTGTAAGGACAGTACAGTGAAATTGTTGTTGCATTTGGCACATCATGGACATAAGGTCTCTCTTTCGAAATGTCAGTATTGTCGACAGGAGGTTACCTATTTAGGTCACCTACTGTCGAAGGAGGCTGACCCCTGAGCGCATCAGTACCATTAATAAAATGCCCATTCCGCAAACTCAAAAAGATGTACGCGCTTTTATAGGTATTACTTCCTACTGCCGCCAGTGGATCCCAAATTATTTGTTACTAATTAAACCCCTGCTTGCACTAACAACGAAAGCAGTGCATGAGCCTTTGCCTTGGATGCCAGAATGTAAGCAGTCTTTTGAGCAATTAAAAACTGTGCTTTGTTCGGCTCCGGTGCTTGGCACACCTAATTATAGAAAAATGTTTGTGCTCTATGTTCATGAGATGGCTGGTTGCGCACTTTCTGTTTTCAAACTAAAATTTGGGGATAAACAGAGGCCTTGCACTTATATTTGTGCTGTGCTTGACCCTGTCACTAGGGCCCTTCCGAGTTGTCTGAGAGCGGTTGCGGCTGTGACCACTTCAATCAGGCAAGCGGCTGGACTCGTACTTGATACAGACCTCACAGTTATGGTACCCCATGCTGTGGATACACTTTTGAATAAGACAAAGACACAGCACCTCACAAGTGCACGTCTTACTGGTTATGAATTGACATTGTTTGCTAAACATATTACGATCAAAAGATGTGCCACTCTGAATCCAGCCACGTTACTACCCCTCCCTTCTGAGAATGATGCAGTCGACAAACATGACTGCATTTTCCGGACAGAAGAAGAGACGAAAGTACGGGTAGACCGGACTGATGTTCCCTTATCTGATCCTCAAGGAGAACTTTATGTCGATGGCTCCTGTTTTAAATTACCAGACGGCACTACCACTGCAGCTAATGCTATCACTACGTTGCGGACAGTGGTAGAGACATCACGGGTCCCCTATCAGTCGGCTCAAGCCGCTGAGCGTGCTGCCCTTATTCGAGCTTGTGAATTGAGTGAAGGACCGGTTGTCAATATTTATACTGACAGCCAGTATGCATTCGGGGTTGCGCATAATTTCGGGCGATTGTGGGTGGAGAGAGGGTTCCTTACCTCTCATGGTACCAAGATTTAACATGGGCACCTTATATTGTGGCTTTTGTCAGCTTTAACGCTCCCCAAGAGATTAGCAATCATTAAGTGCAGCACACATAGAAAGGTTACTGATGACGTGGGTAGAGGAAATGCATTTGTGGATCAGGTAGCCAAGGAGACGGCCCGAAGTAAAATGAAACGCATGTTTGTTGCAGGGCCAGCTAGGTGGGTTCCTGAAGTTGCTATGTTTGAAAACACTGTTGAAAGTGTGAAGGAGATACAAAGCAAAGCCACGATAGAGGAACTAGCGAAATGGCAGGAGAGTACAGCACAGTTAAATGAGGAAAGATGTTGGATTGATAAATCTGGAAAACAGAAATGGATGTTGCCTGATGCATATGTCCTTCCTGTGGTTACTATGGCCCATGGTCCAGCCCATATTAGTGCGAAAGGTATTTGTAAATTGTTAGCCCCTATTTGGTATAATGACACGATCTCTAAGACAGCTGCGCATTTGGTGAAACATTGTATGACATGTATGAGACATAATCCAGGGAAGGGCATCCCTACACCGCCTGGTAATTTAGTACCACCTACTTTTCTGTTTGAAGTCCTCCAGATGGATTACATTGAACTAGAGAGATGCAATAATCTTAAGTATGTTTTGGTGGTTATATGTGCATTCAGCGAATGGTTTGAGGCTTACCCCACTAAAGATAATACGGCCATTACAACTGCGAAGGTGCTCCTTAAAGAGTACTTTCCTCAATTCGGCTTGCCCCGAATTATCTGGAGTGACAACGGGTCTCATTTTAAGGGGAAAGTGATTAAATTGATTTGTGAAGGTTTGCATATTAGATAGAAATGTCATGCTGCCCATCATCCTCAGTCAGCGGGTTTGGTTGAGAAGTACAATGGTACTTTCAAATTGAAATTGGCAAAAATCCAAGAGACGACAGGGTTAAAATGGCCAGATGCTCTACCGTTAGCTCTTTTGTCAACTAGAATTACAGCTCATTCTAGAACAGGCTTGTCACCTTACGAGGTCGTGTTCGGATGCCCAGCAAATATATGGGGCGTCCCACGTCCTCGTAAATATTCCGATATTGAATATCCTGTGTTGCTTGATTATCTTTGCCAGTTAACAAAAAGTCTACGTTCTATTCACCAACAGGTGCGGTAGTCCCTACCTCCTATACCAGAGGGACCCAACGACAACATTCAGCCTGGGGACTTTGTCCTCGTGCGGAACTTACAGAGGAAGAAAAGTCTGGAGCACCGCTGGAAAGGTCCTGAGCAGGTTCTATTGGTGACACGGACGGCTGTAAAGGTTGCTGGTCAAAAGAACTGGGTGCATGCCACCCACTGTCGGAGGATTCCTTTACCGTTGCCATATGACCAGTGGGTCAAGGAGGGCATAGGCTACACCGAGAGTGAGCAAGTGCCCAGGTTTGTCCCCTTTAGCGACGGCAAGTTGACCTGGACGCAGACAGATGAGGAGAATGAGGATGTTTTGAACAAGGCTGTTCCACCAGAAATACGAGCTATCCAGGAGCCTTTGTTCATTGATCATACAGTGCCTGGGGCTGCCAGGTACAATTTGCGCCCTCGGCTGGGGGCTACTAAGTCCAAGGAGAAAAAAGACTAGGGATGGACTGCATAAGATAGGTAGTGCTGAGTAACAGTACCAACGGATAATTGCAATAAGTGTTTTGCCTTTGTTGTTTGAACATTAGTTAGGGAAAAAGTATACTCTGCTGGTATACCACCTTTATCGACGTGGGATAGATTAGAAGAGCTTAGGACAGAGCAAGCTCCACCGCCGGTGCTCAAGAGCGCCAACTTATTGATGGACAATAGGAGCCTGTACCAGTGAGGCTCTGACGGACACTGAGAACTTTATATTTTCTTGCATTTTACTTCTTTGAATTCATTATGCACCCTTTTGGCAGAAAGGTTATAGAGGAGGAGCAGCCAATGGTTCCTGCTGCACAGCATAGTACGATGTGGTCAAGAAAAAGCAAAATAATATGTGTTGTTTTTTTAGTTCTGTTGATAATAACACTGTGTGGGGTATCTTGGGTTGTGGAAAATGCTTAAAGTGTGCCTTTAGGCAGTAAGGGTAAGGTCATTTCACCAGGATGAAGTAAGAGAACAGTTCAGAGTAATATATTTCTGGAAACACATAAGAGGTTCTTTGGCGAAGGGACCGCTTGTTACCCCACCCAATCTGTCACCAGTCTGTGGACTGCATATCCATTGTCACTCGTAAACTACACATATACTCGACCACCCCAATTTAGAGAAGTAAAAGGAGTGTTTGCTTTTGGTTATCCGGGGCCCTGTCTATACCATAGAAAGCCACTGGGGGTGGGTTATCCAGGTTGTGATAACAATACATATTGCAATAATTTTTATATGGAAGAACAGAATGTAACATTAGTAGGTTGGCATTATAAGGAGTTGACAGTCCCTCGAGAGGCTGGTTATTACCCTGCTTGTTGTCCTATTGTGAACAGTACGGATACTTCATTGTATATAAATTGTTCAGAAATAGTGTAGCACAAACACATGATCCCTTTAGTGAATAAAGAGGATCCAAGTACATTTGGAAAGAATTCTAGGTATGCTGCAGTGGATTATGAGGGGCCGATTTATGCCCATCCAGGGCTTTTCTTTTTGTCTAATGGGACGTATTCCAATGTCTATAATGGTACAGATGATACAGCTTTTGGAATGGTAATGCCTTTGGGCGTCCCTTGTAAATATGCCAAGTCTAAAATAAGATGGGTTAAAAGGACACTAACGAACGAATTCTGTGAGGGAGTGACCGATATAGAGGTCAATAATTACAGTAAAGGTATCACTTTTGGATACATCCTTTCCTCTATTTTCACATTGGGTGGTACTTCCATGGCCAGGGGTGAGAAAGCTAGAGAATACTTTGGATGTAAGCTGCAAATTCTATCTAACACTACAGTGGCAGCTTTGCGCGACATCACTACTCAGTTGGAAAGTATGCAGATATATTCGGAACAGACTAGATATGCAGTGGATTTTATCCTAGCTAAAAGTGGTGGTGTATGAGCGGTAGTTGGCGATCAGTGTGTGGTCGGGATATTACCAAACATATTCTAGATATTCTTGAAAATGTTAAGGGAATGGAGAGTGGGAATTGGAAATGGTCCCTCTTCGGCAGTTGGGGCTGGATCCTTGAAAAGGTGATTTATTTTATTGTGGTATTGATGCTTTGCTGTATCCTCGTTCAGTGTCTCCCTTTTTGTTGTTCTCATTGTGCCACTATTTTCATGCACAAAAAGAAAATATCAATTCATAATACAAATGCCGCTATAATGCTTCAGAAAGATGTTGATGATCTGATGAACATAGATGAAGGAATATTTGAGAATTCATCCCTCCTTGCTGTTTCACTGCTTGATGTTGATGATAAGGAATGTTCCTAATTGTACCACAATTTGATATTCTGTTATTGTCTGCCCTTCTGTTCTTTCCCGCTATAGTTGAAAATATTTTAGCTGATGCTAAAAGGAGGGTCTGTTAGAATGGACCCGAGATTGTTTACGCAGTGCCCTATATAAGTTAGCATTCACTGCACCATTTTCTGTTCAGGCGCCATTTTGAATCATGATCGAAACTAATCCTTTGCTGTTTCTGAAAAAAAGCCTCTGTTAAGTTTTGTTTCTGAAATGTTAGGTTTTGCTTCAGTAATGAATAGACTGTTCATATTAGTGCATACCTTTCTCACTAGATAGAGGCCCTCTCCCACTTGTCTGGCGGTGGGCGCAGGGTGAGACAACCTTGGACTGTGCTAGGTTGTGTGAGATACGAGAACCGAAATCTATTTTTTGTATTTTACTGTCCAGCTGCATCTGCCTGGAAAATTCCACTGTGGGCGTGCCTTTGCCCGGGTATGAAATGTACATAATGTAACTTTATGCTTGTTGATTTCAGTTCCCTCTGTACCACTCTTTGAGACTGTGCAGACGGGGCTCCACTCTAAGTGTATCTGAATAAAACAATTATTGGTATATTCTCCACTGTTCTTCCGACTTCACTTTGTATGGAAGGGTGAGAGGTGGTCTGAGGAGACCCAGGTGGCCCCAAGCAGGTCACTTCCTTCAGTGGTCGTAGTCTCTGAGTGGGTGGTGTTCACCCATTCCCTTCTTAAACGTTATACTCCCTTACATTAGGGACGGGAATGGGTATTAGTCCTATTTCTACGTAGTACATCACATGACTCTTATATGAAGGGTGTGTAAGGGAAACAAGGGACACCCTACTCACAAGGAACCAGGGTACGTAAGCTATAACCAGAAACAGTGGTTCCTGTGGAAAAAGTTGTAGACAATACACAATATTGCAATGCACAATGGCAATAAAATAGGGGTATGAAGGATGTCAAAAAGAGAAGTGAGACCAAATACAACGTGATACTAGTAAGTTCAGAATGTTTATATACATAAATATTTACAGTAGTATTCAATATAGGTGCGTAGTGTCCCCAAGTGAAAATGTTCAGCGAACCATTTACCAGTCTCGATTATTATATTGGATGGCTGTGTTCATCTTGTACTAATTTAATGGTCGACTTTGTCATTATGGAAACCTTTTTTCTATGTCACAAAATGTCACACACTGTGTTATGAGTTCCATTTTCACTTGGGGACACTACGCACCTATATTGAATACTACTGTAAATATTTATGTATATAAACATTCTGAACTTACTAGTATCACGTTGTATTTGGTCTCACTTCTCTTTTGACATCCTTCCTACCCCTATTTTATTGCCATTGTGCATTGCAATATTGTGTATTGTCTACAACCTTTTCCACAGGAACCACTGTTTCTGGTTATACCTTATCTGAGGGGTGGCTCAATGGGTGTCAGTCCCATTTACACGGTTTACATTAATAACCTTTACACGAGGTATGTCTTTTTGGGTGACAGTCCCATTTCTGCTAGTTTGACTCTTACATGAGGGGTGACAAGATGGGTTTCAGTCCCATTTTCACAGCTTACATTTCTATTCCTTACATGAGGAATCCCTGGACAGGGTGTCTACACTTTTCTTTTGTTCCCCTTGTATTAGGGATTGAATTCTGGAGGTACATGTCACCCGTTGCCACATGTTACTATTTCTATGCCCTGTTTTGGGATGTATGGTTGAGTGTTTTACACTCTTGTCTTCTGTGTCTTTTTGATTGTGTTACTCATTCAGTGCTTTTGAGTTTTTTCTTGTCAGCTGTCTAGTTTCTTGTGATGTTTTTGCAAACATTGTTTTACATTTTAATTGTTTTATAATGGGGAGGATGGGTGATATTTCTTGTGTATCTATTTATTCATCCTCTCTGTTTTCTTTATTGTTCAGTCCCTCTCAAGATGTATTTTTCCTTGCATCCCTGGGTTCTGAACTATTTTTTTCATGTGTACATTTTATGTATAGTTGTTCCCACTTAGCATTGTTTATTTTAGTTTCCGTTTAAAAGGGGGAGGATATGTTATGTCCTGCCTATGTATTAAAGTTTCTCCTATGTTACCTGGTTTATAGCTGCTCAGCCAGTGTGAGTGTTCTGAGTGGAATGTTGGTGTGATGGAGATGACGGGAATGTTTGGGTGCCTGTGTGGTGAGGTGTGACAGTTGAAGATGGGCTGAGCAGCAGGCAGGCAGGCTGCTCCTGGTAGGGCTGCTTCACCTGGATGCTAACCTGTAACTAAGACTTAACAAAGACTCTACAAAGTTACTCCTCTCAGCATATACACTTTTAATTTCACTCAATAGAATAAAACCGATTTTTAAATTTTTGCCTCATGTCACCATTCATATGTCTTAATATGGAACCAGTTTTCCAGGAATATATCAAACATTTAAAATATGAATAGTCATGTATGTTTCATTAGAAATAGCCCATTTACAAAATTTGCAACGACTAGTTCAAACCTTTCTCAAACACCTGAACCTGGACAGATCTGAATGTCAACTTTCATCCAACACTAAGTCATTTGAATCCACTCTGGACAAACCTTTCTCTCCCTTAACTAACACATTGCAAAAAAAAAAAATAAGATAGTATAGTTACAGTTCGAAGTTGAAAATGAAACGTTCTTCCTAGAAAGTGACTTCAAATCTGCCATTCAAGTCGTCAGACTCTGTCATTTGGATGGTAGCAACGCCCTGCTCAACGGCCTCCCATATTCGACATTAGCAACTCTTAAGGCAATCCTACAGGAAGCAGTGTGTCCCATCAAGGGACTGAAGACATATGATCACATCACCCTTATCTAAATGGAACTCCATTGGAACTCCATTGGCTCACCTTGCCAGTCCACATCATCCTAAACCAGCTGCATGATCTAAAATCCCATCAAGAATGGCACCCTGCCTATGTGGCTGACATGCTCACCCTCTGCTGTGGCTCTCTGTACACCGGCAATTACACCGGCAATCAGGATACCATCAGACTGGAGGCAATGAAGTACAAAAACTTAAAACAGCGAAGTACACTTTATGTATACTCACGATCTGGAACGGCATGTCCACATCCACCAGGACTGCCTCAAGCCTGCTCGAATTTGGCAAAAAGCTGGAGACACACTTCTTTAAAAAACATTACATCACAACACAATAACAATCCACTTTCACTCTCAGAACACAGCTACTTCTCCAATCACTCATTTTTGCCATTGACCCTTTACAGCGTTCCGCTGCCTTTTGACTGTTTCCACTATACAACTACCACATACATACATTTATGCATATAAGTATCATATAAAATTTGGAACAAATCTTTACTTGCCTTTGTCAAAACAATAATTTGTCATTCACCTTCAATAAAAGTGCAAGTGTGCATAGACACTGACAACAGACTAACAACCAGAGTGATGTATAACAAATCTGTAGGAAAGTAGGATCTGCTTCTTATGGTTACCCCCCACTTTTTGCTGGATGTGATAATGTTTTTGACTTGTCTGACTGGGATTTAGCTAATCAGGACCCCAGTCTATCTGCTTTCTCCCTAAACTGTTGTGTTCAGTACCTAGGTACATCCCAGATTGGATACTGGGGTACCCTTGTCAGTCCCTAGTATATGGTACCCATGTACCCAGGGCATAGGTACCCCAGAGGTCTCCCATGGGCTGCCGCATGTATTATGCCACCCATAGGAGACCATTCAAACTGGAACTTCATCCCTGCCATTGCAGCCTGTGTAAGTTGGTGCATGCACCACTTACAAAAGATATAGGTTTACTATATCTAAGGGTCACTGCACTTAAAACCTATAAGTCACCCCTCTAGCAGGCCTTTACAATCCTGAGGGCAGGGTGCTTGGTTCTAAGTGAGAGGGTGCCCCTGCATCAGCAGGACACCCCTGCAGCCTACGGAGTCCATTCTCCTGGGTTGTCAGTAAAGCACTCAACCACAAAAACCTGGAGCGATCCAGGGTAGGGAACTAGAGGCACGGGGTACAAGGAGTAGGCAGCCTCAACTTAAAACTGATTAACACAAGAAGCCTCTCCTAGTTATTGACCTAATTGCTATTATGTCGTTTATGTGAGTGTAGGCATCTCACAAAAAGTGAAAGACTGGTCTCACACACCGCCTGGTGTCATGCTTCATCATTGACCAGTCCTCGCCCTCTAAAAACTTGGTTTGATAGAGGGCGGGCATACACCTGAAGACAGGGATGCACTTCTAAGGCTAAGTGGGGGCCCTTAACAAAAAAGTGAAATTTAAAAAGCCATTACAGATGTCAAAACTCCTTTTAATGTGACTGACATCTGTGTGGTGTTTAAAAGAAATGATCGGTGTGTTGGGGATATCATAGTCCCCCACCGTATAACTAACGGTCAACATGTTTCTGCCTGATGGCCCAAACGGGTCCGCGGCATTCATCAGGACCTATCATACACAAACAGGCTCCTACCTTACCGTTCAGTATAGGTGAGGTATCCACTAAGTGGGGTGATCAAGGTCACACACCACAGAGTTGCGGCTAAGTTGTTCCAGCCTGTGTGAACAAGAAAACAGTAAACACTCGACAAAGTAGCAACATTGTCACACATTTTGTGAAGGTCATTCAAAACGCCACGTACACATGCAGAACGAGTGAGTGGCTATAAGTGCAACAAACCGTGTCAGTCATCTGTGCACTTAAGAGTAAAGGGGAGGCTTAGTCCCCATTGCTTACCCTATTCCCTGGGACCTACTTGCCCCATAGGTAGAGTGAGGGAGGAAGACCCCTTAGGTCACGCGCCCTAAATTGTGGAGAAAAAGGAGAAAGGGGAACATCCAAAATGGTCAAAGTGAATCCAGGATAATCCACTGTAGAGAAAACTCGAGAAAAGTGATCCAAGGTCGCTTATGATGGAAGGGGGATGTTGCAGGAAAAGCACAGTGTGCGTGAAAACATAAAATACATACACCCATCCAAACCGTTCATACTCTTACTGTTGGTGAAAGGATCTCCCGCTGCTGCACCTACGACTACATGCCTCACCTCCTCGCTGGTAAATGAGGAGAGTCAGTGCGCGCTATATATAGTGGTGGCGCATGGGCATGAATGACTAATTGGTGAGTTAATAGGGTTAATTAGCTGACGTCCGGTGTCTCCGAAACCCAATGAATATTGCTGCCTGACCTGCCTGGTAGCCAGCTGGGAGAGCGTGTTCGGCCCTTAAAAGGGATATCCGGGGACGGGCGCAGGGAAGCGGCCGTGTTGTCAGCGGTGGATGACGCCGTCCAGCCCAGTCTGGAACTGCTCTAGTGTGCGCATGCGCAGATGGTGATTCTCTATTCCTAGGTGGATGTATGTAGCGCCGCCCAACGTGGTCGCGACCTACTCGAGTGCGCGCATGTAGTTAGACGCTGCAGACACTGGAGATCGAGAATATGCATTATTCTATAGTAGCGCGATGTACAGACTGCGCGCATGCGCAGTGGGTGATTCTTGACTCCTGGTTCTCTAGCAGTGTGAGTCTCATGAGCCCATAGTGTATAGGCGGGGATGACGCTATGAATCTAGGCCATGCCTTATATTACTGCAGCATGATGTGAAGGCCGAAAAGTGGCAGGTGCTCATGGGGATAGGGTGTTGTTGTTATTTTGGTGGTACCCCCAAAGTTAGATACTGGATGTTGTGGAGAATTGTGGTACTATCATACACATCATCATGACTCGGGTGCAAACATGCGTGTCTTGTATAATACTCAGTGTCGACTAAGGGATTATGATGAGTATGCATAGGTTATTGCGTCATTTGCAGCCAAGGGATTTCATCATTCAGTCCTTTATCCCAAGTCCGTAGTCTGTACACCCACCGTTGCTCTCTAATGTGGAGTGGTCTGGTCAGGTCCATTCTGTGATTTTTCATAACCTCTAGAACCACCCATTTGAGGTCATTGTCCTTATGGTTGAGTTCCAGGAAGTGCCTCGTGAGTTTGGTATTACTTTTCTTGCACCTTATTGTGCTACGGTGTTCATTGATTCGGATTTTAATCTTCCTGGTTGTCATGCCCACGTACATGAGACTGCAGGGGCATGTAAGGAGGTAGACCACGTTTTCCGTGTTACAGTTGCTGAAGCTGTTCAGTTTCCATGCGTTCCCGGTTCCTAATTCGACTTCTTTGGTGGTTATGGTCAGTGGACATGCAACACAGCCTCCACATGCATAGTGACCTGTTGGTCTCTGGGTGTTCCATAGAGTAATCTGATTTTCTTCTGTTCGTGGAGGATCTTTGGCATGTACTAATGTGTCCCGGATATTTTTGCTTCTTTTGAAGGCAAACAAAGGAGGCTCCCAGTGGTGTTTAGCACCATTAAGGATATGCCAGTTCTTTTTAATGATCTTCTGTACTGCATTGGACACGGGTGTGTAGGTTGTAACACATGCAAGGTGGTCTGTTTTTTCTTTGTTTGTTTGTATCCTCAAGAAGGGCCTCCCGATTATGATTCCTAGCTCTTTTTCTGGCTTTTTTAATCATTTTTCTGGGGTAGTGTCGATCGAGAAGTTTCTTTTCGAGTTCATCCGCCTGTATCATGAAATTCTCTGTTTCTGAACAGTTCCTGCGTACTCGCAAGAATTGACCTACTGGTAGATTGTCCCGTAATGCTTTGGGATGGTAGCTCTCATATAATAGAAGACTGTTCTTATCCGTTGGTTTTTTATGCACTTTGGTGCTGATGCCTTCTTCTGTCAAGCTGATGTCTAGATCAAGGAAGACAACATTCGTCTTGCTGATGGAATGAGTGAACCTGAGGTGATGGTCTTTCGTGTTTACCCAGTCTACAAAGCTATTAGCTGTGTCTTCGTTTCCCTGCCACACGGCGAAGATGTTGTCGATGTAGCGTTTCCGCGTCTTGATTTGTTGAGTGAAAGGGTTATCAGCATTAAAGATGTAATTCTCTTCAAAGTGATGGACATAAAGGCATGCCAAACTGGGAGCAAAGGTACTACCCATTGATGTTCCGATAACTTGATGATAGATGGTTTCCTCGAATTCGAAAAAGTTCTCTGTGAGGGCAATCTCAGCACATTCCATGACGAAATGGCGGGGGTGAGGAAGTCCCACTCAAGGTTCAACAGGATTTCTTCCACTACTGCCAGTGTGCGCCTTTGTGGGATACTTGTGTATAATGCCTCTATGTCCTTAGTGATGAGAATATCCTCTGTTGTGTTAATTTGTAGATCACGCAGCAGACACAGTACATCTTTTGTGTCTCTGAGGTAAGATGGTGATTTCTGTACTAGTGGTTTCAAGAACCAATCGCAAAATTGCGAGAGGGGCTCCAAAATGGACCCAATGCCGGAGACTATAGGCCTTCCTGGGGGTGGTGTTCTTCCTTTGTGAATTTTAGGTAAGATGTAGAACCTTGGTGTTTTGGGATTCTCACAAATGAGGAAATCAGCTTCCTGTTTCGTAATCCAATCCTGGCTCAGGGCCTCGTCCACTATAGTCTGGATTTTCCTCGTCAGCCGAGGTGTGGGATCTTCTGTATGGATCTCGTAACTGGTGCCATCTGATAGTAATCCGTTGCACTCGTCCCTGTACATAGTTTTATTCATCAGGACAATTGCGCCGCCTTTATCAGCCGGTTTGATGGTAAGTGTGCTGTTGTTTTTCAGATTTTCTAGTGCTTGTCGCTCTGGTTTCGTAAGGTTTTGAAAGCCCTTTTCTTTACCAAAGTTGATCTGTTCTATTTCTTTAAGAACTCTCTGTTCGAATGCCAATATATGGCAAGGGATGGTGTGGGATGGGGGAACAAATGTAGATTTTCTCTTCAGGCCTGTGTTGATCATCTCAGGCTGTTCTTCCCTTGTGTCACCGAAGTGGTTGCGGAGTTTAATTTTTCTGAAAAACTGGGCCAATTCCGTGTTAAGTGTAAAAGGGTCGTTCATTGGTGTAGGTACGAAACCCAAGCCTTTCGAGAGGACTTTCTCTTCATCTTTGGAGAGGGTGTGAGTGCTCAGATTAACGATGCTCGTTACTCTCGGCTCGTCGGTGGACCGTTCCCTCTCCAACAGTAAGAGTATGAACGGTTTGGATGGGTGTATGTATTTTATGTTTTCACGCACACTGTGCTTTTCCTGCAACATCCCCCTTCCATCATAAGCGACCTTGGATCACTTTTCTCGAGTTTTCTCTACAGTGGATTATCCTGGATTCACTTTGACCATTTTGGATGTTCCCCTTTTCTCCTTTTTCTCCTCATTTTAGGCGCGTGACCTAAGGGGTCTTCCTCCCTCACTCTACCTATGGGGCAAGTAGGTCCCAGGGAATAGGGTAAGCAATGGGGACTAAGCCTCCCCTTTACTCTTAAGTGCACAGATGACTGACACGGTTTGTTGCACTTATAGCCACTCACTCGTTCTGCATGTGTACGTGGCGTTTTGAATGACCTTCACAAAATGTGTGACAATGTTGCTACTTTGTCGAGTGTTTACTGTTTTCTTGTTCACACAGGCTGGAACAATTTAGCCGCAACTCTGTGGTGTGTGACCTTGATCACCCCACTTAGTGGATACCTCACCTATACTGAACGGTAAGGTAGGAGCCCGTTTGTGTATGATAGGTCCTGATGAATGCCGCGGACCCGTTTGGGCCATCAGGCAGAAACATGTTGACCGTTAGTTATACGGTGGGGGGACTATGATATCCCCAACACACCGATCATTTCTTTTAAACACCACACAGATGTCAGTCACATTAAAAGGAGTTTTGACATCTGTAATGGCTTTTTAAATTTCACTTTTTTGTTAAGGGCCCACACTTAGCCTTAGAAGTGCATCCCTGTCTTCAGGTGTATGCCCGCCCTCTATCAAACCAAGGTTTTAGAGGACGAGGACTGGTCAATGATGAAGCATGACACCAGGTGGTGTGTGAGACCAGTCTTTCACTTTTTGTGAGATGCCTACACTCACATAAACGACATAATAGCAATTAGGTCAATAACTAGGAGAGGCTTCTTGTGTTAATCACTTGTCAGTAAAGCAGCCATATACTATATAGAGGGGCATCGAATGACTGCACGATGACCATCTCAAACGGCTGCAACGAATCCTATCATGTTTGGTATCAAACATGTTGGAATCATACCCCCACACCGTAAACAGTGTGGGAGGTATGATTACAAGCACTGGGAGAGCCCTCCGTTAGGCTCTCAGTGTTACCGGTACCAGCCTTCTAGTCCCGGACAGCACAAAATGGTTGCTGCCGACCAGAGACACATTTCTGCCCTCCTGCTGCTGAGCCAAGCTCGAGCAGGGGAAGGCAGAACAATAGGCATCCTGTGACAGGGAGGTGTGACTACCTCCCAGACAGTATTTAGTGTATTAGGGCTGGGTGGGTGCGCTTGCCAGCGCCTGAAAGTCTGCATGAGGGGCAGATTTGGTGTCCCTGTGCATAGTCCAGTTCAAATCAGTCCTGGGAGCCGTTGGCTCCCGCTCTGGCGCGAAACTGGACAAAGGACATGGAAGTAACCTCCCCCCTGTCCAGACCCTCCCCTGGGAGGGTCCCCTGAATCTTCCCAACCCTTTCCTTAGGGTACTTAAGGGCTTACCTGGGTGTAGGTCCCTAGATTCATCGTGGACAAGATGCAGAACTGAAACCACTGCACTTCTACCGTCTGGGCACGTTGGACTTCGTTTGGGCCTGACTTTGTCTCCCTTTCAGTCTGCTGCATCGTCTGTGCCTGTGCACCATACAGGATCCGTGCAGGACATGTGGAGCATCCAAGACACTTGAAGATAATCTCCCTTGAAGTGAAGGAGTCACTTCCCTGCATTTGCAGGCACCTCAACACTGCTAACCGGCCTGCTGATCCCGAGCTCCTGCGGACTCCGAAGGGTTCAACAACACAGGTGGTGGTTATCTACATCTCCCGAGGCCCGAGCTGCCCTCTCACCAAGTCTTAGGTCAGAATCCCCCGTGGGGGCTGCATTAACCGAACCCCTGAGCTCTGCGTAGTTTTGCAAGTGCATATGCTTGTTGGCAACTTTGCGACAAGTGCATTGAGCTCCAAGTAGCCCCAACCTTCGGCAACTTCTTGCACCAAGATCTTCAGCCACACCGCCTCGTCGGCACCGTGGCCTGTTACTTTTGGTGAGCCCCTCGAGGTCCTCTCGCGACACCTATGCCTCTGACCTGTGGGTCAATTTGAGGGTCACCTTTGTTTTCCTTGGGCTCCCCTGATTGCTCAGGGCCTGCCCTGACTCCCCTGTTTGTGAGTCTCCTGGACCTTGCTGGTCCCAACTGTGCACCTTCTTGAGTTCCTGCGTGGGTTGCATTTGCCAAGGCTTATTGGGGCTCCCGCCGGACACCGACCCCTCAGCACTCGACATCCTTCGTGGGACAGCTCACATCTGAGTCCTAGTCATCTTCAGCGTCGCCTGGTCCTCGCAGCTGCAGAGTCAAGGTCACTATCATCCTTCCTGAAGCACCCAACATCGGAGGCCATTCGTCTTCCAAGTCTCCTGGTCACCCCTGGGTGACATAGACTCTGTCCCCTCTGCTTTCAGGTACTCCTCTTCAAGAATCCACGTTGGGATTCCTCCGGATACTTTCTCCTCTTCCAGCAGCAGCACTTTCCTGAAGTCCTCCATTGGGTTCGACAGCGTTTTCCGACGCCACTTCACACCTATGCACCCATCTTCCCTGGGATAGGTAACTTGGGTACCACGGGATCCACGGGTGGGGTGGCTCTCCAACCTTCTGACTTCCATGGGGTTTCTTCAGGGTCCACTGGGAAGGGTCCCTAATCTTTAAAATTCCAACCGCGACTTGCACATAGACTTGTATGGAGCACGCGGTTGTGTTCTCACACTGCACACGCTCTCTGTGGGGTCCCTATCTACTTACCTTGGGTGGTTCTGTGGTCCCCAGCAATTCTACGTCCTCTCGACATTGTCCTGACTCGAGTTGTGGTTTTTATACCACTTTTTTAGTATATGGTTTTGTCCCCCCCTGGGGCCCACTGGGTATTAGTGCTATTTACTGTGATTTCTCTGCTAAAGTATTGTGTGCTTTGTGTCTATCTCCGTGTAGGAGATACTGTAACGTACTAGAGAGTGTTCTATAATAAATACATATTTTTATACATACTTTGTGTGGTTCCTTATCATTTAGTCTATACTATAAGATTGCATTCTGGTAAAACAACCTGCTTTACTCCTTCAAGACTAAGCCGGAAGGCTGCTCTCCACAGCTCCCACTTGGATAGCTTTCTAAGGTTGTCTGAGACCTCTTAAATCACCAGAAGGGATGTCTGGACTGGTGCAAGGTGCCCACTTACATTAGTGGACATCATATACCAGGCCCGCCTCTCACAAATCCTAATGAGATTCTTTTGCACATTTGATAGTCTTAAATATAAAAGCCACAATTAAAGTTTGCTGCTCAGATAAAATGTTTTGTATAGCAGAATCGAATGAAATACAATCAATCACAAATTAATAATTTCAACACAAATAGACATACACAACATACTGCTGTGATAGCCATCAAGTCTATCTTCAGCTGTATATTTCCTAATAAGACTCTTTTACACATTCAATATGCTTAAATATAAATGGCAAAATTATTTTTGCTGCTCGCATAAAATGCTGCATATATAAATTAAATACAATTAATCATGTAATAACAATTTAATCAGAAATAGACAAGGACAAAATACAGCCATGACATCCATCAAGTATATCATCATCACATATTTTTGCAACACAAAGCATGTAGTTCTATGCAATATTGAGGCAGTTAAATGATAAAGATGTGGAACGTCCCGATTGTCACCGATGTGAACAAAAAAAATAATAAATAAAAAAAATAGGGAACCGGAAGGAATATCACAAAGTAATATCCAAATATACTCAACGATCAGTTGTCACTGTGCTGATATGCTATCAATAGGAATTATGTGGTATATGATTGTATATGATGAGAGAAATAAACCTGAATATGCAGATATGTGGCCAACGAAAGTGAACCCATTATCACCTAATAAAGTGTGTTTGCAACGTTGTTTGTGATTTAATATTGATTAAGCTGTGTGTCTTACCCCAGTAGGTTCCAATACAAAGTGTAAACCTTGAAGATCTTTGTGGGCACTATTGTGTATGTTGAAGTCATAAACGTCACATCTTTATTGCTACTCAGTAACATCACATGGTAACCTGCTCTTCATCAGTGCCTCATTCTTTCTAGTGTGTGGCCAAATTCTCTTTTACACGATCAAAGATATATTGATCCCAACATGGTACCAAAATCACAAATTGCATGACACAGAGTTAATCAAAAGATAGCAAATGTGATCCTGGTAATTGAACTTGGTGATATACGGCTATTTACACAGAGTGAGTGAAAACACACACATCCTATTGCCTTGGATTTAAAGGAATGTGCGGGTCATATGCACACTCAGGGGTGGGCGGAATTTGCGTAGTCGCGCTATGCAAAGCTCCGCGAAACGGTAAAAAATCTCCACGAGCACGCAAAAGTTCCGCGAACACGTGGAATTGCTTGCTCCACCCGTTCGCGATGCTTTTTTCCTGTTCACAAACGCTGTTTGCGTGCTCGGGGGGAAATATCTCGCGAACACGCACTTTGAAACCTCGAACAAGCAAAAAATTCCGCGAAGCCGCGGATCGTGGAATTTTTGGCAATTCCGCGTTCTCCGCAGAACGCGAAATTACCCAAATTCCGCAAATTCCGCGAGCGGAACAGAATTTACCGCCCAGGCCTAATGAACGGACCACCTCAGTGTGTTACTAGGCGAAACTTCTAAGGTCTTCAGTGCTCTGTGAGCCATAGTTTATCATAACCAAATATGAGTGTGTAGTGGTTACTAATGCTACACCAATGTTTATCATATGCTCGCAATCAATGTACTCAACCTATCATGTATAGATAACTCATTGTATGTAATCCAAGTTTCAGTTAACAAATACAGCAGACTATATTGTCATTGTTTTATCATCATAGATACCAAGTTCAAGTCAAGTGGACCGAAAGTTCCTCACCCATATTGTGCCCAAACGGTAGCAGAGATCTGGGGGGGCCTGCCACCTCTGGCCCTGGACAAGGTGCGCTCAAGGTGCTGGCGGCTTAGGGTGATTCGGATGGGCCTGACTGACCTCCACAGAGCCTGGTAAGAGACTGACATGTGGAGCAGTGGGGGGGGGCTCACCTGGCGTTGTGGACCGACAAGGCTGTGCAGTAAAAGATACGGCCCCCCCATGGGTCCTGGCCCCTCACTGAGTATATCTACCGCTGCCGTGGCTACTGTGCGTAGCGCCTAAGGACACAAACCCTACGCACCGTGGTTCATGGTCTGAATGTGAGGCAGAAGCAGGTGCCCCCCTCCGATGAACTGTGAAGTGCAGACTGCCTCGCCCCAGGATCTTCGAGTTAACAAATTGTTGGAGGTACGGTCCACCTCCTACCCATGCATCGGCCCTGCCGCCTGGGCCACCTGAACATGCTTGGAACACTCTTCAGCCACCTGCACTAAGTGACCGGTTTTATACCTTGGCTCTTGCCCTCATTAACCGGGGATAAAATGGGCAAGGACAAACCGACATGCCCTGCAGCCTCCCAAACATGCATAGATCAGAATACCACTGGTCATGGCAGTGCCACCGGTGCCTCGTCAGACAAGACCTCACCCCCAAAGGGAGACCTCGCCACTATCCCTCAAACCATTCACACCTCTCAGGCCTCAGTCGAACCCAAAATAGGAGAGGTGCGGATGGATATGGCTCTTATGCGGCAAGATCTACAAAACGCGGTGGCACGAATCACCGAGGCAGAAACCCGCCTATCTACTGTGGAAGACAACGTCACCACCCTGAAGACGCAGGTCTCCCGCCTGCTCTAAAACACAGCCGAACTTCACCGATGGGTGGTAGACGCCCAAAACCGCTCCCGCCGTAACAACTTGCGATTTATAGGTATCCCGGAGGGAGCGGAGCCGCCCAGGCAACCACCTTTCTATAGGACTGGATTAAATCATGGATGCCCCCGGAACGCTTGTCCCTGTGGTTTGCGCTGGAACGGGTGCACTGTGCCTTGACCCAAAGCCGCCACCTGGTGCACCCCACAGGCCCATGATAGCCTGAATTCTTACCTTTAGGGATCGGGACGCTGTCCCGCAGGAAGCTCGCAGTCACCCAAATTTATCCTACCAAGGCCACATGGTCCTAGTGTCCTCGGACTACAATAAAGAGGTACAATCTCGACGGCGATCATATGCAGCCGTCAAGCAGAAGCTCCAAGCCTTGAAATTATCATATCAACCGCTGTTTGGGCTCACCTCAGAGTGGTTTATGAGAACAAATCCCTCTTTTTTGACACCCCAGAGGCTGCCTGGACATGGCTAACTGAGGAAAGACTGTTATGACCCTTGCACAACTGTGCACCTTCCAACCTGCACATGACCGGATTGACCAGGGCGGACACAGCCCCCAAGCCAAGAAGGCACCATACTCAATTGCGGAGAGGGTGCAACACCAAGAGGGGGGCCCGCTCTCGCCATCTTCGACAGCTGACAATCGAGATCCATTTCTGACACCGGCCCTCTAGCTTCATGATCGGCTAAGGGCCACCCCGAGCAGGCGTAGCCCTTCGGCATGTGTTGCTACTCCTCCAGCCACCGAGGCGGATGACACTGACCTTTACACCAAACGTGATCCTACATAATGGAGGGGTCCACCACTTCATTTCAGAGTTCAGACTGAGTTCTAGTTCTGTTCTTACTTATGGGATGACAGATGCTTCAGGGATCAAAGTATGGGGATGGGGGTTGGTTGGGGAGGGAGTTGGGGAATGTTTTGTTGAAGATGTTTATTTTTTGCTTTCGCCACATGATAAAATCCTTACTAGCGCCTTTCTCCTACACATCTAGCACCACACTGGAAATGATTATGTTACACAACACACTGCTACCACCTTGCAGCCCACCCATGCTGGACAGCTCCCTGCACCCTGTCTCTATGGCTTCACAACTCTAGGTCATAAGAGCCCTTCCAGATGCTCTCCTGGAATGTCAATGGGCTGTTTAACTGTGTAAAGCATACTGCGGTTCTGAAATACTCTCACCGGTTTCTCCCAGCGGTCCTGATGATGCAGGAGGCACACCTGATGGGGAACAACTGTCACTTTTTAGTGAGACAGGGTTACAATAAGGTCTTCCACGCAGGCTTCTTGCGAGGTTCTCATGGAGTGGCACTCCTCCTGCGCCGTTCCTTTCCCCTGACAGTCACGAGAATGGTGAGTGACTCCCAGGGCCATTTCCTAGCCTCGACCGGAATAATGGGAGGAAGAATTAATCTTGTCTCAGCCTATGCACCACCAGCACCCCTACACACGTTCCTTCAGGACCTCTCTGACACGATCACTAAGCTTCCAGAGGGCTTGACGGTCATTGGAGGTGACTTCAATGCAGTAATGGCCCCTCACCAGAAGGCCACCGGATCCCTCTT
Organism: Calotriton arnoldi; assembly: GCA_963921515.1. Lineage (NCBI taxonomy): Eukaryota > Metazoa > Chordata > Amphibia > Caudata > Salamandridae > Calotriton > Calotriton arnoldi. The sequence continues at coordinate 1,716,724 of CAWUFW010002566.1, read as the reverse complement.
GGCAGGTCGCCGCTTGGGTGCTTGGCGCCTTTCAGACTGGACTACCACACTTGGCGTGTCTGATGTCTGTAGAATACGGAACCCTAGGCAACGCCAGTACACCCACACATCAGCAGCATATCATAGTCAATCCCACATAGATTACATATTTATGCCGGCCCCAGACTGCAGAGCCGTCACTCATATACAAATCCTCTCTCAAGGCATTTCAGACCATGCCCCCCTCCTCCTTTGCCTAGGTACCCCTACTAGGGAATCACGACCCGTATGGTGCTTAAATGCCTGGTTTCTCCAAGAAGACGGGTATAAACAGGCGCAGGAGACAGAGATCAAGGAGTACTTTCAACTTAACGATGACACAGTTCAGTCACCGGGCATGCTGTGGGCTGCAGGTAAAGCCACCATTAGAGGTTATGACAAAGGATACCTTAGAAAGAAGCAACAGGCCCAGGGTCAACATCTCTCCCAATTGGAGGCCCAGGCCCTCCGCCTGGGGAGAGAACTAGCCACTCAGATTAGTGAAGGGAAAGATTCCCGGCAGCTAGATCACATACGAGAAGAGATTCGCCACATTTCCCTGGGGACGGCGAAACAGATGTGGCGGGCTTCCACAACTAGAGTCTATGGGTGGGGAGACAAAAATGATAAACTTCTCTATTGGCTTGCATCCCGCCCCCTAGCCAACCGGATCATACCGGAAGTCACCGGCAGTCAGGGGCACACCTAACGTACCCTTCGAGGTATCGCACAAACCTCTTCCACGACATACCTCTTCCATGACTCTCCTACACCAATGGTCAGCTGCTGGATCAGCCGATTTCCACTGCGGAGGTGGACGCAGCCATCTCAGTGGTGGCATCCGGGAAAACCCCAGCCCTGACGGGTTTCCGACGAATATTACTCCGTATTCCGGGAGGATCTGACACCGCATCTCCATGCCCTGTATGAAGAGCCAGCACAGAAGTGCTCCTTCACCACAGAAGTTGACATGGCCACTATTGCAGTACTCCCCAAGATGCAACCCGTCTCAACCTCCTGCTGGAACTTCTGCCCATTTCCCTAATCAATACCGATGTGAAAATCTTCGCAACGATATTGGCCACCCGCCTTAGACACCTCTGTGTTGCTCTAGCCCATCGGCACCTCCTGTCACCGAACATAGCCCTTCTCCGCATAGATTTTGAAAAGGCATTCGATACCGTGGACTGGAGATACCTAGAGGTGCCGGTGAGAGCGGGTGTGGGGCCACTATTTCGAGGACTCGCCTGCGTGCTTTATTCCAATCCCACGGCCCCAGTCCAGGTGAACGGAGTCCTCTCGGACCCCTTTCCCATTTACAGAGGAACGCGTCAGGGCTGCCCCCTATCTCACCTCCTCTTCGCCTTGGCAATTGAGCCTTTGGCCCACCTGAAAAGGTGTGATGCCCAAATTAATGGCTGGCAGTGGGGGGAGGCCCGGGAAGACTGCATCGCATAGTATGCGGATGACGTTCTACTCTTCATGGCGGATCCTGAGACGACGGGCACCTGCTGTCTTCGATTATTCCCCCCTTTTAGCAATGCTTCTGGAATGAGGGTGAACCTGACGAAATAAATTCTAGTGCCCCAGTCCAATTCCTGTGACTGCGTCGCATGGCAATCCACCATCCCAATTCAATGCTTACGTTTTCGGTACCTTGGGTTCTGGGTGGAGCTCCTTCCGGAGCTCACTTGGGCAATGAATACTACCCCAGTGACTAGGAGAGCGCGGGATGATCTGCAAAGGTGGAGGACACTGCCGTTAAATCCCATGAGCAGAATAGACCTATACAAAATGATGATCCTTCCCTGATTTCTTTGTCTTTCAGAATCTCCAGCTCTGCCTGCTGCGTCATTGGTTCCTAGCCCTAGGTAGACCCTCGTTCCTATGGGGTGGCTCCAGACACGAACTGGCTTTTTCCCAGCTTCAGTGGGTCCCCTATGATGGAGGCTAGGGATGTCTAACCTTTATCTCTATTACTTAGCCACCCAACTGTTGGTGATTAATGATTGGTTTTCAGGAGGGTGGTCTGACCCAGCCTACCAACTGGAACTTGCCTCCCTAGGGTTCTGCAAGATCCAAGTGATGCTGTATGGGTCCCCACTCCCTAATTCCATCCCAGCGGTGATCCGAATAGTTTTCCTTGTGTGGAGGTCGGTGCTTCGGCAGACAAACTGGAACGTAAAGTTGCCATTACAGACCCCTCTCTGGCAAGGCACTAGGTTAAAGGAAGTGGCCGCGTTGAAGGGTTTCGGGAAGTGGGGCCTTATAGGCATTTCACAGCTGGGAGACATTTGGGCAGGAGCCCACATAAGCACATTCCAGGAGTTGCAGGACACGTACAAGATCAACCCTATACAATTTTACAAATAATTCCAACTTAGGCACGCGCTCACTGCCCATATTACCGCCGGCACTGACACCTTGCAATTTAGCCCACTGAAAACTAAGATCCTGATGGGAGCACTTGGATGGGAGGTGTGTCCCAAATCTACTGCACACTTGTTATCCATGCCTCCCCTGAGCTGGACTACCTCAGGACACGTTGGGAGCGGTGGCTGGACCCCCTAGAGGAGGACGACTGGCAAGACGCCCTCATGCCCCCCCTGGTCATTACCATTTCTTCCAGACTGAGACTAATCCAGACATATTATCTGTACGGTGCTTATCTCACCCTGGACAAACTATATCGGGTGGGCCTTCTGCCGAGCCCTGACTGACCCGGTTGTACGACGACCCCTGCTGATTTTTATCACATGGTTTGGGCATGCCCGGCAGTAGACAGATACTGGACCACTATAGCTACAGAACGTACTGAGGTATTGGGTTGGGAAGTCCCCCACACACCTGTGGTCTTTCTCCTGGGGGTTCTGGAGGGCGTAGGGGGATCTTGAGCAGATAAAGCCTTTCTGGGCACAGCCCTTATGGTGGCAAAAAGAGACATAGCCACCAAGTGGAAGCAGCCCCCCGTATCACAGTGGCGCAGAGGCTCTGACTGGTGTGCGATTCAAGAGAAACAGGTCTATATTGACGGGGTTGCCCGCAGCAGTATGAAAGGGTGTGGAGTAAGTTACTGGGTCAAGCAGAATAAGCTGGGTGGACTCATGCTAATAGCCTGTTCAGGAGGAGGTGCATATGCGCTTCTTAGTGTTGCAGCTGAGGTGAAACGATTAGCACAAACCATACAGTGGGCCAAAAAGTACTTTATCACGCTTGTATGTGGCTGTATTGTATTGTTTTTATTAAAATCAATAAACTTGATTATCAAAAATAAATCAAAAAGCAATCACAGACATGGTGGTTTGTTGACCTCAGCAGGCCACTATCCCTGTGATGACTGTGATTCGTAGTGGGTTGCAATTTGCGATTTACCTTATTGATATTCATTAGGTAGGTCGAATTGTGATCCACTAGGAATCAGTCATTTTTAAACCGACCTATTTATAAATAGGTCTGTTCGCATATTATCACATTGGTTGTGAAAATACTGGTCACAAATTGTGTGCAAAGGATCTTGACTGTTGCAATGCACCATCCAACCAGACTGAGACATTTAAATAGTAAAAGACCAAGAAAAGGAAATTACATCAAACACCACATGACAGAAGACATAATGGACTGGGACAGTCAGAAAGAAACCAAAGGAAGAACAGTAATGATGGAAAGGGAAAAGAAAACAAAATGAAAACTTGAATTGGATTATTTGCAGAATCGCCTTAAAGGGCAGCTGCAATTCCTCAGGCAGGTGATTGCCACTTTATAGTTGAAGAGAGAAGGAGCAGCAGCCAGGAGCACAAGATTAAACAGACCCAGGTGAGAAACTCTTCCAGTCCATGGCTGTGGAAATGTTTGGAGTCTTCTGAGCCCCAGGAACCGTGGAACCCCACAGTTCTCAGGCACCCACGTGGCCAAGAAGAGATGGATGTGAATGAGGCAGCCTCATTCCGAACTTTGATTGGGTAGTTTCAGGCTCGGAATCTCTCCTGTATCTGAGATCCCACTTTCCTAAAGGCCTTATTAATGCTGCAATTTCTTTTGGCCTTTAGGAGCTCCCCTGTAAGGGTTGTTCCATTTCAATTTCTCATGGTGCAGGTTTCTGGAATGCAGGATACCATTGCTCATCGTTTCTTTTTTTTTTTTTAACCAAAAAAAGCCTTGTGGTGATCTCACCCTCAATGATATCTACCTTGATTTCTGAGAATTCTACCTCCATATTGCTAATGTCATAGGGGCAGATTTACAAGCCCCTTGCGCCACCGGTGCGTCACTTTTTGTGACGCACCGGCGGCACATTTTAGTGCCCCATATTTACAAGGACAGGAAAAGCCACCCTGCGTGAATTTTCCTGTTCTTGTAAATATGACCCCTTTGCACGCAGCATTTTGCATGAAAGGGGCGTTCCATGGGTGTTGCTGTGGGTGTTTCCACGCAACACCCATGGAACCAGACACATTTCCAGATTTACGAGAAATCGTAAATCTGGAAATGCGCCTGAATGCTACGACTTCCCAGGGTAAGCGTAGGGAGGTGCAATGAGGAGAAATGTATTCATTTCTCCTCATTTATTTCCTCTTTCTATGCGTGCTGCTTTCTGCAGCAAACATAGAAAGAGGAAATCACCTCTGGTGATTGTTTATGTATAGGAAGGTGTCCCTTCCTGCACATAAACAATAAGTAAAACAATCACGTTTTGCAAGTTCTATGTGTGCTAATGCAGCACACATAGAAGTTGAAAAACGCCATTTCTGATTGTTTATGTGCAGGAAGGAAACCTTCCTGCACATAAACAATCTCCCCATGACGCAGGCATCCTTGCACCATAGTGCAAAGGTGCCTGTGCCGGCGCATGGCAGCAGTTTATGCGCCAGCGCAGAGGGAAGCACAGAGATGCGACATATTGTTGTAAATATGTCGCATCTCTGTGCTTGGAAAGTGACTCAGTGTGGTGCAGTCAAATGGCTTGCAGCACGTACTGAGTCACTTTCCTTGTAAATCTGCCCCAACGTATTTGATTTTAAGTATTCTAGTTTGTGAACATGCTCCACATGTAGTAACAGTAGACAATGCAAGGTAATTCCATTTATGTTATGTGCTGCTCAGCCAGTAGGAGCAGTAACTACACAAGATAAATTAGAGGTAGTAACTTGTATGTACATATGCAGAAATTACTTTAATAAGAACATTTTTCACACAAGTTAGATAGGCAACAGAACATTTGTGTAAGACCACACAATGTTTAGACAAAAACTTGTGGATCTTTGTTGTTGGTATAGTGCTTTCTTTATTATGTATTTCGAACAGCGCAGCCAACGCGCTTCACCTTACAAAGGCTTCATCAGGGCTGCAAACATAAAAAAAGATATACATATGACAAATCACCAAGCACATATCTATGCTTGTTGACATAAGAAATACAATAGTACAAAAACTAAAAGAACATCACAAAAATACAATTTTTAACAAAACACAATAAGAGAAAATAGTGTTCCATACAAAAAGACAAGAAAAACGATGTTTAAACATGACATCTGCTCAGTTAATACTGTGGAAGAGTTGGAAAGGCAAAGTCAATTAACTAGCATCTTGATACCAATGATTTCTCATAGGACACAAAAAGGTTAATATACATACACAAATGAGACTTAAAATATAAAACATAGATGTCAGAGTCACCAGAAGAGAATGAAAGCAAGACGAGCTAAAAGAATGTGAGAAGTAGCCCACCATAGATTGGGTGTGCAAACACAGTTATGTCTTAGTGACTTGTGTACACTGTTTTACATAGATCAGAAGAGAGGAGACAAGCGTGGGAGTATGCAAGGACCCAAAACAAGATCTCAAATCTTAGCCCATAAATCCAAGATTGAGAGAAACCACATGTTCTAGAAAAACTCTTACCTAGAGATATGACCCCCTGGAACTGTAGAGTTCCGATCCACTGGAAATATCAGGGATTCTCTTATATAAAACGTATAGTACCAAAATCTAGTGTCACATATAACAAATACCAAGCAATATTTCACTTGTTGTTTCCCAAATTATGGGGCCCAACGGGTTGCTAGCGTATACCATAGACCACCATAGCACCCAAACTTACATGGTTTCGACTTTAAGTCCTTGTAGCAATTAAGCATTCATGGGCCAATTTGTAAACCTTCTTAATACAGCAATTTCGGTGTGAATTCAAATGGATGCAACATACCACGATCCCGTGGTCCACACCATGATCAATTCTGAGTGGGAAAAAGTAAAAATAATCAACCAGTGCTCAATAGTTAGCAATGTAAAAGGAGGAGGTTACAAAGTACGTAAATATATATCGCCCAGATCATAGAGGGTTCGGTGAGGAACCCACTCTGGATGAAAGTCATGAACAATCATCCTTTTTTGGCTCTATGTGCTGGGCGATATATATTTACGTACTTCGAAACCTCCTTCTTTTACATTACTAACTATTGAGCACTGGTTGATTATGCTGCATGGAAGTTTATGGAGGGAATAGAAAATGCAGTAGCGTAAGATCCAGTTAACAAAATTAACTACCAGTTTTAATAAGGTTAGCCTTAAAATTAACAATATTTGTAATAGAATTGGTATTTCATGTACTTGGTAGAAGGTTTTCATCAACAGGTAGAGAGTGGAACCTGGACTGATCCACCTTATTTAGCTGTTAAAAATGATTGTTTACAGGAAAATAGATATATCCTAGGCACTTCTGCATTTATCAAAAATAGATTAATGTATTGTAATTTATTTAAGTATTGTATAACATGGCTATTAGGAATATTAGAATGTCCAGACGCACGGTTACACTTTGTCAGGGAAAAAAAAGAGAAACTATCTTTTCTAATATTATTTTGGGATAATGCATTTGAATGTATATCAGGAGTAAAAATCTAGATTAATGTTCACATGAACCCAATGCCTTAATCAATGATGTATATTGTAGACAGGACTTTAGATACGTATTGCACTTTGTCGAAAGCTTTTGCAAATAGGCAGAGTGGAATCCAGAGCATTGTACCTTATGTGTATAATTACCAAAAGAAAAATATTGTTTACAGGAATATAAAAATAAGTATATTCTAGGCACATTTGCACTTTATCCAATATAGATTAATGTATTGCACTTTCCTCAAATATTGAATAACATGATTGTTAGGATCATTAGAATATGTGTATTTTTAGGCACGTTTGCACTTTGTCGAAATATCCTAATATCTCCCCGATATGATGCAATTATATGTAATTTGATGCTTAAAGGGGATTTTTTTTATTGTTTACAGGTATATAAAAATAAGCATATTCTAGGCGCATTTGCACTTTATCCAAAAAATATCAATGTATTGTACGTTTCTCCAATATCGAGTAATATGGTTGTTAGGATTATTTGAATGTGTATATTTTTTTGAGGCACGTCTTTTTTTAGGCACGTCTGCACTTTGTCGAAATGTCCCAATATGTCCGCGCTAGGATGCACTTATGTTTGACTGGAGTAAAAATCTAGATTAATGTCCATATGAACCAAATACCTCAATTAATAATGTACATTGTAGATGACGCACTGATTAGTTAACCGATGTACTGTTGATTACCCTATGAATCTGCTCAATAAAAAAAGATATTAAAAAAAAAGAATTGATCATGATGTGGACCATGGGTGTGTTGCATCCATTTGAATTCATGCCGCAATTGCTGTAATAAGAAGGTTTACAAATTGGTCCCTGAATGCTTAATTGCCACAAGGACTTAAAGTCTAAACCATTGTAAGTTGGGGTACTATGGTGGTCTATGGTAGACACTTGTAACCCATTGGGCCCCATAATTTGGGAAACAACAAATGAAATATCGTTTTATATTTGTTATAGGTGACAGGAGATTTTGGTACTATACGTTTTATATAAGAGAATCCCTGATAGTTCCAGGGGATCATATCTCTAGGTAAGAGTTTTTCTCGAACATGTGGTTTCTCTCACTCTTGGTTTTATGGGCTAAGATTTGGGATCTTGTTTTGGGTCCTTGCGTACTACTACGCTCTTCTCTTCTGGTCTATGTAAAACAGTAAACACAAGTCACTAAGACATAACTGTGTTTACACAACTAATCTGTGGTGGGCTACTTCTCACATTCTTTTAGCTCTCCTTTTTTTCTTCTCTTGTGGTGACTCTGACATCCATGTTTTATATTTTAAGTCTCATTTGTGTATGTATTTTAACCTTTCGTGTCCTAAGAGAAATCATTGCTGTCAAGATGTTAGGTAATTGACTTTGTCTTTCCACTGTTTTAACTGAGCAGATGTCATGTTTAAACATCGTTTTTCTTGTGTTTTTTCTTGTCTTTTTGTATGGAACACTATTGTCTCTTATTGTGTTTTGTTAAAGATTGTATTTTTGTGATGTACTTATAATTTATGTACTATTGTCTGTCTTATGTCAACAAGCATATACATGTGTATGGTGATTTGTTTTTTATGTTTGTAGCCCTGATGAAGCCTTTGTAAGGTGAAACGCGTTGGCTGCACTGTTAAAAGAAAGAAAGCACTACACCAAACATCTACAAGTATTTGTCGAAACATTGAGTGTGGTCATACACAAATGTTCTGTTGCCTCTCTAAATTGTGTGAAAAATGTGTCTAATTTGTGGTCAATGTGCAGCTAGACAATGCGGTGTGCAACGCGTTTCTTTTTGACATAGTGACTACTTCAGGCGGTGCGGCATTGGGCTCCCTGGCTGCCGTCCTTCTGTTCAGTACTTTAATAAGAAACCTGCTTGGCCACTCAAATATTGTAATGTAGGTTCATAAGTAATACATTCATATATTCCAGTTTCATGTTGAAGTTCATTAACTACTGCCTGCTTGATGTATATGTGTAGTTGTTCACTATTGAATTGAGCTCCTAAGTGGACAAGTTACTTACCTTCGGTAACATCTTATCTGGTAAAGACGTAATCTAGCCACAGATTTCTTACCTTAGAATATCCCAGGCATCAGGCTGGATCTGGAAGACTTTTGCTCAAGCAAAACCCTTGCACGCTGGTAGGTGCCGTGGATCACCTCCGCATTGCCTCTTCTGCACCAGAAGTGACATCCGCATCACCTATATACCACCTCGGCAGGCAGACGCAGTTACTTTTCACGACTTTCCAAGCCAGAAGCGTTGAGCCATGTAGTGCACTGACGTGGTATGTTTAGAACAACTAGGGCCCTGAAATGGATCAGCCCTGACCCTAAAAATTTGTCCGCAGTGCGGGAAGGATGGGTGGGTAGGTAATGAATCTGCGGCTAGATTATGTCTCCAGCAGATAAAGCATTACCGAAGGTGAGTAAATTGTCCATCTGATAGAGACATCTAGCCGCAGGTTCTTCACCTTAGAATAGATACCCAAGCAATACCATCCCCAGAGGAGGGACTGCGGGCAAGTTTAGACCAGGTAGTCCTGCAGGACATAGCGGCCAAAAAGGCCGTTCCTGCAAACTTGACTGTCCAGGCAGTAGGGCTTAGTGAAACGTGTGCAGTGACGCCCATGTTGCTGCCTGACAAATGTCAAGGACTGGAACACCATGTTACAACGCAGTGGTCGCAGCCTTAGCTCTGGTGGAATGAGCTTCTAAGCCTTCAGGAGGCTATTTCTTGGCCAGAGCATAGCAAATTATGATGCAGAGGATGAAACTTCGCAAGATAGTCCTCTTCTGCAACGCACAACCTTTCTTTGATCCAACGTACTCCACGAAGAGTTGATCGTCCACACTGAACTTTTTAGTGCTGTCAAGGTACAATGACAACGCTCTTTTTGGGTCCAGACGGTGGAGTTGCTCCTTCTCTTTGGAGAGGGGCTGCGGAGCATAGAAAGTGGGCAAGGTGACTGACTGCCCCAAGTGCAATGGTGTTACCACTTTCGGTAAGAAAGAGGCCCTAGTGCGAAGCACCAACTTATCAGGGAAGATGGTCAGGTAATGAGGCTTGGATGACAGAGCCCGCAATTCACTCACCCTCCGGGCAGAAGTTATTGCCACTAAAAAGGCTGTTTTGATGGAAAGCAGCCAGAGGGGGCAGTTGTGCAGAGGTTCGAACGCAGCGTACATCAGGAAGGTGAGAACCAGATTAAGGTCCCACTGAGGCATGATGAATGGAGCAGGTGGGAACATATGTACAAGCCTAAGAAATCTGTTCACAATAGGGGATTTATATAAAGAGGGTTGGTCTGGCAGCCTCAAGAAGACAGACAAGGCCAAAAGGAATCCTTTAAGAGTGCTCAGAGCAGAGACTGCTGAGCAAGGGTCAAAATAAAGAGAAGGACTTGAGAGAGGGAAGCAAAAAGAGGGTCAATAGACCTTTCTGTACAATATTTTACAAATTTCTGCTACTGGCAGATGTACATAGTCTTGATAGAGGGACACCAGGCTCCCAAAATCACATCACAGACTTCGGGAGGAAGGCCAAATTCTGTTTACTGCCGCTGCTCAATCTCCACGCAGGAAGGTGTAGAGTTGACAGGTTCGGGTGGAGGACCCTCCCCAGATGCTGCAACAGAAGATCCTCCCAAAGGGGTAGCCTGATCGGAGGATCGATGCTCAGTTGGAGAAGCTCAGGATACCAGACTCTCCAGGCCCAGTTCAGAGCCACCAGAATGACTTGGGCCAGGTTGCTCCTGCTCTTCTGCAGCACTCTGGACAGGAGTGGTTTGGACAGAAAGGCGTACAGGAGGCCTGAGCTCCACTCGAGATGAAAAGCGTTGCCAAGCAAATGCTGCCTTGGTATCGCTTTGTTCGCCCTAAGTTGGCAGGGTATGCCCAGACGTGGGTCCCTTGCTCACTTTGCCACTGGATTCAAGCTAGCCTGGCTGATGACGGCTGAATAGCCAGAAACCGGTCCCAGGATGCTTGTTTCCGGTCCAGGGAAGACATGGCTTGGCAGTTCGGGCTGGACTGTTCCCATGAGGCACAGGGTCAGACTGATTTGCATATGGCCATGTCTGAACTGGGGTGGTGGAGTGAGCTAAAGAATGATGATGGATTAAACCCAGATCAGTTGACTGGGGGTGAGTGTTTGATTTGCTCAAGCGCTCCGTCCATCATCCCCTTTGGAATCGCTTTGGAAACTCCAGCACGCAAAATCGCTGACATTATGCATTCTCGGCAGAGGCAAACAGATCTAACCAAGGCTCTCCCCACTTCTGAAAAAGACCTTGCACCACCTATGGATGGAGATGCCATTTGTGATCTGGCAAGCGTCGACGAATGAGTTTGTCCGCCCTGGTATTCAGAGAGCCTGCCAGGTGTTGAACCACCAGGGATATGCCCTGCTGTTCCAGCCATTGCAGAGATGCAGGGCCTCCTGACAAAGGGTCCAGGACCCCACCCTGCCCTGTTTGTTGCAGTACTACATAGCGGTGGTGTTGTCCGTGAACACTTGAACCAGCTTTCCCTTGATAGAAGGGTGAACAGCTTTCAATGCCAAGTGAATTGCTCGGAGCTCCAGCAAGTTGATGTGGAGTACGGATTCCGCCAAAGACCAGAGTCCTCTGATCTCCACCTCTCCCAGATGGCCGCTCCTTCCCAGGAGTGATGCATCTGTCACCACTGTGTGATCTGGTTGGGGAAGGGCGAGGGACCTGCCTCTGATGCAATCAATGTTGGTCAGCCACCACTGCAGATCCTGTGCAGTCCCCTCCGAGATCTGGACTACGTCGGAGAGATTCCCCGATGCTGCGCCCACTAAAACTACAGGTTCCACTGCAGAGCCCGCATATGCAATCTGGCATGTGTCACTAGCAGAATGCAGGAGGCCATGAGGCCCAGCAGCTTCAGAGTCATTCTCACCGAAATCCAGGATTGAGGCTGAAACACTGGTATCATAGCCTGAATATCTTGAACTTGCTGCTCGGAGGATAGACCCGAAACTGCACTGTGTCTAGAACAGCTACGATGAAAGGGAGCATCTGAGAGGGAGTCAGGTGTGACTTCGGGATGTTGACAGTGAACCCCTGTGAAAGCAGGAGATTTGCTGTAGTCTGAAGGTGGGAGAGGACATCCTGGGGCGAGCTCACCTTCAACAGCCGGTGGTCAAGATAGGGGAAGACTAACGCCCCTGATCTGCGCAGAAGAGCTGCGACCATCACCGTGGTGAACACCAGAGGGGCTCTGGTAAGGCCAAAGGGGAGCACTGTGAACTGAAAGTGCTCGTGGCCTACCATGAACCACAGGTAGCACCGATGAGCAGGCAAGACGAGAATGTAAAAATAGGTAAACTGCAAGTCCATCTCCACCATCCAGTGTCCAGGGTGTAGGGCAGACAAGACCTGAGCCAGAGTGAGCCTTTTGAACTTCTCCTTTTTGAGGAAGCAGTTGAGGGATCGCAGATCTAGAACAGGATGAAGGCCCTTGTCCTTTTTCGGGATCAGAAAGTAGCGGGAATGCAACCACAGCCGACCTCTGGTGCCGGAACACTCTGTGGCTCCCTTGGCTGAGAGAGTCTTGACTTCTTCCTGAAGCAAGTTTAGGTGGTCCTTCGTCAGCCAGATGTAAGTCGGAGGCATGGAGGGATGTAGTAGCCCCTTCAGACTATTTGAAGAACCCACTTGTTCGATGTGATGTTTTTCCAGTGATGGAGGTGATGGCTGATCCTGCCACCAACTGTCCGCCCATGGTCTTGAGGAGCCAAACTCAGAAGATTTAGAGGCTGCAGGAGAAGGAGTGGAATGACTGGACCTCTGGCCTCCTCACCCATGGGGTTGAAAGGAGCCACACGCTAAGCCGCGCAGAGGTTGCTGAACTTGGTCTAGCTGTTGTGTTCAGGCAAACATTGCATATCACTAAAGTTGACGACATCTCCATAAAGAATTGTGAGGCTCTTCTCACCAGATGCAATCCTACACCATCTTACCCCTGTAACTTCCTGCTCCTTTACAGACCTCCACCTAGCAAGATGACATTCCCAGACGCACTTCTAGACACAGTTTCAAACCTGATAACAATACACTCCAACCTATGCGTTCTGGGTGACCTCAACATTTGGTTTGACAAACCCTATATGACCCATCCAAAAAACAATAATCACTGGCCTAGATGCACTGAACCTGCATCAGATTGTCCACAAACCCACACAGATTGCTGGAAATATCCTAGATGTCATTTTTGCTAATACCGAACTAGTTACCTTTCAAACTATAACTCCAGTCACATGGTCAGACCACCATTTGCTTGCTTTCCAACATAAAACAACACTAAGCGACTCACCTAAAACTGCCTTACATGCATCCACCTATCGACCATGGAACAAACTCAATTTTGAACACTTAGAAACACAACTAACATCCAGTACAGATCTGGAAACAATAAATTCTGTTCAAAAACTATATGAGTGGCTACAGGAAGCTTTTGACATCCTGATACCACTCAAAACCACACAACAGAACAAAAGAAAAAAAGCGCCTTGGAGAAATATAGAGATAAAAGACATAAAACAACAAATTAGAAAGCTGCAACCTACCTGGCTCATAACAAACGCCAAACAAGACAAACTTCACCTACAGAAAATTAACAGATTATACAAGTCAGCTATTAAAAAAGCTAAGAAAAGGTACTATTCAGACAGAATTCAAAATGCTAAATATACATTTAAAGAATTATATAAAATACTCAATGAATTTCGTAAACCAAATTGCCTAGAAGGAACTCATCCTGTTACTCAAGATTTCACAGACAAACTGGCAAATCATTACACGGACAAAGCAGACACGTTGGACTCGTACTTAAAACAGAGACAAAGCACCAGCACTAACCCTTTTACAAAACAACAATCCAAGAATACTCTAACCCAGCCTCTCCGTTCCTTCCAACACATCTCGCACAATGAATTTATGGACCTGGTCAAAGCAAACAGGCCTGCCGGCAGCCCTTCTGACCCGTGTCCACCACAAACTTTCAAGACAGTTCTTTTAACAACCTCTGCTGCCACTCCAGTAAGAAGAATCATCAACGATTCCTTAACTACCGGAATATTTCCAGAAGAACTAAAAAAGTCATACATACGCCCTTTACTGAAGAAAACAAACTTGGACCCGCTGAACCCTGACAACTACAGACCCATTACAAATGGACCTTTTCTGGGCAAACTGATAGAAAGAGCAGCATTCGCCCAGATGTCACAATTCATTGAAGAGAATGCCATACTTTCAGACTTCCAAATAGGATTCCGTCCGGGAAGAGGCACAGAATCTGCCCTCCACTGCCATCTGGGATGACCTGAAGAACACAGTAGACCGCAACGGGGTTGCTGCGCTACTCCTCTTGGACCTCTCGGCTGCCTTTGACACGGTCGACCATGACACTCTGAAACAAAGACTCTATGAAGCCGGCATAGAGGGGACTGCTCTAGACTGGATCGCGTCCTACCTTCAAAACAGAACTAATGTCATCCATACTGAAGGAAGTGGCCCTTAAGGGCCACCCGGGTTACTCACAACCACCTGCTAGGCCTTCCCAAGAAATGAAGAGTCGGTCAGACAGTAGAGAATACAAACATACCTATATTAGTAATACTCTGCAGAGGAGTCCAATCTGACCTGCACCCTAAGATGATACGAGTGCATAGCAGGAATGGGATTTTCAAATCTAACAGACCCTCCTTTTAGCAGTGGTGGCTAAATGCTTTATTAGCCTATCCGGTAGGGTCTTTACAATTCCAAGTGGAAGGAAGAGAATGCATGCTCACTTCACATTACAAGAAAGAATAAAATGGCACATGAGAATCAACATCTGCTTAGTACTCAAAAATACCTTCATCGATCAACATGATATCCTGGATATCCTGCATCATCATAGTGGTTACCTTAGTACCCTGTCCTGGCAATTTAGGGGTAGGGGTGAGCTTGCTCACACAATAGGTACAACATGCTGGAAGGCAATTAATACAGAGGCAACATGTGAAGATGACACCTGCGATAGCTATTAGGGCAAGTAGTATCTTCCAACCCCATGATGTCAGCAGATCCCAGAACCACCCTGTGAGGGACCATGAACCATTATCCTGATGGATATCTGAGGCAAGCCTGTGTAATTTCTGTATGGCGGAGTATACACTAAGGGCGGTATCAGGAATGTAAACACAACAGCTACTGCCGATGACGCGGCAGACTCCGCCCCTATCAGCAATGATGACGTCTAAAACCATCCGGTTCTGAAGAGCAACAAGTCTCGTAGCCTCGACTGTGATATTAGTCAGTATACCTGCAGTAGTGTTAATGACTCCTTCAACTACTCTAGCAAGGCGACGGATATTACGGCTATTGAACATGGGGACCCAGAACGGCAAAATGCCCTTCATAATGTCAGTAAATTGCTGTAGGGAAGTATCTGTTTGATCTATATCTTCCGGATTGACAACTCTCTTGGCTCGGTGCAAAGGGAGATCCCTACGCTGTAGTCTATGATCCTTGTGATAGTTGGATGGTGCAATATAAACTGGGGGCAAGAGGAAAGAAACATAACACCGGCCAGACCATCCCCTGGGAAACCAGGTATAAGCCTGTTCCCCACAAACAAAGTATACATTTGGAGGTGTGAGCAAAGGTGGGCTACTAGCAGTGTTCAATCGGTATGTACAGTTACAGCTACTCTGGCCTACTGGAATGCTTCCTTTACCTTCAACACAGAAACTGGCTGCTGTATTGATCACAGGGACGGGCATGGCTTTGTCTTCTGTTATATTTCGTTCCTGGAAACATTTAAAATATTCAGTAACAATAAATCCTTGAAAATCCAGCATTTCGTTTTGCAACCAAGTGACATTCTTATGATCCTCAAAAATATTCATACAAGCTTCTGGATTCAGGGTACCCTTCTTTCCATCTGCCCCAGGCGTATATCCTTGGTGTACCACTATATATTCCAACACTGCTTCGTAATCAGACTGTTCCATATTCATCGCGCCAGCATAATAGTGCATGTACACCATAGAAAGCAATTGGAACCATGCCTCACAACTACCCAAGTATGACAGGGGCAAGGACACCAGTAGATCGTTCTTATACATAACTGAGGGAAGTAACCCACACACCCAGCAATTTGTGGCATTAGTAGTGCTGTGCACCTGATGAAGCATCTGCAGAAACGCGTTCTCGACATAGGTCTGTCTATGTCTTTCCTTATGCGAGGCCAGTGTAACAAACGAATGCTCAGGTGGAGCCGGGGTAGTCCCTATCAATGTGTGCACAGGATGCTGTTCTTCTAAATACCACACCACCCCGAATAGTGTTATCGTTACGATGAGAAGGACCACTACCACCCTACTCCCAGTAGACCAACTAGACCACACAGGACCATTGTGCTGTAATGGTGGGGCCACTAGAGGCTGCTCCTCCTTCATAATTGCGCGCCCAAATGGGTACATAGAAAGAAACTTTTAGGACTTGGAGCCACAAAAATACAACCAACCAGAGGGGTACGAATCACCCAGTGTCCTTCAGAGCCTCACTGGTAGACTCCTATTGTTCATCGACGACGGTGCTATGAAACACTCCCACGGGGGAGCTGCGCGATCGCAGCCCTTGCTGGAAAACAAATCCTCTTTTTCAGGATAGGGCACCCTCCCTCCTTGGAAGACACCCTCAGCTAATCCTGTCCAGTGTCCAGGGCAGTGCACCAGTGTAACTCATCCTAATCTAAAGCAGGCACCTTAGGCATAGCACCCACGCCCTAAGCTCGAGTCCTTCCCTAACTCCTGGACTGTCCTACTGGCGCACAGTCCTTCCGTCGGGGCCGCAGGTTGTACCTGGCCACCCCAGGCACTTCTTCATCAACAAAAAGGGGAAGAAATTCAGGCTCAGCAGGGCATTGAGACTCAGGTGACTGTGCACCAGAAGCGGGAGCATCCGGGGCAGCCCTTATCTCTGGGGGGACCGCCTCAAGTAAGGCCTCGTCACTTTCTTCGTCTGTCTGCGCCCACCTCAATCGGGCGTCAGAGAAAGGGACGAAACGGGGCACGCGCTCCCCTTCCTGGCCAGCAATTCCTTCGAGGGCCCACTGATCATACGGAAGTGGTAGAGGCACCCTTTTGACATTGGATGCGTGCACCCAGTGCTTCCGGCCTTCGAGCTTCACTGCAGTGCGGGTGGCGAGCAGGACAATCAGGGGCCCTTTCCACCTCGGCTCCAGGCAGTTCTTCTGTTGAAATTTTTTTACCATCACATAGTTCCCAGGTTGTAGCTGATGCCCGGGCCCCTCTGGTACTGGTTGCAGCGTGGCGTGAATCTGTTGGTGGACAGACGAAGATCTTTAGTCAACTCATACAAACAGTCCAAAAGCAGGGGGTACTCTTTCTCGGAAAAGCGCTTGGGTCGTGGGACGCCCCAGACGTTGGCGGGGCGCCCAAAAACCACCTCATATGGGGACAACCCTGTTCTAGAATGCGCTGTCGCTCTGGTAGACAACAAAGCCAAAGGCATAACATCGGGCCATCGCAATCCTGTACTTTCTTGAATCTTCGCTAACTTCAATTTGAGAGTACCATTGTACTTCTCAACCAGGCCTGCTGACTGGGGGTGGTTCGCTGCATGAAACTTCTGTCTAATATGCAAGCCTTTACACACCAATTCAATGACCTTTGAATTGAAGTGACTTCCGTTGTCACTCCAGATCACACGTGGCAATCCATAGCACGGGAAGAACTCTTTTAAGAGTGCCGTCGCCATAGCCGTATTCTCCTTAGTGGGATAAGCCTCAATCCATTTACTGAATGCGCAAATCACTACTAGCACATGGATTTCGATGAAATCCATCTGGAGAACCTCGAAAGGGAAGGAAGGCGGTGCAAAATTACCTGCGGGTGTAGGAGTACCTTTCCCAGGATTATGTTCCAGACAAATGATGCAGTGTTTCACCAAGTGTGTGGCTACCTTAGGGATATTATCACTTCGCCATACTGGGTCCAGTAGCTTACATATTCCTTTGGCACTAATGTGTGCTGGGCCGTGGGCCATGGTAACAACAGGGAGCACGTCTGCATTGGGCAGCAACCATCCCTGTTTCCCAGACAAGTCAGTCCAACACTCATCCTCGTCCAAACGCCCTATCCTCTCCTCCCATTCTGCCAGTTCATCTACTGTTGCCTCACTCTGTATTTCCCTGACATTGTCTAATGTGTCCTCGAACATTCCATTGTCTGGAACCCATCTAGCGGGACCTGGCACGAACATCTTTTTCATCTTCGATCTAGCTGTCTCCTTAGCTGTCTGATCTGCAAAAGCATTGCCCCTTCCAACATCGTCTGTTACTGCTTTGTGAGCGCTACATTTTATTATTGCCAATTTATCAGGAAGTGTCAGTGCTGTCAACAATCTATGTATCAATGGACCATGCTGTATGCGCAGCCCATGCAAGGTCAAGAACCCTCTCTCCGCCCAGAGGCGGCCGAAAATATGGGCCACCCCAAAGGCATACTGGCTGTCGGTGTAGACATTGACAGTCAGTCCCTCACTCAACTCACAAGCCCTAAGGAGGGCAACCAACTCGATTGGTATGGGATACGGGATGTCTCAACTTCAGTGTGTAACGTTGTGATTGCATAAGCTGCAGTGGTAGTGCCATCTGGTAATTTGAAACAAGAGCCATCGACATATAGTTCCCCTTGGGGGTCAGATAAGGGAACATCAGTCAGGTGTACCCGTCCCTTCGTTTCTTCCTCAGTCCGAAATAAACAATCATGGACATCATTGTCCTTTTCTTCCGAAGGGAGGGGTAGTAACGTGGCTGGGTTCAGAGTAGCACATCTTTTAATGGTAATGTGCGGAGCAAACAATGTTAACTCATATCCAGTGAGACGCGCACTAGTAAGGTGCTGCGTCTTTGTCTTGTTCAAAAGCGTGTCCACAGCATGGGGTACCATTACTGTGAGATCAGTATCAAGGACGAGCCCTGCCGATTGTCTGATAGAAACTGCCGCGGCAGCCCTCAGGCAGCTCGGGAGAGCTCTGGCGACGTTCTCAAGAATAGCAGAGAAATACGCGCAGGGTCTCTGCTTACCACCAAAACCCTGTGTTAGAACAGAAAGCGTGCAACCGTCCGCCTCATGTACATAAAGCACAAAAGGCTTCTGGTAATCAGCAGTACCAAGCACAGGAGCAGAGCAAAGCGCAACTTTTAATTGCCCAAAAGCTTGCTGGCATGCAGATGTCCAAGGCAAAGGTTCATGCACGTCTTTAGTGGTCAGGGAAAGGAGGGGTTTCGTTAGTAAGGAATAGTTAGGGATCCAGTGCAGACAATACGAAGT
Organism: Calotriton arnoldi; assembly: GCA_963921515.1. Lineage (NCBI taxonomy): Eukaryota > Metazoa > Chordata > Amphibia > Caudata > Salamandridae > Calotriton > Calotriton arnoldi. The sequence goes on along the minus strand of CAWUFW010002566.1, from coordinate 1,697,438 downwards.
TATATCTATGAACGCGCGTACTTCACGTTGAGTCTTAGGAACAGGCATATTAGTAATAACAGCTATGCGTTCAGGTGTTAGTCTGCGACCCTCCTTCGACAGTAGGTGACCTAAATAGGTGACCTCCTGTCGACAATATTGAAGTTTCGAAAGTGACACCTTGTGTCCATGGCGTGCCAAATGTAACAACAATTTAACTGTGGCCTCTTTACAACCATCTTCAGTGTCTGAAGCCACCAGGAGGTCGTCAACGTACTGCAACAGTACATTACCAGGGGGAAGGTCCAAAGAATCCAAATGAGCTTTCAAAGCTTGACTATAGATACTCGGACTTTCTGTATAGCCTTGTGGAGCACGGCAGAATCGTAAGCTCCTTCCGGCTATTGCAAATCCAAACAGATGTCTGCTATCTGTATGGATTGGAATGCTGAAGAAAGCATTCTTCAAATCGATGACTGAAAAGAATTTTGCAGACGGGAGAATCATTGTCAAAATCGCGGTAAAGTCTGGGACTTCAGGATACTGGGGGACCACTATCTTGTTCACCTCTCTAAGGTCAATTACGAAGCGGTAAACATCAGGGTGAGCATCAGAAGAATCCAGGGGTGCCTTTTTAAGAATAGGAAGAATAGGGATGTTACGCACATTCGCCGCTGTCTCTTCAACCACACCAGACTTAATCAAATCCTGTATTATTTGCAATAAGGCCTTTTCTCCTGCCTGGGATATCTTGTACTGGGGAATACGTGGTAATACAGCATTGTCTTTGATCTGTATAGAGACCGGTGGGATCTGGAGTAACCTCACATCCGTGTCTCCTGTAGCCCACAGTGTACATGGCACATCCTGAAACTCAGCGGGGAGGGGGCATCTTTTGCGAGGCATTGTTTGGCACGGGCCACGTGCGGTCCAATAGTCATGTAAACACCGTCTGGGGAACAAAAGATTGTCGCATGCAACCTTTTCAACAAATCCAACCCTAACAAATTTTCCCCACAATTTGACGTTAATAGATATGGTGAATCAACTGTGAAGGGGCCAATAGTCAAAGCAAGAGGTTTGGAAATGGGGCTGACAACCGGCACGCCTGAGAAACCCACCAAAACATTATTTTGGCCAGACAGAGCTGCCCCCGGGACCAGTGAACGGGAAACAGAGCTATTCATAGCCCCTGTGTCAATTAAGAATTTCTCGGTCGCACCATGCAAATCTGCGGTGACATAGGGTCCACACTGATCTACAGGCACCGGAACTGGTCCCTTACCCTGTCCCTGGCTGTCCTAGCTGTGAGATATCCCTGTTACTTCGTCCATGTTATAGTGGTCATGCTAGTACTGTCCCCCTCGGGGGTCGTCGAAGTAGTGCCCGCTCTGTCTACTGGATGATGTGTTCTCTGATCGCAAGTCCCCACGACCTCCTGCTCCCCGTCCACGTCCTCCAAACCTCCCACCTCTCAGGGCCTCACCTCTGTGCGACAACTCCGGGCACTCATTCCGCCAATGTTCCTCCTGCTTGCAATATGCACATTGATTGAGCCCGAGGGGTGCATTCGAAGTACCACCCCTGTTAGTCCGGGGTAGCCGCTGGGCCGAACCCGAACCTCTTCCTCTCCCTCTTCCTCTCGCAACTTGCTGCATTAACACCCTCGTCTTCAAATCCTTTGACTTTTTCTCCACCTTCTCTTTGTCCTCATTCTCTCTATGCTCGTAGTACTGTGCCATACTCAAAGTTACTGACGGGGAAGAGGTGCTCCAAGTGCTTTCTGAAGCCTGCAACCTAGTCGCAATCTCTGGAAGCAAATTGGTAACGAACCTGCTGACAAACAACCGGACACCACCTTCCAATGACAGATCCTGGCCACTAAAGTCGAGAAACACCCCTTCGAACCTAGTAAAGAAATCAGACACACTGTCGTCCTTCTTCTGACGACATGCAGTCAACTTGTCCCAATCCACCCGTCTTCGGCGGGATAAGGGAATGCATATAGGTGATAATGCGGCCCGGTAAAGCCAATATCTCCGCCCTCGGCTTGTCACCGGGCTTGCGGTCCTTATCCCACGCCCTGATCTGATCCCATGTTCCTCCCAACTCCACCACATGATTCTGTGTATGCACTTGCCTCCAAATATCCACCGGTACCAACAAGCCAAAGAACAACTCAATATCTACTAACGTCATCACCGTGGAGGAGGCCGCCTCTGTCAACTCTTTATAATGACGGAGTCGCGCAGTTCCGGTATTTCAGGATGATAAATGGAATGGACCTCTCTCATGGGATACTGGGTCACCATCGTCGGAACCTTTTGGTGCAATCTGCCCTGATAACCCACTAATGTTGTTACATTACTAAAAACCTCATTAGGAGCCATATCTGCAGCATATACCCTGTCCCGTATGTCATAGATGATCTGCGGTGCAACACCTTGAAAACACTGCTCCCACAGTCCTATTAGCGTGGCCGACATATGCTTAAGGGCATGTTGCTGTATGAAGGGCTCATAATCTCTCATCACACTCCACACATCTTCCACACTGTAGATCGGGTTCCGAGCCCACTGAGCCACCTGATTCACCACCATTTGCTTCTCATCACCCACAGCAGAACGCACCAACACTTTGTCCATACGGTCTCGTGCTGCCGCCCAGTTCCCTTCATGTATTCCTCGTACGGGGGTCTCGCCATTCGGCAGTGCTAGCGGTGTCATACTTGACGGAGAAAGAGCAGATGAGGAGACAGGTATCATCATGAAAGGAGACAGTGACGTAGGAGTGAAAGGGGGTGTAGCAGTGGATACAGAGTCAGTAGACGGAACAGGAGAGCTAATGGCTCCCACCCCCGTCCCTAGCGTGAGCAGGGAAGGAGCAGGCAGGGCTGGGGCCGAAGCAGTTTGACTAGAGGCCGGAATACTAGGAAGCCGGGGACTGAGATGTGGGAACCCTTGGGTATATCCGCTCAGGAGCATAAGGTGGAAGAGGGCGAGAATCCAATAGCTCTTCAATGAAAACATCACCTTCCTCTCTATTGACATAACATTTATCTGTCTGCAATCGAAATTTTCTGTCAGCACATTCTATGCCTTTCTCTATCTTTGCCCTTTCATAGGCCACTTCTTTCTGCGTTATTGTTTGTGTCTGCCTCTTCCGGGCCTCTTTCTCTACTCTGATACGCCGCTGCTTTGCTTCCTTCTGCCATACTCTGAGAGAATCAAACAACGACTGCCTGCTCTTTTTGGCGAACAATTTGTCCTGCAAGAAATTCAATTTTTGCTCATCAAACGAGCCAGTAAGTGGCCACTGTAACTCAGTATTGTCCCTCGTATATTTATTCTACAATGTGCTAAACATAATAGGGCCAATACCGTGCTTGACGTATACATCAAAATTTGGGGTACCCTCCGGAGGTGCAGGCAGGCTCTCTTCCAATCGAGCCTCAGTAGAACAACACTGACATCCAAAACACCCCAGTTTACTTAAGCAAGGCATCTTAATATAAGACACATGCACTGTCCCTAACGGACAAGTATAACACCAGAAACAGTAATATAAAGAAAAGATAAGCAACAAACATTATTCAGAAACCAAACCAAATGGTCCAAAGGCCACTCTCTACAGACCGGAGACTGCACCACGTTCAAGAAGACAGGCTCTTGCCCCAGACCTTTTCAAGCATTGACCAAATTACCAGTTGGCCTGGCAGATTGTTCGCGAACAGTCCCAGCACTTTTCAAGCGCAGGCCAAATTTCCAGTTCATATGGTAAACTGCTCACAAACACTCTGTGCCTTTTCCAAGGGTCCGCAGACCCACCATGTTCAAGACAAGACAGGCCGAAGACCGTACCAAGACACAGCCCATCGACTCGTGCCGTTCAAGCAAGGCAGTCCGAAAACTGCACCAAGACAGTCCGGAGACTGTATCAAGACACAGCCCGTAGGCTCGTGCCGTTCAAGAATGGCGCCATTTTTCCAAGAATCAAATCACTCACCTGGTGCACACAGGTCGAGTCAAGTTATTCTCCACTGCCAACTCTTCGGACCAAACGGTCAACTCCAAGGTTTCGCCTTCTCCAGACCCCAGCCGGTGACCACTAGACAAGGAAGCGCCCGATCAGACGGGCGGGGCAGCTGCGAGAACCAAGCTCGATCGTGTGGGGTACCCCGATCTGCCCGACCGACCAGATGCAACCCCTACCCTGCAACCCGACTACGGGCGAGCTGGATCACCTTGCGGGGTCCCTGTTCGGGCGCCAACTGAAGGAAGTGGCCCTTAGGGGCCACCCGAGTTACTCACAACCACCTGGTAGGCCTTCCCAAGAAATGAAGAGTCGGTCAGACAGTAGAGAATACAAACATACCTTTATTAGTAGTACTCTGCAGAGGAGTCCAATCTGACCTGCACCCTAAGATGTCTGCCGAGGGGACTGACCCCCCAATAGTCTACAGTGAGTAATCATTCTTCCCAAGAAGCCTCCAACCACGCCCACAGGGGAAAGTTACCGGCCTGAGCCGAACATGAACAAAGAAGGCACAGGAGGATGGGCTACCACCCGCCAGATGGGTACATGCTATCTGTGATTCAAGGTCACCGCGCTGAGTCTCAGCATCTCCCAACGTGGGAGCAGAACTACACAATTGGATAGGTATGCGAGGGCAGAATGGCCTATTCATTAGTAAGTCGGAAAACAGCCTTGAACAGGAAAGAAAAAATAAGAACTAAATACAGTGTTCTGCTGAGGCAAGCAGTACGAATAATGAGGCCTAGTTCAGACACAGCCTAATAAGGATTAGGAAATACAAAATGGAGTCACACTTGCTAACTAGACCTTGCACGTTGCGGGGATAACTCAGTGGGTTGCATAACGTGGATACAAATGGCATCTATTTAGCCACACACTGCTAACCTAATGTAGCATGATACGAGTGCATAGCAGGAATGGGATTTTCAAATCTAACAATACCCCACCTTGCTTGTCCAAACCATACTCCACAAAAGCAGGGGTCCCTCAAGGCTCTATCATCTCGCCCATGATTTTCAACATCTACATGAAGTCATTACCGGTACTGATCAATCAATTTCACCTCACGCAGTGGCGTCACTAGGGTTGGTGTCACCCAGTGCGGTAACTCCTGAGTCCGGGGATGCGGGGGGTGTGGACCGCACCGGGGCGGGTGACACCATCACATGGGGTGACACCGTGAGCCTCTGCTTTAAAGCAGAGGCTCACGGTGTCACCCCATGTGATGGTGTCACCCGGTGCGGTCCGCACCCCCCGCACCCCCCTAGTGACGCCACTGACCTCACGTGCTATAACTATGCAGATGACACACAAATACTCCTTCAACTGGAATGCCCCAAAGACATTGGAAACTCTCCAATTTTCAGTTGTCTCAGAGCCGTGGATTATTGAATGACTTGGAGCCATCTCAAATTTAATGCTTCCAAAACAGAAATACTCACGTGTGGTGATTGGAAACATTATGACCCGCTTGCTGCCTGGCCTGATGAACTCGGATCACCGCCTAAAGTATCGAAGGAAGTAAGAAACCTCGGAATGACCATGGACTCCAAGCTATCGATGAATACCCAAGTGGACAAACTAGCAAGATCAAGCTTTGTCACTATAAAAACTCTGCGACAAATTTTTCCCCATTTGAGATTTCCACACAAGGTTCAAGCTACCATCTCCCTTGTTCTGTCCAAACTCGATTACTCCAATAGCCTCTACCACGGATCACAAAGCTCTAAATAGCACTTTGACTCCCGGGGTCCGCATTTTGCTTTAGCGGGACTGCCATTTTGGGAGAAAGTCGGGTCAGCGGGCTAGTCTTTTCGCCCCGGACTCGATAAAAGGATAGGCTGGCGCGAACACGCGCAGCGGGCGCGCCGCAGGCAAGCCCGTCTGCCCCCGTCCGCGCTCGGCCCGCGCACAGCACCAGTACCCCTGCCCGATGTGGAGTAGGTAAGCCTACTTTAATACAATACTCAGGCAATGCTCTGCATAGTTTAAACATTATTAATAGAGACTACAGGTGCCTATGTATCTTACCCAGCAGTAGGCCTCCACTGGCCCAATTGACATGCCCAGGCTGTAACATGAAGATACCTGAACTTATGTTCCGGTTGATCAAATCTCGAAAAAAACCTGGCAAGGACAGTGAAGGGCGCATACATAAAGAAGCTTTTAAGTGTACTCTGCTAAACGCAAGATCGCTGGTTAAGCACAGTATTGAATGTGCCTCACTAATCGAAGACGAAAAAATAAGCGTGGCGTTTATCACTGAATCATGGACTGACGAAGCCTCAAGTCCAGATCTGGTCAAAGCCACACCCCCGATTATTCCTGCTACACTTTAAACAGGCCAAACAGGATAGGAGGGGGTTTAGCGGTTATTTACCATAACTCTATAAGGGTATCCTTCAATACAGCATCTAATGATGAATGCGAAGCACTGGATTTCTGCTTATATTTGTCACACCACCACACCTTTAGAGGCACCCTCCTTTACAGACCACCTGGCCCTAGAAGCCTGTTTCTAACATCACTGGGTAGCCTACTGGAAAATGGACTATGTACCAGTTCACATACAATACTGGGAGACTTTAATTTCCACTTGGAAGCACATTCGGATCCAGATACAGCTAATCTGATAGATCTAATGAGTAATGCTGATTTAAAGCAGCATGTCATTGGTGCCACTCATTCAGCAGGACATACATTGGACGCCATCTTTTCCAACAACGCACAGCTGATGTTTAGGTGCCTACTTCCCTTAGTTTGGTCAGATCACAAGGCAGTGCTATTAGAACTAACCATGACTGACAGCCATGCTGCCAGGAAACCAGCCAAAAAACAGTTGGAGAGTAGAGCGTGGAACAAGGTTGAAGCTGTGGAATTAAATGAACTGCTAGCCTCTACACCGTACAATCTACCTACAGACCTTGATGAGGCTACTAAGTTGTACACCAATTGGCTTGAGGCAGCTGGCAACAAGTTAGCTCCAAAGAAAATCCTCTGTCCTAATAGGGTACGACCTTCTGCTCCTTGGTATACCCAGGATCTTAAAGATCAAAAACTGATTTGTAAATGCCTAGAAAGGAACTGGAGGAAGGAGTATAACGAAATGGGAAAAGAATGAGTATAAACAAAGTCTTGTGCATTACAAACAGCTATTGCTAAAAACGAAACAAGAATTTTTTGCCAAACGAATTAATTCTGCCAAAAACTCGGTTAAAGAGCTGTTTAAAACAGTAACTAACCTGACGCACCCATGTTTTCCTACTATTCCGGCTAGCCAGGAACTTTGTGATAAAATAGCCAAGTTCTTTTTCGATAAAGTGGAGGCTATCTATTCCACGTTCACTGATTTAACCACTAACATGAGAACGGACCAAACTATAGGTCTCAAGTCAGAACATTTGCTCCCATGACCACCACGGATACACTCAAACTTCTCATGACGGCCAAATCTGGCTCCCCTTATGACCCGTGCCCTGCGGCAATATTAAAACTTGCCCCTGAGCCTATCACACTAGCACTGACCTCCATTATGAACGCTTTGTTTGCCGAAGGAGACTTTCCCAAGGTTTAGAAAAGGGCATCCATATTGCCTCTGTTAAAAAAAGCAGAGTTTAGATCCCAAGGATACAAACAGCTTTAGGCCTATCTCAAGACTCCCTCTTCCAGCCAAACTGGTAGAGAAAAATATGAATGCACAACTAAGTTTGTTCCTGCAAGAAGCTTGAGTGCTGGACCCCACGCAATATGGATTTAGAGAGGGACACAGCACGGAGTCTGCTCTTCTAAAATCCACGGAAGAGATCAGGGCAATCCTAGACCAGGGAGGTAAAGCCGCAATGATGATATTAGATCTCTCCGCGGCCTTTGATACGGTCCATCATGATTTGCTGATGGACCGGCTGAGAGAGAGTGGAGTCCAGGGCAATGCCTGGAAATTGCTCACATCTTTTCTGTCAGACCGAATGCAAATCGTCTCTCTTGGCGAATTCTGGGCCAAACCATTTTCACTGCCTTGTGGAGTCCCTCAGGGGTCATCCATGAGCCCCACGCTCTTTAATATTTACGTGTCGTCGTTAGCTCCCCTGATTGAGTCGTTCAGCTTTAGCTTGACATCATACGCGGACGACCCCCAAATTGTGGTGTCGCTGCTGCCAGGGATGGAACTGGGAACAGCAACTCAGCTCCATGACTGCATGGCAGGTGTGGGTAAATGGATGGCACAAAACTGTCTCAAACTCAACTCCAGAAAAACGGAGGTCGTTTTGTTTGGGAATGACCCTAATTTCTGGGCCCCTGACTGGTGGCCAGATACGCTGGGTCCTCTCCCTACCCCCATTAGGAAGGTAAAAAACTTGGGAGTTGGATAGATAAACTTAACTTTGGGGACCAAGTGAATGCTGTTGCCTCAACCACATCATTCATTCTTAGATCCTGCAAGAAAATAATGCAGTTCCTGCCAAAAGACAGTCAGCAAACGGTTATTACTGCATTAACCATGTCCAGGCTGGACTACTGCAATAGTCTTTACCTCAATATTCAGGAAAGGTTTCTGCACAGACTTCAACTTTTACAAAATGCAGCAGCCAGACTGCTCACCGGCATTCCAAAATTTGCCTCAGTCTCTGCGGAGATTAGAAAGCTTCACTGGTTACCCGTGAAGAAGCGAATACAGTTTAAATCTCTATGCATGGTTTATAAAGCCCTTCAAGGCATTGGTCCTGACCACCTGAAACAGCATTTTCAGTGGTACGTACCTAAAAGATCACTTCGCTCCTCAGAAGCTAAGCTGGTGAGAGTGCCCTCTGTAAAAAAAGTCAGTTGGGGTGGTAGAAGCTTTGTGGTGGGCGCAGCCAAGGCATAGAACGGTCGACCTTTCCATCTCAGAAGTATGACCAATCTACTGGCCTTTAGGAAGGCCCTGAAAACCTGGCTGTTTAATGTTTAACTCAGGCCCTACTTCCTCTCTTTTACGCTTCAGTAGGAGGACTTTACATAGCGCCAGGACACCTTCGGGTAGCAGTAGCGCTCTATAAATGTCTCTAACATTAACATTAACCTTTAACAACCATGAAAAGACTACAACGGATTCAGAACTCGGCTGCCAGACTACTCTTGCATATCAAACCGCGAGATCACATCTCACCTGCCTTGAAAGCCCTGCATTGGTTACCGCTTGCCAGAAGGTCCACGTTCAAGCTGCTTTGTATCACCCACAAAGCAATACATGGAATGGGACCGCTCTTCATCAGGAATAAAATCACCAAACACATTCAACAAAGGAACCTCCGCTCTAAAGTGGCACCTCGCCTCTAAATCCCAAGATACAAGAAAAAAACCATGGGTGGCACATCCTTCTCTGTTCAAGCAGCTTAACTATGGAACTCTTTACCCCCCAACATAAGATCCACGGACAACCACCTTATCTTCAGAAAACTACTCAAGAATTGGCTCTTCCCCACATAAGCACCATACGCAAACAGAAATTTACAGCATATCCTTCTGTATATAAGCATTTATTTTTTACTATAGACATGTACCTATCTTTGTGTATTGCTTTGTATAAACATGTAGAATAATTATGTTGTTAAATAATAAATAAAAATTAATTTTTAAAGTACAATAACACTTGAAAAACCAGAGTTTATCTAATGCATCTTTTTACTTCCTTTATGCATCTATATACCTTACATGTACTTGGATCTATATATTTATTACTTTTCTCCTAAAAAAGCATATCCAATGCACTACCCTATTTCTCATCCTATACCTCTATCAATATCTTTAATCTACATATACCTACCTCCTTTATGCATCTATATACTTTCCATGCACTTATGGATCTATATATTTATCACGTTCTTCCAATTCAGCATATCCAATGCACTATCCTATTTCTCACCCTATACTTCTCTCATTATATCTTCTACCCCAACTTTCTGACTCATCTCAAACTTCTTTCTACTACTCTTTCCAATGCACTACCCTATTTCTCACCCTATACCTCTATCAATATATCCTCTACATCCACTCTCTCATTTATCCCAAACCCCATCCCACTACTATGATCCCCAAAATAACCCTTTCTAGACTCTCCCATACTCTACCAGTCCTTGCATCATCTGACACATCTTTTACTATACCGAACCCCCAAAACAAGCCTTTCTAAACTCTTCCCTCTGACTCTTCCCCTCCACACCCCCTTTTACTCATCCCAAAGTCTCTTCCTACTGCTATGACCTCCAAAAAAAAAAGAAAAAAAAAAGTCTAAATCCTTCACTCTTCTATCCCTCCACTATCCTTTTCAATCAAAATAACAGACTAACATGTTCACTTCTGAAATTTCATATTTCACTACACTAATTCACCACTAATCCTTTATGGGTTCCAGAGTAGCGTGCTACTCGCCAAAAAAGCGCTTCAACACCTCATCCGAGGTAGCAAGCACTATATAAATGCAAACCTTTTTCCCTCTTCTATCCCTCCGCTACCCTTCTCTATCCAAATAACTGAATAACATAGCCACCACTCAAATTACTTTCATATTTCACTATACAAATTTTCAACACTAATCCTTTATGGGTTCCGGAGTAGCGTGCTACTCGCCAAAAAAGCCCTTCAACACCCCATCAGGGGTATCAAGCGCTATATAAATGCAAACCTTTTTTCCCTCTTCTATCTTTCCGCTATCCTTCTGAATCCAAATAATTAGCTAACCTATCCACCACTTAAATCACCTTCATATTTCACTATACTAATTCAACACTAATCCTTTATGGGTTCCGGAGTAGCGTGCTACTCGCCGAAAAAGCACTTCGACGCCTCGTCAGGGGTAGTAAGCGCTATATAAATGCAATTACAATACAATACAATACAACTTGTGATGTCTTTTAGGTGGAATATGTCTGATACAGCTGAAAGCCCATTCAGTGGCCTTGGAAAGGGCAAAAAGCAGATGGGGGATGGGTGATCACAGAGAGGCCCAAGGACTTGCCATAGCCCGCGAGTTCTTAAAGTGCTCCAGAGCCATGTCTGCCTGAAGAGATGGGTGCCATCAAAGGGCATGTCCATAAGGGAAGCCTGGACATCTCCAGAAAAGCCAGACATTCTGCGCCAGGCGTTGCGTCGAACGGTCACAGTCGATGGCATTCTTCTGCCGAGTGAGTCGGTAGTGTCACGCCCATAATGAATAGTGAACTTTGCCACATCTCTCCCGTCTGATACCGCTTGGGAGAGAATGGCCCGGGCCTCCTCTTGGACCTGTGGCAGCACCTGCGCAACCGTTTCCCACAAAGAGTGGTTGTAAGGACCCAATAGGCAGGCAGTGTTCATCGACTGTAATGCAGGGATAGTGGAAGAAAAAATCTACTTGTCCTAACTATCCAGTCTCTTGGATTCTCTGTTCGGGGGTGCGGAGGAAAGTGCACCCTGTAAGGTAGAGGCCTGGACCACCAAACCCTTGGGGGCAGGGTGGTTGGTAAGGAATTTCGGGTCGCCCGTAACAGGGCGATCACAGCGGGCAACCGTCCTATTCATAGGGGCCTCCGTGCTGGGCTTGGACATGGTTCTCAGAAGGACATCTGTCAAGGCTTTGTTGAAAGGCAGGAGGGGTTCCAAGGAGGAGACACCCGGCTGCAGGACCTCTGTCAAGATGTTCGTCTTGACTCCCACCGAAGGGAGGTGAAGGTCCAGGACCTCAGCTACCCTTCTCACTACCACAGCATATGAAGCTCCCTCCTCCGTAGCCAGAGTAGGGGGAGAAAGCAGGCCATAATCTGAGGAGGTATCCAGGCCAGTGACCTTACCCAATTCCTCATAACAGTCCATTTTGTGCTCAGGCGTGTCCTATAAAGGGTCCAGTGACCCCTCCCAATCATCCTTCAATCCTACCCTCTCAAAAGAAGGCTGAAAAATCGAACTAGGAGCCAAGGGTGCCGTCTGTATCGGAATCGGCATCGATAGGTGCCAATACGGCTATGTGTCGTCGGGGGTGAGATTAGGGCTGGCGCCACCGGGAGCCTTGGCGCGGGGGCCAGTGCTGGAAAAGGTTGCAGGGGAACGACTGGGGTGAATCCGGATACGCTACCGAATCCATTGGGGGTGCCGGGGCCAGAGCCGCCGGCACTGAACCCTATGGAGTCTCTCCTGAGCCGCCAGGGCCCGAAGGAATGCCTGGAGGGACAGGTCGCCCAAATATGAGGCACATGGCATCATAGAAGTCTTTTAACTGAGCGGGGGTCGCTCCGGTCTCTTAAAAGGCAGGGAAGCACGGAGCTGACCTAGGCCCAGGATCTGCAGAACAAACCCTAGGGCATTGAAGCTCCTCCGTCATGTTGGCCGACGGACGGAGGAACATTGAAGCACACTTCGACTTCTTGTGCTTCTTATGCCTCTTACCTTACCGACTCAACGACTTTGAGTGGGAGGACGAGGACTTAGGACTCCTGGAGCGGTGCCAGGACCGGCTCCTCGACTGGGAACAAGACCTCTGGTGCAAACAGCATGGAGTCGAATACCTGGCAGCAAGCAGCTTTAGGGACTGCTCCCTCATAGCCTTCGGAGGCATGGCTCGGCAGTCAGAGAACGACTTTGAATCGTGGTCACTCTCCAGGCACCATAGACAAACTAAGGGGTAGATTTACAAGCCCCTTGCGCTGCCAGTACGTCACTTTTTGTGACGCACCGGAAGCTACATTTCTCTGCCCCATATTTATAAAAGCCACCCTATTATATTATATTGAATAAAATAAAAAATAATTTTCAAACAAACAAACAAATAAATATTTTTAATTAGAAATGATTTAGAATCAAAAACATTAATTATTACATAAATTTACTTTTTTTATTTCCTACCCTAGAACACCACACAATTCATAACCCACATCTAATTTTATAAAAAATATATACTTACATAATTAACATAATTAATGACCAATTAAAGAAATATTATTAATTAAAAAACAAATTAAAACTCATAAAAATTAATAAACTTACCACACTTTACCCCTATAATCCCCACAAACCATTGGTAAAATTAAACTAAAAAATATTAATTACACAATTAAAACTTATTTTCAATTAAAAAACTAATAGTATATAAAAACTAATTATAAAGTAAGTAAAATTAATTTATTCCCCACCCTTTACCCCATAAAAAGTAAAACCAACACACAAAAAATATAAACAACTACCCTAATTAAATATCAATTAATTAACATTAATGATCAGCAAATTATTAATTAATTAAACATAAATTACTTCCCACATTTTACCCCTATAAAACCCATACCCCACACCTAAAATTAATTACACAAATTCCATATTTAATTTTCAATTAATTAATCAATATTAATTAAGAACTAATTATTAATTAATTAAACATAAATTACTTCCCACCCTTTACCCCATAAACCACACCGAAGTTTATAAACCTTTTTCCAAGGAACTGACCCCCTTCTTGGTGAAATTGTTCAACACCATTAAGTCGGGAGGCAGGGTTCCCTCAAGTTTCAAAGAATCCATATTAGTCAGCTTTGTGAAGAAGGGAAAAAATCATAAGGATGTCAATTCATACAGTCCGATTAGTCTCCTCAATGCTGATTTTAAAATTGTAATGAAAGTATGGTCCCAACGCTTCACCCCCTTAGCCCAGGAACTGATTCATAGTGATCAGTCCGGGTTTGTTGCAGGGAGGTCCATGTCCTCCAATACTGGGTTTTTAATTCAGGCTCTCGATTATTCTACGAACAATAAAACTCCAACGCTCATTATGATGGTGGATGCCGAAAAGGCGTTCGACCTGGTTAATTGGGACGCACTTTTTTTTGGACTGGACACATTTGGTGTCCCTGCCCAAACTACAAATATGTTGAGGAACATCTATCAGGGGGCCCAGGCCCAGGTGGTGATAAATGCTAATCAAATAGGGACAGTCAATATCAATCGTGGGACCAGACAAGGGTGCCCGATGTCCCCCCTACTGTTCACCTTTTTTATCGAGCCTCTGGCCATCAGAATTCGCGGAAATCCGGAAATTAAAGCTCCAATAACGGGGATGGCGAAATTGAAACTCTTCGCTGATGACATAATTCTATATTTGAGCCCCTATAGTCTGAATGTGGACCAGGCATTAAAAGAGTTTAGCCAATTTGAATTAATAGGGGGGTACAAAATTAATCAAAATAAAACCGAGATCCTAACATTGAATGTCGACTGTAGTTTTCTACCCTCCAATTTTCAATCTCAGGCTTCGAAAGGAGAACCAACGAAGATATCTGGGTATATTTGTCTCCAATCACTATGAACAGCTGTTCAGCCTAAACTACTCAGCAATGCAGAATAAAATTAAGGCTTTGCTTGATAAGTGGTCTGTATTACCTCTAACTCTAATAGGCCGCGTAGCTCTTATAAAAATGTCTATCCTTCCCCTATTAACATTCCTCTTTATAAATATACCCTTGAAGATGAATTCAATCCTTTTTTAAACAAGTCGGCTCCTCGGGATGTTACTTTCTAAAGCTAGAGGAATGTAAAACTCTCGGCCTCCAAGTACACTCTAGTCGTCTTAAAAGATGGAAGGACTGTGGTCTCGAGGAATTGGGGCACTTTTTAATTAACAGGAAAGTAATCTCCTGGCAAGAGGTTCAAAATAGATATGGCAACCGAATCAAGCCTGGTTTCCTGGAGTATCTGCAGATTGTAAATTTTATAAATAGGTATAATCTATTATTAAGCGGTGCTCCAACAAAGCAGGTAAATGCTCTATATAGAGCCAAATTAAAGGGGGTTGGAAATTGGTATTCTCAGCTGCGAAAGTGTAATGAGCCCCCCCTTGTGGAAGAATTCCTGGGAAAAGTAACACGGGAAACCAACTGCTCTTTCTCTCGCCAGGAATGGTAGTCTATAGCCTAGTTAGGGAGTAAGGCACTAAGAGCAGCCAATTTTAAAAGGATGGCTTTTCTATCTCGGTGGTTGGCATACTACACCCCTAAAACCCATAGTAAAAGACATTCGGAAGTGGAAAACAGATGTTTCCGATGTCAGGTAGAAGGCGAAGGAGATTGGCTCCACACATTCTTCACGTGCCCTAAACTTGAGGGATTCTGGGTCAAGATCTTTTCGGCTATAAGTCAGGCAATTCAGAAGAGACTTGACCTGGAAGCTGAGGTAGCTCTCTTTGGCATTTCTAGAGTAAGGTCTGACTTGACAAAAGCAGAAGAGACCTATATGGCGATCAGCTCTTTAGTTGCTCGCTCTCTAATTCTCCAAAACTGGAGGTCTGAAGATGTACCTTCTTACTCGAAATGGCTAAACAAAATGAAACGAACCATGAGGTTTGAAGAAGCTTATGCTACGAGGGTTGGCGCAATAAGAAAATTTAAAACTGTCTGGAAGTATTTTGAACATTTTGAAACCTGGTAGAAATATAAATGTTATAGACATTTGCATTGTAGTACCGGGGAGCATTATAGCACATTGCACTTTTTCTGGCGCGTCTGAGATGCACTTTAGTAAGAGCATGATTACACTTTTATAATGCAGCTTCTCGGCAGGTAAAATGTTTGCATATTGTTGATTGGGTGTAATACGGGTTTGTTTTTAAAAGTGCTTGATAATCAAGGGTATAGGTAATTATGAGTATGATTATTTCGGTTTTGCGATGGTTCTAGGTAAACGTAAAGGCCGCTGAACAATGTCAGTATACCTATCTTTTGTCACCTTAGTACTCAAGCACTTAAGCACTTTAGAAATTTAATGAGTAAGATCGGTCATTCTCAAATAATGTAAGACTCAGCCAGACTCCTGTTGTTTTTTTATATCTGCTGTTATTGTCTCTGTAGTTAATTTACGTTGATTTCATTTTAAAAATGAACAAGAACTAATGATTGTAAAATGTTTGTTTCTATTCCTGATGATGATTGTGACCTCTATGTATGTTATGCCCTTTCAGCTCTGCTCAATAAAAAATTTTTTTAAAACCACACCTAAAAAAAATCACACAATTACCATAATTAATTATCAATTAATTAGTTAATATAAATTAACAACTAATTATTAATTAATTAAACATAAATTACTTTCCACTCTTTATCCCTATAAACCCCACAACCCACACCTAAAATTAATTACACAATTTCCATAATTAATTTCCAATCAATATAAATTAACAACTAATTATTAATTAATCAAAAATAAATTACTTCCCAGCTTTACCCCTATAAACCCCAAAACCCGCACCTAAACTTTTTTACACAATTACCATAATTATCAATTAATTAACTAATATTAATTAACAACCAATTAATAATTCATTACAAATAAATCACTTCCCAGAATTAACACTATAAAATCTAAATGTAATAAATAAAAAATAATCATTAATTTATTGTACTTAAATTACTTCCCACCCTATTCCCCTATAAACCCACAACCCGCTACTGAACTAAAAAACACAAATTTAATTAAAATAAAATTGATAACTACTAAAATTTAACACATATATGAAAAAAGAAACAATACCTATACAAAAAAATCACATACATTTAAAATATGAACTAAAATACATACTACTAATTAAAAAATCGATATTTTAAACAACTATATTTTTGCAAACAATATTAATGACTTCTATATTTTTAAAAACGATATTTCTTACCTTAAATTGGATATTCTTGACCACGATATTCTTGCTGTCGATATTTCTGAATCACAGTATTTCCACCTCGATATTTGTGTAAGTCGACATTTCCTACTCGATATTCTGTCTCAGCACCGTGCTAGAGGCAGATGCCAAAGAAGGCGTGAATGGATTTGTTATTTTCTGAGCCATTCATAGAGATCCTATCTTTCTTCTGCAAATTGAAAAAGAGTTAGATTTTTCTATGCCAATTTATCCAGATTTTTGTTTTTTCCACAAAGATCAATTATTTTTACTTGCTTTTTATAATGTGTTCTTCTGCAACAAATGCAAATCTGATTAGGAATTTCAGAAATTGTTTCTTTGAAATCTACAATATCCAGTTTTTTAATTGGCTAAGTCCGTTACTGGATTTTTATCTTCATTCTGAGTAATGGCAACGTGTGGACAATTATTGCTGTCAGAGAGTGCATCAACATATATAGATTTGATATAGTCTGTAATATTAACTTCAGCTGGATTAGAGTGAAGTAGAGCATAATTTAGGGGGTCATTACGATGGCGGGCGGATGCGGTGCCTGGGGCCGCGCTCCTGCAATGCGGTGGTCCCACGTGAAATTACGATGCGACCGCCACCGTGGCGGTCGCATCTTGCATGTTTACAATTGCGGCGGGTGCTGCTGGCTGCAGCACCCGCCGCAATAGTGAAAATGCATGCAGTGCCTTTCCCTGCACTACGTGGCAGGCACCACACGGTGTCTGCCACTAAGTGCAGGGAAATGTAGGGGGGTACCATGGGTAACCCCACAGTGCACCACACCCCCCAACACAAGGGGGGCCCGCAACGGGCCCCCAAATGCATTCTCCGCCAGCCTTTCAATGGCGCCACGGAAAGGCTGGCTACAGCATCATAATATGGCGGACAGTGCCTGCTAGGCACCGCCACCATTTTAGGCATGCTGACCGCTCCGCCAGGCAATCGGTACGATTGCCTGTGGCGAAAGCGTGGCGGGCGGTCTTTGCGACCGCCGCAGTCAGAAAGCGAGTCCCCCCGCCATTGTAATGTGGCGGGGGGAAAATTGCTGTCCGATGGCGGAATGCCCGCCACCGCACGGCTGGCGGTAGTGGGCCTTCCGTCATCGTAATGACCCCCATAGGGGATCATTACGATGGCGGGAGGACTCGAGTCCGCCTGCCACTGTAGCGGTGCCTGGGAACACCCACCTGCAAAGCGGCGGGCCCGCACGTCAGATTACGATGCAATGCTTAACATGCAGGTCGTGCTTTTCACTGCACTACGTGGCAGGCACCACGCGGTGCCTGCCACTTAGTGCAGTGCAATATAGGGGGGTACCATGGGTACCCCGACAGTGCACCACACCCCCAACACAAAGGGGGTCCACAACGGGCCCCCGAATGCGTTCTCCGCCGGCGTTTCAATGGTGGTTTACCCGCCACGGAAAGGCTGGCTGCGGCCAGCATCATAATATAGCGGACGGTGCCTGCTAGACACCGCCACCATTTTACGCATGCTGACCGCTCAGCCAGGCAACTGGTACGATTGCCTGTGGCGGAAGTGTGCCGGGCGGTCTTCGCGACCGCCGCGGTCGGAAAGCGATTCCCCCCGGCCATCGTAATGTGGCGGGGGGAAAATTACTGGCCGATGGCGGAGGGCCCGACACCGCACGGCTGGCGGTGGTAGGCCTTCTGCCATCGTAATGACCCCCTTAGTTCTTTTAATTGCACTTATGGTGTTTTCACCAAGCATAATGTCCGCATAAGTTTACTTACTGTTAAATGATGTGTGGACAGTATTTTGGGATGATGAAATGTGGTGTCACACATATGATTTCTCAAACAACCTAAAGAATGTCTGAAATGGTATGTGTCAATGTTCTGGAGAAGTGGGATTATTTTACTTAGCCATGACCTTTTATAAGTCATTAGAAATCTCCTTAGTTTCCAAATGGATGTGTTCTGTTTTTATTATGCAGAGTTTCACTAGATATTACTATTTCGTTCACTTGTATTTGTTCCCTATTTTTTGTATATTATAGATTGAAATTAAGCAGTCAGGGGTTTAGACGCAAGTTTTCTTTTAACACGAAATGCTTTTCAAAAATATGTTCAAGATATTGTTTCTGCATTAGTTTGTCCATCTTCTTTCTTATGAAAGACATTGTTTGAAGCAGATTTTTGAGGGCACTAGTTTTATAATGCTTTGCAGTTATATTCCTAATCTTGTCTCTTCTTGAAAAGGCATATATTTTTGTTGTGTAGGACTTGGAACTATTAATGGTGGTCTCTTGATCAGTTGCTTCCTGTTAACCCTTCTAGTACTAACGTTAGGATGTGTAGAAACATTAGAAAAAGTTTTTGTAATCTCACCGTGTAGGAAAGTGCCTCTTTTTGCATGGTTAGCCCCCAATTTTTGCCTGATGTGATATCGAGCTGTAAGTGCACTGGGTCCCTGCTACCCAGGTTCCCAGTGCCAGATCTATTTCCCAAAACACTGTACCATGTTTGGCACACCTTCATCTACCCCTTTAAGCCCCTAGTGAGTGGCACCCCTGGTACCTAGGAAATGGGTACTGAAGAGGGTCCTCTGGGGCTGCAGCCCTGGTTGTGCCACCCCAGGGCCCCCTCACCAAGGCTATGCACTCTGCCATTGCAGGCTGCATGTCTTGGTGCAGGAATATCCAAAGAGTCGACATGGCACACAGCCTTGTGTGACATGCCACCTATACATTGCATAAGATATAGGTAAGTCACCCCTACTGCTGGCCTTTAGCCCTAAGGCAGGGTGCACTATATCCTATGTGTGGGCATATCAGCATGAGCAGATATGCCCCTACAATGTACAGTCCATTCTGTGATGTTGTAAGTGAACAGGGAAGCCATAAAGAGTACATGGCCTGGATACTTGTCAACACAAGTTTCCTAGCTCCATGATGGCATCACTGATTTCTAAGATGTGTGGTACCAAATCCTCACTGATGCCAGTGTTGGATTTATTGATAAGTTCACACAGGAGACCCTTTTAGAGGGTCCCCTGAAACCTAACCAAACACTAGTGGGGTCTCTGGCCAGTTTTCACCAGCCTGCCACCACCAGACATGTTTCTGACCTCATGAGACAGCACTCTCAGACAGAAAAATCACTGTTCCAATCGGGATGCTTCACACATCCTCCAGGACAGAATGGCCTTACCGGGGGAAAGCTTCAAAGGCAATGCTGCCTTTGAAATCCAAACCAGAAACCTCCAGCTAGTGGGGGAGGCCAAACCCCCTTTCCTGCTCCAATTTTGGTGTGAGGAAAGGAGGAAAAATTAGTTAGATGAGAAGGAGGGTCCCCCTCAGCCTGCACCACCCCTAGGGTGAGGCAGGTGAGGTGAACCCCTCTCCTCGAATTCCACTATCTTCAGATGTGGAGAAAACCTCAAATCAAGGCTAAGGTAGTGCCTCTTCCCACAGGAACTGGTCATTAGAGGGTGTACACACCCTAAAGGTAAGTAGCCAATTGGCTATACCTGTCTCCCCTTGTAATGCCCCTAGAGTCAGTATTTAGGTGGCTCCATGAGACCTGAACCTCAGATTCATCGGACCAAAGAAGACCAGGACAAGGAAGACCAATTGCACGAGAACTGAAGCCCTGCTGCAGAAGAAAAAGGCACCAAACCCTGCCAGCTGCTCCAGGGATTGCCTTGATAATCACTGCCTGCTGTGTTGTCCTGAACCTGCAAGGACTCCAAGAACCCCAGAGCACCTATAACTTCGAGAAATTGCAGAGAAGCTCCCTTGGAGTGAAGGTATCAATCCCGTGAAGTCCGGTATGTCGACTTGCTGCTCCCTGCCGACCTTGATGCAGCACCGAAGAAAGAAGAGGTATGACAGCTCCGGAGGGTCAGATCTGCCTCTCCACCAAGTTAGGAGGCACCAGGACCTTACGGAGCCTCGGCGTACCAATACGCGGTGTACTGGACCCCCAACGGTAAAAAACAAGACAAAGAGTCCACATCGGACTCCCAAAGCACTAAAAGCAAGCACCCATTGGGGGACATCGAGACACCTGAGAACCACTTCCTGAGTGGTCCAGCTGTCCCGAGATCGCCTCTCCAAGTTGCCTGCTCCTGACAGCGAGGACCCTAAAGACGCACGACGCGCAGCTGATCTGTTCACTCTGCACTCGGCCCCAGCACCGACAAACCAGCTCTGCTCCCATGGCCCCAGTCCCTTGCGACCTCCTCCCACTAAGGAGACCCACTGGACTTATCTGTAAGTCCATCTGTGGCGCCCTTCGTCTTTGTGCACCGGTTTCCAAGACCCTCAGCACTCTGCTCCCACCCGATTCGGGATGCTCCCGAACTTCTTCTGCTGGAACTTTGGACCTGGTCCCGACATCAACATAAAACGAGAAGGTGAACTTTGTGAAAGCATTGCCTGATTTTATATGCATTTTTTCTCATTTTCCCCATTGATTCCTATGGTGCGTAATTGTGCACAGAAGTGATATACTTTCTGAACTTTGAAAAATCATTACTCCAAAAATACTCACCTTAGACCTGTGTTCTTGGTCTTAAGAAATACATAAAAATTGATATAGGAAAGTGCCCCTTTTTGCATGGTTACCCCCTACTTTTTGCCTGACATCTGATGCAACCTTACTTGATCTGCCCTGGATCCCTGCCAACCAGGTTCCCAGGCCCTGTGTTCCTTCCCAAAACGGTACCTTTGTACGCACAATTGGCAAATCCCAGGCCACAGGTAAGCCCCTTGTAAAAGGTACCATGGGTACCAAGGACACTGTGACCAGGGAAGGCCTTTAAGGGCTGCAGCACCTATTGTGCCACCCTTAGAGGCCCTGACCTTGACACCCAATGACTGCCATTGCAAGCTGCGTGTTTTGTTGCAGAGAATAGTGAAGATTCAACATGGCACACATCCTTGGGTGCATGCCTGCAACCCACTGCCTGAGGCCTATGTAAGTCACCCTTCTAGCAGGCTGCACTAGCCCTCAGGTGAGGGTACAGTGGCATGAGCCCTGTACCCCTACAGTGTCTAAGTCAATTCTTAGACATTGTAAGTGTAGTAAAACCATAAATAGTATATGGTCTGGGAGTTGTTATGTTATGTTAACCTGATTTGTAAAGCGCATGGCTACTCAACAGAGTGTCCCGGCACTCAGGCTAAGGGCAACAGACCAGGAACCTAGATTGACTGCCTGAAGACCCATGTCTTCAGTTTCCTCTTGAAGGCAGCGAGATTACAGACCAAACGGAGGTCTGTTGGAAGTTTGTTCTAGTTGAGCGGCCCCAAGTAAGAAAAGGATCTCCCACCTACTCTAAGGTGATTGAGCCGGGGCACTCTTGCAAGGCACGCGGAGGATGAGCAAAGGGTACGCGCTGGGATGTATTTGCTGATCCTCTCTCTGAGGTAAACCGCACCCACGTCGTGCAAGGCCTTATGCATTAAGACCATGGCCTTAAAAACAGTCCTCTTTTTTATAGGCAGCCAGTGGAGGGCCCCCAGATGAAAGGACATGTGAGACCTGGGTTGGAGTCTGAGTAGCAGTCTAGCCACCGAATTCTGCACCACCTGGAGTCTATTAAAAAGAAAATCAGGGGGACCGAGGTATAGGACATTCCCATAATCCAGTCTCATCGTGATCAGAGCCTGAACGACCTTTCTGCATGCAGACTCAGACAGGAGAGGTATAATTTGTTTTAGCATGCAAAGCGTGCTGAAGCAGGAGCCAGCTAGAGCTTGAACATGTGGTTGGAAAGAGAGGGTGCTGTCAATTTTAATACCTAGGTTCTTCACAGAGTTTTGGAGGGGACCAGGCTGAGGCACATCGCTCGGCCAGCACGTTCTCACCAGATTGTGGGGGACATCTCAGAAAACCACGATCTTTGTTTCATCCGGATTGCACCTTAGTTGGTGCCGGTCCAGCCACTGAAATTCCCTGGCGAGACACCGAGAGATGAGCTCCCCCTCCAGTTCACTTCCCTTCTCACAGGAGAAGAGTATCTGTGTGTCATCCGCAGTTGGTCATAACAAGCTCCACAGCTTCATAATGGATTTACTAAAAACTGGAAAGTTTGGTAGCAAACTTCTCAGCACATTAAACCCACACTGATGGCAGTGGGGGATTTAATGTAAAAAGCACTCAGAAGTCATCTTAGAGATGCCCCTTGAAAATCGACCAGCCCTGGTGTGGTTCCTGAATAACTGCCCACCATTTGCCACCACCAGACAGGTTTCTGGACCCCTGGGTAGAGAGCCTCCGCTCTCTGGGTCCAAAAACAAAGCCCATACTGGGCAGAGGTGTCATGCCTCCTACCCCAGGATGGACTGGGTCCACGAAGTGGAAGCTTCAAAGACCTACAGCCTTTGGGAGCTGTCCCTGTCTTTTGCTACCCACAGCAACTGGCTCCCAACGTTTCTGCCCCCCGCTTTGGGCGGGAGAAAAGGCTGAAAACCAAGCTAGGAAGAGAGATGTGCCCACCTTTGCCAACCCCACCCCTCAGGTGTGGGAGGCCAGGTGAAGCACACATCTCAGTCCCTTTCATCTTGGAGATGAAGGGACTCAGCCAATTAGGGAGAGGCTCATGCCCCTTTCCACTGGAGGTTGGCGTAATAGGGGGTGTACCCACTCCAAGGAAGGGACCTATTGGTCCTGACCTACACATCCCTTTAAATGCCCCTAAATCTAGTAAATCATACCCTGAATCTTGCCTTCTCAGATTTGAGGAAGAAGGACCGAAGAGCTGTGCTGACCCAGGAAGAAGAGGACACCTACTGCTTTGGCCCTAGACCTACCGGCCTGTCCCGACTCCGACCTGCCTACAGCGAAGACACCTGCGTGTCCAGCAGCCCCCCAGAGCCCAGAGGACCTGCCCTGCACTCACCTTACAGACTCCTTCTCCCGTGAGCACCGGATTGCTCAAAGAATACTCCAAGACCAGAATCCGGATTCCAGCAACTCTGCGATTCTGCACCACTCTGCATCCAACGCCCACTGCCCAAGTTCGAGTGGCCCAACACCACAAGGAGGTCTCCCCGGCAATCCTGACCTGGGATCTGGTGATCCCCGACCTCCCTCAAGCCGACACCTGATGCTTCAACCTGAAGGGTCCCCCCGACCGCGATCAGGGCTGGTAAGAAGAACCCGATGCCAAAAGACACACCTGCAGCCGACGCACCACAGTCTTGGATGGCCCAACCGACATCCAGGCATCCCCCAAGACCCCAACTTACTTCTCCAGCTGGTGGTCGCTTTCAGGAAGCCTCCCTGCCTGAGCCTGCAGTAACTTTACCAAACCAAAGATCTCCATTGAGAAGCACAGGGTCCCTGACGTCTTCTTGGCACCTTGCACCCGGCCGCCCCAGTGCCACTGGTGGTGCAGCTCCTGTGCTGGTCGCTGGCCTCTGCAGTGCTGACCTCAACCCTAGGAGCTTTGCTCCCACACCCTGCTCGAAAGCAGCCCCTAACCGGAGGCCCCCTTAGCCCCATTGGCTAACATTGTGCCCCTGCACTCTGCACCCGGCCGCCCCAGTGCTGCTGGTGGTGCAACTTGAGTGCCTAACTAGACTTTGGGGAACCTTGGTGCTAACCCCCAAAACTCCCACTGGTAAGACATTTACTTACTGTGAAACTGCTAACCATTTTTTCCCATAGGAACCCATGTTATGAGATTTTGGGCCTAGAAAGTGTTGAACTGTTATTTTGTATGAAGAAAACTAAAACCATAAATCAAGCCAAGAAAAGTCTTACTTACCTTCTATTGCAAGATCCTTACGTGTGGTATCTAGGCATACCACCCCAGTACACAAAGTAATCTAAAAGTAACTGAAAGGTATCCTAAAAGTAATTACTGTATATTGCAAACTGCTTTCTGAATCAATACCAACCTGAAGCTATTGCAAAAGTCAATCATAACTGCATTTGATTGTGAAATCCTGCATTCCAAGTACCAAGTCCTGCTTGGTCCTAGAAATAAAATACAAGTATACCTTTTGTATACTTAATTGGTCTGGATTCAGTCTCTGAGTGTGTGCATCAGCCTTGATTGAAGTGACTACAAAAATATGCTCAACATACCCTCTGGATAAGCCTAACTACTCGCCCACACTACCACAAAGAGAGCTGTTAGTACTTACCTAATTTAGCCTCTGCTATACCCCTGGGGACTCCATGGACTGTGTGCACACTATACCTTACTTTGGTATAGTATATACAGAGCCAGCTTCCTACAATAGACTTTCTTTTTACAAATTGGATTTATTCTTGAGTGTGTATGTCATTTATTGCCTCTGTGAGTACAACAAATGATAAGCACTACAGTCTGATAAGCCTAACTGCTCACCCACACTACCACAAAAAGAGCACTAGAATGATCTGCTTTTACCTCTGTGTACTATTGGGGGATTCTCTGGACTCTCTGCACAGTGTACTTCTTTTTAGTACACTATATAGAGAGCCAGCTTCCTACAAACCAGTAGTAGTGTTTTCTGTAAGTGTCATCCTCTCTGTTCACTTTTTTCAGATCAAATATAAAAAAGGACACTTTCCACACCATAATCTACATACCTGCCATATTTCATGTAAATCCTTTCAGCCATTTTGCCACTACGTTTGATGCAAACGTCCAAGGAAAATACATTGGTGAAAAAACTTATTTTGGGAACCGCCCTTTTTTCTTTGCATCCCCTTAATGAATCACCACGAAAATTTGTATCGTCAGTCACTGCAGAAAAAGCTATTGGTCTGCAGAGTTTCTTGGAGATTCGTCAAGCGATAGCAAAGTTATTACCAAGCAAATATCAGAGGAATTCTTATCTTTGGGAATCCTAATTATACCTACAGTGTGACTGCTGCCAGGTTTCCTCAGGGCTTTAGACCTAGGCACAGGTACCATGAGAGCTTAATGCTTTCCATGAAGTCTATTAACTTAAAACACCTCTTCACATTATTTGGGGACCATGTAAGTGTCTCTGATGGACTACAAAATGCAAATGAGGGTGGCAAGCTTCCTCCATAAATAGTCCTAGTGTACTTTGCTGCGACTAATTTATTGTATTTATTTAAAACGTTTTTGTATAGCGCAAACATGACCCTAGAGGGTATCAGAACGCTTTACAGAGAAGTGCGACACACGTAGGGGGAGACAATTGTGGTAAGACAGCAAAATAGACAAAATATATACAGGTACGTAACTCCATAATAGTAGAGGGGATCAGTATGACAATGATACAAGATATCTTAAGTACGCAAAGAGCATGACACGGTAGGCAGAAGAACATGGATGTCGAATACAGCAAAAAGAGTCGTCGTGACAATAGATGAGGTGGAGCAGTCCATTGGGCTAGGAGGACCCGCCAGAGCTAGGCTGACACGATAATAGGCCATGGCTAAACCTCTAATTCAGAAAAGTACTCATCAGTAAAACTTTCACTTCCTTTTTGAAGGACACTGCTGAAGGATTCAGTCTAGTTTCCGTAGGCAGGGAGTTCCAGATTCTCACGGCAAACCCGAGAAGGACCGATTATAAGTTTTCATTTTTTTAAATTTGTTTGGTTTAAGCAACAGGGTACTGGAGCTCCTGGAGGATCGAGCACTGCCTGAAAGATCTAGCTTTTTTGCGAGGTACAGGGGAGTGTTAAAATGAAGGGCTTTATGGGTCATGCAGGAAAGTTTTAGTTGTATCCTTGCCTCGAAAGGTAACCAATTTTGAGATTTCAAATCCGGAGAGATATGGTTGCTTTTCTTGGGACCTGTGATGAGCCTGGCAGCAGCATTCAAAGAAGCCCTGAGAGGGGCCAGTCTGTACCTAGGTAGAACGCAGAGGGTTGCACTGC
This sequence comes from Calotriton arnoldi, assembly GCA_963921515.1. Taxonomy (NCBI): domain Eukaryota; kingdom Metazoa; phylum Chordata; class Amphibia; order Caudata; family Salamandridae; genus Calotriton; species Calotriton arnoldi. The sequence goes on along the minus strand of CAWUFW010002566.1, from coordinate 1,670,930 downwards.
CATATTCCAACCTTGAGATGACTAATGTATGCACATCAGACTTGAAGTCATGGGGAGGGAAGGAAGGGGTTTAATTTCCTTAGGCTGTTCAATTGGAAGTTTGCTCCTTTGGTAGATGGGCTGATGTGATCCTGCATGTTCAAGTTCTTATCCAGAACTATTCCCAGAGATCTTGTAGAGTCTATGATATGTGGTGTACAGTTGAGAGCGGATAGATTTTTCATATATTTCATGAATCTATGGTTTAGTTCAGCCTACTACCGTACCAGCTTTGTCCATTTGCTGTTATTGATGTGTAAGGTGGCCTGTATGCACTGGTGGAAGCCATAAACTGCTTCACACAATCCAAGGCCTTGGCTCTTGTCAGCTGTTATCCATTTCGTGGTATCTATTATCCAAAATCCAGGCATCTGAATGGCATATGCTCATAACCTACTTCAGAGTCTTCTGCCTTCACATTTACATTCTGTGATGAATCCACCCAAATTGAGTATATGCTATTCTAACAGGACAAATGCTCTCAATTGCTGGAGATGTAGGTCACGATGAGGCCCGAAAGTGACCATGAGCCTCTAATTTCCCTGTAAATTAAGGGTGGCTGAAATTGTTGAACTTTTTCCCACTCAATATTGCGAAATACCATAACAATTTAGAGAAATTACACTTTAAAAGTGAAATAATGTTTGCCTGTATCTTAAGTGATTTTTTCATGCGTTCTCACATTCTAGGTAAGAAAAGTCCCACAAGATACTGGCAGGAGACTAGTTTGACCAAATAATATCTTTAGGCGAGGGGGGGGTCATGGCTTGCACAGCCAAGACGGCAGACACTTCTTGATCGAGTTCTGCTCCATCCCTGCATGCCTGTCCTTTAACCTTCTAGTACCCCACCATCGATACTACTCATCCTGCCTCCCTCCTCTCCTGCAGTTGCCAGTAGTTGTTGCAAGGGTCGTCCGCCCTTGAAAGCGACAAGGATGCTGGACACCTGAGGCCGGCTGCTGTGGCCTCCTGTTTCAGCCTGTGGCCTGCGGGCATGGGCACTGTGGAGGTAGTCCCGGAGGTACTGCGAGGTTTGCGTCTGACCCCGGATCATACCTGCTAATGAATGCCACCTACATGCCCTGCCCTGGAGGGAAGCTATTGGAGACTCAGTGATGTGGGGTATACAGTGACCCCCCCCCCCGGTAAGACCTACTGCGTGCATGCGGCGGTGACCTGAGATGGCATACGGTCTGAGAAGGCCACCTTCGGCAGTGCTTTCTCTCCTTCCTCTTCTGCCCTGCTGGGGAGGCTGGTCCCAGCCATGAGTAGGGCAGACCGAGTGATTGAGGAATTGGCAGGGCATTTTGCAGGCGGCTCTACCCCCCTGATTTGTACTGCATGGGAGCGGCGGCCTGGGGCACTCTTGCGTGCCTCGCTGAGTGGTTTACTGAGCGGAGTCCCACTTCTTAAGTGGCTGTGCCCCCCTGCGATGGCACGGATGCCTGGCTACATAGGGGAAACAGCCTTTACAATGAGGTTTTTACCTCGTTAAGCCTTTACAACGCATTTTTTAGCGCAGACATTTTTACCGCGAATATGCATTTAAGACGCATGCCAATACAACACATTTAAGGTAAGTTGGGGGGGAGTGGGGGGTCTCCCCCCAGAAATACATTGTTTTTTAAATATAAAAACAATGCGTGGTATTGGCTGGCGTTTTAAATGCATTTTTGCAGTAAAAACATGCGCGCTAAAAAATGCGTGTAAAAGGCATGCGAAGTAATTGCATGCGATGTACCGTCGTACATCCACTACATAGCTGCCACCTCCGGGGCTCCAACAGACATACAGGTGCATGCACTGGTGTGGTGGGCGGGGTGGGGAAGAGGTGAGTTACTGAGGAGCTTTTTCACTGGCGTTTGACAGAGACTACTGGAGTACTAACGTCTCGGTGAGCAGTTTTCAGCTGGAGATTCCTCCGGAGTCCCAAACTATGATATTTGGGATCCCTCCTTAGTCCCTTGTTAACTGTACATCCCCCTCGGCCGCTGTCAATCTTGGGTGAGGTAATGGAAGGATAGGCACCCAAACGCCTACAACACTACTTCTGTCCCGGGGACCTAGGGGCCAGACGGTCGCAGTGCTGGACATTTGTTTGAACTAAAAGTTACATCAGCCCTCACATTGATCTACAGCGTCATTATCATATAATGCGACACAGCCATTCTCTATGGGCCCGATTCACAGAACTAACTTACGACAAAATCCTAAACTTACTACCATTTTGGTATTCACAGAATGAACTTACTCATTTTGGTATTCACAGAATAAACTTACTCATTTTGGTATTCACAGAAGACACTTACACATTTTGTGTAACTTACACATTTTGTGTAACTTACACATTTGGTATTCACAGAAGGCACTTACTCATTGATGAGTAAGTGCCTTCTGTGAATGCAAAATGAGTAAGTTAATTCTGTGAATACCAAAATTGTTGTAAGTTCATTCTGTAAATACCCAAATGTGTAAGTTCATTCTGTGAATACCAAAATTGTTGTAAGTTCATTCTGTGAATACCCAAATGTGTAAGTTCATTCTGTGAATACCAAAATTGTTGTAAGTTCATTCTGTGAATACCCAAATGTGTAAGTTCATTCTGTGAATACCAAAATTGTTGTAAGTTTAGGATTTTGACGTAAGTTAGTTCTGTGAATCAGGCCCATTGTGCGTTGGCCTCTTTGAGCCCCTCATTCCTATGTACCTTTGCATCCTGACTGTGGACTCCTGCAGTGCAGTGGACATCAATGCGACAATTGCGAGGACCTCTTTTGTGGTGCGCCAAGATCCTACACCTGCCTCTTCACATGTGGCCTAGTCCTGCCTGTTGAGCATATAGGGCTGTTTGTACTGCTGCACATTGGAAGGTCGCGAGGAGCTGGCAAGCGGGCCCTTCACGTGCCGACTGCTGTTCTTCCTCCAGGCACCTACACACAACCACTGTCATTGTTTGGGGCCTCCGCTTGTGGTCACTGGGGCTCTGCTGTGTCACTTGTGGGGGTTCCCTTGTGATGACCGCTGCCCGCACCTGTCTCATCTCGAGTGCACTGGTCCTGCCTGATCCCTCCTAACTTCATGGGGCTGATCATGCTACTGCTCTATTGGAGGTGGTGAGGCGTTGGTAAGTGGGCCCTGAACAAGGCAACGACCGCTCCCCCTTTCGGCATGGACTGCTAACGCCGCACGCTATGGTTGCCTGGGCACCGGTATACAGGGCACATCCTAGCGACCTTCCACGGGCCCTGAGCAACTAGCGAACAATTCTGATCCATTAGATCCTCCCTCTCCTGTATCAATTGGGGACAAGTTGGACACTGTTCTGGAAGCAGTTGAACGGATCAGAGATACCCTGGAGAGCACACGTAGGTCCCTGGAAAGGAAAATAGACAATGTGACAGCCGATCTTACGCTGTTGCATGCGAAACACCGCAAGTTGGCTGATTAAGTTCATGCTGCCAAACAAGTCCTCATGGACCTCCAACTGAAGACACAGGAGATGGACTCCTCCATGCAAACCTTGGCAGACTGATTGCACGTCCTAGAACATCATGCTGAAGACACAGAGGGCCGTTTAAGGAGAAATAATGTCTGGGTAGTTGGCCTTCTGAAGGGAGTGGACGGGTCAGATGCCATTGCATATGTGGAACTCTGGCTGAAGGGATTGCTGCCATTGGAGACCTTCTCACAGTTTTTCTCCGTGGAACAGGCTCACCGCGTTCAACATTTTGTCCACCACCTGGATCCATCCCTAGACCATTACTGGTCCAATTGCTCCACTAACGCGATAGAGATTCAATACTGCGTGAAGCGCGAAAACTCAGAAACATTACAGTTGACAATGCGCATGTTATGTTTTTTCCAGATTACACTGTGGCGGTGCAGAAACACAGAAACTCCTTCCTCGCTATGAAACGCTGCATGCGGGAGTTGGATATCCATATTCACTCCTCTTCCCAGCGCGTCTACGAGTTGTCTCCAACAGCAAAACGCAGTTTTTTACTCTCCTAAAGATGCTTGGGACTGTCTTGTGGATCATGGCCTCCTGGATGGTCTGACCATGTTCCGCAGGCCTGGATGCCATGATGACTATTGCGCACGTTATTATTGGATGTTGTTCTTTCGCCCTTTGTTATTGCCAAGTGATTCTGCAACAGTCTGCATATTCTGTTGCTCACCTTTTCTCCTGTTCCCTTTTGGGCTCAGTCTGAACAACAGTTACAAGGTCGAATAACAACCCCCTGGTTTATACTGATTTGGCCCGTCCCTCGCACCTAGACATAACACTTGTACAGCTGCCATCGAGAAATTAGTGTGCTTTTAATAATGCGTTTGCTTGCTCTAAGAGAGCACTTGGAGACGACTTTTCCAGTGAGAGGAGCTGTGATTGTTTGCTGATGTAGTCTTGCATCAAGGGACTGAGGTATGGGGTTCGCTAGTCAAAGCCCAAAGGTCTTCTATTATTATAATAAACTGGCTTCTAGCACGGGAGGGTGGTAATGTTAGTTAGACATATATCCACTGCTTTATGAGAAGCTTTCCCCGTTCGTATTCTATGGAGTAGTAACGATGCTGATTATATTATTCTTATGTATTATGCTATTAGTACTGACACGTGTACTGTATCTTAGAGCACGTAAGTTGAAATAAACATTTTAACCTATACAGTGTCTCTTCATACGCATGTTGTGGACAGGTACGAATGTGACGAAAGAGTGTTCTTGCCTCTGCGAGTCCTGAGAGAGAGATACCGTGTTCTGGGTTGTCTAAGCATTGGTACATTGGTGCTAATGGGACGCTAAGGCTAGTTGGGTTGGGGTTTTGGGTGCTAAGGTTTATGGTTGGCTCACCACTATATTCCGAGGTCCTATTATCCTGTGCATAGCTCTGTATGTGCAGAAACCTTATGACATGGCGCGACCAACGAGTGGGGCAGCTTACTTGCGAGACAGCTTGAGTAGTACTTGTGCTTGTCCACACAACCCTCACGTACGCTTCCGGAAGCGTGTGTGACGGCGATACCTCCTATATTGCAGATTTTGTAGGTTCTTTCAAGCTTGATGTTATTAAAAAAGGTTTCTTAGAAAAAACCCTTTTTGTGCTGCCTCGTGTAAGATTGTTGAATAAACCCGTTAGGAATGGCGGGTATAGACATAGCGGCGCATAGCCGCACTAGCACTCCCGGGATCACTTACGGGTGTATGGAGTGCCAGACGCGGGAGTTGACCTAGTCTTTGTGGTTCAAGCCGACCCGGCTTTCCACTTTGACGTGTTCTACTCTTGGATCACTTTTCCAGCGGTGGATGCGAACGATAATCTGTTCCATGCATATGAACCCACCGTTGTTCCTGCTGTCTATAGACCTTATACTAATCTTGAAGTACCGCTCACGGCTTGGCAACACCGTGTTTGGTTTAATGGCGCCCTCCCACAACCGACTACCACGGTTCGTTTAGGCCCCTTATCTATTGATGGGGCCACTTGGCCTGTTTTGGCCGGGTACACCCCACATCCGCGATATATGACGATACCAGTCGCGGAATTGCGTAACATGTATTCGGCTTTAGTACGAGTGCATCGAGCCTTAGTGCAATATGTTACAGGCAACATCCAGGGAGCCCCTCCTGGAGTTGCCGGCCATCCAGCTGCTGCAGGCGGAGTGACCATAAGTCCCGTCATGGTGAATTCTGTGATGGGCAAACGTCCACAACATAAGGATGACTTTCCTTATTGGCTTGCAGAAAAATTTGATCAGTTGGAGGCAGTTTTTCCACATACATCTCCAGTGGATAAACATCGTATTTTGACGATTAGTTTGCCAAAAGACTTAATTCCCGAGTTGACAGCATGTGACAACTGGGGTAGAGTATTCGCAGCAGTATATTCTAAATGTTTTGGTACGCCTTCCATGACAGTTCTCCCCTCTGTAATTAAAAAAGTACAGGATGAACACGGCCCTGAAGTGGCGGTGGAATTAGGGATGAGACTAGTGGGAGTGTTTGAAGTAGTAGCTGAACTGATCCTTGCGAATGTCAAGAGGCGATGCAGTGAACTTTCAAGTAGCGAACGCTTTGGCTTTGGTCCCAGAATTGGACAAGCCTCGCGAATTACCAAAAATTATTACCCAGGCTTACAAAACTATTGGTAGAAACAGCCTGGGTAACAAGCCTTTGCTAAACAGCAAACACAATCGCAACCACAACAGCAACAAACCAAATCTCAATCTGAGAAAGATGAGAAACCAGTCTTCACTAAAAAGAGCTGGAGGCTGAAAAAACAGGGTAAGCAACAGACAAAGCCGGGATCGCGGCGCATCCCCGGTTTCAGTTTCTTCTGAACGTACTTATGATTTACGCGATAGAGCGAGAATTAAGTCTCCGGATAGGTTTCAGATCCCTGATACGCGTTCTCCTCGTTCTTTACAGGCACAGACTTCGTCACAGGCCGGTGGAGGAGACCGCCAGGATAGAGGAAGGGCCCGTGAGGCCCCACAGGGACGAGACCAGCCTCGACAACAAGTCAGAGGAAAAGAAGAAGACGCTCAACGTTTTCGACCACAATTTCAGAAGAAGAAAGTTGCCGCTGTAACAGCTAAATATGCCACAAACGGTGAGAACGAGACTCCTGAATTGGACGTGGGCAGTAACCCTCCTAGACAGCGCCGCGAAGTAACCATAGTGCGGGAGGCGCTACGTCCTCATATGAAGGCGACAGCAACTGAAACATTCATTACTGTTGAAACAGCAGACACCAGAGTGGCACCCCTGACAGACTATTTAATATTGTCCTCCAAATTGAAGGTGATATACAGCGAGTAATTAAAGGTATTTTTTGGGAAAATCTGACCTCTTCATATGATATTTTATTAGCAGAGGCGGATTGGCCACCCCCATTCGTTCTTGCTGCACGCAAAGGGGAGGAGGTGATCCTTCTGAGCTTTTCTCGACATGTCCCAAAGGACAAAGCGGAGGCTCTAGCAGCTGAATGGGCAGTGTCCCTGGCTCCTGCGTTATACCGCAACCACGTGGGTTGGGATGAGGAATCTCCCCCCCATGAAAAACCTTTGCGATCGTTGCCGCAGCCACAACCCCAATATCCCATAAAACGTGAAGCCAAAGGCCCCGTTTCCGAAATTCTGACACAGTTGGAATATCAGGGAGTAATTGAACCCTGTGTATCACCTATGAACAATCCCCTTTTCGCGGTTTCTAAACCCGATGGATCGTACCGTTTAGTATTGGATTACCGGCATTTGAACTCTCATTGTCGGACCTTTGCGGTGCAAAATACCCATAGTTCTGCGCTTGTAGACAGTCTTGTTCGTAAAAAATACAAAACGACCCTTGACCTTTCAAATGGATTCTACACGCACAACTTAGCCCCGGAGAGTGGCCAATGGTGTGCCTTTACTTCCGGTGGTAAAATGTTCAAATTCAGGCGTCTTCCTATGGGGTACAAAAATAGTCCAGGAGTGTTTGCCGCTCGTGTTGTCTCTTTATTAGACGGCATAGATCCAGACGCCTGTTCGTATGTGGATGACATTTATCTGACAGACGATGAATTGTTTCCGCATCTGACGCGAGTGGACCGCATTATTCTTGAATTTGCGGTTCAGGGATACAAAATTAACTTTGCAAAATCCCATATTGCTGAGTTTACCGTTTTGTTCTTGGGCTATGAGCTCAACAATGAAGGTAAGGGTTTAGCCCCCATTTTCTGGAGAAATGTGCACTTCTGTGCCCTCCTACAAATCTGAAGAAGCTTCAGTCTTTGCTGGGTTTTCTGAATTTCGGACGTACATACATTCCCGAATATGCCCAGCGTATCAAGCCACTGTATGCCTTGATACAGCCTACTTTTCGAAGTCTTGCTGGCTTCCGGAGCATACCTCCATTCTGCAATCACTGCAGAAAGACCTTCTTGAGTCTAAATACCTTTTGACGCGTGATAACCACACAAACTTGGTGATTAGAATCATTCCAGGGGCAGTGGGCTTCACGTATTTAACCTTTAATGAAGGAGACACAGTACCTATCGCATACAAGTCACATCTATACACCTCTGCAGAAATGCGGTTCTCATCTGTGGAGAAAGTGCTAACAGCAGTGCAAATGGCGATCCTGAAGGAGCGCGCACTGGCACAGGGAAAACGCATTCTGGTGGTGACACCCTATCCTGCCCTAGAGGCAGTGACTAAAGCAAGTGTTCCGAACTCTAAAGCCTTGCACCCCCGTTGGATTCAATGGGCAACATCGTTGACATCTCCGGATGTCACTTACATTTTCGACTCTTCTCTCCAGACTCAGGAGTTTTTACAGTATGAATTCATTCATCCTCCTCCTTTGTCCTTATTGCCGCTTGAGGATTACGACTGTGTAATCTACACCGATGGTTCGGCACAACCGGCCACGGGTTCCAAGCATGCTTATTCAGCCGCATGTGCCATTGTTGCAGGTACGTTTGTGAACGGAAAGTTCAAATCCACTGTGGTGCATACACAGGCACTCGGGGACAGTACCGCACAATTGGCCGAGTTGCGTGCCTTGGTGCTTGCGCTTGAGTTCGTAAATCCTGATGTGACCACTTTAATCGTGTTCAATCATACAATGACAATCTGTTCTTTTGGTCGCAAAATGACTATAGAGACGCTAAAGGCAACACAATCAAGCATAAAATGCTTTGGGTTAGGGTGGCAGAATTACAAAGACGTCTGCCACTCACACAGGTGGTTCACACCCTAGGCCATCAGCGGGTGGGCGCACACGCTGTTGGTAACAGTCTGGCAGATGAAGCTGCCAGATCAGCAGTACTCACGTGTTCAGTAGCAGCAGTTACTAGATCCATGTCTAGGATAGACACTGATATCTTGGCAGCTATTGCTGCAACAAAAGAAGGAATTAATTACCCTAGAGGTTTCCCTTCTAAATATTCTTACCAGATAGGTCCCGATCAGGCTCCTTATGTAACAATACCTAACGTTGGGGTTCGGCTGATCCCCAACGCGGACCTGAACTTTCCTTGATGGCAGCAGCACACGAAGGCATGGCTTCGGCGCATGCTGGTGTGTCAGCGACAATTTCCATTTTGCAGCAGCGTTACTGGTGGCGTGGTTTATACAAAGATACACGTACTTATGTGCTTTCCTGTGACGTTTGTCAACAGATCAAGCCTTCGACAGTCACAAGACCACCGCAGACCTCGCTTGCAATTTCGAACAGACCCTTTGGGTGTGTTTACTTGGATCACTGCGGTCCATTTTCTTCAGACACTGCCTATAAATATATCTTAGTGGCAGTGGACTCGTGCACTACGGTTCATCTGGGTCTGGCCACAACGGAGTGCTGACGCACGAAATGTCATTAGGGATTTGCGAGTCTTTGTGGGAATTTTTGCATGCGGCACCTTCCATTCTGACCAAGGTCCGGCGTTTGCCTCTAAGGCTTACAAGGACGCAATGGGCTCCTTAGGGGTGCGGGTGAAATTTTCGTCTCCGTATAGGCCTGAGGGCAACTCTATCGTTGAACGAATGAACCGTGACTTAAAGCAATCCTTGACAGCTAGAGTTATAGGTACTGGCAGGAACTGGCTGGCCCACTTGTATACTGTTCAGCGTGCACTTAATAATCTCCCTAGAAGGCCTCTGGGTGGGCGGACCCCTTACGAAATGCTCTTTGGCATACGAATGTTTGTGCCTGACCTTGATGGTCTAGACATGGCGGCGCAATCCGCCAAGTTTGATGTAGATAATCATTCTACTATGTTACAGGACTTACAAGAAGCCCGAGACAAACTAGCAATTGCACATTTGCCTTCAGCCACAGACCCTGCTTTGCAGATTCCGGTTGCCGGCTGGCTTCCGAAGATTGGCGACCTGGTACGAGAGAAGGTGGAGAACAAAAAGAATTCGGCCCCTCTTTTCGTGCACCGGTTCCAGTCCTGGGCTTGAAGGGAACACGTACAGTCATCTTACCACCGCTTCCCGGTCGCAAGGAAAACAGATACATCTCAGTGGAAAATGTCAAGCTACAACATCTGGCCGATCCTAAATAGTGTCACACCAGCGGTCTCTTGTCCTGCCATTTATCGGACAAGCGTTCGAGGTACGCCTGCACGAACAGTCACTGATGTTACCATGGAGATGGTCGATTTGCCTGAAAATATATTTGAACCCCCTGCATCCCCCTGCATTGATGAGGACGAATATACTTATCCCGCCACAGAGTCGGTGGCACACCAACCAACAACGCCACTGAGCCCGACACGTTATTCTTTTGACTCAGAATCCAATTCATCACAAGTCCCGTCCAAGTTTAGTCTTTTTGTATCGTGGTTTAGAGACAATTTTTTGATCCCACCTTGGACATACATTTGGATGGTACTTTTCTTGGTTTTTTTGTTCATGTCCATTGGCTTTGTCACAGTGTTCTTTCTACTCATCAATGGACACTATTTACCTGAACGCTCTGCTGTGAACAGTGTGGCTGGGACTTTGGCTCCACATTCCTCTTCACACATCATGAAGCGTGACCACACATTTGTGAACATTTCAGCGTTTCCAGTTGCAGATGGCATCGTATGGGATGCGGTAAACTTTCAAATCCATGGCCCGACGGAAATTATTAATGTACCAAATGTCCTTCGAGTCTCGATGGGTGATGTAGTAAAAAGTAATATTCATTCTGATGATTGGGATGTGGATGCCGTTGAAGCATTGTTTGCTGATTTAAAATATTATGCTTCCTTTAATGCTGAGGACTTGTATATGAATTCTGCGAATTATGCCGATTTGTATTGCTACCAGCATTGGGGCAATCATTTTCTCCACAAACCGAGTGCACTACGTGGCCCTGTTACTTACACCCAATGGGAACATTGTCCAAACCCCATACCAGGTAGTTCCCAAACTCTTCGAAATAAATTCACCTATTTTACTGATTTTAATCGATCGAACCCTGGGTCATATTATTTTAAATTAAAAACTCCATTGACTCAGAAAATAATGTTGACCCATACTAAATTATTATATTCGGGTTCCTTTTGAGCGCCTTGGCAGTGGGTGGTTATGAATATTGGAAAGACACAGTGAATTTGAAATCAATTTGGGGTTCGAAGCCATGGCAGGTGCAAGGCACTGAGGCCTTGCACCGTGCTTGCCTTATCCCAGCCCAAATTCTATTTTTAAATGCTTCCATTTATCAGACCACGTGTTGGGGGTTGGCTACCGTTAAACAACTAAATGCGCCAACCATCCCATCCTTGTCGAGTCTGCCAAATGATAGTTTGCATTTTAATATGTCCCTTATGGCGTTACAGGCTCAGTTTCAGAATAATTCCTTTAACGTTTCTGCACTGATACAGTCACCCTGGTTGGCATGGCCCATATCATCTAATGCATGCCAACTGCGTTTTCATGGCACAGTTCCTGGCTACATACAGGACAAGCCTGATCCGAGATTTACTGAAACTCGTACTGTGACCACGTATTCAGTTGGTAAATTATGTAAACAATGGTTACAACATTCGTCCTTAGACTCTGTTAAGAACCATTTATCCCTCCTATCAGGCACTATTGACTTATCTGACTTTATCTTGGGACCTCGTGGTCCCCGACCGAAGAGATTCATTTATGAAGCGTATAATGAGCTCTGGAAGCTGTCACAAATGGAAGCTGCTTCCCGTCTTAGAGAAATAGACCAAGCAAATTTGGAAAAGGTGCTTGCTGTTGTTGACAATAGTATAAATACCCTGTCTTCCCGCATTTACACATTAGACAATATTGTATCCTCTGTTGTTGATATTGTACAAGATGATGTCTCTATGTTGTATCATGGTCAGAATCAGTTGCGCTCAGTGATGCAGTTTGCATGGACTTTGCAAACTCTTAAGTTGGGTAAAGTTCCTTGGAATTTGTTAAACACCACTGCCCTCTTTCTGCCTTTTAATTTGACTAACAAACAGCAGTTCATGTCCATGAAAGATGCGTCTTACACTTTGTTACATATTGAAAAAGTGGATCCTTTACCGTTCTCAGTAGCAGAACTAGATTCTGCGGTATGAGCTAGTTCATGGGGTTATAGCTTTACCTTTTTCCCTATTTGAGTTCAGTTCGTGCATGAAGCATTATCCTGTGGGCCGTTTCCAGCCTTTGGGTGGTGCTTTCCTGCATGAACTTTGGTCCTTGCCTTTCATGTATAAATGCCTTAGAGATGGCAAGGAAGTATTTCTCACGGGGAGTCTTGTGATTCAACTGTGGGTCATTCAGCTTATTTGTAAACATATTAAATTGCACGGGGCTTGTAGCGTTTCAGTTCCAAATCTTGCATGTGTCCTGAAGGGTATTCCTGCTCCTGCTATTTCTCCTACTTTACTTTGCTTACCAACGGTAGCTATTTGCTTTTAAATAACGAAAATTGTTGCGGCCTGCAGGCCGGCATTCCGTATATTGTTACAGTCTCGCACAGAGTTGTCTGCTGCAAGAATGGGCTTTTTCCTCCCCCTCACGACATCGTTGATAGCTCTATTTGGCCTTCCATTCCTACCATGGAGGCAGATTTCAATAAGTTGAGCAGAATAAAGGCCCTATTATTGAATGAGGAGGTTATGCTCACATCCGCCCGGGAGACATTCATTCTCCAGGTGGCGAGCACCCACAGTGAAATACAGGCCCTTTTGAACACTGACCTCCCCCAACATTTTGGGGAGTTAATTCATCGTATTTTTAACGCATCAAACACCGAGGGTCTGGTGCACTTTTTTAAGGTTGTGGGGTCTGGCCTCGTGTCCACCTTTCAAACTGTTTTCGGTGTGATACCGGCATTCATTCATTCCATTTTTTCTAGCGTCTTTGGTGGATTTCCATTAATCCTCGCTTTGGCGGCCGGTGTCTTGCTGTTGGTCTGTTTTCTGCGCAATGGCTGCACTCCACTGGGCCCTTCTCGATCCCGAACGCCTCCAGCTGCTCCGTGAGCGACTCCTGGTTGGCTTCGATGTTCTGCCCTTGGCAACTATCAGTGTGTCCTACACCCTTTCCTTTCGCTTTGCGTATTTCACTTGCGTGCAACCTGTGATGTCTTGCATCCGATGTCCGTTTACATGGACCATGGATTATTGCCTCTCCAATTCGTCATTGTCGGTACCGGATTTTGTTCGGTTGGTGGGTCCCTTAGAGGCCCATGAACGGGACTGTTCCGCTGCTGGTTTTATGATGCGTGCGGCTGCACTGGGGATTTTGGCACAATGGGATATCTGGGCGGCTGCTCAGGACCTCCTACAACAAAGTTACATTGAATATCACGCAAGCTGTCCCGCATTGCTTTTGGATGCTCCATACTCTGAAGAACATTCCTGCAGCTTTGACCTGTTGGACTGGATGGCGTCTACATTTTTGACGATTCCAATGATGTCCTGTTGGACGGTATAGCGTTTTTCTGCTCATTCACATTTTTGGATTGATTGACTTGCCGTTAGTTCTCAGTAGACAGCCTCAATTCTGCTCAGGTGTTTGGAACTCTGTCTTCGTTTTTGTTTCGGCCGATGGACTGTCCAGGAGAGGGTGTCTTGTGGATCATGGCCTCCTGGATGGTCTGACCATGTTCCGCAGGCCTGGATGCCATGATGACTATTGCGCACGTTATTATTGGATGTTGTTCTTTCGCCCTTTGTTATTGCCAAGTGATTCTGCAACAGTCTGCATATTCTGTTGCTCACCTTTTCTCCTGTTCCCTTTTGGGCTCAGTCTGAACAACAGTTACAAGGTCGAATAACAACCCCCTGGTTTATACTGATTTGGCCCGTCCCTCGCACCTAGACATAACACTTGTACAGCTGCCATCGAGAAATTAGTGTGCTTTTAATAATGCGTTTGCTTGCTCTAAGAGAGCACTTGGAGACGACTTTTCCAGTGAGAGGAGCTGTGATTGTTTGCTGATGTAGTCTTGCATCAAGGGACTGAGGTATGGGGTTCGCTAGTCAAAGCCCAAAGGTCTTCTATTATTATAATAAACTGGCTTCTAGCACGGGGAGGGTGGTAATGTTAGTTAGACATATATCCACTGCTTTATGAGAAGCTGTCCCCGTTCGTATTCTATGGAGTAGTAACGATGCTGATTATATTATTCTTATGTATTATGCTATTAGTACTGACACGTGTACTGTATCTTAGAGCACGTAAGTTGAAATAAACATTTTAACCTATACAGTGTCTCTTCATACGCATGTTGTGGACAGGTACGAATGTGACGAAAGAGTGTTCTTGCCTCTGCGAGTCCTGAGAGAGAGATACCGTGTTCTGGGTTGTCTAAGCATTGGTACATTGGTGCTAATGGGACGCTAAGGCTAGTTGGGTTGGGGTTTTGGGTGCTAAGGTTTATGGTTGGCTCACCACTATATTCCGAGGTCCTATTATCCTGTGCATAGCTCTGTATGTGCAGAAACCTTATGACAGGACTGGCTGTAATCCACAGGACTGCTGTCTGCCGATCAGATCCAGATTTTCAAGTCGTGCAACATTTCAGAACTTACACTAAGGTATCATGTGCCTACACTTTTTTTCACTTTGGGTGAGGTGGAGGTTTCTTTGTTTGGAACTATCATATAGTGTGCTTAACTTACCAGCTTGGTGAACTGGGTTGACATGACATTACCGACAGTTATTGTTCTTCCAGAATCCGCATACTGATGTATATATATGTTTCTTTTACTGTTCTAGATTTTCCCCTGACGAAGGGACTGGCTAAAGTCCCGAAATGCATTGGGCCCCGTCATTCACAGATTGTTAACTTTTGGAACATGTGTTAACTTTATACATTGAAAAACAAATGTGTACAATGTTACATGTTAGTGTGAAACTAAGCAATTGTTTTTGCATAATTTGTGAAAAGTATTTGTTGTACAGACAATTATTATTTGTTATGCTATCCATTGAACAAACAAATTGAAAAATATTATTTATAAATGCTATAAAGAGTGTTTAAAATAAGGAAGATTGTCTTCAGTGGATTGTGCGCAGCGCATCTGGGTACTTGTACTTGGTTTAATTCATTTGAAGCATACACACAAATTGACAGCGTGTGATTCGCTGCAGCACCAGGATTTAACAGAGTCGTTTAATTTACAAACAGGATAAAATTGTTCACTTAGGAGTGCACTCCAAAAATCTATAACTCCTCGAGATGAAGGACATTTCTAGCTTTCACAGGATTCTCCGTCAAGGTGGTTTCTTTGAATGCATTGTAACTTTGACCCATTGGTCCATCAGACATGAAGGAGCTTTCCAGCATAGACAAAGTTTTCTTTATTTTCAAAAAGAAAATCCCAAAGCAGTATTTTCTTTTTGAAAATAAAAAAACACTGCCCCCCTCGCCATTGGGAGGTCCTCCCATGGCGAGGGAGGCATTGAGCAGATTTTAATGCCAGGTGATTGGGCAATTTGCTATATATAATCTGAAGTATTTTCTTGCCAACTCCCCATGACCTTTTTCAGCACTTCTTCTTTGTTTTACTGCACAAATTCCTATTAGCTCTAAATCCAAGATGGGTATTCCCTTCCTTCAATGGGAGGGGCTCCGGTCCTTACCTAGCACTCCACTATTCAGATGAGATGCCCTCCCCTCTGGCAGGGTCCAAACTGGTTTTCACTCCTGTCGGCATGGGAGTCAGAAAGTCTAAAAAAAGCACTAGCAATAAATGGGATATGGATTGTGCCCATAACCATAACTTGTGGATTTCAATGTTTTTTCTGTTTTAATTCATAACCTTAACTGCACATTAACTGTGTTTATTAGGTTAACCTCTCATGTTTTGTAACCATATGTTGAGGTGTTATAACCACACTAATAATAACTTCAATTTAACATTTGTGATTTTTTCTAGTGAGTGTAAATATAAATGGAGAGAGAGAGTTACATAACAAGTAACTGTGTATTATGGCCAGATATTGCAATTGAGGTGCCTTGTGTTTCATAAATGTCACATGAACTTCAAGATCGCCATAAAGGGCCATATCACACATGTGACTTGTTATGTATTTTTATTCTACATGATTGATTAACTGATTTTAGTACTGTTTCGAAAGATCTGAAACATTTAAACGTCATCCGTTCAGTATCCATTGTTTTTCTGAGACTGCAGATGGGTGGCAATGTTTTGTGGAATGTGGGCCTGATTCACAGAACTAACTTACGTCAAAATCCTAAACTTACAACAATTTTGGTATTCACAGAATGAACTTACACATTTGGGTATTCACAGAATGAACTTACACATTTGGGTATTCACAGAATGAACTTACACATTTGGGTATTCACAGAATGAACTTACAACAATTTTGGTATTCACAGAATGAACTTACACATTTGGGTATTCACAGAATGAACTTACAACAATTTTGGTATTCACAGAATTAACTTACTCATTTTGGTATTCACAGAAGGCACTTACTCATCAATGAGTAAGTGCCTTCTGTGAATACCAAAATGTGTAAGTTACACAAAATGTGTAAGTGTCTTCTCTGAATACCAAAATGAGTAAGTTCATTCTGTGAATACCAAAATATTAGTAAGTTTAGGATTTTAGTACGTAAGTTAGTTCTGTGAATCGGGCCCTGTGTGTTTTTGTTGGAGATAATGTTAATGATAATTTAAAATGTTTGTTATGCAACAATGTGTATTATTATAAGTCAAATTTTAAATGTAAGGCTCATTGGAAGGAAATTAAAAACATTCAGTCTAAACTTTTCTTATGCAGTACATTGACAAGATACTGTTGGTTCAAGAAGATATATAGAAATAAATTAAAGTGCAATGTGGGGCAGTGTAACTTTCTGATGGAAGGGTTTGGAGTTTACAATGTTTATTTTCACACACTGTGGAGAATTAATTGGTGTATGCTTTCATAAACTAGTCAATATGGCTTGCGCGGATGAGCTTTTCAGGTGTGCTGATTATTGCACTTGAAGCAGCACTAGCATATTTTTTTACCAGCACTAAAAAAAAGAGAAAATGCTGTGTTAACTATTTAATGATAATTTGTTTAGGGAATCTACATTGACGTACATTCCTAAGTAGTCCGACTACTTTTTTTGAGTAGGCCCAACTCCATCTTAGGTACTGAAAGTTGCCATCTTTCCCAATTTATGAAGAATCATTGTCATGTCTGTCATTGATGCAGATGTTGTCCGACTTTGTACAGGAGACTCGTACAGTTCACACTATGTAGTTTGAACTCCAGACCTGCTCTTGCAGCGGGACCTGCTGCTTCGACACAAGTACAAATCATTAGTTTACAGACTATTAAAGCTAGTATGGGAAAGCGCCCACAGAACGTGCAAAATGGCTTTCTGTATTGCTCACAAAACTAACCAGGGAGGAACATGGCGGCCGCAAGCTAAACGGCCGCGGTCCGCTCTCCGGGGTATTACGACTGTAATGTCCTAACAGGTCTAGCTGCAGTTGAAAGTTATAAGGTCCCCCCCCCCCGGCCATGCGCGATGACCCTCCTGTTTTTGGTCCCGATGGGGGCTCGGGCCGAGACACCTGCAAGGAGCTCGGCGTGATCTGTTGGCGCTGGGAGGAAGCGGCGTCTGGGCTTGGAAGATCGCACTCGGCTCGGCGTCTGCTCCGGGTCGGCGGGGGCAGAGCCAGCACTGGAGCTGGCGCGCTTTCCTGTTCCTGGGTTCGTGAGGAGCGTGGGTGGAGGTTGGATTGCGATACCCAGGTAGGAGCTGCAGATTTGGGGTGTTGCCCAGCTGGGAGAGCCGGCCGGAGTGGAGGTGAGAGGAGGCTCTTTTTCTTTTCCCTGTCGGGAGGCATGTGTGGAGGTTTGAGTGGCAACCTCCCAAGGAAAAGGGCTATTTCCATCTCGAAATTATTTACAGTGGAGGAGGTTCACCTAAACTGTTTGGAGAAAAGTGGTGATACAGTGACAGAGAGAGCGGGCGCCTCACCACCTAAAATAAATAGGTATATCTTGCGGACAAGAGTGGCGCATTCATCCAATAATATCGACATCATCAAATCTAATTTTCCTCCTAGAGTCTCTCCACCTGTCTCTGAAATAAAAGCCTTTGCACGAAAGTGCAAGCAGAAAGGAGACACGAAAGGCGAGGTTGCTCCCAAGGGGGAGGAAGTAGGTAAGAAGAAGGGCAGAGGTAGGGGTAAGAAGATATCACTCCCCCAAATTAAATTCACTCCCTCATTGAAAACATATTACAAGGTTATGTCCTCCATGAATACCTCAACTGCCTCCGGCTGTGATCCCCTGAAGAATAAGAGCCAAGTGAGTCCCCAGGCGGGTGAATATAGCTCTTTGAGTCCGCTGATGGCATCTATAAGTCATCTTTCTCCTCATTCACAGATGGAAGCATGCATAGTAAGCACAGTGACGTCAAGTGCTCAACAAGAAGATTTATCAGTGGTGCATTCAGAAGTGAGCCTTTCGAATAGGTACTCCGTCTTGGCTGCACATGATCTTCAGGGAGCATCTTCAAGTACATTGGGAATTTTAGATGACAACGTGATTAAAGACCCTATAGATACAACACGTCCTCTGGCAGATATCCTACTTGCATTGAAGGATGAAATGTCAAGTAGATTTACTATTTCTGAGACGAACCAGGCTGAGATGACAAGTAGATTTCTGGTTTCTGAGGCGAATCAGGCTGCCATTCAGGCCTCCTGCGAAGTACTGACCAAAAGATTAGATGAAGTCACCTTAAGAACTGATGCAATTGAGCTAGAGATCCCTAAGATCAAAGAGACTATGTGTACAACCTCTTCAGAAGTGGCAAAGCTATTGGTTCAGAATAAGGAACTTAAGGAAGGTCTTGAACGTTTAGAAAACCACTCCAGGAAGAACAATGTAAGGCTTTTGAATGTACCCGAAGCCCTTGAAGGGTCTGATATTAAAGGCTTTGTGATCTCTTTGTTAAAGGGGACTGTTCTCAAGAATTCACCCGAAGTGGACTTAGTCCATGAGATACAAAGGGTGCATCGGGATCCGTTCAAGAGGAACCTAGCTAGGCAAAAACCTAGGAAGATCTTGGTCAATTTTTTGTCTTACTCCGTTAAGGAGGAGATTTTGTCTTCAGCCCTTAAGGAAGGCAAAATAAAATTTGATGGTTTAAGTCCATTCTCATTTCTCATAAGATCTGACATTTCCCACATTACTGCAGTAAGGCAGTGGGAGCTGGGGAAAAGGCTTGAGGAGTTAAATAATATGGGGGCAAAGGCTCAGCTGAAGTTTCCCGCATTTCTGCGTGTAATGTGGAATAATCATATGTATCAGATCTATACAACCGAAGAGGCTGATGCCCTCATCGCAAAAATTAAATTGGATCAGGGGGGAGAGAGGGGGACCGCGGTGGGGGAAGGAGCTACGTAACTAATAGCTAGCTGGACCCAAGTAAGACTTTAGACTTAATATATTTCACTAGCCCCGGAGGAGTAGAGACCGAATAGGCTTCGCCTATTGGAAGGGAGGGTTCCTCACGGGAAAGAGGGGTTCGGGTTAGGGGCACAGAGGGAGGGGATGGGGGAGGGGGGGAGGGGTTCACTGGGTGGGGAGTTGTGGGTAAAAAATTAAAAAAATGGAAACTCATCTCACATAATTTTGAAGAAGGTCTGCTCTGTCGGTATAAAAAGTCTGCAAGCTAATGGCAGGAATTTCACTAAAAGGTAATAAGGTCACATTTATCTCTTGGAACGTGAACGGGCTAAGGTGCCCCCGTAGGCAAAGATTGATTTTGAAGTATATTGAACTTTCTTCAGCTCAGATATGTATCATTCAGGAAACCCATCTTAGTTTCATAGAAAGTCGTGCAATATTCTCAAAAGTATCTTGGATACAAGGTTATTGCACTTCACAACAGACAATCAATAGTAGAGGTGTGGCAATTTTGGTTAAGCGTGGGGTTAATTGCTTAATTAAATCAGTACAGACGGATCAGTCCGGGAGGTGGATAATAGCGCAGATGGATTTTGGAGGGTCGGAGTTAATATGTGTATCATTTTATGGCCCTAATGTCGACGATCCGTCATGTATATGTAAGTTACAATCTAAATTGCTATTGGTAACTCCTCCATTGATTAAAGCTGGTGACTTTAATGTCCTTATAGATCCATTAAAAGATAGATCCAATCTAAGTCATTATGTAGGGGCCCCCCCGAGTCCGTCGCGCTTTGGTAAACATGTTTCATGACTTAGATCTGGTAGATGTCTGGAGGGCAAAGGAGGGAGACCTGCAGGGGTTTACATATTACAGCAAAAAATATGGTCACTCCTCTCGGATTGATTATATTTTAACAGATAGGCCTACCTTGGTCAGCTTATTAGAGATGTCAGTTCTATCAAGCCATCTCTCCGATCACGCCCCAATTCTTTTTTCTTATCTTAGTAAAACACATCAATTTCTGCCTAGATGGACTTTAAATAGAGCCATGCTCCTGGACTTAGAGATAATTCAGGCCATTAAGATATCATCTTTAGAATTTTTCTCTTTGAATATGGGTACAACCTCTATGGATTTTATCTGGGATGCCTTTAAGGCTAACTTGCGGGGTAGGCTTCTTGGACTTATAGCTTTTATAAAAAAGGCCGAGGCTCGAGAGCTCCGTACCATGGAGGAGAGAATACTCCAGTTAGAGGATGAGAGGAATAAATTAAGTCATGGTAGTCCAAGGAAGCTGTCCCAAGTTCTGGGTGACCTGGAATGTGCCAGACAAGAATACAGGGGTAAATTAGATGCAAAATGTAAGGCACAATGGCTTATAAAGAGTATGCAAAATTTTGAATACGGGGAGAAGGCTGGTGCCCTTTTGGCTTGGAAAGCCAGAGTGGACCGCTCAAAAAATAATATCAATGAATTAATAATAAACAGTAATGGAGATAAGTCCAGTAATATTGAAGACTTGCAAGCGTGTCTGCTCTCCCTGTTCTCAGACCTTTATAAAGAAGATTTAGTTCCGTCGATAGGCTATATACAATCTTGGCTGAAGAGTAAATCATTACTAACTCTCACTGTTGAAAGCCGGGACATCTTAGAGGCTCCCATTACGTTGGAAGAGATAAAAGATCAAATAAAAAAATGTAAGAGCAAAAAGGCAGCAGGCCCTGATGCACTTCCAAACGAAGTATATAAACTTCTAGTGGAAGAATTGACTCCAGCCTTGGGTGCCACTTTCGCCTCAGTATATTGTCTTTCTGGCAAAGTCCCTAAATCTTGGAAGGAGGCGACTATTGTTTTGATATTAAAGCCAGGGAAAGATCCTTTGAAAGCTGATTCCTATCGTCCAATCTCCCTGCTGAATGCCGATTATAAGATCTTTATGGGCATTTTGGCAGGGAGATTGGCTAAAATAGCACCAAAGCTGGTTCATGCCGATCAGAGGGGTTTTATAGTGGGGAGGTACATCCAGGAACAGACACAATTGTTAATAGGCAACATCGACCTGGCCATTGGAAGATCTGATCCTTTGGCCATTGTGGCCCTGGACGCGGCCAAAGCTTTCGATAGGGTCTGTTGGGTGTATCTCTGGGAGGTTTTAGAAGCAATGGGCTTTGGCCCTATCTTTATTCAAACCTTAAGGAATTGTTATCAAGGGGCCACAGCTAGGATTCTTCTGAACGGCATGTTAACCGCCAGTTTTAATATTCAGAGAGGAACAAGACAGGGCTGTCCCATCTCCCCTCTCTTGTTCGACCTCTATATAGAGCCTTTAGCCCAAGCTATCAGATTGGACGATTTAATTTACCCCTTCAAGTCTCAACAGTATAGCTGTAAGTTGGCTTTATATGCTGACGATTTGATTCTATACACTAACAACCCCGAGGCGACTATCCCTCGGGTTGAAGCCCTACTAATGGAGTTCGGTTCTTTCTCTGGTTACCTAGTTAATACCTCAAAGACCGAGGTGATGTGTTGGAACATTGTCCAATGGAGGGTTTAATCAGTAGTGACTTTAGGTATTTAGGTATCCATATTGTTAAAGAGCTGGACAAAATCCCCTTGATTAATTTAAATAAAATTATAAAGGAAATAGACCGACTCTTTAGTAGGTGGAGGAACCTTCCCTTGACTATTTACGGGAAGGTAAATTTGGTAAAGATGGTCATACTTCCTAAATTGACTTACCTGTTTAATGCGGTCCCATTGGGGTTTCCAAGTAAGAGCTTAAGTAAGGTTCAGAGCAAGATTGGGAGTTTTATATGGGGCGAGAAAGGCGCGAGGCTCTCTTGGAAAAAGCTGAGGCGCAAGCTAATAAAAGGGGGCCTGGCTCTTCCGGATATTAGGTGGTATATGGTTGCGTTCCAATTTAAAGGTACTCGGATGCTGCTCTTAAAACCGGAGGAGTCAGCGTGGGGAAGATTGTTGGGGAAATGGTTACAATGGAGGGTGGTGGAGGTGGAGAGGGCTTTTGTACAAGTTTGGGGCCCCCAAGTACTTTAGCGAGTACGCCTTAAAGTTCTTAAGGCAGCCTTGGAAACATGGCATAAAGTGAGGTGTAGATGGGGGATTGGATATTATTCAGACTTCGCTCCAATATGGGACTCCCCGGCACCCCCAATGCCTGCGGGATAGTTTGGCAGTACCTATTAAGAGGGCGGGCATTAATACTTGGTCGGAACTGTTAGACACAGAGGGGATCCATTCCTGGGAACTGCTCAAGGCCAAGATTGGTATGGGGTTCTCCAGGTTTAAGTATTTACAACTTGTTTCCTGGTTTGAAGCAGAAAAGGAGGAGGTTAGAGGTAACTGGGAAACGGAGTTTTCTCTTCAAACACCGCATCCAATAAAGAAGGAGATCTCTTTGTGGTATAACAAGTTTTTGGATGCGGAAGACCAGGAGATCCCACCACAGCCCTCAGTGTGGAATCACTCTCCCTTTGAATTTGTCATCGATGACTTGTATGAGCCCTCCCTGAAAATATTATACAAATTTGTTAAACCAGCATGCCTAAAAAGAATCACTTTTTGTTATTAATAGGCTTTATTACACGCCAGCCAAAATAGCCAAGTTTGCCCGCAATCTGTTCCTAAATGCCCTAGATGTATGACTCCCAAAGCTGATGATATCCATTTCTTTTTTGAGTGTCTTGAATTGAGAAAGTTTTGGAAAGGGGTGGGAGATGCTATATGTGGCATTTTTAAAGCTTCTGTTGAAGTCAACCTATCTCTAGTGTTTTTTGGAGACGATGGATCGTTCAGTCTGAATGCATCACAGTTACAGCGTGGACTGTTATTATACTTGATACTTCTCGC
This sequence comes from Calotriton arnoldi, assembly GCA_963921515.1. Classification (NCBI taxonomy): domain Eukaryota; kingdom Metazoa; phylum Chordata; class Amphibia; order Caudata; family Salamandridae; genus Calotriton; species Calotriton arnoldi. The sequence goes on along the minus strand of CAWUFW010002566.1, from coordinate 1,647,635 downwards.
CCGGAGAGAGGTCTGTAAGAAATGGAAAGACCCCCTCCCCCGAAGAGCGAAGACTGGCTGAAGGCTGCTTTTGCTATGCTGCGCATTGACCAGGATGGTGCAGGGGAAAGCACGACTAATATTTGGCAGCCGTTTTTGAGTTGGGGTCATAACCTGAGACTAATATAATCAGTCCTATGATTACACCAAGTCCCAACTAAATTTGGGCCGGTCTGGGCGACCTAAGCAAGTGCGGTAAGTCAAAGGGCGTCTAGATAGAAATATTGGCTTTGTAAAGATCCGCAGAAGCTTATTGGTGAGATGAGGACAAAAAAAAAAGAAACAAAAAAAAAAACTAACCAGTTGGAAGAAGTGCATCCATACACTATACCCCAAGACAAACATAGAATACTGACTATGTGTCTTTCTCTTTGGATGGTGCCACACGTGGAGTAGTGTAACACCTGGAAAAGCATCTTTGCATGTATTTATACTAGCATGCATGGCATGCCTTCACTGGCAGTTGTCTCTGAAGTACAGAAGCAGGTACAGAATGAGCCCGGAGCTGCACCAACTCTGGACTTAGGAATGAAGTTAATGGGGAACTTTTCTACTGTATCATTCTAAGAAACATTAAGGGAGAAGCTTTGGTTCTGGCTATTTATCAGAGACTGGAAGATGTTCTAGTTCAAGTTGGTGACCAGGAACTACCGAAAATAAGCACAGAAATGTATACCTCTATAGGTTGAAATACCTTGGGTACACAACCCATTAAGCCACATTTAAAACCTAACAATTACACTGAGTGTTCCGTTAAAGCAAAATCTGCAACGGAAGGGAAGAAGAAACAAAGGGACAAAGAAAAGACGGACTGGATCGCCCACTTCTCGGGAATCAGGTAGGGGTGGTTACAACTTAAGAGACTGCGAAAACAACAAAAAAACCTGATGGTATCAGTATAGGGCATTAGACTGACATTGGCGTAAAGAGGGAGGAGAAAGGCTTGGATTTTAAAACTCCAGTAAAGAAGAAGAAAGTAGCAGAACTTTCCAAGAAATATGCCGATACAACTACGAGTCCTCCTGTGAAACAGCACTTAAGCAAGAGAGCTTCTAGACAGAGCAGCAGAAGTCATGATAGTGTATTAGACGCTTCATCGGTTTCTGGATGCAAATCTAATTGGTGATTTTATACAAATTCAGACTCCAGGTAAACATTTAAATCCTTCTGATAGGGTTTATGATTTAAACATACAAACTCAACAGGATATACCACATACCATTAAAGCAGTTTTCTAACCACTATTGTCCAATGAATATGAAATCATCCTAGTGGAAGAGGACTGGCCTCCAGTTTTTATTAGGGAAGCAATCCGGGGGGAGGAAATTAAAAGGTTAGTTTTTTCTCCCATAGTAACTGAACACATCAGGGAAATTTACACCAATTAATGGGCTGTGAGAAAGGCTCCAGCCTCACACAGAACTCAAGCAGGGTGGGAGAAACACTCAAGTCTGCATGCCATTCCCTTACGCAGCAAGCCTCAAGCACAGCCACAATACCCTTTAAAGCCAGAAGCAAAACGTCCCTTTTTCCTGTATCCAAACCAGACGGCTCCTATAGAATAGTTTTAGACTATAGGAATTTAAACTTGCATAGGTGAACCTACATGATGCAAAATGGTCATAGCACAGGTTTAATGACTAACCTGGTGCGGAAAAGATACAAAACAACCCAGGATATTTCCAATATAGCACCTGAAACTGAGTATCTAACCACCTTTAGTTTCGGTGGGTGCAGTTCTCATTTCGATGCTTGCCTACAGGCTAAAAGAATAGTCCTGGCTTATTCTCAGTGCGCATCATGGAGATCTTACAACCACATCCCAAGGTATTGTCATACATTAATGATATCTATCTTACTGATTAAGATCTACACCTAGCTAGGTTGGACAGAGTTGTGACCATATTAACATCACATGGTTGCAAAATTAATTTTAAGAAATCAAAGATTGCCTACCTGATGGTGACCTTCTTAGGAAATGAGTTGTCCGGCAAGGGATTAGCTACAGACTTCTTTCAGCCTCGTGATACACTGGAATAGTTATGATCTCTGCTGGCATTTCTGAACTGTGGATGTACTTACTTTTCTTACTATGCTGAACGAATGAAGCCCTTTTATGACCTGATTTATCCCACGTTTTCAGCCAAACAATGGACAAAAGCGCACACTGATATATTTACAGACTAGGGACAATAAGACAACCTAGTTATTAGAGTCATACCCAGGTGCTATGGTTATACCTATGTGACCTACAATGAAGGACAAACTGTTCCTATTGCTTACAAGTCTCACTTGTATTCCTCAGCCAAAGCACATTTTGCTTCCATTGAAAAAATCCTTGCAGCTGTGCAAAAAGCTATTTTGAAGGAGCAGCTTTTGGAGCAGGGAAAACATATTGTTGTTTCTCCCATACCAGCACTAGAGACGGCCACCAAGGCAAGCATTCCCAATGCACATGCCCAACACCTGAGGTGGATGCAATGTGCCTCTTCTTTAAGTGTGGGGGATGTAAAGTTTCACTATGATCTAATCTTCGTACACATGCTTTTCTCCAAAATGAACAATACATTACTCCAACTCCAACCACTTTGCCCATTGAGTCCCACCAGAGCATATTTTATACAGATTGCTCTATCCAAGCAGCAGTAGGAACAAATTACAAGTACTCCTCAGTCTGCACTGCAGTGCAAGGTGTAGTGAAAGACAGTGAATTCCATTTGCAGTGCAACCACACTAAAATCCTAGATAACAGCACTTCATGGCATGCAGAACTACATGCCCTATTATTTGCTTTACAAAAGGGTGACTTGTCAGTTCCTGTGCGGCTGATTTAGCTGTTAAGGCTGCAATTCAGACTGTGATAGTAGCAGTCCTAACTAGATCTCAAACCAAGATCGACACAGATATCTTAACAGCCAAAAATATAACCAAGCAAGGTGGAATACTCCTACACCCTTAATCCAGACAACATTCCTGTAGTCATACGACCAGGAGTGGGAGACAGGATAAAACGTAAGAATCTGTTCAAATTAGATTTAATCAAAGAAGCCCATGAGAGATTGGCATCTGCTCATGTAGGAGTCAATGCAACTGTAGCAATGCTACAGCAATGCTTCTTGTGGCCCAGTTTATATAAACAGACTAGGGATTATGTGTGACATTTGTCAACAGAATAAACTCTCCACTTTCAAAAGACCCTCACCATCTCCTCTCACAATGTCAAATATCCCTTCTGGGTGATTTATTTGGATCACATTGGTCCACCTCATTCAGTCAACCGATATAAGTGCATACAGGTGGCAATCGATTCATGTTTTCAATTCTGGCCACAGAGAAATACAAGTGCTTCAGCAGTGTTAAAAGATTTGCAGTGTCTGATAGCGATTGAGGCAGTTCATTCATTTAATTCAGATAACAGTCCTGTGTTTGCCTCCAAGGTTTACAGAGATTCAATGTATGCTCTGGGAGTTTGCCTGCAATTCAGCAACCCGTTTAAAGCTGAATCGAACAGCGTTGTTGAATATGCTTATGACATGACTGCTAGGGTACTAAGTTCAGGTATTAGTTGCTAGCATAATCTTTGAAGAGACTAATGATATTGAAAATGAATCTGGATATTGTACACAGGACTTTCACCACGATCTACTGTCACTCATCATCAGAGACTTCTTCGCCCTTATCAATGGTTTCGTGACAAGGACCTGATTCCACCGTGGCCATATGACTGAATTGATTTGGGAACTTCCATTTTCATCCTGTGATTGTCATTGTACTGCTACTCAATGGACATTTAGTCCCTGCAAGAACAATTACATCACATGTGGTTCGTAAACTACAGCATCACTAATTCATCCCAAAGAGCCTGAAGAGGTCTCTATGCTGTGAATATCACAGCTCATCCTGTGCTTGAGGGCATAGCATGAGAGAAAGTTCCATACCATATTATGGGGCCTACTGGGAGATTGCAATTATCATATATGAGAAAAGTTTCAATGAATGATATTGTCATACCTGGTTCTTATTTCAGATGACTGGGACACTGAGACTGTCAAAAGAATGATGTGTGATCTAGAGACATATACTACTTTGAATAATGAAGATCCTTATTTAAATTCAGCTAATTACTAAGAAAGGAATTGTAACCATCACTATGCACATTATTACATACATAGGACTAGTTATCATAGAGAAATGTACAATTACACACAGTGGGAACAACAAACTGATTTACTCTACTGAGTTTAGTCACAATCTGGCTATCCAGTAATCTGAGTATTGGAAAGCAAATGTTACTGGGGCGTGGCCATTGCGGCAACCAAGATGCCCGCTCAGCGCTGAAGCTCCGGTGAACTCGGCCCTCCACCTTTAGAATTTGGGTTAGAACCCTGCATCCACGACCATCTGGGGCACAGCCTTGCAACCCCTATCACCAGTGGCCGAGGATGGTGCGATTTGGGGTGCATGGTCGTCTTCTGCGCTGCCTTCTGGAGCGAGTGACCAGTAGCCCAGCCCACACCTTGGAGGCTACATGGCGATAGGGGCCACTAGTGAGCCTGATGTTCGAGGCTGCTGAGCCTCACTGGGCTGTACGCACTGCTCTCTTCATCTGAGTGACCCCTCAGCATTTGAGACCATGATGAGGGGCGCATTCCTTTTACAGCATTGCAGGGCTGTGTCCTTCTTCTGAGCAGGCCTGGGAATATTGCTGCAGCTGCTGGGTGTGTTCGCATGCGGCCGGACCACGGGGTGTGAATTATCCACCTGCCTTGGCAGACGGTTCCGGGGGCACCGCCTCCTGCATCCCGCTGCTCTGGGTAAGGTGCTGCGGCATTGCCCGCATTTGCTGTGTTGTGTGTGGTGGATGCACTTTCTGCAATCCAGGGCTGGCCGAGGCTCCCCTCCATTGCTGCTGTGCCTCTGCAGTACGGGCCTGCAGGGTGCGCTTCGCCTGCCTGCATCTCTTCGCTGCATGCTGCCACGTGAGTGGCCCTGGACCGGTGGTGATCACTCACTCACCTCCTTTGTTTATCTGGGCCACACACTCCACTCCTGTTAGTCTCCATCTCCAGCCACGCCTGATTGGGGCCTACCCTTCACAGAGCGCTCACATAGAGCACTTAGAGGGTACATGTGGACTGGTGGCGCCATAGCCCTCCTGACTGTGTCTGTCCCACTCTTGCAGCTTACAGATCCTCCCTGGGGAACCTTTATTAAACATGGTGCGCGGCGACCCCAAGCAGCACAAACTACCATTTGAGCGACGACGGAGACTAATAGATCAGAGGCCCCACTGGGGATGGAGGCGTGCGTGGCTGGGGTATCGGACCCTGAACAACTGACTGGCACCAACGCCATCATGGCGGAGCTTCGTGCGGGCTTCGCTCCATCAATGCCCGATTTAACACCCTTACTTGACTCTATGGGAGAGCGCCTGGATCGCCAGAACATCAGATTGGACGGCGCGGAGGAGCGCATATCGAGCCTGGACGATGGCTCCATAACAACCATTAAGCAGCTGGAGAAAGTAGAGAAGCTCCTCAGAACTGTAGCCATCAAAAACAAAGACTTAGAGGCACAGACACGCCGCAACAACGTAAGCAGACTGGGCATGGCGAAGTCCACAGACACCTGAACTGTTTGTTAAGCGCCTTCTCTCTTCGGCCGCCAAAACGTCACATCAACCTTTGTGGTGGAGCGAGCCATTTGATCCCTCGGCCCATGCCCGCCTCCTGGCACCCCGCCTTCTCCTATGACTGCCCGCCTTCTAAACTTCACTTTAGAGCTTGAGAGACTGCGTTCTGACTGGCACGTGAGCAGGGCCCAATACTGGTAGCAGATTTCATGATGGTGGTGCAGGAGGCCTGTCGTAAATTCGGGGAAGCCAAATCTATGCTGGGGATGTTGGGCCTACACTACGGTATGCTCTACCCTGCCCGCCTTTGGATCGATCGCAACGGCAAGACCCGCTTTTTCGATGCCCCGGCTGACACCATCACATTCTGCAAACAGTTTGCTAATGAGAGATCGCCGCCTCATTGTGAAACACCTGAATGTTCTCCCCCGAACCTGCATGCTTCAGCGAGTAGGGACCTATTTCCACCGGACTGACTGTCCCATCTGGTCATACATCCTTGATCTAGAACTGCAGTTCCTACCTGCTCGCTCCGCTATCCACGTTGCTGCATCCCGGATTGCTCTCCCCCCACCAATACTTTATGAATCACTGCTATCTCCCAACGCTTCAGACTCTCCAGCAATCAGGGCTTTTTTGCCGCAGCGTTGCTTCCCCCCCGAGGAAGGTATACAGCACCTTGGAGACTTTAAAGGTTTTTGGTTTTTTGGATGTCTGTTCGGGTTTCCGCTGGGCTTGTTAATGGCTAGTGTGGGAGGGGGCTAATTGGTGTTATAATGTTTGTTCTCTATTGTTGGTACACATCTCATGCAGGGGGAACAACACATGTTCAATACCGGCACACCTTATATATATATAGATGACAGCGACACGTAATGCTAGGGGATCAGTGACTAAACTCACGTCTCTATCCTGAAGCATCAGAGGCTTTAACAACCCTCACAAGGGCAAGCACATTTTGCAATACCTGGCCTGACACGCAAAACAAATAGCCTTCCTACAGGAGACGCATCTCCCCCGGGAGTACCCACACTTTTGCCTCATCCTGGGCCCCCACAGATACTGCTTGAGCTATAGTCCATACTCTCGGGGAGTCTACACCTGATACACAATAGTCTCCCTTTTCATCCATCTGCCAGCTTCTTGGACGAAGACGGCTGCTATGTTATAGTAGCAGGATCCTTGGCAGGTCAGCGGGTGTTGTTGGTTAAAATGTACACCCCGAATATAGATTCCTCAGTCTTTTTTCAAAACATCCTGTCCCTTTTGGGCCGCTTAGATACGGACCTTGTCATAATGGGTGGTGACTTCAACCTGCTCTTAGATCCCCAGTTAGATATCATAGCAACCACGCTGACTGGCAAACCATGTTCACTGCTGGTCCTCTTCGATCTTTGTGACGCCTACATCCTCCGGGATTCCTGGCACCTACATCATGCAACCACTCCTGCATACACCTTCCACTCGGCACCTCATGACACATGGACCCTTATAGACTACTGGCTTATCTCTGTGACAGTTGCCCCATGGTTGGACAAGGTTTCTCATCTAACACGCACACTCTCTGATCATTCCCCGGTCCATAAGGTGCTGAAGATACCTTTTGGGTGGGGCGTGGAGCATCAGTGGCACTCTCCATGCACTGCTCTACACGACGAACTGTTCCACACTGAGCTCCGTGCCGCCGTCGTGGAATATTTCGAGCTAAATGTGGGCTCTGTCACCTTGCAGGCCACCTTCTGGGAGGCTTTTAAGGCCTACATCCGCAGGGTGTGTATCTCCAAGCACGCTGGGGTTTTGCATGATCTACGCAATAGCCTGGCTCAAAAGCCAAATTGAGAGATATGAACCGAGTAGACACTCAACAAAGTCGTGAGCCACAGTTACATCGCCATGCCACCATGCTGGCTGAGTAACGTGATTTAGCTGAGTGTGAGGTAAACTACCTGGAGAAATACGCCAGAGTCCAACATTACAGCGAGGTCACACTTTGGCAAGGCTGTTTGCCTCGCTAGAGGCTGCAATTACATTCCAGAGTTACAGTTGTGTGACGGGCCTCAGGTGACTGACAACAACATCTTTAATGCACTACTCTGGTATTATACACACTTGTATACTTTCCATATGAATAGCAGCGCAGCAGACCTGGCGGATTACCTCACGGAAATCCCAATGGTCTGGATCACTGATGTCCAGAGGAAGTTTCTTAGTGAGGCTATATTGTGTGAGGAGATAATACAGGCAATCAACATCCTCGATGGTTCTAAGGCCCCCGTGCTGGCTGGATTCACCAGGATCTTTTGTAAGACCTATAAACACCTCCTTGCCCCACACCTGCAGGCCATGTACGCAGAATCACTCAACTCTGGAGTCCTCCCCCCAACCTTGTGGGAGGCAGTGATTACTCTGCTGCTGGAACCTGGCAAGGACAAGCAGTGTTGCGGCTCCTACCGCTCTTTACCATTGCTCAACTTTGATAATAAAATACTCACTATTAATGGACCAGATTATCTCCCCTATGAAATTGGGCTATGTTCCTCACCGTTCCACCTCCTTGAACTTGCGCACAGTTTTTTTCGTATTGAATCAAATCTCTCCGAGCATTCCTGCCACAGTGGCACTTTTAGATACAGAGAAAACTTTTGATTCTCTGGAGAGTCCTTTTTTGTGTGCAACGCTCCTCAAACTGGGACTGATGTGCAGGTTCATCAGGTTCATCTCGCTTTCATGCTCTTATATTCCCAGCCGGTGGCCCGTATTCGGGCCAAAAGCTCCCTTACTGCTAGTTTTGCTATCACTAGAGGGACCAGACTGGGCTGCCCCGTCACCATTACTATTCATAACTGCCATGGACCCTGTATAGTGGCATCATCATGAGAAACATCTGCATCGAGGTCTACAATTTAAACCCGGCCCCCAGCTCCTCTCCCTATATGAAGATGATATTTTGTGGACAAATTACCTCCCATTCTCCAGGAGATTGTCAGATTCTGTGGTTTCTCCAGTCTTAATATCAATTGGAATAAATCCAAATGATTTCCCCTTACAGACGCCACTACCTCGGCACTGTGTGAATTTCCCCTGACATGGTATGATGGCTCGTCAAATATTTGGGCATTATATTGCAATGCAAAAAAGAACAAGTAATCCGATTGAACTATGGCCCAGCCATAGATAAACTGACCATTCAAATAAAATGGTGGCTTTAGCTATCCCCTTCAATGGCTTGTCATATAGCAATCATTAAAACGGTTGTGCTCTCTCGCTTCTTAAGCATACCCATTCCCCTCACTAACCTCTGTTTTGCTACCTTGAAGAGTCTCTCCTTGCGGCTCATCTAGGCTTGTCGTCGTCTTTGAACTGGCTGGGACACCCTCATGCTCCCCTATGATCATGGTGGCATTGGTGTTCCACATTTCCATCTCTAATACCTGTCCACACAGTGTCAATTTGCTCATCAATGGTACCATGTGGATGCGCGCCTTCCATATTTCAATCCTGAAATAGATCAGGCATGCAGGACCGGTGCCCCAGTGTTCCATACTCCCTAGAGGCCTCCCACTAGACCCTGCGTACATCCAAACACTTTCAACCACCAGCTGGGCGTGGAGACAACTCATCAGAAAACTAGGGGTGGGGTCTTCTTTTTTGCCCTGCACTACCTTTGGCGGACAACCAATTGCTCCCCATCACACTGGAGAAGCTGATCCAGAGCACACCACAACCTGCATACATTTGGAGATCTTTTTCCAGATGGTAATTTTCTCTCACATGCCGATGATGCCTGGTTCATGAATGCTACATACATGAACCATTTTGTACTGCGACACATCCATGGCACACTGCATGCCCAGGTTCCCTCATATCCTCTGGCCCCTGAGGAGTTCCCCCCTTGATGTTGGTGATCACAGACGCAGAGGGAGGGAGGATGGTTTCCAAATTGTACGGTGCAAGCGTTGCTCTATTGCCGCCGCGAGATGGGAAAATTAGAGAGACTTGGAAACACGACCTGGGATGTCCCCTAACCGACAAAATTTGGTATTACTGTTGTGGCTGAACCCACCTGGTCTCATCCAATCACAGACACAAACGTATACATTATAAATTCTTACGTAGAGCATACATCAACCCTAGTGCACTAGCAAGGATTTACCTCACAAGATCCTCTAACTGCTCTAAATGTCATATGGAAGGGGCCGATTTTGCACACTTGACATGGTCATGCTGCCATATTGGGGGTTTTGGCGTGCAATATTCTCCCAGCTCTCCTTAATGATTGGGACTGACCTCATACCTGACCCGCTCCTGGCCTTGCTGGACTATGTTCAAGATATACCAAGAGTGTTCGCCGGTTCACTGCTACTGCATTACTGCTGGCTAAACGGGAAATTGCCCTTCACTGGGGAAGCAGACGTCTTCCGACCGACACAGCTTGGCTGAAAAGTTTGACGTATTGCGTTACCAACAGTGAACTCTATGCCATGTTGCAACCCAGACTTCCAGGCCCAAATACATTTGGCAGCCGCTGGGTAACTATCTGATGACGCTGGACCCCAGTTATACAACATTGTGTGCATGCATGCCCTGCAACACACGTTCTGAACTGCACTGAGTTCCTGGACACCCACCTACCCCCCCAACTCTGTGACTCTATACACTGTTGTACTGTACTTGCTGTTGCTTAATGGCCCTTACATTATAATGCTACATTGTCATGTACTCAATGTTTCCCACGTCAGCGGGCTGTTTACCTGTTTGTTTTGTGCTCTAACAAAATGATAAATAAAGTTTTAAAAAAAATGAAAGCAAATGTTGATGAAAGAGGTATTTTGGGAACCCAACGCCAGATGTACATAAGAAAGTGTTTGCCATAACCAAATAGCGAATTTGTGTGATTCACCATTTGGTAATCCCAAACACCCATGTGTAAATGCGTGTTTAACACATTTTGTGATTCCCAGTGGGTTGCAAATAGACCCAGGGGTGTGGAATTTAATAAAATAGCTACTTGTCCATGGGGCAGGTTGCTTCATAAATCTACTTGTCCTGTAACAAAATCCACTTGTCCCTCTGGTGCTATGTAGTGCGGCGACAAATTATGGCAGCAATCTCATTATATAAGAGCTCTGATATAGCCTTTCAGATTATGCCAGGACTCATACCTTAGTATTGTTTGAATACTTGCAATCCCCTTATGTTGCCATGGTTCCGCAGATCAACATACTGGGGCTGAAGGTAGTGGTAAGCAATAGTGCCAGGGTTAGAATGCCCTTTTGAGTCTGTGCAAACCTACTAGGGTTTTCAACAACTCTTTTCTAATCTTTTCCCATACTGAGAAATGTTGGAAATTTACTCCTGACAATGGCAGATGTAAACCTTCTTCCATAGTTGGGAAAAAAGTGGTTGGAGGGAAAGTGAACTTCAAAACACTCAGATTTTTGAACGAGCAAATCTACGCATGCATATTTGCTCATGCTAAAATGCAGTTCACAAATATTTTCTAGGAGTACTATTTCTTGTCTTACTTCTGTAAATTCTTGGGAATTCACGAAAGCCGTATAGCTGCACTTAATGCAAGGACAGATACCATGAGTGCACCTTTGAGACTTGCTTTAATAATTGGGCCCCTAATTTGGTCTGGCGTTGACCATGACCTTTTGCATTTATTAAAATTCTGTCTGTCTCTCTGTGTCGGCTGGCTTCACTGTGAGTGACAGCATTCTGCTCTTTCTCAAGGAGCATATTGGCACACAAAGTAGTTTTGTTCAGTGCCAGTAACTACTGTGGCAGTGTGTGCTTTTTGAGACCAAAAATAATTTTTGCTTTTGCCAATGTTTGTTATAATGGTGAGGGCCCGGCAGCTCCCACACCAATAAGGTTTTACAAAAACCATGCCAAAACAAGTCACACATTGACAAAACTAAAAAGCTGACCACCAATTTCAGACCCATTGGCTTTGCCAATGCTTGTTTATTTTTGTTTCCCATAATCGTATTGAAGCTGGTTACACTGATTTTCCATTATGAATATTTTTGGGAAATACTAGCATGCATCAACACATGTTACTAAATGATGCTGCAAAGAAATAGTACCTGAAATTTTACAGTAGTTTAGCGAATTTCTTTTTCCTGCTTTCATGTTTTTTATGAACATTTTATTTTGAAAGCAAAGAATCCTCAATCTGGCTTTCAAGCTTCTGCAAATATTTGCATCAAATCAGAGAGCATTCTGGGAGCACTATACACAGCCTCATATTGCTAAACTTTGAAAACGTGTGTACACATTTTTATATTGGAACCACTGTCAGTAGGTCAGTGAGAGCTTACATTTACTTAGAGCGCTCACCCTAATAATAAAGGCTTTCAATTAATGAACCATAAATACAACTTTGAACAGCATTAACATATGGGCAAAAATATTACCTTAACTGCAGACAGTGCCCTTCCCTGATCCATAATGTGGTACTGCAAACTGGCAGCCAAAGGGTTTGTGCTGCAGGGGGGTTGGGCCTACTTGTCCCAAGGACAAAATACACATGAAAACTTGTTGCCCTTGACCCCAAACAATATGTCCTGGGCGTTGGGCTATAGGAATTCCACATCCCTTTAGACCTACCTCATTCAATCAATCAATACTTTATTTCGGTCATGCGACCATTAAAGTGCATAGCAACCTTGATAAAACGTCATTAATATACAGAATAATAAATACATACAGTATGTAAACATATATCGACCAGAGATAAATACAAAATACCAAGTTCAGTAGAATAATAAAGCTGTCATATACAATGGCCCTGTAACAGTCAGTGAGCTCGAGCCAACTTGTACCTTCACATTTCGGATCCACGTGATCAATGTGCATCAAAAGTTGACTGTTTCAACATTATTAAGATTCTGTCACTTAATTTACAACATACATGATAAATGTATAATGGAGTCCAAGGAAAGACATAGCCCAAATTATGCACCCATAACAACAATACAAAACCTCCTTTGGATAAAACATTAATAATAGACTGTCATGTACGGCAGAATGCTGGATACCTCAATATTATCATAATACCATTCAATTTATCTAACCTTGATTACAGCTCATAACCATAAAGTGCTAAATGTCTCAGATCGTCAAGTGATCCTAGGTAGCAATTACTGCGGTGGCAATCATTTAAGCCTGGCTATACTTGCAATTCGATTAAGGCTGAAACCTCTCGGGCAACCTGGGACATGAACGTCTGGCGTCTGAACCAGACACTCATCAAAAACCTGCTTACAGCAAATACAATAAATGCTGTAGTGTCAGATTTTAATGTCCTCAGTGCCACCCTATAACGTCTGATTCCCAGTCTACAACAGACCGGGTGAATCCAGTTCATAGCCACAGGCTGGGCAAATATCTGTATTTGTTACCCATACATTGAATGACCTTAGGGGCAAACACCCTAATCTGAATCTCACATAGAGACTTTTCGCCAAAAGTGGTGAGATCAGGTCATAAAAAAGCTCAAACTCAGTAAAGGGTTTGAAACTTAAAAACTCAGGGGCAGATTTACAAGAAAGTGACGCATCTGTACAGATGCGTCACTTTCCCTGCGCCACCCTTAGAAACCCTTGCGCCACCATTGATGCGCCGTATTTACAATACAGCGCACTATGGCGCAAGGATTGACAGATGCGTCAGAAATTCTGTCGCATCTGTTGGCGGAAAAGTCACGCATTGCTGGAGTCGTGTCGCAAGCACGACGCAACTCCAGCAATGCGTGTTGAGGCCTATTCCCACTACACTGCGTCACTACTTACGCCTGCTTCAAGCAGGCGTAAGGTTTTGACGCAGTGGCGTCCTAAAAGTGGCGCAGTGAAATCTTGTAGATTTCACTGAATCACTTTTACGAGGCCTTCCTGCGTGGGAACGCCCACCCTGCATACATTATACCTGACGCAGGTATAATGTGACGCAGGGCTTTACAACGTGACGCATCTCCCTAGATGCGTCACGTTGTAAATAGGCCGCATTGTTTGCGCCGCTGTTGCGTCAAAAAAGTGACGCAACTGCAGCGCAAAAGTCACGCAAGGGGCTTGTAAATCTGCCCCAAAGTAGTTAGGTGCCTCGCAGTTCTACTTGCAACATAGCATTCTTCTACAAAAGCACAATACTTAGCCTTCACAGTGGCAATAACATTTTTACTAATGCATCCTGAACAGTCCCACAAGCGAATCAGCCCCAATGATCTGCACCAGAAATTAACATGGCATAGCCAAGGGATCCGTTTAGCACCACTTAAATTTAAGACATCTTTCAAAGATTCACAGTATTCGCCTAGTTTCGGAGTGGACCAGATTCGTAGGCAGTACATCAGTGGTTTTATTGCGGCCATGTCACCAATTCTCTTCAGCCCTAGATCAAAAAACAGCAGAGTCAGCAGAGTGCTGGCTGGGGCAGGGATCAAGGATCTAGCAAATATATTTCCGCTCACCACTAGTTTGTGCAAGTCAGCATGACCCCAAAGGACTGCACCCTATAGGGCAGAATGTTGTGCTTTCATGCGATAAACCTCCAGAGCGGGAGTAATTAACCGGGACAAGGCCTCCTTGCGGAATCGCAGTATAGATTTGGATTTGTAACATAGGGTTAGATAGCTTTTCTCTAGTTGAGGATCCCAGCTCAGGGTTTCGGTTAGCCTTACTCCCAAATAATCAAACTTGGACACCCTCTCAAGGGGTTTACCCGTTATCTTCACTGGTCTAAATTTTCCCTTGTTCTTACCAAATACCATGTATTTTGTCTTCTCCACATTTAATTCCAGGCCCCTAGTTTTACAGAATACCAGAAATTTGTCAATTAGCCTCTGGAGTCCCATAGGGGTCCTGGATATGAGTAATGAGTCGTCAGCGAACAGCAGGATTGGTGTTTGTTTACCGTTTAACATTGGGGAATCATTTTCAGAATCCTGCAGTTCGTTGACAACCTCATTTATATAGAAGGAAAACAGTGTGGGTGCAAGAAAGCAACCTTGGAGTACCCCTCGCCGAATAGGGATCTTAGTAGTCAATGAGCCGGATTTCCCCCATCTAACCTGCGCATAATTTTCCTCATACAGCCTCACAAGTAGATTCACCAGATGTACAGGAGCTCCCAACCCTCTTAAAACTAGCCAAAGTATTTCTCGCAGCACCAGGTCAAAGGCGGCACGAAGATCAACAAAAACTACGTACAATGTTTGCTTTTTTAATTGTACGTATTTCCAAACAAGTAAGATAAACCTGAACACTTGGTCGCGTGTGCTAATTTTGGTGCGGAAGCCTGCTTGATAGGATGACAGAATCTCATTGTCATCCATGCAGGTTAATAATTTGTCCAGGACCTCTCTGGCGAATTGTTTTTGCATGTTGTCTAATAGACTAATCGGTCAATATTTTGATGGGGCGGAAGCATCACCTTTTTTGTTTTTAATTATTATATCTGCCCCTCTCCAGGTCTCAGGTAATTCTCCCCCATCAGCAACTGCATTAGACAGAAAATTTTGGTAAGGAGCCCAAACTGACGGTTCTGACTTATACACATCGCCCGGTATCTTATCAGGCCCAGGGGCTTTCGCAGATTTCATTCTCTCGATAGCCCTAAGAGTATCATCCAGGCTAAAGGAGAGATCTGCCACTGGCGACACCCCCCTTATCTGGTTAGGTTCACATTCAAACAAATTATCAGTACCACCTACAGAGAGGGTAACTTCCCTCTTATCATAAAGTGAAGTGAAATGGTCGACCCACTTCTCGGGTTGAATAAAGTAATCCTGTGTAGTAACCCCTTCAAGACTCCCGTGTGCAATAATATGCCAAAATGTACGGTTGTCATTGCACCTGGCAGTGGCCAGTAAGTCCTGCCAGTTCCTATCAGCCCAATCGCGCTTGGCCTTTTCTAGAGCTGTTTTGTGCCCAATGCGTGATTGGGCAACGGCTATATTGTTGCCCTCCTGGATCGCTAGTTTTAAATTAAGTTTTGTCTGTTTGCACTCATAATTGAACCATGCAAATTTTTTCCTCTCCCTGGGTATCTTCCCAGTGGATTGTGATAAAAACACACCTTTCACCTCCTTGTAGAAGCCCAGATGGGCAGTTATTGTTTGATAGGCAATAATGTAGCTGTATCAAGACTAGAGAAATGGCTCACAAACAGATCGTAGATTTTTGCTTGGCAACTGCTATCATTCTGAATTCTAGGCCAAGAAACACTTCTAAGATTATTGGAAATTAAGGGTTCACCTTGTGTTGTGACGCTACCAGATGCACCCCTGCTGAGGGGAGTACCAGCCATGGAATAAGGAGGGAATTGTGGTCACTATCAAACCGAGCTGTGATCATCATATCATTCACCAAAGGCCTCAATCTAACATCCACCAAGATATAGTCGAGGACACTAAACTAGAGCCTCTCTTAAATGTGCCCTGTCTATTAAGGTCTGAACGGGTCCTTCCATTGCATGCCCTTAGACTCCTCCCCACTACCAGGGACTAAGCTGGGAAGCTACTTTGGTATTACGTGAGCCTCCTGCTTTATTCGTTAGGTTAGGGATTCCCCAAATCTCATCCTCATCCTCAGTTAGAGAATCGAGTAACGTGGAGGGCTCAAACGTTGTATTAAGGCCCTCAGCTACCACCACCCTAGTCTGTGGCTGGTAGACACCTACCAGATCATCTAGCATAGATAAAGTGGGTGAGTCATTCCCTGAAGAAACAGACCTGACATAGACATTAAAAATAGATATAACTAGCCCTGCCGGAAAGGTAGCCTGGATCCCCATTAGGGCCGGTGAGTTGGTTTGCAGCTGTTTGTGAGTGCACACAATAGAGGTTTTTTTACAAAAATCACTAGACCACCGCTTGCCCTCCCTGTATTACTTGGGGCTAGAACCTCGATACTATATGTAGTGTACCCGCTAATAAATACCCTCTCAGTAGCCCAGGTCTCCTGGAAAATACAGATATTGTTTTCATTTATAAACGTAAGCCACCCAGGATCGGAGAGTTTAGGGTAAATCACTGCTATATTCCAAGATATAATAGACAAACAAGAATTCAAAGAAGAACTTCCTCCTCAGTACTAATATGGACTTCGACTTCTGATTTGTCAGGAACAACACAATTAAAATCAATGGTACAAACTCCCCGCTTAGCATTGTTTAACTACCCACAATGTGCAAGTGCCCAATATCAAAAATAATGTCTTGGTTGTAAACATTCGCCATTCAGGGGGAAATGACTGCAGCCACACCATTATCACTACAACCGGAGGTCCCCGCTCATTTGTCGGGATCAAATGCAACAGCTAGATTATTTGTAGTATTACGTGAGGGTAGAATGCTTGTAGGCCCAGGCCTTGTCCGAACGACTAAGCCCTCAGGTGTTACAAAAGTTGGAACGGAAGCGGTTCTGGAACATGCCCCAAGTCAGTCCACATCCTTCAGAGGAGACACCTGTCTTTCTCCCTGATAAACCCCAGTGGGCAGGTCACGTCCTTGACTACTATATTTAAACTGTATGCTTGAATTGTTGGGTGGGCAGTACCTAGCATCAAGTGCAACCAAATGGTTCCCAATCCTCCCATCCCTTAAGGACAGCTCAATGGCATCATAGAGTGGATTTGCTGTTGGACATCTCCGTGCACTAAGGATATCTTCTCAAATCAAAGAGCAGCACTCTCTGACATACTAATCCAGTGCGTTACCTTGTTAATGAGTGAATCATGATTACCAAATGATGAATTGGGTTTCGGGAAATTCAGTTCACAACAGGATTATACATCGCTGGGTTCTTCCTGTTTTGGTATATATTGGACCTATCACTCCACCCCCCTATGCCCCCATCTGGCCTCTCTATCCCACTTTCATAAGAGTGAAATAATGGCCTAATATAGCCTTGATGAGTAGGATTAGGTTTAATCATACACCCAGGAACGTTCAGAGGGCTAGGACCTCTCTCACTGGATTGGTAACCAAAATACGCAGTATTAGGAGGGGGTTGGTGCTTTTGAACCACAGGCATGCTAACCAAAGGTAGAGGTGGTGGCGGTGGTAGTGTCTGACCAATGACCTTTATAGAAGTTTCCCTGGAATATACATTTTTTGGTGGCTGGAGTTGTTTTACTATTGTTATCAACTGACTAATAATGGTTTTTAACTCGTTCACCTCCACCTTGAGTTCCATTATCAAAGGAATACAATCAGTGGCAGAAGGTATAGAAACGACTGTTGGACTAGTAGCTGGACAGCTAATACTAGAATTCAGTGCTGATACATCATCTGTTAATTTGAGTAAAGGTTGAAACCGATTCTTGCATAAAACAAAAACAACAACAACAACAACATTGTGAACATAAGTGGAATTCTGGGTTGACACCGATCCGTGCCTGCCAATGTGGGAGATTCCCTCATAGACACTGCTACAGATGGTTCAATGGTAGCAGGGTTTAGCAACTCCTCATATTCCCCCAAGAGGTCATCGATTCGAACTATAACACATTTACCCCCGCCTTTTTTGACTCATTTCTTTTGACCTTCTTCGTTTTCCCGGAGCCATTTGCACCCTCCCCTGCCTTCCTTTTACCCATAGTACTTATGGTAACGTAGCTACCTTCTAATATGTCTCAAATTTGACCACTTTCAAATGAACAAAGTAGTGGACAGTTCCAGGAAGCCTTTTGCGGGCTGTTTTCTCAGGACTAACTGGTCATCTGTACTATTAATAACAATACAGGTCTTGCAGGAGTCACAATCCTAGCCCCGCGGTTACGCAGTGGCCCCGCTGGCTATAGCTGCACAGAAAAGCTCATGAAGGAGCATCGGAGTCACCAATGCAGTACCTTGTCTGAGGGACTTTAGGTGGGGGGTCGAGCCCTGCTTCTTCCTGGCACTGACAGGTGCAGGACGGGCCCGCCCTTGTCCCAAGCTTCGCCCGGGTGCTACCCACACGCGTCCCACGCCGCAGGACCCGCGCCGGTAATTTAAGCACCTCCGAGTGCGGAGGTGATCCAGCAGAAGGCTGGTGAGTCTAGGAGATGTAGTCCTCTCCCCAGCATGGTCTCCTCATTAATTGCGGGTTTCCCGCACCACAGGACCCATGTCGGTAATTTAAGCGCCTCCGGGTGCGGCAGTGATGCAGTAGAAGGCTGGGGAGTCTGGGAGATGGAGTCCTCTACCCAGCACGGTCTACTCAGTAATTGCGGGCTTCACACATTTTGTGATTCCCAGTGGATTGCAAATAGACTTACCTCATTCATTTTCATGAGGTAGCTCTCGGTTTGCCACCCACTGGGAATTGCAAAAATCACAGGGATGTTGGCTTGCTGGGGTCAGAAGACCACCATGTCTGTGATTGCTTTTCAATAAAGCAATTTTTTTTAAAATGCAGCCCGTTTTCCCTAAAGGAAAACTGGATGCTTTTCAAAAACAAAGATGAAAAGTTTTCTTTTCATTTTCTCAGAGTAGGCAGTGGTCCGTGGGGCCACTGCCTTCTCTTAAAAAATGTTTTAACAAACATTCTCAAAGGGGGAGGGGTCTCTTGGGAACCCCTTCCCATTTGCAAATGGGTTACCACCTACTTGAAGTAGGTGGTAAAATGCAAATGTTTTGCAACCGCATTTCAGTCACAAAACATTCACACATACCACTGCAATTCAGTATTAGGGAGTAACGCCCTAAACATGCCCCTTCCTAATACCGAATCGCAACCCAATTTTCAATCCGGTAATATGTTACCGAAGAACAAATAGGCCTTTGTACATTAAACAATGATTTTTTGCAGTCACAAATGGCCCGTTTCTGCGAATTGGGCTGTTTGCGACTTCAAAAAAGCTTTGTACATCTGGCCCAAATCCCGGCTGATCCAAAACAAAGAAGCCTTATTTCGGGCATGCATAATATCGAAATAGATTATTTTTCTGAACAAAATATCCAGCAGACTACCTGTCTGGAATTTGGAACAATGAATGACTTAGAGAAACCTTCTATACCAAAAGTTAATTTCATTCTGTTCAGTAATTGGCAATTCCAATTGAATAAGACAGGCGCAAACAGAAATTATTTAATACAAAATGGAACCTATACCAAATCAGGCCTCTACTGGAGGCTTAACCTTATGGCCATATGATTCCTGCACCTGTATGTGTTGTTTTCTTTACAACACTGCTGGACCTAAAGGAAAACTGGATGCTTTTCAAAAACAAAGATGAAAAGTTTTCTTTTCATTTTCTCAGAGTAGGCAGTGGTCCGTGGGACCACTGCCTTCTCTTAAAAAATGTTTTAACAAACATTCTCAAAGGGAAGGGGTCTCTTGGGAACCCCTTCCCATTTGCAAATGGGTTACCACCTACTTGAAGTAGGTGGTAAAATGCAAATGTTTTGCAACCGCATTTCAGTCACAAAACATTCACACATACCACTGCAATTCAGTATTAGGGAGTAACGCCCTAAACATGCCCCTTCCTAATACCGAATCGCAACCCAATTTTCAATCCGGTAATATGTTACCGAAGAACAAATAGGCCTTTGTACATTAAACAATGATTTTTTGCAGTCACAAATGGCCCGTTTCTGCGAATTGGGCTGTTTGCGACTTCAAAAAAGCTTTGTACATCTGGCCCAAATCCCGGCTGATCCAAAGCAAAGAAGCCTTATTTCGGGCATGCATAATATCAAAATAGATTATTTTTCTGAACAAAATATCCAGCAGACTACCTGTCTGGAATTTGGAACAATGAATGACTTAGAGAAACCTTCTATACCAAAAGTTAATTTCATTCTGTTCAGTAATTGGCAATTCCAAATGAATATGACAGGCGCAAACAGAAATTATTTAATACAAAATGGAACCTATACCAAATCAGGCCTCTACTGGAGGCTTAACCTTATGGCAATATGATTCTGACACCTGTATGTGTTGTTTTCTTTACAACACTGCTGGACCTAAAACTAATTGTCCTGATCCACATTTAAACACACAGACACCTGTAGTAGTTACCAACATTTAATGTAGGTAAGCTATGCCAGTGATGGCTGGAACAAAGTCTTTCACCTGTAAAAACATTTTTCCTTAATTAATGAAAAAATGGCTTTTTCTGACTTTCCTCTGGGACCACGTCCTAAAAGAAATAAAATATTCCTGGCTACAGGAATATATACCATTTTTAATAAATTGAACAAATATTTAGAGAAAGAAGCTGCAGAAAGGATTAGGCAAATAGATCAAGAAAACCTGCAAACAGTTTTTAAAGGTATTGACAACGGAATGCATATGCTTTCTAAAAGAGTGTACTCATTAAATCACATTCTGTCCTCAGCCTTAGACCTCATAAAAGAGGTTTGTTACCACACAGGCAGGCTCAATTAAGAGTGATTATACCATTAAATTGGGCATTAGAAACACTCAGATCTTGTTTTGTGCCTTTGCAACTTCTCAATGAATCAGCATTGTTTGAACTATATAATTTGATACTTAACCAGAAAACAATGGCAAAGAAAGAATCCACATACACACTATTGAGTATAGAACAAATGTAGGATGCACCCTTTACAGTTAGTAACACCCCACCTATTACCTGGTTAATACACAATATAATTTCTTTACCCATTACAACTTTTCATTTTCACGACTGCCGGAAATATAACTCCATTGGCTGGTATGAAACTATGCACAATTCACAACTGTTCCATTCATGGAAGTCACCTTTTTCCTACATATATCTCAATGAAAATGAAGATGACCCTGTGTATATTAGTGCAGCGAATTGCAGGTATCCCCTAGGACACTCTTTTCTGTGTGATACTACATCGTTGCATGGAATGAGTAGCACTTTGATGCTCAGATGGAGTTGTGCTTTACCTTTTTCCTCCACTGCATCCAGTCCCACACGTCATGAACTCCTGAATAACAGTTCTCAATTATTCCTAACACATCTTACTTGCTGTGGGTTGGAACCTGGCCTGCCATACCTGGTAACTGTTTCAGAAACAATACTGTGTTGTGGAAGAACATTGTACCCGCCACCTCGAAATATAATATGGAACATCCCTTGGTCTAGTATAGATATGAAATCTATGCGTTTTGATGATCTAAAAAGCTAGTGTCTGTTTTATTTGAAAAAAAGTCCCTTTGGCTTCTGCAGCTGAAACCTATAATCTGCAGACAGCAAGAACTGCTTCAGAAATTCAGAGGCTGTTACAGACGCAATACCCAACACACTTTGCCGATATCGTGCAAACGATATTTAACTTGTCTATGATGACTGGTATTGTGCATCTTTTTAAGAACATTGCGTCTGGTGACTGGATTTACAGCAGTATTTGGACTGATTCCATACATTTTCCGCTCTTTGTTTTCTAGTCTTTTTGGAGGATTCTCGACCATCCTACTGCTAATCGGCTGTGGTATCATCATCTTTCTCCTATTACGACAAGAAAATCAACAACATGGAGCACAGGTATCCAGCTAAACAAAGATGCAGAGAGACTCTAGCACATTATATGGGACATGCTTGGATATCTAATCTTAGTGAGCACTGGATGCTATCAGTTCGCAAAATGGGCGCTACACAAGTAAAACCTGTGTTCTGGTGCATAAACTGTTTGACTGAAATCTTCTTGGACTAACAGCTGGAGCAGCCCCAGTGGCTTATCTTGCTATGGAAGCAATCATTCAACCGACACATGAGTACCAGACATAATGCCAAGCAATGCATCTGTCCCTTCTACAGGCTACAACCTATGACAGAGCAATATTTCCAGTGGCACTTTCAACGCAACTCTTGAATAGCTTGATTCAGTGTTGTTCTTTGAGCCTCCCAAAGAGGTGCTGCAATCATCACAGAGTGCCTCAGACGAGCAACCAATTGCTAGTCCATATACTTGTGCAGGATCATGACTATTCTACAATGACCACACATATGCTGTGTGAAATGTCCTCTGATGAGGAATTACATCAGCATATGAGCCTTTTTTAATTACACAAATTTATCAGCGATACCACCGCAACCATGAGCTATAAACCAGGAGAATTTTCAAACAAGACCCTCTTTTAATTTTTGCTTTTCTCTTTTATGCCACAAATTTTTAATCTGACCAATTCCATAAGATCACTGGTATGTTTAATTGGCAACACACATTCCTCTTTAGGAAACATTTTCGAGAGATCGTATATATATATATATATATATATATATATATATATATATATATATATATACATTGGCATGCACCAGCACTTTTTATTAACAACAGCAATACAATTTTGAAATGTTGAGGTACAAATGTGTTTTCAGACAGCTATTTCAGGATCCAACTGATTGAGATCTGCAATGATCACAGTTGATAAATTGCACTTGCATGATATTAACCCTGTGTCTTGAATGGCGTCCTAATTTGAAATATGTACCTCTCTTAAGTTCATTATTGTAGCAGAACAGGCGTAAAAAAATGTTTCATATCTATATGTAAACAACCTCTCGTTTTTCTTTAAGTAAGTGCATTGGCTTTCCTTTTAAATATTTTGATTGATTTTTAAGGTATTTATATTCAATAAGCCAGCATTTTCTTATCTGTTTTTAAGACTGTGAAGTTGGTGCGCAATCTATGACTTGTTTGAATTTGACTCTTCTATGTCTATGATTGTACCATGTGTTTGGTCACGAGTTATTGCACTAGCACTTAGGAGGCACTCCGCATGCGTGTTATGTGAACAAGGCCTTCTGTGGGCCGAAACGCGTCATGGCGGTGGTGCAGGGCATTTAATAAATCCTGTGCACTGAATTTATGGGTCCGCGTTCGTCTGTTTTCCTGACAGTTGGATGTTGTGAGGCGAAGTCTGCGATATATATATATATATATATATATATATATATATATATATATATATATATAATCTGATCACCAATTGCAAACAGTGCAAGGCTTCAATGTATTCATGTTTCACTTTGCCCATCATGGATTTGGTAACCATGTTCATGATTTATGAACCACATTAATATTGTATGCTATTATATATTTTATATATCATATTTTATATGTATTGTATTTTAGATACAACGGGGCTTATTTACAAGCCCCTTGCGCCACCCGTACGTCATTTTTCCCATGTTAAAAGTGACGCAAAAGTGGCGCAAGGGGCTTGTAAATAAGTCCCAACATGTCTTATAAAACTGAGACCATAGATTTCCCTACACATTAGCTAAATTCCACATGTTAGAGACGCCCCCATGATGTTACGTTCAGACATATAAGCCAGGGATGATGTAAGTCCTAAGGTCCAACTCCATTTTTTGAGTAGGCCCGACTCCATCTTGGGTACTGTAAGTGGCCATCTTTTCCGATTTATACAGAATCATTGTCATGCCTGCCATTGACGCAGATGTCGTCTGACCTTATCTTTCTAAGAACTGTGAAAGTGTCAAGTCATTCGGCTAGTGACATGGATATAACATGTCAAGGTCAAATAAGAACAAATACAAATTGCCAAAATAATGTAGTCTGAATACCTTGTATGTTCTTAAGGAAACATCTGGGACGCACACCTTGATGCACATAGTCTAGGTCAGACATTCCTAAAGTTATGGCAGAAATTCCAATCTCTGATAAGATGTAGTATATATGGGTTGTCACTTGACCACTTGTCAGGAGAGGTCCTTAGCCCAGATTATCGCATGAGATTCTACCAGAGATGGTCTCACCTACTACCAGCGCTCTTCGAAGATACTGCATCTCGCCTGATGCTGATAGAGCAGAGTCACTGAGGAAAGACGCTACCACAGCACGTGTTTGCCCTTCGCAGGGAACACTGCCTTCACATCTCCACTGATAACAACAGCTCTTGCTGTCAACAAGGTATGCAGTGTGATGCATCTCACTAAGAAACTTTAGACTGCAAGTTGCTCTACTCTCTATGGTCTCGCAGTGTAGCACATAGAAGTAGGTTTTAGGGTGTTAGGTTTAGATGACATTTGAACTATGTTAGAAATGTTAATTTTATTCTCCTTGTTCACAATGTGCCATCTTGCTATTTTAATGATATCCTGTGTAGTTATTTTAGATTTGCTGAGAAACAGGTTTCCCTTGTTGTAATAAATGCTTTTAGTTAAGTGCCTATTCTTCTTAGTGCAATGTGTGTGTGTTATACTGTGAATAATGAAATAGGTTTATTTCTGTTACCAAGGCACCTCTGATCCCGTAACAGGGATTGTTACAAACCCAAAAGCAATAACTCTACTTCAACAATGTATTGGGTGGAGTTCGGCGGGGCTACAATAACCTGTATTTCAAATTCATCACTGGTGCATTGAATCAAGTTCACCTATGTCTCCCATGGATGGGAAAGCAAACCTTGTAGAACTATGCCAAAGTCATAGCTTACGCAACAACATATCCTGCTAATGAATTTAGCATTTTGAATTAATTGAAATAGTTCACAATTAAGACCTCTTTTCTCTGCAATGTGAGCTATGAAACCACTGGGAAATATTCAATAAGAAGGCTTCAGAATCTAAAGGGTCCCCAATGTGAAGTTATAGTTAGGTTAGAGTTTACAAATGAAAAGCATTTTTTGTTTATTGAATACTTTTGGTGCCCTTTGACGAATCAGCAGAAAAAATTCATCCAATTTGGCTTCTTCATGGAAGTTTTCATGCCGATCCATCAAGCGGGGGTCAAGAAAAAGGGGTGGTGGGGATCCAAAAGTACGATTTCCTGTGTTAATACCCATAAGAATGTTTGTTCTCCAATACAGAAAAAAACAGCTGATACGAATTACACCAAATTTGACACACCGTTAGAACTTTACTCAGAAAGCTTGCTTTTTGTAAATCCATTCAGCTGTTTTCCAGTAGCCAGCATTTAAAAAGGTACTTTGTGGGCGTGGGGGGTTAAAACTGGTAAACAGTTAGAGATATCTAGACAGCTGGCGTCCACATATCTCTGATTGGTCCATAAAATGTGGATGGGTGGACCGTGATTGGCTGGCCTCAACATGGAAAATATTATGTGACAGCCATTACAGAACTTGGGGACTTGGTCTCTGAGTCCTCTAAAAAAATATCAAAGGCCACAAGGTCAGGGTAGGTACAAGTAAGGGTGGGTCAAAAAAAAAAATATATATATATATATAAATATATATATATATATGTGTATATATATATATATTTATATATATATATATATATATCATTTCCAAACCTCTCCTACAACAAAGAGGCAGCAGCACTCCGCAACATTTAATCCTTTAATCAGTCAGTTCAGCAGTCCTAATATATTTCGGTCACCATTGACCTTCTTCAGAGGTAAGCCAATAACATCGCTTGAGGGGCAAAGATAAAACAACAAGTTAGTTAATCACCAGTCTTTAAAGTAATCGCCCCCTGGTGGGCGCCCAGATGGGTTGAGAGTGCATTCTGGTACTTGCTGTTTTGTGTCCCTCCAATTACAGTCCTCCAGTGGACGATGTCAGATTTTAGTTTAATTTCAGGTAAAGTTGCGTCTTAAACAAGCCCACTTTCAAGGCGAGTAAGATCCATGCCGAAGCCAATCTTCGGCGGCGCCGTTACCCTTCCGCTTTCATGAGCTCCCAAAAAGGTTCACTTTCGGGCAAATTCAGCGCTCTTGCTGGCGGTGCTTGCTGACGGCTGAACCACGCCGTATAACATCATTTCCAAACCTCTCCTACAACAAAGAGGCAGCAGCACTCCGCAACATTTAATCCTTTAATCAGTCAGCTCAGCAGTCCTAATATATTTCGGTCACCATTGACCTTCTTCAGAGGTAAGCCAATAACATCGCTTGAGGGGCAAAGATAAAACAACAAGTTAGTTAATCACCAGTCTTTATAGTAATCGCGCCCTGGTGGGCGCCCAGATGGGTTGAGAGTGCATTCTGGTACTTGCTGTTTTGTGTCCCTCCAATTACAGTCCTCCAGTGGACGATGTCAGATTTTAGTTTAATTTCAGGTAAAGTTGCGTCTTAAACAAGCCCACTTTCAAGGCGAGTAAGATCCATGCCGAAGCCAATATTCGGCGGCGCCGTTACCCTTCCGCTTTCACGAGCTCCCAAAAAGGTTCACTTTCGGGCAAATTCAGCGCTCTTGCTGGCGGTGCTTGCTGACGGCTGAACCACGCCGTATAACATCATTTCCAAACCTCTCCTACAACAAAGAGGCAGCAGCACTCCGCAACATTTAATCCTTTAATCAGTCAGCTCAGCAGTCCTAATATATTTCGGTCACCGATATCGCAGTACCAGCACCTGGTACCGATTATTTTTTTTTTTTAAATTAAGTGTCTAGTCACAGGACAGACCCTACGGCACTGCCATTGTGGAGGCCGTAGGCTGTGCACAGTGGGATATGGATGCAAGGCCAACCTATTGCTGAATTCGGCTGAAATCAGTGTGCAACAGGGGGTTTGTGTCTGGGTGGGGGAAGGTTTGGCACCAGCGGGGGCATTGGGTGCCCGTCGAGAGTTGGGTGCCTGTGGACAGATGGGTGCTTAGCCTGACCGAAAGCCCGCCCTGCGGCCAACCCACGCTATGTGCTGCTGAAGACTGTCAAGTACAGTGGGAGAGTTGGGCACCTGGGGGGATGAGTATAGGGCTTGGCCAGAGACCAGGTCCTTCGTCCAACCCCTGTGGTGCACGGCCAGGGGTGAGCAAGGAAACCTATTTTTCCAGTACGCAAATCTCTATTGGAACATATTGGGGCAATAAGAAATATGGACGTTACTTACGCTGTTGTGAGACGTTTCAAAAAGGTACACAATCGAAATCCTGATTTGTAGCAGTTTTAGGGAATCGATAGGGTGGAGCAGAATGAGAGAGGTAGAAATAGAGAAAAGGCATTAAGATGCTTAGAATGCAGATACATTATGGAACTCAACACTAAACATCCTATGACTTAATCTGGATGAGGTGTTACCGGTATTTCTGTAATGAACTGTGTGGGATTTGAAAACTTGATGAACTCCAATGATATGAAAGGAGAAAAGCTCATCATCATTCATTCAAATTGTCCCTGTGGTTTTTTCCCTACCCCGCCCTTCTTTGCCCCTTTCCTTTATCTCTCCTCTTCTCACTCCTTTGCTATGACATGAACATCTATAGTAGGCAGATCTGCTAGCAGTTATGATGACTGATGACAATATTAGCTAGCATGGACTATATTGGATTGAGGATGTGGCCATAAATGTAAGAATTTTTAGGTTGTAATTGAACACATACTGAAGATTACTAACGCATGTTTGTTGTATGATCATTATAGCAACCACACACAAAGGAACCCACTGAGTATGAAGTGAAAGGCCATTACCTATATTAGTATAGATTTTTATAGTGTAAGATAACACCACTTATATTGATTTTAATCAGTACTTATGAATTTGGATGGGACAGCACTGAGGGTATGTTGATAGGTACCACTAAAGATTTGAGATTGCATCATGGATACCCATTTAGGGTGAAATGTCTAGAATATGTGTAGAGAACTTGATTGCAACCCTTGATGTATTAACCCTCTTGGGTATGACGGATAATCGGTAATCAGATCTGAAAAAATAATACAATTACCATCCATGAAGTAAGGGAACATGGCTGTCAAACTGTCCTTATGCGATGCAGCTGCCACACAAGCTTCGCTTTTCGCCTATTACTTTTAAACTACACTTGAGCAGATTTTTTATATGCACTTTAGTATTACGTCAGGTTCTAAGATTTAATGAGGTTCCTGGAACATGGCTAGAATCAGATTTTGAATGCCTTGTTTGTTGATGCTAAATGTGACACAAGCTGAAAATTATAGTAACAGATTATGATTGTTTGAGATATGATGGCGCATTGTGGGCATTTACAGGGATTAATTAAATTGAATTGTATGGATAAACAATTTTCCGGACATGATGTAAGAAGGGTTAGATGAAATTTTGATGACATTTTCTAAAATTGAATCATGTCACAATAATTATTAAGCATCATGACGTACATATCTTAAGCAGAGAGTATAGTTTTTATTTCTACGTACTTAAGAGTATTTGTTTTTGGGGGACATTGGGCACGTCATTGTTTTCAAAAAGGCAGAACGGCAAAATGCAGAATTTGGAGGAATATATTTTGCCGGAAGATGTGGGTTTCACTTTTTACTGAGTGAGGTTATGATAGAAATGTACGTGTACACACACACACACACGCACACACACACACACACACACACACACACACACACACACACACACTCTCTCACACTCACACACACCCCCACCCCCTGTGGACAGGAAAATGGTATGACTTTCGACATACTACTGATTTCAAATAACTTCTTACACCTTTAACTATCATGCAGTGTTTATATTTACCTATTGCTTTCGTTGGGTGTTCTGCTTGAGGGTGGCTAAAGTGTAAGTTCTGCCTTGCAATTTCTTCCGGACCGATGATTTTATTTTCTTTCTTGGCTGAAGCCCACCCATGTTCTTGACGTCCAATTTCTAGTCCATTAAAATTATTCTGACACTTTATATCCCGGCACTAAGATGATAGAAACAGTTAACATTACATAATGACATGACTTAAACAGTGTTTTTAGAATTTACAAACCAGTCAATCATGTGTTGGAATGTCTGGGTTACTTGGGTTAATCCCCATTAACCCTAACATGGCTTACTTTGAAGCCCTGGGATTCATTTTGAGAAAACCCTTTACTATACAGGTGGTAGCAGATCTGAAGAAACCACACAGTATGTATTGGGATGGAAAAGTCCTCTTTGTGGTAACTGACCTGCAAACTTGCCCTGAGTGCCAGAATTTACTGATGTCTGGATCCCTAATGCTGATTTTTGTTGTCATAGGCAAACATGGATCATGCGTGTGTGCCATGACATAGGCATGTCTCAAGTAATTCAGTCTTGTTGGACCGGGAGGGGTGCCCAAAGTGCTAGCCTCATAGTGGTGGAAGATTATTGCCTTCGCCAGGAGTTAAGCAGCACGAGTGCAGTGGTGGCAGTATACCGTGTAGTGATCAGTAGGAGTGAACAGGTCCTTTTGTGTTTGCTGTATACATTCACTGAGTGTATCTGTGTGCCTGTGGATGGTACACTACATGGAGGGCCCTGGGTTCTATTTTGGGAGACCTAGGCCTGCATGGTGAAACATAGAGTGGAGTTAGAGAGATCACCCCAGAGAGATTTGTGGAATGCTGCATTCCTGTAATCTGGGTGGGACACACACTGGGTAGGGGAGGACCAGGCCTCCTCTGCAAACTTCAAAGGATGTTCTTTGATTCAGTGATAGGTCCCATAGAAGGGGCCAGGGCACAGTTCAGGAAGGAGGGGGCTGATAAGAGAATCATAAAATATAGGGCTCGGGCCCTGGGCTAACCTTTTGACACACATATCACTGTGACTAACATCGAGGTGTGAAATCTAGTCACTCCCATGGCCTGAGTTGTGGGACTGTCGGCTTCAGGGACATCCCTGCTGTGACAGAATGCCTTTCAAGAGGAAAAGGGAACAGAGGAGCATACAATTTAAAAGAAGCAGAACACTAATAAAACAACTTCAAAGACTCAGACCCTAAATCACATTTGGTGTCTGGAAGTGCACTATGAGAAGGGGAGGTTAAGACCCCTAAATATTGTCATCTGCCAAGCAGCCAGGTGGGCTCTATGAGGAGGGGAAGCTCTGCAAGACTTCTGCCTGTGAACAGGACTAGGGTCCAAGGCCTGCTAGTCTCCATGCTGGGTGAGGAGACATCACCCAGGGAATCATAGACCCCTGTGCCGTAGAGCACCAGCACCACCCTGTTTGCCAAGACCAGTGTGCCCTGTGAGGAAGAGGAGAACATTGGTGGGAGCAAGGTCCAGTGGGGAGCACTGTTGAGTGAACTCCCTGTTCGAAGTGTGAGGAAACGGCTGCTGCATGACAGGTCGTTGCCCACGTGCAGGACTGAGTCGAGAACCCTCATATGCCAGGAAAGAGCCGCTGCGTGGTAAGGGCTGAAGCCTTGCACAGTAACTTTGTCATATGTCAGAAGGGCCCACCATGGAAAAGACTGGCGTGCAGTAAGGGCCAAAGTCTGCACAGTAACGCTGCGGTGACCCAATATGGCAGGAAGGGCCGCTGTGGTAAATACTGCGATGCAGTAAGGGCTGAAGCCTTGTTTGGCAGCTGTGCAGCAACCCCGTATGCCAAGAGGGGCTGCCGGGGATTCTTGTGCCGTGTTGATCGTGACAGATCCCAAAAACTGTAAGTGGTGGTGACCCATAGGTCACTGGGAGAAACAAGGACTGCGACTGGTCCAAACCTGTTGAAAAAGTGAGGACACCATGGGAGCATCAGCACCCAAGTTCAGGATCGAGAACCGGAGGATCAGAATCACTCCCCTCCCCATTGGAAGCATGGAGATGCTTACCTCGCAGGAGGAAGTGCAGGAAACCTCCGATCGATGCCGGAGCGCAACTGTGAGGGAGAGAGAGCCTGTCAAGGGCAGCCACTGAGTCTGCAGCCAACTCACTTGATCAGGACCTGAGATGCTGCAAGGGCCCAGGAACAGGGCACACTCCAGGACTCGCCACACTTCAGTCCTACCGGTGCATGTAAGACTTGTTTCAGGCTTATCACGTAGGGGTGGGCGGAATTTGCGTAGTCGCGTTACGCAAATCTCCGCGAAATTGTTAAAAATCTCCGCGAGCACATAGAAATTCCGCGAAGTCGCGGAATTGCTGGTTCCGCCCGTTCGCTATGTGCTTTTGCGTGCTCGCGGGGAAATATATCGCTAACTTGCCCATGCGGTCGCTAACGGGCGCGGCCATCTTGTTTTTCACTTGTCCCGCCCGCTCGCCATAGTTATTTCCTGTTCCGGGTCGCGTATTGCATGCTCCCGCCTGCTCACGATGCTTATTTCCAGTTCCGGGTCGCGTATTGCATGCTCCCGCCCGTTCGCGATAAGTATTTCCTGTTCGGGAATGCGCATTACGTGTTCGCGTCGCTTTTTGCGTGTTCGGGGGGAAATATCGCGCGAACTTGCCCATGCGGTCGCAATGGGCGCGGCCATGTTGTTTTTCACTCTATTGCTATGGTTCTGGGCCTGCTTTTGAATCCTCCCTCTATCTTTTCAATCCTTTGTTTCTGTAAACTTTTTTTTGGTCTTTTTTATTTATTATCTATCTCTCTATTTTCCTGATTCTATATTTTGAGTTTTTTTCTACTTTTGTGTGTTTTTAACTACCTTTTCACACTTTTTCTATTACCTGCTTTTTAATTTCTTTTACTTACTTTTTTTAATGCCTACCTTTTCTTTTCCGCCCCCCGCCTACCCAGAACCATGGCAAAGGGCCACAGCCACAGGGCTCAGAGTCGTAGCCAGAGCCGCAAGGCGGCGCCAAAGAGGGGTGCAGGCACGGGCCTTATTCAGTGAGGCGGAGGTGGCCGCACTGGTTTTGTTTGTTCAGCGCCACCTCCCCTTAACCCTGGCAGCAGGCGGCAGGCCTGGGTCCGGGTACGGGCTCCGGGAGCGTCGGCAGCAGTGGGGCAAGGTGCGTCGGGCAGTGTTTCGCTGCTCTGGTGTCCGGCGCACCAATAATCAGCTGACGCACCGGTGGTCCGATATTCTGGACCGGGAGCAGGACCTGCTGGACCTGCTAGGAGTGGAGGTCCCCGGGCTTGGTGAGTAGCTATTTAATATTACTACTTTGTGTTCTTCTGCTCTGTGTTATATATTGCGAATATTTTTTTTTTCCGAACAGCAAGAATGCTGCTGCTTACATTGCAGGTAAATTACGTTTAAAAATCTGTGATTGTTATGACACAGGCGCTCGGCGCTACTAATCTTACTTGTTTGCAACTTTGCGCTCGCTTGGCCTGATGATTATGTAAGAGTTTACTTTAGAGAACTTAAGTGACGTAATGCTAGAGAGAGTAGTCCTTCCTTTGTCCACCTGCCACTAAGAAGGGATAGTGGTGGATTGATAGGTTTAGTTACTTATTAGTTGGTAATTATTAAGTGGGGTGCGTGACGCATCCTCTGTGACATCATGTGCTGCTGAGTGCTGCTTACCCCAGTCCTTAGTAGCACCTTTTGTAGTTTGTTTACTGAGTGTTAATAGGCTTATATCATCACTAGCAGAACATCAGCAGCAACCAGCCAACAATTTGGTGTATGCAAAAATGTATGCATGTGTCCTCCATCTATGCATTTTTGAGGACTAAAATAAATGGAAATGCAGACTTACTGAACAATTGGCCCGTCTGGATTGGAATAGGTGGGCTAGGTCAGGTGGTAGTTAGGCTTGCTAGACGGTCCATGAATCTCGCAATACTACCAGTTGATCAGATTAGATAGGTCAATTTTATTGCAATTGTTGTTACCAAAAATGTTTTTGGTGCGTATTTGAAAATATTTTATTTATTTCACACCAAACTTTAATTTTTGTCTCTTTCTTTATGAAATCTTACATGATCAGCACCCAGGGGCAAGAAGACGGGGTCACAGGCGGCGGGCCAAGAAGATCTCCAAGATGCCTCCCAGGGACAGGACCGCTCCTCTATCGAGGGCTCTGCTGCTGGCCCCAGTAAGTCCTCCAGTGGTTAATATTAATAATTATATTTCCCAAACTTTTCCTGCACCTTATTTTTTCCGAACTATTATTTCGGTATCCTAATTCTAATTTTTACAAATTCTTCTTTGATCTATACTATCTGTTTCTAAATTCTTGTTATCCCTGCCTCTAACTGCGTCTGCTATGACTCTCTGTACTACTACTATTAGTCTGTCTGTAGCTAAGCTTGCCCAGTTGGCCACTCTTTATTTAAAATAT
This sequence comes from Calotriton arnoldi, assembly GCA_963921515.1. Taxonomy (NCBI): domain Eukaryota; kingdom Metazoa; phylum Chordata; class Amphibia; order Caudata; family Salamandridae; genus Calotriton; species Calotriton arnoldi. Next base: position 1,614,144 of record CAWUFW010002566.1, on the reverse strand, counting down.
TTTAAATAAAACTCAGATTCACCAATAGCTCTAGCCATTGAGTCCAGTCCTTTGGGTTGTCCTCTTCTACTACTTCTAGTCTTCTTAATCTTGAGGCTTTTCTACAATTCCCACCAAGAAAATGCCCAACCACATTTTACAATTTTTGATAGGATAGGACATACTACTACTGTTGTAGGGATTCTGCACATACAGAACTTTGCACAAGAAAATAGGACGTTGGTGATGGGAGGTTGGACCTTCCTCACACCTCAATCAGAAGCCACCACAATCCCCTGACCGACTAGTTATAGTGTCTCATTAGGTCTCCGAAACCCCCCCCCCAAGATACCCAATGAGTAGACAACCCAGAACATAACACTCCCGACCTCTGTCGCGGAAGCAATGCACACCCTTTCGCTCACTCTCAGGTGTAAGTCCACACCAAATACCACCGAGTCTATGTAAGTTCAAAAGGTTTATTTCCAACTGACAAGCTCTGTACGTTGTTCTATAATGCAGCAGCAACAGCAAAATGCATAAGATTAGAACAATAAACATTGTTACACTTAGTTACACATACAACTACAAGTCCATAGAAGCCAAAAGGCGAGATCATGATAACTGAACAGTGGTGGAAGAACCACCCTCCCCTTGGTAGGAATCTAGTTTATATAAAATTATAAATGGAGATCTGAGAATTCTGGGGACCCCTCATCTTAGAAGAACCTAGTATTGGTTACATCATAAGCTCTGCAAAGCTCTGGTTCTTCGTATAAGGGAATCTTCCGTCTGTTAGGAGAAAAATGGTGCGCGTTAGTATAGTGCAAGCATTTCTCAGTCGTGCCAAAAAGTGTAGTATTTTTATGGATAAGCAATATGGACTAACACCAGAACTCCATAACAAAGTGGCTTGTTTTTCGACTTTGTACGCAGCGCTCAGACAGTAGCAGTATGAGCTCATGTGGGCTCAAAGGCGTCTTTCACAACAAGCTGCGAGGTAACTTGCGCAAAAATAAAAGACACAAAGCTAAAATGGTTGCATGGCTCGGGGTAACTTAGCAAATACTAGAATGACCCTAGGGACCATATAACACTACTAGTGTCTACTCTACTACCTGATTTGTACTAGTGATGTATGTTGTATATGTATTATGTATGTATTAACTTTTTTTTCATTCTTGAAAGTGAAAAATAGGGGGAGGTGTATATGGCATCTGAAAAATGTGTAATGTTTTTTCTAGGCGTACTACCGACCACCAGTACAGGGGCCAGCGGCGAAGGTGACGCGGCCGCTGAGGGTGCAGGCGATGCAGCAGTTGTAGGAGGAGCTGCAGGGGGTAAGCCAGCAGCAGTGGCGGGCAGTGGTAAGTTATATTCCTAATACTTACTTATTGACATTACACTCGCTGCAAGGGTGTAATGTATACTGTACAGTTGAGACTTAAGTAAGAAGTTGTTGTGAACGGTTGAAGAAGACACCCTTTACTTAGCATTAGCAACAGCATTAGCGACAGGAGTGTACTGAGTAACCCCAATGGCCTCTTCTATCGGACTTCAACTCAGCTGTGAAAGTTTTATGGAGAAGACTAAAAGTCAGATCAGATGACCTTGATGGATGGGTTGAACGAAAAGGGAAAGAAGGGTGGAAGGAGGAAGGACGGGTGAGATTTTATATTTATGACTGGCAGAGAAGGATACGTGGGATGCATGCATAGGTGTCTGATAGGAATCAGATGCATGGGTGGTGGAATGCCTGAAACTCCTACAAATGTTCAAGGCCGAGGTAGTGGGAGGATAGATACATACCACAAATGTTACGTACTGTGCTTGCTAGTGCTACTGTGCCACTATGTGTAGAATGAATTTGTCTGACTGCTTTGCTAAGAGTATATTTTACAATAGTCTTGTTTTTTCTTCTTGATATAGCTACTCCTTCCAAAGGTAAAGTCGACAGGAAGGAGTTGGCAGCCAAGGCCCGGCGCCGGAAGCTGGAGGCCATACAGGCTGAATACCAGCGGCTGGTGGTTCTAGAGGAGGAGGAGGAGGAGGAGGAGGAGGCGGCAGCAGCTGCAGCCTCCTCCAATGCCCCGGGCCCCAGACACCCCCCTCCAGTGTTACGGCACCACCGCCTGGCAGCCGCCCGCCGCCACACTGCAAGAAGCACTGCTGCCCCCCCCTCTGGATGCAACTGCCGCGAGGTGAAGCGCCGCGTGGCCCACCTAGAGGAGCGCATCCGTGTCCTGGAGAGGCGAGCCCGCTGAGACCCCATTTATTTATTGCCCCTTTTTTATAGCTTATTTTGGTGGGTGGGAATCGGGCGTTGGGTTTTGGACTATTGGACATTTGTTGGACTTTTTCGTTCCGGGACATGGACATTGGTTGGGGTTAGGGAGAGGGGTGGGTCAGGTGTTGTGGGATTTTTTTACATAGTTTATTTTTGTTAGGGTATTAAATTACATATTTAGACTTTATATACGATGTTGTTAATGTTTTGTGGGTGGGGTTACTGTTTTACGTCACACTGTTTCCTTGCTGGTGCAGTGCCACAGCCAGTGTTTGATTTAAATAATTGGCTGAGTTACTAAGACACAAACAGACAGATGCGGTACCCCTCACTGAGGGACTTGTCCTACTAGTACTGTCAGTCTCTCCTCCTAATCTATGCATTCTGCAACTGGACTCAAAGGGGTGTGTGAAATAGAAATAATGAAAAAAATTCCGTTATTAATTATGCCTCCCCCAAACTTCTTCTCTTACCTGTGCTTGATGTTTAACTTGGGCACGGCGATGGGTGCATGGTGATGATGGTTTTCTTTCCCAACATGCCATGGTTGTGGTGGTAGTAGTAGTAGACCCTGGCAGTAGCATTTGCAAAAAAAAGAAAATGAGACAGTCAGTCGCCTGAGAGAGACTGTGGGAGGAGTAGTAGAACGAAGTACAGTACGGAACTTACTGCCAAACAATAATATGCCAAAATACAAGGAAACATAATGGTGGCGGGGATAGCCTAGTACATAGAGTTACAAACTCTAGCTGTGTCGAGTCACTCGACTAGGCCTACAGTACACTCGACACAAGTGTAACCGTTAGTGCTGTTTCGGAGGATGACAACAAATCCAATCTATGCCGGCAATTAATGCTGATGGATTAGGTTCCTTTGGTAAAATAATTCTCGCAATTATACTGCTCATGGGTGGGCAAGCAGAAGAAGATCCTCGCCCTGCCTTGAAAATGAATTTTTGTTGCTTTAGCCACATCCGCCCCAGCAAGCGTGTGATAAATTATTGGTGTACATTTAATTTAGTCACACCTCAATAAGTCACACAGCCCGGGGGAAGAGGGTTAGGGTTTGATGAATGGTTGGGAAGGGGGTTTTGGGAAAGGTTTGACAAAGAAAAACAGTATGCATGGACAACAACAAAACACAATCTTGGCAGACAACCATATCCATAAATCTGTTAAGGGAGAAAAAGGAAATACATGCATGATGATGATAACTTGATGGTTAATGATAGTACTTACTAACTACTACTACTAGACAATTAGACAGTACATGGCAGCAGTATATTATGCAATTTGCCTTGCCTGTCTGCCCTCAGAGAGACCCGAATTACATACAGTTTCTGTTCTGTTGTACCGGCCCGGGCTTAAAGATAGCAAAGAAAAGTCAAAAATAGCTGTAGGGATGAATTGAATTATAAGCAGAGAGCAAACATAACAACAACAACAACACACAGTAGTAATGATTGAAGGCAAAAAATGAATCAAATTTAAAAGATGATGAAAGTTGATACTGTTACTGGATGTTATCCTGGTCAAAATGGGGAGTTGCATCTCGGCATTCGTCTTGGTCCTCCCTTCCATTGACGCTCCGGCCATCAATCTTGGGTGACGCCACTGCCTGCCTGGCAGATGTAGATTCATTGGTAAGGTAAGTAAGAGTTGTTTTTCCCAGTTAGCACAGGGTAAGGGCCGCTGTAATTGCAGATGGGAAAACAAAAGGGATATTGAAAAATCAAGTAGAAAAAAATGCCTAAATTACGGTGGAGTGCAACAAGAACACTTTCAGAGGCGGCATGGATACATCATGTCTACTGTAGTCTGTTTCCAGCATTAACCTCAAACAACAACAGGACAGAGCAGGCCCACAGCACCCGTGACCCATCCTCCATTTAGCGTACCTTTTTTGACAGAGGCAGACAAAGCAGATATACAGCAACATAGCATTTTACAAATTAAGTGACTAAATCAATGCCCCGCTGTCAGTCATTCCACCACACTCGACTCCACCACTACACAGACATGTAGGTCTGCAGTGGTTGTTGTTGACTTGGTTACCTTTTTAATGCACTCATGAAACGCCCTGAGTTATTCCATCAATCATCTCAGATCGTACTGAGTGACTGCGAAGATATTATGTCACTGTGGTCATCATCATGGTGTGTTGTCCAACTCAGTGTGCAGTAGTGTACAGATTGAGTCCCCTTTCCATATTCAAAATGCAATGGATCGGCCTGCAGTAGAAGTATAAAATTGTTATTAAAAAACAAGAATGGAAACAAACATTGCATTGAGTTACTTTTAGTGTGTAGATTAGATAATAGTACACAATGAATTACCTTCATGCACTACAAACAACAACAACACAAATCACTCAGTCAGCGTCCAATGCATGTCATCATTCATTACCTGTTCCTTCTCATCTTCAGTTAATGGGCAGTCTGTATCGGCTCGGAAAGGAGGATAGCTATAGTAGTCATCATCATGTTCCACTTCTTTTGGAGAGACTCAACGAGGCAAGATTTTAGTTTTTCTTCGATTATGCTACATCCAATCATCATCTGGCTTGAGGGCAATAGATTTAGGTCGATTCAGGAGGATGGAGGAGCAGGACTCGGAGGAGTGGACTGAAATGCAGACAGCTGAAACTCATATAAGGCAATAAAATACGAAGACGGTGGTGATGGATTTGTTGTGATTTGAAGTTTCCAAACAGAAAGACAGACACACAAATAGAAGTAAATAAGGGAGAACCACAGTAATAAGTGGAAGCCTAGTTGTCAGGGAAGTATAGCTCGTCCTCAAACTCTGGGGGTTCAACCAGAAGTAGGTAATCAGCATCCAACACGCTACTTCCGTCACCTGAGCCGCTGTCCTCATCTTCCTGCGTTGATTCATGTATTGTGTAATTCGGTGGTATAAATTGCTGATTCATTTTGATCATGGTTAACCTCTCCACGTTTTTGGGTGAGAGACTGGTCCTTTTCACTGTTACAATGGAACCAGCAGCACTGAAAACATGTTCAGAAGAGACACTTGCGACAGGGCAAGCCAGATAGTTTATCGCCAGCCTGCTGAGCACTGGCCATTGGCCCCTTTTGCCATACCAATACCGCAATGGGTTTTGATCAATGTAGACCTCTGTTGGGTCATCCAGGTAGGCCTGGACCATTCGGTCAATGTTCAGGAGTGCTACACTTTGTTCGGCCTCTTTTGTCTTTGCATCAGCACTGGACCTAGCAAGTCCTTGCTGTAAATACCAATCCTGTGCCGTTTGTACTGGGGCTGATGATCCGGTTCTTGCTGTTGTCGATAGTGTTGGTGTTGGTGACAGCTGTGAACCAAATGCACTGCCCACAGGCTCTGAAGTTGAACTTGACGCGGATGCCCTGCTGCAGTACTTGACGTGGGTTTGAGGCCTTTAATTACCAGCCGTTCATTTTCCAATGTACTGGCTGCCTCAGCTATCCAAGTTTTGTACCGGGCAATATCCACTTCTGAAAAAGGGAGTAATGTCTTACTGTGCAGTGCCGATTTGTACCGTGGATCCAGAATTGTGGCACAAATGTAATGTTCTTGTGACAGAATCTTATTTTGCACCCTTGCATTTTCACTTAAGCGACATGATAAGCTCTCCACCAACTCATATGCTTCTTTTGGGATAGCTTGGCCCATAGTACAGTCCTCCTTGCTGACTTCACGTGTGAAGTCCTCGAAAGGAAGAAGCATCTCTGTAAGAGATTTAACTAGGCACCATTGGTCCATCTGAAGGGTCATGCCTTTCACAGTAGCATCCGCCCTTCGCATGACATATTCATTGATTGGTCTGTACTGCTCAAACAGACGGTCAAGCATGTAATACGTTGAGTTCCAACGTGTTGCCACCTCCTGGATGAGTGCTTTGACTGGCATTCTATAGTCACGTTGAATGATCCTCAGCTGCTTCCGGGCTTTAAAAGAATGGCTGAAATGCGTGCATATTCTGCTGCAGGTGGTCAGTAAGTTGCTGACTATGGGTTCTTTTTTCAGAAAGTTTTGAACTATAATGTTAATGCAGTGCGCCAAACACGGGACCCTAAAATAGGCACCAAGCTCCATGGCCTTAAGTATATTACTGCCATTATCCGTGGCAACAAAACCAATGTGAAACCCTCTGGGGCGCAGCCATTCAAAGACCTTGCTTTTAAACTCTTCCAAAATGTTTGCAGCAGTATGAGATTTCTCCATGGCGAACATGGCTACAGTTGCATGTTTCCGAGAAGCATTAAAGATCTCAGCTGTGTCAACAGCACCTACTTCAGATAGCTTTTCTCTAACCCCCACAAAAGAGACCCAGTGTGCAGTGATGCACATGTAATCAGTGGCTTGGCAACTGGTCCACATGTCTGTTGTCAGGTGGATTTTGTGAACAGCACTCTGCTGCAAAGCTTGTCCAACCAATTCCAGCACATCGTGATGTAGTGCTGGAACAGCAACTCGGGCAAAATAGGACCTGCTGGGAACCTTCCATTTAGGGCAGATGGCTGACACAAATTCAAGGAAACCCACCCCTTCCACAAATGAAAAAGGGAGAAGGTGCAGCGCTAACATTTTAGCCAGCTTCGCATTGTACAACCGTGCCGTTGGGTGGTTGCGTTGGTACTGCCCCTCCGACCTAAGCATGGTGTCAATGGTAGGCTGGAATATTTTCCTTTGTGGTGCACCTTTCTTCTTGAACCCAGCTAGGCTCAACGACGCTGCACTTTTGCTCATTGCATTGCCCGGTTGCCTTGGTGTCTCAGGCTGACTCTTAGTACGGTGCCACTGAGATGTTGCTGAGGATGTGGGCGTTACCACTACACTGCTGGGGGTAGGGCTAGAAATGTCTCCCTCTTGTTGACCTTCCACCGCGATCATATCTTCCCCTACTTCTTCATCCCCAACAACAGCAATGGGTCCAGTTTTACTTTTTTCTAAGTGAGGTAGGTGAGCCTCCCACTTGATACTGTGGTGTTTTTTGAGATGACTTGTTTGTCCTCCGGTACCATAGTTTGTACCAAGCTTACCCCGCCTAACAGCCTGCCGACAAATTGAGCATATAGCAATGTTCTCCTCCTTACTGCTAACCGAAAAGAAGTCCCAAACTGGGGAGGAGAACTTTCTGGCGCTGCTAGAGGTGCCACTTTCAATACCAGATGAACTGTAGGGTGTGCCTGGAATTTGACTCTGTGCACTTACATTACCACCACCTACTAAGGTGGTGGTTGAGCTGGATGTAGGTCCCTGCCGGGCCTTTGCAAAGACAAATATGGTCGTGTTGGCGTTACCTGTGTTGGTGGTATCCGTGCTACATCCCTCGCAGCGATTTTGGATAGTCTAATAATGTTGGTCTCCATCTCCGCAGGCCCAGGAGTGATGTTCATGATGACTGGCTCTTCATCATCATCATCATCACCCCTCTCGTCTACATCTACCTCCATAACTCTAAGGCTTTCTGGAACCTTCCTTTTCACTAGCCTTGTCTTGTGGCGTGCATCACTCTCAGGCTGAGCTGGTGGCTTCCAAGTGGCATCTAGATCATCAGAAGCGGGGCTTGAAGAAGAAGTTGATGGACTAACCCTCCTTTTCCTTGCTGGGGGTCTGGAAGACAATGGATCTTCTGGAACAGTGGCTTGCTCCTCTTCGTCTGCAAAAAGCTCGATTTCCTGAACTGCCCCTACTTCAGGTGGAACAACTACTATTGTGGGCTGTGGTTCCAGCTGTGGTTCCGGCTGCGGCTGTGGTTGCGGCTGTGGTTGCGGCTGTGGTTCCGGCTGTGGTTGCGGCTGCGGCTGTGGTTGCGGCTGGGGTTGCGGCTGTGGTTGCGGCCGTGGTTGCGGCTGCGGCTGGGGTTGCGGCTGCGGCTGGGGTTGCGGCTGTGGTTGCGGCTGTGGTTGCCCACTTATCTGCTGAGTTTCCGCCTGCGAGTGCGTGGATTGGGTACTACTTTGCGATAATGACATTTCAACATCACTGGTCGTTAATAGACTGGCTACCTCTGCCACAGTCATGGGCTTGGGCCTAGGTTGCTGGGGTGGGCCCGCTGATGCGGAGGTGCTGCTCCCAGCTTGGTCCCCGCCGGACACCGCTGCTGCAGGCGTAAGTTGTTTTTTTACCAAAAAACACATTGGCCGGCACACCAGTCTTGGCAAGTGCCACTTCCTTCTTCTGTTCCTTCTTCTTCTCATTGGCAACTTTCTTGGTACTGGAGGACCTGGTACCTTTCTTTGGGGCCATCTTCTTCAGATGTCAGCAGGACGCAGGTGCACAAGTTGCAGAGATGTCTGTGGTCACACGTGGACGTGACGCGCAGCAGGACTTCTGCCTGGCAGTACAACGGGTGATGATGATGATGATGACACCTCCTCCTCTGTCTTTTTGTGCACCTAAAAGCAAAGAAGCCAGGAGAAGAACATCAGTGAAATGTTGCATTTGTTGTTGTGGTTCAATTACTAGTAGTACAAACAAACAAATAAAAGATATAAATTAGTGTAGCCATTTGTGAGACTGTCAACAAGGGCTTTCATGGTATACTGTGTACACTGTCAGGAAGGATAGGAAAGAAGAGGAACAACAACAAAAATACAAATGTAATAGAAGTGGACCCTGTTTGGCATTAAATTATTTGCTCATCACATCATTCAGGGAGCTGCAGCTGGCAAAGGGGATGGATGCAAGCAGTAAGCCAAGAGGAAAACCATGCAGGCCTATGGCAAAAAGCACACTGCCTGGCTTCAAAATGGCCGCCAGCCTCATGGCCAGGCCCACAACAACAACAAAAACTGAAGACAGACAATGCAGGCCTATGGCAAAAAGCACACTGCCTGGCTTCAAAATGGCCGCCAGCTTCATGGCCAGGCCCACAACAACAAGAAACTGAAGACAGACAATGCAGGCCTATGGCAAAAGCACACTGCCTGGCTTCAAAATGGCCGCCAGCCTCATGGCCAGGCCCACAACAACAAGAAACTGAAGACAGACAATGCAGGCCTATGGCAAAAAGCACACTGCCTGGCTTCAAAATGGCCGCCAGCCTCATGGCCAGGACCACAACAAGAAGCCTAGGCCACAAAGGAAACACATGCAGGCCTATATGGCAAAAGCAGCACACTTATAACTCCCACCAGAAATGGCTACCAGCCACATGGACACTCACAAATCACAAGCAACAAGCAGGAGGCCTGGAAAACAATGTACTGAAAACAGGCCTATAATAGCCAGGCAAAGGCTGGATGCTAAACCACACTGCTGTCTGCTTTGCCTGTAATGCAATAAAATGCAAAAACGAAAATCCACAGGGCTAAACAAGGCCTGCAGCACACCACACACAACTAAGGCATGTATTTAACACACAGCCCAAAAAACTGAAATACACCCAAAAATACACATTTTGCAATTCAATCCAATGACATCCATGCCCCCTAAATGATAAATTCAACTGAACACACAGAAACAGTTGTTTCATGCACCCCTGACTACCTCTGCGCCTACTGGATGAAAGGCCTGTTGGCAGACTAGGCCACAAGCTTGCAGGACTATGGATAAAAGCACACTACTGGGCTTCAAAATGGCCAGGCCCACAACAACAAGAAACTGAAGACAGACAATGCAGACCTATGGCAAAAAGCACACTGCCTGGCTTCAAAATGGCCACCACCCTCATGGCCAGACCCACAACAACAAGAAACTGAAGACAGACAATGCAGGCCTATGGCAAAAAGCACAATGCCTGGCTTCAAAATGGCCGCCAGCCTCATGGCCAGGCCCACAACAACAAGAAACTGAAGACAGACAATGCAGGCCTATGGCAAAAAGCACACTGCCTGGCTTCAAAATGGCCGCCAGCCTCATGGCCAGGACCACAACAACAAGAAACTGAAGACAGACAATGCAGGCCTATGGCAAAAGCACACTGCCTGGCTTCAAAATGGCCGTCAGCCTCATGGCCAGGACCACAACAACAAGAAACTGAAGACAGACAATGCAGGCCTATGGCAAAAGCACACTGCCTGGCTTCAAAATGGCCGCCAGCCTCATGGCCAGGACCACAACAAGAAGCCTAGGCCACAAAGGAAACACATGCAGGCCTATATGGCAAAAGCAGCACACTTATAACTCCCACCAGAAATGGCTACCAGCCACATGGACACTCCCAAATCACAAGCAACAAGCAGGAGGCCTGGAAAACAATGTTCTGAAAACAGGCCTATAATAGCCAGGCAAAGGTTGCATGCTAAACCACACTGCTTTGCCTGTAATGCAATAAAATGCAAAAACGAAAATCCACAGGGCTAAACAAGGCCTGCAGCACACCACACACAACTAACGCATGTATTTAACACACAGCCCCACAAACTGAAATACACCCAAAAATACACATTTTGCAATTCAATCCAATGCCATCCATGCCCCCTAAATGATGTTTGAAATTAATAAATACATCACACAGCAAAGGAACAGTTGTTTCATCATGTTTCATCATGCACCCACCCATGACTAGCTCTGGGCCTACTAGTGGCTACCCACAACTATTTATTTTTAAAAATGATGAAAAGTACAAAAATTGTAGTTGCTGCTACTGCAATGCCCCAATCAAACAACACCAACTTACTTGTAAAATCTCAAATCCAAAAATCCTCAAATCCAATGATAATGATGCAGCAGACACAAAGAGTGATCCTTCCAGCTCAAATCCAAGTGGAAAATGAACAGGAGATGGACAAAGCACTGGGAGGAGCCTGCTGGACAGGAACAGGAAGTAGGAGACTCTGTGGCACTTCCTCCCTCTCCCCCCAAAAAAATTTGACAAAAAAGGACAGCCAAATATCAATCTGAGTTTTTTTTTCATCCAAATCATCAGTTTATAGAAGGTTTTATGCTGCTCGCGATATTATTCTTCTCCAGATTGAAAATTTTGCGTGTTCGGGATCGCAAGCTTTACCAACATTCCGCCGGATGTCCGATGGCGCGCCCGAATGACGTGTTCGCGATCGCAATCTCTCTCGTGGTGCACGATGGCGCGGCGAATGACGTGTTCGCGATCGCACACTCTCGCGTTGTCCGATGGCGCGGCAAATGACGTGTTCGCGATCGCAAACTCTCGCGGGATCGCGCGGCCGGCTACCGAAATCTCGTGGCGCATGCGAACGGATAGGAAAACCCGTTGGCGAACGCAGGAATCCCGGTAAGTCGCTATCGCGCGCGCTAGAACGCATTTTTAACGCGCGAACAAGAAAATAATTCCGCTACGCCGCGGATCGCGGAATTGTTGGCAATTCCGCGTTCTCCGCGGAACGCGAAATTGCCTAAATTCCGCAAATTCCGCGAGCAAAGCGGAATTTGCTGCCTAGGGTTACTTATCAGCCCTGGGGAGCTGCAGTTCTAGGACACTTTTGACTTTAATGTAAGGATCAGAGTGGACTCTTGAGACACAGACGGCTAATAGGGCATTCCCTGGATTGTGCCAACAGTGAATGGGGAATAACCACTCCCGCCAACATGAAGAGGGAGTGGGACAAGGAACTGAAACACTAGAACCCCAATCTCAAGGGTAATTGTGTTATTGTGAATGTTGCATGCATTTTTCCTTTGTGTAGTTAGCGATGGAAGTAAAGTACTTCTCTTTTTTCATAGAAATTAGTATTTGGCTTGACATTAATTTATTGCTGCTGTGCATTTTGAGTTGTGAGCCTGTGTTCACTAATCTGCATTCACACCTCCCCCCTTAGGTAGCCTTGGACTCCTCCACCACATCTGCCACTGAGAGTGAAGTGCAGAAGGGGTACTTGGCCCAGTTGCTCAGAATCCATAGTGGGCTGGGAAGGGTCGGGCCCCGGGATATCAGGAGTAAAAGGATTTAACCTCCACGGTTGGGCCCAGTAGCCCCTGCGTTCCCTGTGAACCTCTGAAAGGAGCTCTGCCATTATGGTTGATGTTGGAGGGCCTCCAGCACCTGTTTCAAGGCTGTAGAAAGACTGAAGGGACTTGTATCACAGATGGCTCAGACGGTGGTGTCTTGATGCATAAAACTGCTCATAGCCCCTGCAGTGCTCCTCAAATACATGGCAGAAAGGGAGGGGCAAAAACTGGATAATGTCTTGAGCCCTTCACAATTTATTTTCTAGAGTCCTTATTGGAAGGTGACCATTCATACTTTTTCACAGCTGGCTCATAGTCCAGAAGATATTGAACATTAAGCTGAGCAGGGCTGTAGGCTCTTTCAAAGGCCTACACTTAGACTATAACCATAACCTCTTCTTCTTTGTCAAGAATGTGTATATGTAGATGGGCTGATACCTTCAATAGTGACATTGGATCACATATACAGCTTATGGGGGCCTCCAGAGATGGTGGAATATCAATGGTATATTAAAGTCATTGACTGGAATATCAATGCAGCTGTTAATAAGGTTACTGATGGCAGTGGTTGAACTGACAAGTAACTGAATTGGAAAATAACTTGAGTTGCAGGAAGAACAGACGGTATGTTGATGAGTGGGATCATTAAGAGCACTACCTCCAGCAGTGAAGGACCTGATGGGGAACTAGGCAGCTCAAGAGTTGAAAAGACAGTTGGTTCAGGAGCTGCTGACTAGGAGACGGCCAATCGCTCTATAGGTTCCATCACTGCTGAAGAGGTAGTTTTTGAAGGGTTGATGAACAAGCAATCAGAGGTGCTAGTTCTTCTTCATGTAGGTGCAGGTGCAGCTTCTTCATGCAGAGGTGCAGCTACTTCATGCAGAGGTGCAGCTTAAGTTACAAGGCTGTCATCAATTTTAGTTTCTCTGCATCCAACTGAAAGCTGCCTTTTAACAACGGTTTGGGAGAGAAAGGGAGCACTAGAGTGGGACCCTGCTTTGGCTTTGGGAGGACTAGTGATTGCGCTGCTCGGATTGCAAATAAAAGGGAGCATTATAGTAAGTCCCTGCTTCAGCCTCGGGGGGTCTGGTGGGTGCGTGTTGCGATCGGAGCGTTTGGCTTCCCACAAAGCACACAAAAGTGCTGACACACTTAAAAGAAGTTCCAGCAAAGCGGATTAAAACAGTACTTGGGCCACGGGACACTGATTAGAGTTTCTGTGTTGCTGGATTTATGCGCCAAGTGTTCGGATGACTTTTGAAATGTTTTTTCCTTGTAAACAGATGACTTGTCCTTCTAGCGAGAATAAAGTTGCACTTCTTTGGAAAACTCCAATTCAGGGAGCTCCAAATATTTCCTTGTTTGTGCTACCTTCTCTGAAGTGGAAGGAAGACCCATGCAAACGCAACCATCCCCTGACAAGGCAGCATTCACATGAAACAGCGAACATTCCTTTTCTCCTTAAGATATACAAGGCCGGCAAGCCCCCTTTCTTGACCTTAACAGAGTTAGGCCCACATTTTGTGTTAGGCAAAGCTATAACCCCAGGTGTGTGAGGAATAAAGCCCCAGCAAAGTCTGAGTGGCCAAATGTTCCATACCCAGGATTAATGTTTGCAGCAATACTAGGCCCAGTTTTACCGGGTGTTGAAATGCACAGAATAAAACCACTCTACCCTCTCTCATTGTATCTGAGGGAAAGATCCAAGAATCTGAGATGACATATGGAAAAGGATTGTTAAACCAGGGTCTGCATTGTTAATCACAAAAAAACTTAGAATGCCTGAAGCTTGGGGGAGAAGATACTTGCCAGAATCAGCCTTGGTATCTTCCTCTCTAAACTCTAGGCAATACATAAGGATCATCTTTAAAGGGAATGTTTTGCTGATACCAAATTGTGCTTCTTTAAACTTTACAAGCAGAAGAAACACTGTACATGTGGGTCATCAGCATAGATTTTCCTTTGCCCACAGGTAGCACAGATTGTAAATAGAGATCTTTTCTTCTTGAGGGCCATGACTATCATGGTGGCCCAACTCATCTCCCTTTACAATGGATACATGCCTTAGAGAAAAGCCGCAAAACAACTCACTATAGAGTGCAGCTGAAGCTAAGCCTGGTCTTAATCAAGGAGAGGACAAGATAAGACACATTTGCATAGTAATTTCAACTTCTGAAGCGAAAAGAGCATAGCTTTCTATGGACGCTTGTGCTCATAATGATGACATTCAATATATATAGAAAGTTCAAGATTAGGCACAGTGGCCATTGTAAAACAAACATAGGTAAATGCAATAGGTTTCGCCTATATGATTTTTAGGAATTCTTTTGTTGTTGTAAGTTTTAGCTTGGTGAGCAGGTGTAAAACTGATATGGAAAACTAATCTTTGAACAGAGGGTCCTGAATGCCAGAAGGTACAGGTGTGACATGCAAAAGATATGCATGCTCACAGATAGATGTAATGAATATAATAATACCTTACTTCCTGTAGGACACTGTAGGAGAATAATTGATTAGCGTGGGACAATAGAGAGAATACAGAGGTGAGGAGGGAGGACGGGTGGGAAGTGAGTGTGTGTTAGGAGGAAGGAACTGACAGAGGGGGGAGAGATAGGACAGAGATAAAGAAGTGGAAAAAATAGTAAAATACAGTGTATGTGGTACAAAAGAAATAGGGAAAGAAGGGCCTATGTTACGAGGAGAGAGAAAGGGATAAATAACGAGAAAAATAACAATGAATGTGTCATTGTGTAACGCACTGATGCTCATGCAAAGCGCTCTGATACCTTCGGGTCAAGTTTGTGCTATATAAAACTCCGGGAAAAGAAAGGAAAGCACAAGAGAAGGAGGGACTGAGGAAGGGCGCAAGAAGATAAGTAAGGATTTAAGAAAAAAGAAAGGGAGGGTCAGCAAGCAAGTAAAAAATCAAAGAGAAAAGAAATGAGCGAAATCTGAGTGGTGAAAAAGAAAGAACAGAAATGTGGAGTTTTGGATGAATCAAATAAAGGTTTAGGATGTTCTGTTCACAGCACCTACTCTGTGGGCAGGATAGCCGCAACCAAGAAGAGTCACTCGCTAGTGTAGCTACAAACACATTGCAGCAAAACTGGGCTGTCAAGCCAAGCAGAAGATATGGCAAGCAAAGATAAAGGAAAAGCAGATGTTCAGACATCTGAGTCCTCAGCTTGACTGCACAGAAAAGGTATACAAAAAGTTGAGGTATGGGAAAGCACAGGTGCAGTCATTGGAAGTATAAGCAGAAGAGGTGCGCTCTAGAAGAGCTACATTCAACGGAGGTACATAAGCAGCGGTAAAACAAATATAAGTGTCGGGTGCGAGGGGTGCAGCCTCTGGAGGTAGAGACAGTAGGGGTACAACCTAAGCACTGTAGAGGGGCTGGTCGCATAGGTACAAATAGCAGTTGTATAAACAAGCAGAGGCACATGCTATAATGTTACAATGTGCAAAGGTACAGCAAGCAGATGTATAGGCAGCAGTTGCATATCCAAGCAGGTATACATGCAACAAATTTACAGCCCAGTACAGGCACATAAAAGCATATATATAGACTGGGGAGGTACAGAATGCAGGGTTACAAATGAGACAGGAGAAGAGTTACAAGACCCACTGGTGCTGTCAGTAGAGGTACACAGAGGAGGGTACAGCGAAGTAAAGGTAGGCCATGAAGAGGCATTTCCAACCTTCGATATGAGCAGCAGAGTAAATGTAGGTGATTATTAGGTAGCAGAGTTACTGCCTAGCAGAAGTACTACCAGGCATTGATACAGGCAACAGAGGTTCTGTGCATATATGCACAATGAGCACGGTGCAAGGAATACTTACTGACAACATTAGTAATACCGCAAAGCAATAGTTAAAAATACTGTTGATATGGCCATGAGTGGGGTCTCTGCAAGCGCCGGCCTCTGAGTTGCTCGGTTTACAAACAAAAGGGAGCCCTAGAGTGGTTCCCTGCTTCAGTCTCGGGGGGACTGGCGAGTGCACTGCTCGGTTTGCAAACAAAAGGGAGCACTAGAGTGGGTCCCTGCTTCGGCTCCGGGAGAGCTGGTGAGTGCGCTGCTCGGTTTGAAATAAAAGGGAGCCCTATAGTGGGCCCCTGCATCGGCCTCGGGGAGGGGTCTGGTGGGTGCATGTTGCGATTGGAGCGTTTGGCTTCCCACAAAGCACACAGAAGTGCTGACACACTTAAAAGAAGTTCCAGCAAAGCAGATGAAAACAGTACTTGGGCCACGGGACACTGATCAGAGAAACACACGAGGAACAACGGGAAATAGAAACGGAGTAAAAGTAAGTGACAAGCACACACCAATGAAAAGTAAGGGCGGGATGTAAGCCCTTTTTAAGATTTATATTAAATACAATACATTTAATAAGAGAAACCTAAAAAGGTGAGGTAAAAAGTTGTAACATACAACAGAACACCTCCAATTTAAATTATATGACAGTTATATAGGTACATGTATCCAGGGGCATAGTATAATCTATCAAACAAAGGTAGTGTCAGCATTTTCACCTCTTCGATATGATTTATGAGAGGGGATTCATCAAGAGTTATGTGAAGCTACTTCTAAAGTTTCCATAGGAAAAGATGAGCACAGGCCAAAATAGTATATGAGCACATCTTATTCAAGAAAAATACCCAGTGAAAGTGTGCATGCCAAACATAGTAAATGGTGGCAAAACGCTATGGAGCCATAAAATGCATGAACCACAGTACAATATGAGGCAATACGCTGCTGAAATATATAACGGCAAAGTCTAAGTGGGGCAACAAAGGGAGTATTACTTGGCTTATATACACATGGAATTCATACATGGTCCATTAGAAATGAATCCGGTAGTGCTGTTTACAAATATAATAGTGATGCACAAACAGTGAGGTAGTCAGGTACAAAAGAACTGTTGTAGAAAGTTTAAAAATGCACCCTAAAAACACAATATACCATTGAGAAAACATGCCAAAAAAGGAATCTAACTGTCCTGTAGCTGTAATGGCAGGCTGTCCTCACTCACCTTTGTTATTTGTGATTGCAGTGGAATCTCTTTGAGTGGAGTGGATCCAATTGAGGCAACAGAGGATACACTGGGGCATGCACCTCAAAACCACCCTCCACGCTGCGTCTCTTTAAGTGGATGGCATCCTTTTTTATGTTAGGGATTCCCAGCTTGATCTCGCAGCAATTGCTCACCACTTGGCTGATTTTGCTGAGATCTCCGGGCTTAGCATTAACTGGTCTAAATCTTGCATCTTCCCTCTTTGCACTGCTTATGCCCCTACATCCCCCTCCAGTTAGACCCTTGCTTACGTCAGGAGCTGCCTACATTCCGATACCTTAGGATTCATTTATATCATTTACAGGAAGACTTACGGGACTGTAACTTGGGCAGAGCACCAGGGTCCTTAAAAGCACAATCACCCTTTTGAGCGACTCTGCCTTTATCTGTTATGGGAAGAATAGCACTTATTAAAAATACTCCCACGGCTATTGTATTTTTGTCAATCTCCCCTTACCACTCTCGCGCTCTTTCTTTCGCGACCTGGACACAATGCTTAGTAAGTTTCCCTTTATAGTCTACAAAATGGTTCCGTAGGGTAGCGCCTAATTCCTTTAAACAAACAGTCTTCATATAATGATTTAATAATAAGCATTACCTTCAAACCAAACAAACACCACAATTTTGTAGAAAAAGCAGGTATATTTTTTCTTTTTTATATCTCTTTCTAAGAAAGGACTTTCATACAATAGAAGGATAAGTGATTAATAAGTGACTGTTGTGAGATGAAGTGAAAAAGTGAAGAAACAAACTACATAAATGACACAAAATGAAAAATAATATGTTTAAGTCTCTGTCGCAGTATATATTTCCAGTGATAACACGAAGCTTCTATTTTTTATGGTTACACTGTTTGTGGACATGAGAGAACAGCACGTCAACGTTTCGACCCAAATGTCTGTATTATAGGTACATCACGTAGGGTCTTCTTCAGGACAAAAGGAATAATGACAGCCTGAGTAAGAAGGAGAAGGGATTGTTGTTTAGATGTGTGTATTAGGGAAACAAGTAATTAAATTGATAAAACCACGGAGTCCTGTGTAGACTCGCCGACTCGTGATGAAATTGACTCCTCCAATCCTGGACGGAGTGTGAGGTCTATGAACTCGTCAGGGCATCTAAAATAAGGAGCATAACTCAGTAAATGAGAAACAATCGGGGGTGATCGATTGCTGTAGCTAAAGGAGCGAGTACTCCACTCACCGTCAATTGGCTGAAATGGCTTCCTCCCATGAGTGTGGCTTTGGTTGATTACTTCCCAAAGGGTTAATGAGTCAGAAGTATCAGCAGGTATTCAATGGAGTAACTGCAGAGTGCAGAACATAGCAAAGGACTTCTGTTAAAAACGATTACAGCCTCTGTTGCTGAATGTTGCATAGTTTACAAAAGCGGGTAAACTTACCCTCCATGTGTTGGAGGGTCCGGTCAAAATGTGTGCTGGGTGAACCGAAAGAAGCGGTTCCCCTTGGCTGGTCGCTGTGTGACTATGCTAAAAGCACTGCAGTCCTAGCAGTTTTAGGAATTGCAACTAAAAGGAAACAGGACGAAGCGTGTTAGGGATAAGGAGGTATTTAAAGTATACAAAGCATGCAGGCATCTGAGAGGGGAAGGGACTCACCCTGGTATGGCTGTTGTGATTCATACAGCCCGAACCATCAGCGACGTTGCATCGGCTGAGGCGCACCGGTTAGAGTGAATCTAACGCGATGCGTACGTGTGCGTGTGTATCTACTATAACGTAAAGAGGACGTTCATGCCATGTCATGTAACGTTCCGTAACCGAGTAGTCAACGGAGAGAGAAGAAAGACCATGCACCCTTCCCTGGCTGAACGGGTCATGTAAATGGGAAGCAACATAAAATGAAACCCCATGTGGATGCACCATACTGTGTGGAGAGGAATTATTTAGTGCCACAGTTCAGATTATATGCACATTGTTACGATATTTACAGGATTTAAAAAGACACAAAAATTACATATGAACATATTAAAATAACCCTCTGAGCTTGCTGGCCAATTTACGTCTCAGAGGAGAGGTTATAAAAACTCATAGCCATCCAGGTTGGGGGTAGAACCTCGATGGATGCATGTTATTGAACTAAAAACAAGAGAACCTGTATCAGTCACAAATAAAGCAATTGAAAATGGCATTTGTATGTACATTATCCTTATTATTTACATGTTGGAAGTGGATGCAAAAAATATACAAAATCAATCTCAATCCGACAAGACGGATGACCATGGCAATGCTTGTATCCAGAGAATGGAAAAAGTATTGAACTGCAAAGCGAACAGTTAGTTCTTCAATCGGCTTGTATGGACCACTAGTAACATACGTATTCACACAGCTAAATAAAAATTCAGTGGGCCACATACAAATAAAAGCAGCTAGTTCCTCAATCGGCTCATGAAGTACACCTATACCATATGTGTAAAAATAGCCAGATACAAATTTGGTCGGACATATTCAAAACAGATACATCAGGAAGGTACTACAGTTGTCAAACAACCAACATTGACAGTTGAAAGAATGCGAATATCTAACCTGATGGTACTATTAGATGTGAGATATCAAACCTATCTGTCTATTGATTTCCTCCAGTTCGTTCAGTCCCACCACTACTGAATCCAGTATGTGTATCCACCTACATTCTCTCGTATTAAGTTTGTGTTGAATATCGCCCCCTCTGGGGTTGCGTACAATCTTTTCCAAAATCCACCATCTTATGGTGTCTGCAGTATGATTGCTTGTCAGGAAGTGTTCTACCAGGGCTGCCCCCTGTGTTTTCCACCTCACCCTTCTGCAATGTTGGAGGATGTGTGTTTTGGCTTTTTGTGTTATCTGGCCTACGTAGATTTTGTTACATGGGCACTTGATGGCATAAATAACTTCTGTTGAATTGCAGCTAGTATGCTGGTGTAGTGTTTATGTATGGCCTTGATGCTGGAATTCCTTCCCCTCAATGGTCAATGGTAGACTTATCTATCAAAATAGAGGAGGCAAGGATCTACACCACCTTTTACAGAAAACCCACAGAGAGAAAAAAACTCCTCAAATATGACTCACATCACCATAGGAACTTACGGGACAATCTCCCATAGACCAGTTTTTGAGGTTGAGAAGGAACTGTACCAGATGCCCCGATTTCTTTAAAAAGACCAAGACACTCTTGACTCGCCTAATAGAGAGGCTACCCCAAAGGCTTTCTCCACAGAGCGAGAAAAAGAACCTGGTACTGCCCCAGAGACAGCCTTTTGGAGGTTAAACCGAGAGATGACACTTCCAATAAACTAGTGTGCGTCACTACCTACAACACCAAAAGTAACGCGATAAAGAAGGTGATTAACAAGTATTGGAACTTGGTGGCCACAGAACTTGATACCCAGGGCTACCCAATGTTTGCTTTTAAAAGAGGTAAGAATGTGAGAGATCATGTAGTGAGTTCATTTCTGGCCAATGACAGAACATCGGACCTCCACTCACAGCTTAACTTACCTCCATTGGTGGGCCATTTTAAGTGTGGTCAATGCAAGGCATGTGAATTGACCATTGAGGGGAAGGAATTCCAGCATCAAGGCCATACATATCCACTACACAAGCATACTAAATGCAATTCAACAGAAGTTATTTATGCCATCAAGTGCCCATGTAACAAAATATACGTAGGCCAGACAACACAAAAAGCCAAAACACGCATGCGCCAACATTGCAGTAGGGTGAGGTGCAAAACACAGGGGGCACCCCTGGCAGAACACTTCCTGATGAACATTCATACTGCAGACAGCATAAGATGGTGGATTTTGGAAAAGATTGTACGCAACCCCAGAGGGGGCGATATTCAACACAAACTTAATACGAGAGAATGAAGGTGGATACACATTCTGGATTCTGTAGTGGTGGGACTGAACGAACTGGAGGAAATCAATAGACAGATAGGTTTGATATCTCACATCTAATAGTACCATCAGGTTAGATATTCGCATTCTTTCAACTGTCAATGTTGGTTGTTTGACAACTGTAGTGCCTTCCTGATGTATCTGTTTTGAATATGTCTGACCAAATTTGTATCTAGCTATTTTTACACATATGGTATCGGTGTACTCCATGAGCCGATTGAGGAACTAGCTGCTTTTGTTTGTATGTTGCCCACTGAATTTGTATTTAGCTGTGTGAATACGTATGTTACCAGTGGTCCATAGAAGCCGATTGAAGAACTAACTGTTCGCTTTGCAGTACAATACTTTTTCTATTCTCTGGATACAAGCATTGCCATGGTCATCCACCTTGTCGGATTCAGATTCATTTTGTATATTTTTTGTATCCCCTTCGAACATGTAAATAATAAGGATAATGTATATACAAATGCCATTTTCAATTGCTTTATTTGTGACTGATATAGGATTTCTTGTTTTTAGTACAATAACATGCATCCATCAAGGTTCTACCCCCAACCCGGATGGCTATGAGTTTTTATAACCTCTCCTCTGAGACGTAAATTGGCCAGCAAGCTCAGAGGGTTATTTTAATATGTCCATACGTAATTTTTTTTGCCATCCTGTAAATATCGTAACAATGTACATATAATCTGAACTGTGGCACTAAATACTTCCTCTCCGCACAGCATGGTGCATCCACATGGGGCTTCACTCTATGTTGCTTCCCATTTACATGACCCGTTCAGCCAGGGAAGGGTGCATGGTCTTTCTTCTCTCTCCGTTGACTACTCGGTCACGGAACGTTACATGACATGGCACGAACGTCCTCTTTACGTTATAGTAGATACACACGCACACGTACGCATCGTGTTAGCTTCACTCTAACCGGTGCGCCTCAGCCGATGCAACGTCACTGATGGTTCGGGCTGTATGAATCACAACAGCCGTACCAGGGTGAGTCCCTTTCCCTCTCAGATGCCTACATGCTTTGTACACTTTAAATACCTCCTTATCCCTAACGCGCTTAGTCCTGTTTCCTTTTAGTTGCAATTCCTGAAACTGCTAGGACTGCAGCGCTTTTCGCATAGTCAAACAGCGACCAGCCAAGGGGAACCGCTTCTTTCGGTTCACCCAGCACACATTTTGACCAGACCCCCCAACATATGGACGGTACGTTTTCCCGCTTTTGTAAACTATGCAACATTCAGCAACAGAGGCTGTAATCGTTTTTAACAGAAGTCGTTTGCTATGTTCTTTACTCAGCAGTTACTCCATTGAATACCTGCTGAGACTTCTGACTCATTAAGCCTTTGGGAAGTAATCAACCAAAGCCACACTCATGGGAGGAAGCCATTGCAGCCAACTGACGGTGAGTGGAATACTCGCTCCTTTATCTACAGCAATCGATCACCCCGATTGTTTCTCATTTACTGAGTTATACTCCTTATTTTAGATGCCCTGACGAGTTCATAGACCTCACACTCCATCCAGGATTGGAGGAGTCAATTTTATCATGAGTCGGTGAGTCTACACACAATTCCGTGATTTTATCAATTTAATTACTTGTTTCCCTAATACACACATCTAAACAACAATCCCTTCTCCTTCTTACTCAGGCTGTCATTATTCCTTTTGTCCTGAAGAAGACCCTACGTGATGTCCCTATAATACAGACATTTGGGTTGAAATGTCGACGTGCTGTTCTCTCATGTCCACAAGCAGTGTAACCATAAAAAAAAGAAGCTTTGTGTTATCACTGGAAGTATATACTGCGACAGAGACTTAAACACATTGTTTTTCATTTTGTGTCATTTATGTAGTTTGTTTCTTCACTTTTTCACTTCATCTCACAACAGTCACTTATTAATCATTTATCCTTCTATTGTATGACAGTCCTTTCTTAGAAAGAAATATAAAAAGAAAAAATATACCTGCTTTTCCTACAAAATTGTGGTGTGTTTGTTTTGAAGATAATGCTATTATTATTAAATCATTATATGAAGACTGTTTATTTAAAGGAATTAGGCGCTACCCGACGGAAACATTTTATAGACTATAACGTCAATACCCACGTTCTGAGGATACTGGGTTACCCCATTGACTTTAATTGTAGTAAGTTTCCCTGGCATAAAGGTCGAAGAGTTCCCAACCGAGGCAGATGGTTTGGAACTTCCGGATTTTGACAATATTATTTAGCAGCTCAAATTCAATGGCCGGCTCATTGGCTAGCAGGACATTCCCTCTCTCGGAGATAGGCCTACCTCCCATGGAGAGATCCTCTGGCCGATTACACTCGGTTATGTTGGCGGCTCCCCTTCCCAGAATCCTACCATTACTTTCCACCACGTTAATTTGCCTGTGACGTTCTCGAGACCTCCATAAACACAGATCCCTCTATGTGCCTGAAATCGCCTCATAGGACTGCCAGCTCTCAATAACCACATCCCTCGGCCCCACCTTGAAGCTTGGACTGACCGGAGAATTATTACTATTGCTGACTTCCGCCGACGAATTATTGTCTTTTGATACACTTATGACAGATTTTTCAGTTCCCCCTCACCATTTTCTCATTTATGTCCAAATTAGACGTTTGCTGATCACTGCTTTCCAGGTTGTTGATACCGAACCTGCCCCAAACGTGGTCATACAGGTGCAGTACACATTGGGAGACAGCACATACTTGTTCCGATGGCTTTACCAAACGCAACATTGGGACCAATCTAGGGGCTTTCTCCGAGGAAAATGGGAAGAGGACATGGGCCGCCCACTGCATGACTCGGAATGGCGCCAAAGTCTTTCATACCCGTATAAGATGTCCCGTAATTCACGCTTTAAATACATTCAATTTAATATAGTAAACATGGCATATCTCACTCTTCGTTGCATCTCCAAAATTTATCAGGAAGCGTCCTCACTTTGCCTTCGGTATAGCTGTCCTAATGCGGACCTATCTCATATTATGGTCCTGTGGGTTCCTGGGGAGTTACTGGACTGGGGTTGTCGACCTCCTCTATCATGTCACAGGGCACCTTTTTGCTAACTCCTTAGAACATCTGATGATCCTCTGCTTTTTCCCTCGCCCACATTCATATAGAGCTTCCAATATATTTCTGGGCTTGACTCTCCTGTTAGCGAAGCTGCATATTACAATGCAATGGAACAACTCCTTGGTTGACAGCTGAGGGTGTTCATCTCCATAGAGAGGAAAGGTGTGTTCTTCGCAAGCACCCTATTGCTCACGACTGGGACACCATTGTGGAGACGTATATGTACTCCATCAAAGACGACACACATCCCTCCTGAACATTCCACGGTTGTAATATTCTTTCAAGTTTCTTTAGTCCGAAGGTGCTAGGCGGTCTCCAGGGTATGGATGACTTACGATTGTGACATTACACTTTATTTTCGAGTTTCTAATTTAAATCGGGTGATGGGGTAAACCAGTGGCGTCACTAGGGGGGTGCGGACCGCACCGGGTGACACCATCACATGGGGTGACACCTTTCCCAAATGAGACTATTTACTAAATAGTCTCATTTGGGAAAGGTGTCACCCCATGTGATGGTGTCATGGGGTAAGTCGTGAGGGGGTGACACCATGAGTTACTGCACTGGGTGACACCAACCCTAGTGACGCCGCTGGGGTAAACAACTCATTATGTTATATTGTAGTAGTCCGTTAAGAGATCAAGTTTGTGTAGGGACAAATTGGGTGGGGTTGGTACTGGGGAGGCTGTGTTTTTGAGTTGGGGGTGCGAGGAGAGGTTAATTTTAGCATAAATGTAAGACAAAAGCAAAACAACATGTACAATTTGTTACTGTCCTACAATGATTCAATTGTTGTGAGCAAGTTATCGTACATTGTAACTTGTTTCGCTATATCACATGCCAATATAAAGATATTTTTTTTTAAAGTAGCTGTAATGGTATAAACATAAGGGAGTGGATTCGGTGTCTTCAAAGCAAGATAATGTATATGCCTCATCACTCTCATTCTGGGAATAAGAAGCCTTAACTGTAATGCCTAGCGTCGCTCACAAAAGTATGTAGAAAATGTATATATGCATCATTACGAATTAGAGTAAAGTAGTACAGATTTACATGGCATGCCAACAGATTCTATACGTCAATTTAAACAAAAATGATTCCATCAAGAGTATTCTCATAGGCTATTAAAATACACAATGATTAGGATTAAATAGTCAAACGATTATTTGGAGAGTTCGAAAAAATCCTAACAAGAAATTCCTTGGGTTTACAATGGACAGGAAAAAGATGGGCGCTGGCAGCCCAATACTAATTGAATAGAAGAAGTGTAGGTCATCCAAAATGGTGGCTGCATCGATGTGCCCACAAAGGAGTAGAGGGAACAACTCCCAGTCATGCTGCAAATAGATTAACGAGAAAATTATAAAAAATATTTACATGAGCTGCTGTAGATGTCCAAAAATATGTACTGTTATAAAAACGAGGGTCTCTTAACAAACTAGAAAAAAACAAATGCTACCAAATTGTTGTAGAAGAAATACTTAGTTACAGTTACAACAAATAGAGGAAAGGAGGGCTAATGGTCCCCTCACTGGTGTTTGATGCAAGATGCACAAATATAGCTAAATCTCATAAATCAAACAAGAAATATGCGTACATAAACCTTGTGGGAGTATGGATGATTAGAAGGACAATTACAGTATAGTTTTAGTCTGCTGTAATGGCCAATTAATGTTATACATCATATATACTGGACATGTATATGAATCGTCAAAGTGAACAAGTTACTTACCTTCAGTAATACTTTTGCTGGTGGATACAGTATCTACCTGCAGATTCCTTATCTTTTGAATATCCTCATGCACCAGCTTGGACCCACTACTTGATCGTTTTTTCAGGCCGATAGGGGGCGCCGGCTCCATCACAGTTCCACACGAGGCACAGAGAGACGTCATTGGAGCCACAGAGCACCCCCATCAGTGTAACATTATAAGTTTACATCCACTTTTTAACTTGCAAACGGATGGAACAAACATTAAAAGCATAGGTGCAGTTTTCATTGCACTCAAGATACATATGAACAGATGCCTGGTTGAATAGGATCATTTGGTATCTTCAGACATGAAGCAGGGAGAAGGGTGGGTCAGTGAGGAATCTGCAGGTATATAATATATCCACCAGAAAAAGCATTAGTTAAGGTAAGTAACTTGTTCTTCTGATGGATGCATCTACCTGCAGATTTCTCACCTTTTGAATAGAATCAAGCAGTCCCACACCCTGAGGTGGGTGCATGTCTGTCTATATCAAACAATTCTGTAAAACAGAGCGAGCAAAGGGACTACCCCTCCGCACTTCAGAATCTAAGCAATAATGTTTTGTGAAGGTATGAAGGGACCTTGCTGCTTTACAAATAATTGCCACGGGTCCTCCACTAGCTAGAGTTAAGGTAGCAGATTTTGCTCTGGTGGAATGAGCATGAATACCTTCTGGAGGTTCCTTGTGTGCCATGGAATAGCTTGATACTAAGGATAATCCACCTGCAAAGAGTTTGCTTGTGGACTGCCTTGCCTTTCAACTTCTCAATGTTTCCCAGAAAGAGCTGGTCATGCAGTCTGAACTCACGAGTTCTGTCCACATAGAAGCTGACAGCTCTTTTAAGGTCAGGACGATGAAGTATTTCCTCCTCTTTAGTTGGATGTGAGGAAAGATAGGATATGGAAAGAGTGATGGACTGGCCTCAGTGGAAGGAAGTGACCAGTTTTTCCAGGAGGGCAACCCTGGTTTCCAACACCGACTTGTCAGAAAAGAAGGAGGTGTATTGAGGTTTTACGCTCAAGGCTTGCAGATGTAATTACAACAAGAAAAATTGTCAAAAATGTAAGTAATCATTATGGACAACTGTGGAGAGGTTCAAACACATGAGATTTGTGAGAACTAAATTGAGGTACCACTGAGGCAGAATAAAAGGAGTGGGCAGAAATTTGTTTGAAAGACCCTTAATAAATCTCAAAATAATGTGAGATTTAAATAAGGCTGGTTGATCAGGCAAACATAAAAGCCAAACGGGCTGATAAATATTCTTTAACTTTGGCAACTGTGCAGCCCTTCTGGGCTGCAAAAAGAGCAAAATGAAGAATATCAGAAAGATGGGCCTTAAGAGAAAACCAAGAGATTATCCTTACATCATTTAGTATATCTAGCCCATCTGCTAGCATAAATAGATTTGGTAGAGTGTCTTCTGGATGATGAAATAACATCCACCAAATCAGAATTAAGCGAAATGGACCTCAGGTTACCCCGTTCAATCTCAAGGCATGAAGGTGTAGGCTCTGGAGGTGGGGGTGTAGAACCTGCCCCTTCATTTGTGAGAGGAGGTCGAGCCGGACCTGAGAGTGCAGGGAGAGGCGAATCAGGTCTCTGTACCAAACCCTGTGTGGTCAGTCTGTGGCAATTAAGATTACTTGGGCCCAGTTGAGGCAAATCTTCCTCAACACCTGCAAAATTAAGGGTATGAGAGGTAGGGCATAAAGTAGTTACCGAAATGTAGTCAATCGAAATGCGTCCCCCAATGCTCTCTGCATCGGATACTGGAGGGTGCAGAATGTCGGGCAGTGAGTGTTCTTTTTAGTGGCAAACAGGTTTATCGGAGGAGTCCCCAAAAGTTGGAAGATGGCTTGTACTACATCCTGATGGAGACACCACTCGTGATCTGCTAGATGACACTGACTAAGACTGTCTGCTCGTACCTTGAGAACTGCGGACAAGTGATTTGATGTTATGCAAATCTGATGGTCATGAGCCCAGGACCGGAGTCATAGAGCTTCTCTGCAGAGAAAAACCGACCCTACTCTCCCTTGCTTGTTGAAATACCACATTGCGGTGGTGTTGTCCGATAAAATCTGAATTGACTGATCACAAAGGGAAGGGAGAAAGGCCTTGAGAGCTATACGTATCGCCAGCAATTCCAACAGATTGATATACAAGATCTGTTCTTATGATGACCAGATGCCTCTGACCTCCAGTTCCTCCAGATGGGCTCCCCACCCTAAGGTGGAGCAATCTGTGATGACTATTGCCACTGGGAGAGAAAGGTGAATCTGTTTTCCTGAGAAATGTTGCTGTCCACCGTACACCACTGAAGATCCACTGCAGTGTCCTTGGAAATCCTGATTGAGATTTAATTGAAAATTGAATCAGGTCTAATACCAAACAAAACAGAAAAGAAAGTTGCACCTTGCAGGTGAGATATGATGGAATTCCCTCTCCCAAAGATACCCTCCGTTTTCTGTGTGCCTGATTTTACAATTGCCTCTGTTTTTTCCGTAAATGTTAATGGTGTCAGTTTTGTAATCAAATCTGATATCATTGGCAATTTTGTTATCGCTGAAGAGGAATCCGAGGTTGATAACAGGGCAAAATGTTTTACATCCAACTTCAATTTAGTCTTCATTGCGAACATCAATGGTGTTGGAGGGGAAGTCAATTTCGGGCCAAAATCATCAGCATTGAAACTGTCATGCGAAGCCAAATTCCTGACTTTTCATGGTTGCCCTGATAGGTGTACCGGAGGAAGGATTGATGAAAACAGGCAATTTGGCCTTCTGAAAGGGAGCAGTCTGCTTGTAAGAGGCCCTAGGGGTGGAGGGACGTATCTGTGGGAAATTCCGAAGGAACATTCATCAGCTCAGAAAATGAAGTGGACTAGCCTCTGGAGTTCCTGTGTTTTTTTGTGTTCAAGAGTTTTCTTTCTTATGTTTTTGTGATGATTTCTCTGAGAATGATTCGGGGATCTGGTCCGAGACCCGTCCTCTCTGAAGGGTATTTTGACTTTTCTTGCGAAGAGACCATCAGAAGTTTTGCTTCTGAATAGCCCTGGGGTGCATGAGAAACCATACATCACAGGGCAATGCATCATATTTTAGGTCAAAGAGTCAGAGGCTTTGAGTGTGCTGGTCGGTAACATACATCTGTTTGGGACAATCTCAGCAGGGTTTGAATTCTGAAGACTTTGAAGATTAAAGAAAATTATAAAGGTTGTGTAAAAAAGGCAAAAAAAGAACCCTGAAACCTGTTTGCTGGCTCTGGATATAGAGTTATGCAAAACAAGAACTGAGATCGCCAGCGCTGTAGTTGCCTTATTTGCAGTATTAAAACCACTTCCATGGTCGCCACTACCCTATATTTGACGTCATACAGCGTCATTCTGCACCACCTGTCACAGGTGAGTGGCTATTACTTGCAGAAAATAATCTGGTATTCTGTCTGGCGAACGTAATGAAACGTTCATTAGAAACTGTTGCAATTTTGTAAAACTGATTGAAGAAACCGGATGTATGAAGGTAAGAAAAAATGTAATACGCACTGAAATTGCGGACTGTACATTGTTTTCTAATGTCACTTTTTTATATTAACAATAACTTTTGTTTTATAGCCAACCAGTTTTTTACTTGCAGTCGTATCACCTGATCAACATCTTTAAGCAACGTGGATGATAACTTGCGGTGACTTTCTTGAAGTTGATCGTATGCATCTTTTATTGAAATCAACTCAGTTTTAATACCAGCAACATTTTCTTTCAAGAGTTCTTCCTATAGTGCATAAACAAAAAGTATTTTACTTAATTGATTGTTATTGCCCACTCACCACATTTCTATACATAAACAAAAACACGATTGTAATGATATGATTTGTACTAATTCTTTATAATATTGGTTCAGTTCTTTAAACGTATTTGTAACAAAAGATAGGATTGGTACTGATTATTGGGTATTCTTCCTTGACCTAATTGACTGTGGTGTATACTCTAGTGATGTCCCAGAATTCTGTTGTATCCATGGCAAAGAGTGTCACCAGAAGGTGGCATGCCTAAAGGATGCATAGGCAGCATGGGAAATGTAGATGGGGATTCAATCTACCGTTAGGAAACCATCACTTTATGTTATTAGTATTAATCATGTCTGTACTTAAACCATGTACAAGACACCTTCCATTCTGTGCCAAGATAAAAGACTCAAAGGGTCATTGGGAGCATAGTGGGGCCAGCTGCCATACAGCTGGGGCACCATACAAAATGCCTCCATCAACCCAGCTGCCAATGACCTAACACAGTGGTTCCCAAACTTTTTTGACTTGCGGCTCCCTTGATCTATTGCCCGTTGGCCACGGCTCCCCATTATCTCCCTTTTTTTTGGCAGGTGGGAGGATACAAGCCAAGCCTCTGGAGTACTTCTATTTCTCTCCCTGAAAATAATTGGGCTGAAGCCGATGAAGGTATAATAATCATAGATGTGGGCCTCTTTCCTGGGAACCAAATGGAGGGGGAGATGGGCGGGGGTCGAAAGAAATAATTATCATTGGCATCTTTCTCAAGATCTCTAGGTGTATGAGTGCAGCTATTGTGTGTTTCATAATTTGTGGCGGTAAAGCACAATGGATATGTGTAGAATGAAGTGGCACATGGCTGAGCTTCACCAAACAAGGGGCACTCGGATCATGCAGAGGGCAGGGCAAAGCAACCCTTATATTCCTTTGATGCACTGGAAGAACTGGAATGCGCACTGAGGGCTCTTTGGCATGCATTGGCTCTGATAGTACTATGATTGGCACGGACTGCCATCCCAGAAATGTGCACTGGAAGCCCTGTGAAATGTACTGGTAGATCTGGAATGCGCATTGGCAGCATTGTGGTGTGCACGGACAGACCTGGAATCTGAAGCAGGATTCTCCCTGCTTCCTTAGTACTTAAAGTTTTGCTGTTCTGATTATTGCGGCGATCGTGTCCTGCTATCAGTGTCCCACCATGCCCTGTTTACTACACTGCACAATAAGCATTGCTAAATCATTTCCACTGAGAATACAGAGCAGGCAGCTTAAGAGACTCGAAGATCGACTTCGATATTTATGTGAGCACAGTGCTGCCGGCATCAAGTCCAACCCAGGACCAATAGCTGCATGATTGGAGAGGCTGATTTCAATGCTGCAAACTACCTTATGATTAAGTAAACTGCACTGTATTAATTAATGTACATTTCAATTTACGATGCTTCAGCAGTCCATTTGTTTTGCATCAGTCTAGTCCGGGACGCACACAAAACCTGGCTTGTTCAAACAGGATATTCAAAGCAGTGACACATATTAGACAAAAATATCCATGGACTATTGGGGTGACACTGTGCAAACTCTAACAAGAGGTTTGGTTCAATCTGTGGCGCAAATCAGGAGGGAGGTGCTGGATGTGTCTGAGTGCACATGTCTAGATAAAAGACTGAAAAGCAATCACTGTGCTTGCACAGCCCCGTTGTGTTTAAAATTTGCAAAATAGAAAATTAGGAAGACAAAGACAAAGTTCGGTAGTCACGGGCATGTCAGGAAATGAAGATCAGTGAGTGGGTGGTGGGGCCTATACCCAGAGGGGAGCACACACTACTTGGTCCATGCAAGGAGGACATAAATAAAACAAATAGCAAATGTCATGTAAATGACTAATAGCAGCAGACATAGGCAAGTAATGCGCTCAAACCATAAATTAGGGAAGCAAATGCACACCGTTTGCATTTTAATCCAGGGTTAGTCTTTCCAAATTCGCTCTAACCCACAGGTTTTACACAGCTCTTAGCAGCAGGCACATTAACCTACTGAGATAGTTTCCCATAATATGTGTAACTTGGAGAACGCTGCTATTAGCCATGAGTTTTCACCTGCCCACTTGTGCCAGCTGCGCTGAACCAGAGGTGGCTCCCAGGCGCTATAAATCATTATCAAGGGCCGTTGTGTGTAAAATCAGGCTGTCTGCAAATGTTTACTTTTACTTTCATTGCTACAGGATGTTTTATTTCCTTATTCAGTATCTCTTCGAGTCTCATTCCAGGCACTTTGACCTACATCCCGGCAGCCCCGTCTACCTGCTTGCTTATCTTGTGTTTCCCACTCAGGCCCCATCCTCCTCCCCAGAAAGGCTCTGCTTGAACTGCTAATGAATGTGCTACAGCGCTTGCACTTTTCCGGCCTCTGGAACTCCAGCTTTTGATCTGCAAGAATAAAGCTGCCACTGATTAGAAATCCCTGTCTGCAGCATGATGCCCTCCACCCCCTGGTATTACCCTTATTATTGTGTATCAGTCAGTAGTTTCCAAACTGTGTGCTTGGTGCACATCTTTTCGCGGCGCCCCTGGCTACTTTTAATGGCGCACTGGGGTGCCGTGGCGCACAGATTGGGAACCACTGACCTAACATATTGAAAGTTTTATTTGTTTTCCCCCAGGGCAGCTCCGGCTTCCATGATGAGAGCTGCTTCAGTGACAGCATGGCCGACCTGTCGGCCTGGTTTTTTAAGTCCGGCTATAGACAGCTTTGGCTGTGTGGATGATTCCTTTACAAAAGTATAAGAAGATGTATGGAGAGAGTGGGATTTGGGTCAGCCCCCATTAAGCACTGGCTTGCATGTATTTTTAATGTGTTGTGATTGCTTGAATAGACAATGGGTACTTGCAAACATTTTCCCAGGGGCCTATGTGATGTGATACCAGCGGGGTGGCAGTCGGGCAAGGGGAGTTGGCGGTAAAGAAGGTGTAAGGGAAGCAAATCATATACTTCTAGTGGCTGAATTGCACAATGTGAAACCATAAAACACGGGGTCAATCCTGGCTTCCCCACTTTATCAAATTGTGTGATCCTAGGCAATTGTTTTATTTCACTTTCCCTCCTTTGTCTTCATTATCACAAATAATAGGACATTGAAATAAATGACTTAAGGATGTGCGCTGTACAAAACCTTCTCCTGTGATTGATTTAATAAACTATAATGTTGTTAATTTATAATAGGAACCCAAGTCACCCAAAGAGTGCACATAACAACTGACTTGCCTCATTAGTTCACCATTGGCATTATTGTCAGGATGGAGAGAAGAAGGATAAGTTACTTACCTGTAATCCTAGTTTTCTTCCAGGGGTATACTCATCAAAGTCATAAGCACTGAATAGTCCCGCCCATGTGCGGGGACCCCGGAGCATATACAAAAATTAAAAAAAATAATATATATATATATATATATATATATATACATACAGAAAGCGATCTCTTCAGGAAGAAGTAATCGGAGGGACACAGCAGGGAAGTCAGGAAAGACGTTTATTTCAGCGATGGCATGACGCGTTTCGGCGAGTATGCCTTTGTCAAATGCCGTTGCACACACAGTCTCTCTCTTCAAACTGCTTAAATTACCCTTATCGTTCTCCCATTGGTGGCAGTCCAGGTGGAGCGGATTGGAAGTCCAATTAACATTGCAGCCCACGTCGGTGGACTACAGCTCCCAGCAGGCATCTGTCCTGGCCAACTAGGTAAGTATTTGGAACCAGCCCCGTGTATCCCTTAATGGGTACTGGAAAAATGTACAGAACGTGATGACTGCAGCTTGATGAAAGCACAATGTTGCTGCTGGAACAACTTTCCCTCCCTGGCCCCCAACGCTCAAGCCGCATGGGTCCTCTTCCAGCCAGCCTCTGGGACATAGACAAAGTTATCCTGTCCCTCCGTGCAGTCACGGACTGCGTCTACAGTGATTCTTAGCCTTCAAGGGGTGCGGCGGTCACGGAGTGCATTCAATACCTTGAATTCTTCCACCAGTTGCCCTTTTGACTCCGGACACTTGTTTGAGCGGGTCCCCCAAAGCGCGACGAGGGCTAGCGCGCTAAATATGCAGAAAGCGATCTCTTCAGGAAGAAGTAATCGGAGGGACACAGCAGGGAAGTCAGGAAAGACGTTTATTTCAGCAATGGCATGACGCGTTTCGGCGAGTATGCCTTTGTCAAATGCCGTTGCACACACAGTCTCTCTCTTCAAACTGCTTAAATTACCCTTATCGTTCTCCCATTGGTGGCAGTCCAGGTGGGGCGGATTGGAAGTCCAATTAACATTGCAGCCCACGTCGGTGGACTACAGCTCCCAGCAGGCAACTGTCCTGGCCAACTAGGTAAGTATTTGGAACCAGCCCCGTGTATCCCTTAATGTTTAGCCAAAAAACTTGAAGTACGTAGTACCTTCAAACATATATATATATATATATATATATATATATATATATATATATATATATATATATATATATATATATATATATAAAATAATCCTGAAGCTCTGCACTTCCATCCACCTGGCGAACAGAGACACGAACCCAGCGATGTGAGGCCAGATGTTATTTATTTCAAGAACCTCGAACCTGACGCGTTTCGGGTACCTAGTACCCTTACTCACAAGTCAAGTAAGAAACGCCGTTCGCCATTTTAAATACAATGCTGTGTTAAAGTGCTGTCACCACGTGGTTAATAAGCATAGAAAAAACACTGGCATTCTTGTGTGACAGCACTAACGAGTCTGTTTTCCAAAGTTTTCGTAATTCGGCCATCAATGGGACCCTTTTGCAGACATGAGTCAAAAGTATTCCTGCATAAATGCGCAAATATTAATATAACAATATTGCATTTGAATTCAAGGTAATAATTCTACATTATAAGTAAATAATTAAGAATTCATAAAACAACCTTAGCCATAAAAGACGTTACAGATTCACATTATATACGTGAAGCACTGCATATTAAGTTCATGAGACATATAATCAATATGTTGATAAAAACATGAAAATCATAATGATAATAAAAACTATGGCTGTGCAAATCGCAATAATTCTTTGTAAACAATATACATTTGTGGCTCATGTCTGTATCTTATACAGTACCAATCTGTTTTCAACTTCCTGCTTAAATGCTGGAGAGTACCCATTCTAATTCTCAGGCTGAAATGTGCAAAATCGCAAAAGAAAGTGCCAGAATATCTATAAAGTGCTAAAAGATCCAAAATAGACCCTCATAAAGTGCTAGTGCTAATAATACTACAATAAATGTACAACAACTAAAACCACTGGGTAATAAGGTAATACTCCTGCTTAACAAAGTTAATAAAAAGGACTAAAATCTTAACAACCTGCGGCATTCTAATCAATCGGAATTAAAGAGATCGTAAACAAACGTACTAATTCATACAGAAGTCCAAAGCTAATAAAACATTACAGAAAGTGGTACAGGTCCTCCGTATTGTTCAAGCCATTAGGTGTTTTACTGTCCAACTCTAAAATCATTTTTGATTCTAACTTTCTCAACATCTTTTCCCTGTTACCTCCCCTCCGGGATTTGGGAATAGCTGCCACGACAAAATACTGCAAACAACTGAGATCATTATTATGCATTAATTTAAAATGCCGGGCCACCGGGTATGTAGAATCGTTGTTAACAATAGCCCGCAAATTCTGCAGTATTCTGACGTGCACCTGTAGCTTTGTGCTGCCCACATATCTAAGGCCACAGGTGCACGTCAGAACGTAGACTGCAAACTCAGTTTTGCAATTAAAACTACCCCTAATTGCAACCTTGTCTGAACTGAAAGGCGTCAAGTAGGAGGTAGTGTTCATCCCGAACCTGCATGCTCTGCAGGAGGAGCACTTAGTGAACCCCTGCCTCGGCTGTAGCCATTTTTTAGCTGTCGCCAGTTCGGGTAAAGTTTTCACAATCTGTGTTGTCATGGAAGGGCCCTTCCTATATGTGATCGTGGGTTGAGATGGTAGAATAGGAGCCAAGACTCCATCTGTCATAATGATAGGCCAGTTGCGCCTAATGATTGACCTGATTCTCCTCTCCTGTTTGCTGAAGGCAGTAATTAATCTTGGTGCACTCGTAGAGGTATCAAGATTTTCCGTGTGGTTCACTTTAGATAAGAGTGTGTTCCTCGATTTCATATCAACTTTTCTAACTGCCTCAGTCAATACGGACTCACTATAACCCCTAGCTCTAAGTCTTTGTAGGGCCTCTTGTTTGCATATAGTGAAATCCTCATCTGTACTACAAATCCTCTTAAGGCGTATTAATTCTCCAAACGGGATGCTTTTGATGGTGTGCTTGGGATGCGCACTGCTGGCATGTAGGGTTGTGTTGCCAGCTGTGGCCTTCCTATGAAGAGTTGTTGCAATACTCCCATTTTTGATGTATATTTTAACATCTAAGAATTCCACCTGTTGCTTGCTGATCAGAGAGGTAAATCTTAAATTGGCAGTATTAATATTAATTCTATCAATGAAATCCATAGCACTCTTCTCATCACCTCTCCAAATAATAAAAACATCGTCAATGTAATGCCACCATTGTACTACATGGTTACAGTAATCAGAATGGAATGCGCGCCTCAGGACCTGTTCCTCCCACCAGCCTACATGCAAGCATGCATAGCTGGGGGAGAAGCAGGCCCCCATCGCCACACCCCTCTTTTGCAAATACACTTCGTTACCAAACAGAAAGTAGTTGTTAAAAAGACACCATGTTGCTAAGTCTAAAAGCATCTTGTTATGGATGTAACAATCCAGCGGTCTTGTATCCAGAAAATGTTTTAAGGCATTCAGGCCCGTTTCATGTTCTATACTGGTATACAAGGATTCGATGTCTAACGTAATAAACAGCAAATCCTCCGCCCATTGTATACCCATCAGTTTATTCAATAGGTCCCCAGTGTCCTTTATAAAAGTAGGTAGTTGTTTTACCAAGTCCTGCAGAAAAAAGTCCACATACTGCGTTACATGTTCCCATACACTTCCAATGGCTGCGAGGATTGGTCTGCCAGGGACTGGGGTAATTTTCTTGTGGACTTTTGGAATTAAGTACAGCCTGGGCAATATTGGATGTTCTACATGTAGGAAGTTATATTCCTCCGATGATATGCATCCATTTCTCTTCCATTGTGACAGCTTCATTTTTAAGTTGTTTTTAGCTGTGTGATATTTTTTCATGTCTACTTTTTCATAGCAGGACTGGTCCTCGAGATGTCTTCGAGCTTCTGCTTTGTTTTCCTTTTGAGGCCAGATGACAATGTTGCCTCCTTTGTCAGATTTGGTAATTACTATTTCATGGTTGTCACTAAGTTTTTTCATGAGCTTCGAGTACTGCATTTCTTGATTACTTTTTTGGCGTCTTCTATGTTTGATTTGGTGATGCAGTTTTTTAATCTCCTCAGTGACAACCTCGTGAAAGATGTCGATGGCATCCTTCGGCATCATCGGGATAAAATGCGACTTTGGCTTGAAAGGACTGATGCCCGCTCCACGTTGTTTGATTTGAGCCATAGTTAGTCTTTCCTGCGTTGGCAACATATCTGTGCTGTTAGAGATTTGAGTAGGCGTCTCTTCAATCAGATTGTGCAGAGTCAAAAGTGCGGAAATATCTCTAGCTTGGAGTTCCGCACTAGCAATGCTGGTATTGTCATCGGGTTGTACTCCCTTCAAGCCTTCCTTGATGGAAAAGAACTTTTTCAATTTTAGCTTACGGATAAAGCAAAAAATGTCAACTCTGGTGCGAGTATAGTTAAAATCACTGATAGGGCAGAATGATAGTCCTAAAGCTAGTAGCTGTTTTTCCGCCTCTGTGAGAGTGATTGTGGACAGGTTGACAATAGTATTTTCATCCATGTTCACTTTCTGCGCCAGTACGTTTTTTTCGATGCTTTCAGGTTTCCGCCTTTTGCGCCTTTCCTTTCTTCTTGTGTTTTTTCTCCTTCTTCTTTCTTTTTCGGTTGTCTCGGTCTTAGGGTCTGGCGGCGGTCTGACGCTAAAAAATCTACCTCCTCTCCAAGATCCAACACTCTGCTATGTGCCTGATCTCCAAGGCTGCTTCCTCCATCTGATGAGAGTTCACTCGCCAGTGAGTCCACATCTGAAGTGCTCGGCAGTTCTCTGGTTTCAGTGTTCGGATTATATCTTGCACCTTGTTCTTGCATTTTATTTCCTTTGCTGTTAAACTTGACTTTTTTTGCTGTTTCAAATTTCCGGGCAAATGTAAAGATACGGCCTTGCTCGTAATCGGCTTTATCTCTTCCGAATTTATAAGCTTGTTTACTCAAACGGTCTTTTATTTCCGCTCGTGTTTTGAAAATGAAATCATTGGGTTCCAGTTTGTTTAGGCTCTCATTGATTTGTTCAATTTCTAACATTAAAGCTTCCCGATCTATGTCCGCGTATTTGACCAAAATCACCGGAGAGGCGTGTCGCAGGGCCTGTCGCGGCTCCAAAGGTACAGAGTTCGCCGCACGGCCGTCGGGCGTGCACGCATCATTTTCACGTCGTCGCATCGCATCAAGGGCGCACTCTCATCGCATCGCACTGGATCGTCGCATCGCATCGAGGCGCCTGCTCGCTGCATCGCCCTCCCTGTTGTTTGTTTTGCGTTACGCATCCAAGGTACTTTTGTGAGAAACGTGTCGCATTTATCATCATCTTGAACTAAGTTACTTCTACCATCTTTAAGTCTATATTGAGTACAGTATTGTGGATTTTTGTCGTTTGTGGTCTTGTGTTAAGTCTATATAAAGAATACTTATTTTTATAAAACCTGTGTGGTGTCCATCTGTAGTGTTTTCACTGTATTACTGTATGTGTTCACAAATGCTTAACACACTGCCTCTGAGATAAGCCTGTCTGCTCGTGCCAAGCTACCAAGGGGTGAGCAGGTGTTTTCCAGTAGTGTAATCCCCCTTTCCCTGACTAGAAGCAAGGGCCCCTATTTGGTCAAAGGTGTATACCATTGCCAACTAGAGACCCCCAGTTCTAACATTGGTGGTCAGCGGTGAGAATTCTGGACTTGCATTTGTGACTCATATACAGGTATTGGTGTACACTACTAGTGAGTGCAGACCAAACGCAACCACATACTTTTTGGGTAGAATTTTTTTCTCCTTGGACTGTTATTTTTTCTGAGAGCTGCCAATTCTTACTGCCATGAGCCGACCAGCATCTGTTGCATCTATGGATCTAGATTTTGAGGAAGAGAGGTTGGAAACCTACAATGTGAAACAGCTAAAGCGCTTTTGCAAGAAATTTAAAATTGCTACCCCAGGCATTGCCAAAAAGGATGAATACCAAAAGGCGCTGAGGGCCTGGGTGGAAGCAAGAAATACCCCTGACCTGGTGGTGGAGCCAGTTGGGGATGCAGAGGGGCAGCTGAATATACCATTGATTCCAGCCAGGGAAGGGGTACCGTCCCCGCCTGGCAGTAGCGTCTCTTCCAAAGGCCCGTCCCCAGGAGAGCTGGAAGACAGGGAAAGAGACAGGGTGCACAAGCTGGAGATGGCCAGGCTCAAAATGGAGGGTCAGAGGGACCTAGAGAATAGCAGGTTGTCCTTGGAGAGAGAGAGAATGAGGTTGGAACATGAGAGAATGTTGAGGGAGTTAGAGCTCAAAGCAAAAGGCTTAGAAATCAATCCCTCTGGTGGCAGCGCGCCATCTGTGCCTGCAGAAAGCAGAGTCCATATACCCAAGGATGTCATAAAGGAATTCCACAGACAGGAAGATATTGGGCAGTGGTTTGCAGCCTATGAGATAGCAATGGTGGCCCACCTGGTCCCTGAGAAGGATTGGGGAGCGGGGTTGTGGGGCCGCTTTGTGAGTGAGGGCAGGGATACATTGTTAGACCTACCCAGTGAGAATAGGATGTCTTATGCCCACATGAAGGAAGCCCTGATGACAAGGTATGGTTTGACCCCAGAACTCTATAGACAGAGGTTCAGGAATTGTAAGAAGCTGGAGGTAACTACCTGGGTGGAGTATCAGTCTTTCTTTTGCAGAGCTATGGATGGTTGGGTGAAGGGTAGCAAAGTGGATACTTTTGAAGCGCTCTATGATTTGTTTGCATGGGAGCACTTGTCTGCTAATTGTTTTCCAGAGCTACGCCAGCACCTTATTGATAGCAAGTTAACTAACCCTAGGAAGCTTGCTGAGGAGGCGGACCTCTGGGTCAGCACCCGGGTCCACAAGGGTCACGTGGGAGACTTCGCCAAAGGTGGGCAGGGTCCCCAGCAGAAGAGTGGGGGGGACAAAGGTAGACAGAGGGAGTTCCAGAAAGGGCCCCAAAGTAATTCCCAAGGGAACCAAGGGAAGGGTTCCCAGCCTCCCCCTGAGAAAAAGCAAGAGGCCCCAACAGGTAAACCTGTTCTCAGGGGCCCCTCTAAGTGCTTTACGTGTGGTCAAATGGGCCACCGTTGATATGATGCACAGTGTCCCATGAGGGATTCCAAAGCACCACCACGTGCACCACCCCGTCAGATGGCGAGTGTAGCCCTGGGGGGGAGGAGATGGGTGCCCAAGGTGGGTGGGGTCCCACAGAAATGTCCCTTGTCTCGCTAGGAGACTTTGAGATGGTCCCTGAGACCCAGCTGCTTGATAACACTAAGAAGTACAGGCAGTGGGTGACCATCAATGGCCATAGGGTGGAAGCTCTCAGAGACACTGGGGCTAGTGTGACAGCTGTCAATTGCCGGCTGGTGTTCAGAGAACAGGTTATCCCCCATGCATTCTTCCCTGTAGAGCCAGTGTGAGGTGGCTCAAGTTCCCTTTGAGTGGGGGGGTCTCAGGTACTCTTCAAGTAGCTGTGAGGCCAGCCATGCCTGTTGATTGTCTGTTGGGCAATGATTTAGAGAGCTCCCTTTGGGCTAAGGTGGAGAGAAGGTCTCATCTGGAGATGTTGGGTCTGCCTGAGTGGGCGTGTGTGACCACTCGGTCTATGGCAGCCAGTAAGGGTGTTGAAGAGGTTCTGGAGCCTGAAAATATGGCCCAGACCCCTGCCTTAAAGAGAAGAGGTAGGGGGCGTGGGAAACCGGCCCCCATAGTTCCCACAGTCCAGGAGGAGGCAGACCTTGAGGGGGATACCCTGGAACCTACAGGGGAACAAGTGGCCGAACTGGGGGACCTGCCTGAGCTGACCCATTGGCAGCAAGAAGGAGGCCCCTCCAGGGAGGAATTTTGGGAGGAGCAGAAGAAGTGCCCTTCTCTTGTGGGTTTGCGGCAACAGGCCACAAACCAGGCAGCAGGTGATCAGTCTGGATCACATTGGATCTACTGGGAGAACACCCTCCTGTATAGCGAGCCTAAGGTTGCTGAGCCTGGGTCAGCCCGTGTGCTGGTGGTACCCCAGCGCTTCAGAGCCTTCCTACTGGGTTTGGCTCATGATGTGCCTTTAGCTGGACATCTGGGGCAGAACAAGATCTTTGAAAGGCTTGCGACCCACTTTTATTGGCCCCAGATGCGGAAGAGTTCAGACACTCATTGTAGGACTTGTCAAACTTGCCAGGCAAGTGGGAAAAGTGGAAGGAAGCACAAGGCTCCTCTCCAACCTTTCCCTGTAGTCAGTACCCCCTTTGAACGGGTGGGCATTGACATTGTGGGGCCACTGGACCCCAAGACAGCCATGGGCAGCAGGTTTATCCTGGTCTTGGTGGACCATGCTACCCGGTACCCGGAAGCCATCCCTCTCAGGACAGTGACGGCCCCCGTGGTGGGACGTGCACTGATGGGGATTTTCTCCCATGTGGGGTTCCCCAGAGAGATGGTGTCAGACCGTGGACAAACTTCATATCAAATTATATGAAGTCCCTCTGGCAGGAGTGCGGTGTTACATACAAGTTCACCACTCCTTACCACCCCCATGGTAATGGACTGGTTGAGAGATTCAACCGGACCCTCAAAGGCATGATAATGGGTCTTGAGGAACCTATGAGGTGTAAGTGGGACGTCCTCTTGCCATGCCTTCTTTTTGCTTACCGTGAGGTGCCACAGAAGTCCCTAGGGTTCAGTCCCTTTGAACTGCTGTATGGTCACCCGGTAAGAGGACCTTTGAGTCTGGTCAAGGAAGGCTGGGAGCAATCTCCCAGGAAACCTCCCCAGGATGTATACAGTTACATGCTGGCCTTCAGGAACCAGACTAGGTGATTCAGACAACTCGCTCAGGCGAATCTGGAAGCCAGCCAGGAGGAAATGAAGCGGTGGTACG
This sequence comes from Calotriton arnoldi, assembly GCA_963921515.1. Classification (NCBI taxonomy): domain Eukaryota; kingdom Metazoa; phylum Chordata; class Amphibia; order Caudata; family Salamandridae; genus Calotriton; species Calotriton arnoldi. Next base: position 1,572,157 of record CAWUFW010002566.1, on the reverse strand, counting down.
ATCAGAATGCCACTCTGATTGAGCTTCACCTGGGCAGAAAGTTTGGGTCATGGCCCCTGTAGAGCCCTGTGCGCTCCAGGACAGGTGGACCAGACCATTTGAGGTGGTGGAGCGCAAGAGTGATGTCACCTACCTGGTGAACTTGCGGTCTCCTAGGAACCCTTTGCGGGTCCTGCATGTTAACCGCCTGAAGCCCCACTTAGAAAGGTCCGAAGTGGGCATGCTCCTAGCGACAGATGATGGAATGGAGGAGGAGACCTCTTCCTGACCTCCTGTCTGCAACAGAGCAAGATGGGTCAGTGGATGGTGTCAGCCTCTCTGCCACACTGACCCCTGAGCAGCAGCAAGATTGTCGCCAATTGTTGGGACACTTCTCTGATTTGTTCTCCCTGGTTCCCGGTGTCACTGAGTGGTGCTTCCATGACGTGGATACTGGGAACAGTCCTCCTGTGAAGCACAAGGCTTACAGAGTGACTGACAGGGTCAGAGCTCACAACAAGGAGGAGGTCTCCAAGATGTTTGCCTTAGGGGTGATTGAGTCCTCTCACAGCCCTTGGGCCAGCCCAGTGGTCTTGTTCCCAAAAGCTGCCGCGCCTGGTGCCACACCCGAACTCCGGTTCTGTGTGGACTACCGAGGCCTCAATTCAGTCACCAGGACTGACGTGCACCCCATCCCCAGAGCTGATGAGCTCATTGATCGGTTGGGGGCTGCCCGGTACCTCAGCACGTTTGATTTAACATCTGGGTACTGGCGGATCGCCTTAGCTGATGGGGCCAAAGAGAGGTCAGCATTCTCCACACCAGATGGGCACTACCAATTCCGGGTTATGCCCTTTGGGATGAAGAATACCCCTGCCACCTTTCAGAGGTTGGTCAACCAGGTGTTGGCTGGAATGGAGGATTTCAGTGCCGCCTACCTGGATGACATTGCAGTGTTCAGCCCCAGTTGGGAGGAACATCTGCGCCACCTCTGGGAAGTGTTGATGGCACTGCGGAAGGCAGGCCTCACGATCAAGGTGAGTAAGTGCCAGATCGGGCAGGGTTCTGTGGTGTACTTGGGGCACCAGGTAGGGAGCGGCCAGGTGGCGCCCCTACAACCCAAGATTGATACCATCCTGGCATGGGAACCCCCCAAGACCCAAACACAGGTGAGAGCCTTTTTAGGACTCACAGGGTACTACAGGAGGTATGGCAACATTGTTGCACCCTTGACTGAGCTGACTTCCAGGAAGCAGCCCAAGAAAGTGAACTGGACTGACACCTGTCAGAAGGCTTTTGACGCCCTGAAGACTGCCATGTGCACAGCACCCGTGCTTCAGGCACCCAACTTCTCAAAGGAATTTATTGTCCAAACAGACGCTTCAGAGCATGGTGTGGGGGCTGTTCTATCACAGATTAATGAGGAGGGCCTAGACCAACCTGTAGCCTTCATCAGTAGGAGGTTACTTCCACGGGAACAGAGGTGGAGTGCAATTGAGCGTGAGGCATTTGCTGTGGTCTGGGCATTGAAGAAGTTGAGACCATACCTGTTTGGGACTCACTTCCGGGTTCAGACAGACCACAGGCCCATCAGATGGTTGATGCAGATGAGGGGTGAGAATCCAAAGCTGTTGAGGTGGTCCATTTCCCTACAGGGGATGGACTTCATGGTGGAACACCGCCCTGGTACAGAACACGCCAATGCTGATGGTCTGTCCAGATTTTTCCGCCTTAGTGAAGAGAACTCCCAAGGGGTTGGGTAGTCCTCCCCACATTTCAGCTGGAGGGGACACGTGTTAGACCTGGTACCATTGGCGTGAGTCTCCCTTCCATTTTTTCACTGATTGCCTCCTCTGTTTTTGATATGTGTCACTGGTTTAGCTGCTTTGGGCACTGTGCCACTGCTATTCAGTGCCACAGTGCAAGTGCTCCCTATGTAAAATTGATGTATTGATTAGTGACTCCATGATTGGATTATTTGATTTACTTGTCAGACCCTAGTATAGTGCACCCTGTGTGCCCAGGGCCTGTAAATCAAATACTGCTACTGGGCTTGCAGCACTGATTGTGCCACCCACAGAAGCAGCTTGTAAAGTGTGCCTCAGGTCTGCCATTGCAGAGCCTGTGTGCAGTCTGTGACTGCCATGTCGACTTGGCAGGTGCACTCACTTGCCAGTCCCTAAACCTTCCCTTTTCTGCATATCAGACACCCCTAAGGTAGGCCCTAGGGCAGAGTGCATTGTATGTAAAAGGTAGGTCATGCCCTGATGTGTGTGGCATGACCTGATAGTGAATTACAGCCTATTTCGTTTTTCACTATTGCAAGGCTACCTGTCCCCATAGGCCAGAATGGGCAGCTTGATTATAATAGCTTATAATCCTAACTGACCCAGGGAACATGGTAGAAATTCAAATTTAGTATGCCTGAACTCAGAATGATAAAATACATCTTTTAGTGAAGTTGGTTTTAACATTCTGTGTTTGAAAATACCACTTTTAGAAAGTAGGTATTTTCTTGCCTAACCATCCAGCCTGCCTCTGCTAGCTTGTGTATTGTATGTCTGGTTTTGGGAGTGACAGGGGCTGGGGGGCTCCAGGAGACAGGGTGAGTCAGCACTAGGCTGAATAGACCTATCTGCATTGGGAGTGGTGGGAGGAGTAGCACCTGTGCATGAATAGGGCTGTGCCTGCCTTCCACAATGCTGGCTCCACCTCCTGTGGTGTGTCTGATGACCCTGGCCCACACTGACAAAGGAAGAAGTTGTGCACTGGCAGAATGCACCCAGAACTGGTTTGGACTAGATACAGGACCCTCTGCCTTCAGAGACAAAGGATTTATGGGTATAAAAAGGGGGACCCAGACCCCAGAACTTTAGATCACTTCTGGAACAACAAGACAAACCTTTGCCAAGGAGAAAAACCAAGGAAGCTGCAGGAGATTGGACTGCCCCTCTGCCAGTGTGCTGTTTGCTGGGTTGGCCTGCAGTGGTCTTCATTGCCAAGGAAAGGAGAAGGAACTTCCAAAGAACTTTCATCATCTGGCATAATATTTCTCCAAGGGCTTGAACTAGAGCTTGCCTCCTGCTGAAGTCTCAGGGCTACAAGACTTCACCACCAGCTCCCTCCTGAATTCCCTTGCTGGGGATTTTGTCTGCAGAAGCCTGCGTGTCGCTGGGAGCTGGAAGCGCGACTCAACGAGAAGGAGCGTGTCGCTGTCGCAGCTGTTGCCGTCGCATCGCCGGAGAAGCGTGTCGCCGCCGCAGAAGCCGCCGCCGCATCACCAGAGAAGCGTGTCTTCGTCGCAGCGTCCTGCCGTCGCATCACCGGAGAAGCGTGTCTTCATCGCAACTGCCTGCCGTCACATCACCGGGGAAGCGTGTCGCCACCGCAAGGGTTGCAATCGCATCACCGGAGAAGGGTGTCGCCGTCGCAGCTGCCTGCCTTCGCATCACCGGAGAGGCGTGTCGCAGGGCCTGTCACGGCTCCAAAGGTACAGCGTTCGCCGCACGGCCATCGGGCGTGCATGCATCATCTTCACGTCATCGCATTGCATCAAGGGCGCACTCTCATCGCATCACACCGGATCGTTGCATCGCATCGAGGCGCCTGCTCGCCGCATCGCCCTCCCTGCGGACCCTTTGTTTGTTTTGCGTTACGCATCCAAGGTCCTTTTGTGAGAAACGTGTCGCATTTATCATCATCTTGAACTAAGTTACTTCTACCATCTTTAAGTCTATATTGAGTACAGTATTGTGGATTTTTGTCGTTTGTTGTCTTGTGTTAAGTCTATATAAAGAATACTTATTTTTATAAAACCTGTGTTCTGTCCATCTGTAGTGTTTTCACTGTATTACTGTATGTGTTCACAAATGCTTAACACACTGCCTCTGAGATAAGCCTGTCTGCTCGTGCCAAGCTACCAAAGGGGTGAGCAGGGGTTATCCAGTAGTGTAATCCCCCTTTCCCTGACTAGAAGCAAGGGTCCCTATTTGGTCAAAGGTGTATACCATTGCCAACTAGAGTCCCCCAGTTCTAACAATGTTCAATTTATTGGCACCTCTGTTTCATTGAATGTAACCACGTCGTCAACCGGAGACACTCCGACTGGAGGAATAGCAGACAGAGTTGGTGAATAGTCCAAACAGAAGATCTCGTAGATGCTGTAGAAAATGAGGGTGATCTACGTCTGTCTCTTCGTGATATGGATGAGGGAGAGTGGTGAGACCGTGACCGTCGGAGAGGTGTTCTGGATCGAGATCTTCGTGTGGAAGGGGACCTCATTCTTCTTGCAGACCTGCGTGGAGATCTGCCAGCAGTCGTTGTAGGTGCAGGACCAGCAGAGACTCTGGAAGGAGAGTAGGTTTGTGAGAAGTCTGACCCTGGACTTCTTTGCGGAACTCTCCACTCTTTGACACTCTACAACCACCGTGGAGGCAGATTAATAGGAGACATCTGCTTTTCTGGAATCGGAGAGCCCTCTGGTGTGATCTGTACGATCCTGATGCCTGGTGAGGAAGATGTTTCTCTCGACGTCGACCGTCTGGATTTCGACATCGATCTTCGTCTTCCCTGTGTTGCCGTCGATGGTGATGGGAGCCTCAGCGTGCTGATAGCTGTCGCCGCCGCTGGATTGTTTGGTGGTGAAATCGCCACTCGCCATCTCTTCGCCAGCGGTGAGAGGTGCAGAGAGGTAAATCTCCACGTCGGACCTCTCGACGCTGAGCGTCTTCTTGGAGTTGGCGACATCCGTATGGCCTGTTGGAGGAGTTCTCGGCATCGACATGCGGCGGCGAGGTTCTCAACACCGACCGTCTATACTCCGACGGCGCTGGAGTTCTGGACGCCGACTGTTGCAGCCCCTGGAACGTCGCCGAATGGCGATGCGGAGACTTTCTTGACGTTGACTCAAGTCCACTTTTCGGCGTCGGCTTATAGGTCCTACATCTTCTGAACCTGTTAAAGCGAGGGGTCTCGACGCCGACTTGGCTTTCGTCGATGGAGGCGCTGATTGCCTCAACGGCGATTTGTCCTTCGCGGTCGAAGGGGAAAAACAGGTACTTGCCTCGACAGAGATCTCTTTTTTATCAACAGCGAGGCAGAGCGATGCCTTCTCTTCTCTGTTCTGCCCCTATGTTCCGATTTTTCACGAGGGGAGGGCTCTTTGAAAGCATGGCTGCTTCCAAGGCCACCTGTGGATTTCACCTTTCCTCTCTCCTGCAAGGCATGCAGCTTGATCCTTTCTCTGTCACGTAGTGTCCTCTTGGAGAAGTGTTGGCAGTAGTAACACTTATCTGGATTGTGAGAGGATGGCAAACACACAATATAGACAGAGATCAGATTTAGCCACCTTCTTCCCACAGGAAGGGCATTTATTGAATAATGCTGGTATTTCTGACAGAAAAATCTTCCCAAAATAGTCAGAAAACAGATAGAAAAGATAGCCAGCAGTCAAAGACATTGAGTGAAAACAGAAGAAAACCTCTAGAAAACCCTTTTTTGACAGAAAGGCCAAAAACTGATGAGCCCCACGCTCCAGGATCCTCACAGAAGGAGCTGGAAAAAAGAGCTGACCCAACTGTCACCTGCAGGGCGTGATGGGAGCAGGGCGGTCTTGGAGGTCTTAAAGGCGCTGCACCAGTTTTATTCTGTTGTGGTTTTCTCTATGCAGCCTATGGGCTAACTGCCTACTATTAATTAGCCTTTATTTTCAAAGAAAAAGGCAATGTTAAAACACCAAAGGAGTGCATGTTCTATGTTACAGAAATGCTATATAGATATGTTTTTATTTTAAATAAAAAATCCAATGCAATTTTGGCATCTTAGCCTATTGGATGGTTCAGGCTGTATATATGTATATGTATATGTATATATATATATATGTATATATATATGTTTGGAGGTACTACATGCTTAAAGTTTTTGGGCTAAACATACATATATATTTATTTTGCATGTGCTCCGGGGTCCCCACGCGTGGGCGGGACTATTCAGTGCTTATGACTCTTGATGAGTATCCCCGGGAAGAGAACTAATGTTTCTATATTCATTTTTTAAATCTATCACTTTTGAAATAATACTTCTGAAGGCACTGATATAATCTGATGTACTAAGGTAAAAAGGTTCTGCATGTTAATTAAATATATTTCTGGAATTCTGAAGAGACATTATCATATGTTTACAACTTTGATGCAAGACGTCTTTAAAAATGAAGATGTTCTTAAAGTTGAGCAGTTACTTCCTTTATTTAACACAAATTAACATGTCAATATATGCTTGCCTGTTTAATTCACATATTTTTATTGTTAGTGTTGAGACGAGCAAACTGCAGCCCAGAGCTGCTGTTGACCAGGGGGCCGCATGCAAAGGTTAAAGGGGCCGCATGTCCCCCCCCACCCCCCCTCAGGCCGAACTTTGACTATCAGTGGAATAGACGCTCCATCAGGGTTATGACATTTTGAGGATGGTTACACTGTCCCATTTGCGTTCCTATTAGGTTTTGGTAATAGAACTCAAACAGACATTTTGTTAGTTTGCAGTTGGGAGAAAATATGCATTTTTTGAGAGCCACTAAACAATGCTAATAACTTATCTACCTTGATTTTTGATTTGCTTTAATTTGTTACCATGATAACATCTTGTTGGATTTGCAGCTGAAAGACTCAGTGCTATTACTTACTTTCACTAAAGATGTTACACTGTACTATTAATTCTTAGGTTCTGTTGTGGGCGCATTCTTCGTTCTTTTCTCCCACAAAAAGGTTAACATGTTTAAGCAGTAAACCAACACATTAGTTATTGCATATCTTTCCTCCATTGTCTATAAACACCACAAGAAGCTAAACGAAGATACACTTATATCAAGCATGTTTCAACGCGAGACTTTCTGAAACACGCACTTGAGACTGGCATTTTGCCCAAGATTCAGAGCTACTGCCAAATTGTAATTTAGTTGCTAAAAACAAAACTAAAGCCAGATATGCAGTGGGGTTTATTACTAGGATGTATGCACAAACGCTTTAAAAAAAGAATGCACTAAAAATTTACATTTTGGCAATTTTTTGTGAATGTAGTGAATACGTAAACATTGTTATCATGGTTTACATTCGTTGAAATCATCATGTTTAAAATATGTGGTATTTCAACTGTAGACAACAATGCAGATTTTTATTTATCAATGAAGATGTTTAATTATTAACTATCTGTGTTTCTTTTTTGAATATTGCAAAGTTTGTCAATATTATTTTACGCTTTTTAGCACGTACCACTCGCTAACGGTACCTCTTCATGCTTGCACCTCTGCCTGCCTATACCTCTTCCTACCTGTTCCCATCCCAAGCCTGTATTTCTCCCCATCCACACGTTTGTCAGCCTGAGCCCTTTCTGCAACTCTCTCTATTTGCCTCTTTTACTGTCCATACCTCTGTCAGCCTACACCTACACAGCCTACACAGCCTACACATCTCTATCTTCGCCTCTCTCTGCAGGCATGCTTGACAGCCTGCACCTACCTCACACATATGTATGTCCTCACCTCTCTCTGGCAGCCTTATTGTCAGCCTGCACCTCTCTCAGCACATTCCTCTCCCCGATGGGACCTCTCCAACCCATGCCTTCCTATGCCTTCCCTAACAGCACTCCTCTCAGCTAGCACCTCTCCCTGCCTGTATAACTCACTAACTGCAGGCGCCTCTCCAAGCCTGCACTGCTCCCTTATCTCAACTCTTCGGTCCTGGACATCTATTTTACTGTGACTGGCCCACCCCAGGTAGCCTGGATCTTACCCTGGCCACATCTCTCCCAGTCTTCACCCATGCTGCACCTCTCCATACTCATACGTCTCCCTTTTTTTTTTATACCTCTCCAAATCATAACCCTCTGTTCTTCTCCCCCTCTATGTTTCTCCTTCACTGCACATTTTCCAGCTTTCTTTTATCTTTGTTTACACTACTCCGTGCTGATTTGTCTTCTTCCTTATACCTATCCCTGCCTGTACCTCTCCCTGCGTTTTCCTTTCTATACACGCACCGCTCACTGCCTGTACCCAGCGCACCCCTATCGGCCCAACCTTTCTCAGCTGCAAATCTCGCTGTCTGCAATATTGTGCGATACTCGCACCTCTCCGATCCAGCATCTTTCCCCACCCGTATTTCTCACAGACTGGTTCGCTCTCAACCAGACCTCTCCCTGACCACACCACTCCCTGCTGGCACCTTCCCAGGAAGGTTTCTTTACTGTTCACTCACACATATATACCAATCGTGCCCCTCCTGCATCCTCCTGCTACTACCCCTGTTGTCCCATCAACAGCTCCTTGTTCTCTCCGCTGACACCGCCTCTTAAAGGCGACCTTATGGCTACTGACCATCCAACCAGTTGTGTCCGGGCATGACCTATGTGACGATCCCACACCCTCCATGCCTTTGCCTGTCTGTACTTCACACTCTCCACATAGTTCCCAGCCTGCACCTCTCCTTGCTTGTACTCCTTTCTGGCTGCACCTCTCTCTGCCAGAACCTCTGCTTGGCCATACTGTTCAATTACCATATCCATATGCATTCCTTTTTTAGGCCTCCTCATTGGCAAAGCCTGGTGTCTAGGAAATGGACTATAAGAAGGGGAGCTGGAGACTCCCAAAATTGTCAACTATTAAGCAGTCAGATGGGTTGTAGGAGTGGAAGCTCTGCAAGACTTGTGCCTGTGAGTTGCATGTGATTTAATAGAAAAACGATTTCATGGAATACCATTTCTGCAAAACCATTTAATCTAAACTGTTTAATGGAAATTTTCTGAATGAATGGCATGTAACTTTTCGTAGAAACAAATTAAAAGAATGTCTTTTTGGTTGAAATTGGCTTTTGAATGTGTATTTTTTAAGTGTACATGTAATGGTTGCAGGTCTTTCTTTCAGAAACAGTTTTGTCGGAGATATTTATTTCTCTGCTTTACTTTAGGGGATGTTATTTCATATTTATATCTTTTACATTGCCAAACAATTACTTCACATGCTTTTATTTCGCGGACCCATCACAACCTGTAAACACCATCCATCTCTGGCCCCTCACAACCCTTAAACACCATAAATCCCTGTACTCTAAAACCACTCACCACACCTAAACTACCCTGATCCCTGAAGCCTAAAAGCCTTTTCTACCCCAAAAATACACCATCCCTGAACCATATAATCACTCACTACCCCAAACTCCACCTATTCCTGTACCCTAAAAACCCCTTTCTATGCCTAAAACCCATCCATCCCATAGCCATTAAAACACCTCAGCACACACAAACCTCATCCATCCCTGAACCCTAAAATACTCTCACCTCTCTTAAATACCAGCCATCCATGGCCCATTAGAAATCCTCATCTCCCTAAAGTAAAAGTTACTTACCTTCGGTAACGTAATATCGGTAGAGACACAATCTAGCCGCAGATTTATTAACTTTTGAATTCTCCCCAGGCGCCAGTCTGGATCCGGAAATCTTTTAGCAGTACCTCTGCGCACCAGGAGATGTCGTCGTATGGCTCCGCGATGACATTGACTCCGGTCATGACGTCAGTGGAGCCATATAAGTTCCCTCCGGCACGCAGACGGCAGTTTCTTCTGTGAAACCTTCCGCGCCAGAACGCGGAGTGTTGGACCTGGCCCTTTTTGGCAGGTTCACCCCTGAACTTTTTGCCTGTCTCTTAGCCTTTTCCCTGTGTAGTGTTGGTGATTTTAGGCCTCTAGGCACTTAAGCACTGTGGCCCAGTGTAAAGTGCGTGCGCGCTGTGTGCGTGTGTGATGAGACTGGCCGGCCCTCCCATAGGAATGCATTGAGGATGAGTGTGTAGGTGGTAATTCCTGTTATGAGAGGTGCAGCATGGTCAAGTCTAGTATGCCTGAATTCGTGAGAATAAATGCTGCGCAATGGTGTGCGCAGATTTATGGTGACTGGTAGAGAAATGCCACTTCTAGAAGTTGGCATTTATGTGTGCTCTGTGTCTGCCTGTCTGATGTGGATTACATGTCTGGCTCTGTGAGTGACAGGAGCTGGGAGGTGTGTGTGGCTGCAGGAGGGGGCAGGGTGAGTCAGCGCTAGGCTGAATGAGACACCTGAGCTGAGAGTGGTGGGAGGAGAGATCCCCTGACCCTGAATAGGATGTTGCCTGCCCTGTACAATGCTGGCTCCACCCCCTGTGGTGCGTCTGATGTCCCTAGCCTGTCTTGTGAAAGGGAAGAGGAGCTGGGCAAAACAAAGTGCTCCTGAACCAGTTGCATCTGGTTCCCCCATACCCTACACCTTGTAGACAAAGGAAAATGGTGTATAAAAGAAGGGGCTGTGACCCCATGAAGTTGTTCTTATTTGCGGATCCTGATTCCTGCAGGGCGTGCTGCTGCTGGGGCCCAGGAGGACTTGCCAGGAGGGCTGCCTCCCTGGGCCCAGCTATGCCCTGGAACCTTTGGCTTAATTTCTGTTAGCCTGGCCCCTTGCTACCTAAAAAGACTTTCTTGCTGGGAGCGCTTTATCTCTATGATGCCAGGACCTTTTTTTGCAGCCTCTTGCGCCCTGTGAGCGCTGTTCTTTTTCTTCATGGACTTCAGGGCTCCTAGCCCCTGAAGAGCGCTTTTATTTCTCCTTATCTGGAAAGGGGAGCCCTGTGCCTTAATTTCCCCGTGAGAGAGGAGCGCTGGAGCATGGGCTTCGCAGCGCGGAGCTGCTGATCGAGGGAATCCCAGCGAGGGATTCCCCCGCTTCCGAGTATTTAAGATGGCGGGAGCCCACCCCGCATTGCAGCCTAAATGGAGAGGGAGCCTACCCCTCATTGTCCGCTGTAGGTTTATTTACTGAGCAGGAGCCCACCCTGCTTTATATTTTAACTCTGGAGGGAGCCTACCCCTCATTACCGCCGAAAAGGAATCGCCGCCGCGGCCCGATCCGCGGGTAAACCGGAAGTCAGGCATTCCTGCCTGGGACGTGGGCGGGGCCAGTGACGTCAGCCAGAGCCTCGGAGGCTCCAGTTCCGTTTCCCCGGCCGGGGGGAAGCCGTGCAGAGAGTCCCGGGTCCCAGGAGGGGGCCCGTGTGAAGAGGAGAGGCCGCCGATGCCAGACGGGGCTCCCGTGGTGGAGAGGGAGCCCCGCGTGCAGCCACCAGGTAGCCGAACAGCGCAGAGTGCCACGAGGCAGAGTCTGGCCGGAGGAGTCCCCCTGCTGAACCCGGTGAGTGATGGCTAGGTTGGGGACACGACCGCATTGCACTACCGCTCCCAGGAGAGGGGCAGGTTTATTTCAAGAGCCCCGAGTGGTGATGTCCCGAGTCAGCAGAGTCCTGCCAGCAGCCCGGTGAGATCGAAAGGGCTGGGGGGCTCCGTGGGGGCTATGGTTGGTGCTGAGTGAGGCACAGCGCAAGTCCGTAGTCCTGAGCGGCCCCCGCCTAATAGGGGCTGCTCCAACGTTGGGTGCCATTTCTTTTTCCTGAGAGTCCCGGAGTGGGGCTCAGACGGCACGCGTAGTGCCAGGGTCTTCTTTTAGAGCGCCCCATGAGGGCATGGTTGGTTCAAGAGCCGTGTGGCTCCAACGTGGGCCATATCTGTTTAAAGGCCCCGGTGGGGGGGGACAAAGGGCACCGCATGTAAGGGCCCTCGTTTGATTTCCAGCTGGCCCGCTTGCTAGAGGGCAGCTGCCACGTTTTTGGGGCCATGTTGTTTGGAGAGCCCGTGTGCTCCAGGGAGGGGGCCACCGTGATGTAAAAGCCCTTTCCCTACCCTCAGCTGCACCGCACCAGCGCGGGCAGCTGCAACACTTTTATATTTGTCCTAAGGGCACAGTGAGTGCCAGGCCTTCAGGTGTGACCCACAGCTGCGCAGCACTTAGTGCCAGCTGCATCGTTTAGGCCACAATTCTTTGGGGGCATTATTGTTGATTTAGATAGGAGTGAGATGCACTCCTGTGCCCCTGACATTCACAGCTGCGCAGCACTTAGTGCCAGCTGCAACGTTTAGGTTTGCGCAGTGCGCACCACTTGACTCTCGCTGCCCTTGCAGCGCGCCCTGACTTTTGGACATAGGGCATTTGAGCCCCTGAGAGATGGCCAGGGGGACTGTTAGATTTATAGGGCGCCAGGCCCTAAATGTGATTTATGCCTCTAAAAGGGTTTTTAATATGAGGTTAGGCGCTAATGTGATTTGTGTCCTAGAATATGGTGCTAGGAAATGTGATGCATTGACTATGGTTTACGCACCCTGTTTCTCCCCTCTAAATGTGCTTTTATGGTTGGGAGGTATTCTCCCCGGAGATTATCTCCTAATGTGATTTATACTTAGGATGTTATTGTCTAATGTGTTTAGACTGGAGAGATAATGGTATAATATGTTTATGTTGGTGAGGTTGGCGCATAAGGTTTTGCGCCTAATGTGATGCTGTGCATCATGTGGTTTATGTTACAGGCTGGTGCTAAGTACAATGGTTGCCAGTAAATTACTGGTGGTACGTTCCTGATATGTCCTACATTTATTATGTGTTCTACATCTATTACCTTTTACTAAGTGAGGGTTCTGACAGTGGTCCACGTGGCCCTGTCATGTGTACATAATCCCCTGTAAATATTGTCCCGTGCCAGTTGGCACAGTGTATTGTATATGCGTACTATTCTAATGTGTTATGACAATACAAAGGCTATTTTTTATATATACCCTTGTGTGGAGTTCCTTTTGTAGTGTGCCTGGGGTGTTGCGCTGTGTGCGTGTTGCGCAAACGCTTTACACATTGCCTCCGGGATAAGCCTGACTGCTCGTGCCAAGCTACCAAGGGGGTGAGCAGGGGTTATCTTGGGTGTGTAACTCTCTTGCCCTGACTAGAGTGGTGGTTTCTGCTTGGCTTTGGCGCAAGCCTTAGCCAACCAGAAATCCCATTTCTAACATTGGTGGATCAGCGGTGGGATAGGACTTGCGTTTGCGCAGTACCGCAGCGACAACTGGCTGCACTACAAAACTCTGCATTTTAGATAGTCACATGTTGGGGATTATTGGTCTAAGATTTTTTTTTAAGTGTTATTTCATTTTTGAAATATGTGTTCTTGTTGCAGTGTAAGTTTTCTGGAATCCCCAGATGGGTGGGATCCAGTGGTGGCAGCAATATGTAGTCCAGTGTAGGAAGTCCCATTCCCGGTTCCCATAGTATGGTACCTAGTTCCCGGTTGAGAGGGGTACAGGTTGTGTTTCAGGGGCAGTAAGATGCTGTCTCACCAGTCTTATGGGGGAGTGTGGATGAATGTTGTGATGCACTGGACGTTTGAGTAAATGGTGTTAGTGTGTGAGTTCTTTGATTGTAAGGAACTAGCATTGGGGAGTGACCCTAGAAGAATGGTGCAGGTGTCTCGATAACCCTCGCGGTTTAAGATGGTTCAGAGTAGCCCAGTTGGGTACCCTTATTGTGAGGCGGTTGTAGGGACTCACATCCTGTCTCGCAGGAGGAGGAGTGAGATTGGGCTGTGTCCCAAAGTGCCCGCACCTCAGTTTCCAGTACTGGTTGGTTCCATGAGGGAGCACCAGGTAGGGGGTCTAGTCTGTCCTGTTGGACCGTTCTTCAAGGTGGTTTTTCCCGTTTTAGGTGAGCTGGGAGTGCCTGTAATCAGACCTCCAGCAGTTCTAGTGTCTGGCAGTACCGCTCCAGTTGGGAGGGTGCAGAGGTCCAGTTTTGAGGGGTGAGAGGGGGAAAGAGTCCCCAGTGGGAACCAGTGGGTCAGGGACCAGCCAGAAGGGCTGAGTCGCCAATGATTGACCATGGTGTGCGCCACTTCTGTCCTGGCACATCTTCACGCCCTGTCAGAGGGACAGGAGGTCGTGAGCTCTGCGCCAGGCAGACTGTCACACGACACGCTAGGGATGTGTCACCCTTGTGAAGTCCTGGTTTTCCAGGCGTCTGACCCAAGAGGTACGTCCCGGGTTGGGGAGCCAGTAGCCGGTGTTTCCGGATCTGGACTTGCATTTATGATCGCATACAGTAATTATAGTGTACACTACTAGTGAGTGCAGACCATAATGTACCGCATACATTTTTTGAGAATTTTTTTTTTGCTCCTATATTGTGATTGATATTGCCGGTGATTTTTCATCCACGCACATTTTCTGAGAGTTTTTGGGATCCTATATTGTGATTGATATTGCCGGTGATTTTTCACCCGCGCCCATTTGTTGAAAGTTTTTTGATCCCCTATTGTGATTGATATTGCTGGTGATTTTTCACCCGCGCACATTTTCTGAGAGTTTTGGGATCCTATATTGTGATTGATATTGCCGGTGATTTTTCACCCGCGCCCATTTATTGAAAGTTTTGATCCCCTATTGTGATTGATATTGCTGGTGATTTTTCACCCACGCACATTTCTGAGAGTTTTTGGGATCCTATATTGTGATTGATATGGCCGGTGATTTTTCACCCGCTTACATTTTTGAGAAGTTTTCTTCTGTCCTTTATTGATACTGCCCATGATTGTTACAATGGGCAAGCCTATTGCTTATTGATATTGCCGGTGATTGTTACTACCCGCATATATTTTTGAGAGTTCTTTTGATTCTATTGTTGATTGATATGGCCGGTGATTGTTACTACCCGCCTATATTTTTGAGAGTTCTTTTGATTCTATTGTTGATTGATATTGCCGGTGATTGTTACTACCCGCATATATTTTTGAGAGTTCTTTTGATTCTATTGTTGATTGATATGGCCGGTGATTGTTACTACCCACATATATTTTTGAGAGTTCTTTTGATTCTATTGTTGATATTGCCGGTGATTGTTACTACCCGCCTATATTTTTGAGAGTTCTTTTGATTCTATTGTTGATTGATATTGCCGGTGATTGTTACTACCCGCATATATTTTTGAGAGTTCTTTGATTCTATTATTGATTGATATTTCCCATGATTGTTACAACGGGCAAGCCTATTTTTTTTTATTTTTGATATTGCCGGTGATTGTTACCCGCATACATTTTGTTGAGAAGTTTTCTCCTATTTTTATTGAGATTGCCCGTCATCTCTGGTCAGCCTGAGGGTGCGGACCCTAGGCTGGAGGATCAGTGGTAGTTTGGAACTACACTGAGAGGGAGAGTGGAGAATGGCTATTGTATGCCAGGGGTTACTGCCCCCCACTCTGTGGATTGACAAGGACCAGTGGCATCTGGGTGGCCTAGGTCCTGGTACTGGTCAGGAACAACTAGAAGAGTACCCGTAGGATAGCATAGTGGATCCTGAATTTTTTTTTCTCTTTGTTTTTTTTTTCTCCCGAGTTTCAGGGTGGCGTAGAACCGGAGGGTGTCCCTGCCGTGCGGGCCCGTGTCCGTGTTCTATCGCCCCAAGCAGGGAAGCCCATCACGGTGGTCATTGGTCTCCCCTGCGTTTTGGCTGGAAGGGGTTGTGTTGGACCTGGCCCTTTTTGGCAGGTTCACCCCTGAACTTTTTGCCTGTCTCTTAGCCTTTTCCCTGTGTAGTGTTGGTGATTTTAGGCCTCTAGGCACTTAAGCACTGTGGCCCAGTGTAAAGTGCGTGCGCGCTGTGTGCGTGTGTGATGAGACTGGCCGGCCCTCCCATAGGAATGCATTGAGGATGAGTGTGTAGGTGGTAATTCCTGTTATGAGAGGTGCAGCATGGTCAAGTCTAGTATGCCTGAATTCGTGAGAATAAATGCTGCGCAATGGTGTGCGCAGATTTATGGTGACTGGTAGAGAAATGCCACTTCTAGAAGTTGGCATTTATGTGTGCTCTGTGTCTGCCTGTCTGATGTGGATTACATGTCTGGCTCTGTGAGTGACAGGAGCTGGGAGGTGTGTGTGGCTGCAGGAGGGGGCAGGGTGAGTCAGCGCTAGGCTGAATGAGACACCTGAGCTGAGAGTGGTGGGAGGAGAGATCCCCTGACCCTGAATAGGATGTTGCCTGCCCTGTACAATGCTGGCTCCACCCCCTGTGGTGCGTCTGATGTCCCTAGCCTGTCTTGTGAAAGGGAAGAGGAGCTGGGCAAAACAAAGTGCTCCTGAACCAGTTGCATCTGGTTCCCCCATACCCTACACCTTGTAGACAAAGGAAAATGGTGTATAAAAGAAGGGGCTGTGACCCCATGAAGTTGTTCTTATTTGCGGATCCTGATTCCTGCAGGGCGTGCTGCTGCTGGGGCCCAGGAGGACTTGCCAGGAGGGCTGCCTCCCTGGGCCCAGCTATGCCCTGGAACCTTTGGCTTAATTTCTGTTAGCCTGGCCCCTTGCTACCTAAAAGACTTTCTTGCTGGGAGCGCTTTATCTCTATGATGCCAGGACCTTTTTTGCAGCCTCTTGCGCCCTGTGAGCGCTGTTCTTTTTCTTCATGGACTTCAGGGCTCCTAGCCCCTGAAGAGCGCTTTTATTTCTCCTTATCTGGAAAGGGGAGCCCTGTGCCTTAATTTCCCCGTGAGAGAGGAGCGCTGGAGCATGGGCTTCGCAGCGCGGAGCTGCTGATCGAGGGAATCCCAGCGAGGGGATTCCCCCGCTTCCCGAGTATTTAAGATGGCGGGAGCCCACCCCGCATTGCAGCCTAAATGGAGAGGGAGCCTACCCCTCATTGTCCGCTGTAGGTTTATTTACTGAGCAGGAGCCCACCCTGCTTTATATTTTAACTCTGGAGGGAGCCTACCCCTCATTACCGCCGAAAAGGAATCGCCGCCGCGGCCCGATCCGCGGGTAAACCGGAAGTCAGGCATTCCTGCCTGGGACGTGGGCGGGGCCAGTGACGTCAGCCAGAGCCTCGGAGGCTCCAGTTCCGTTTCCCCGGCCGGGGGGAAGCCGTGCAGAGAGTCCCGGGTCCCAGGAGGGGGCCCGTGTGAAGAGGAGAGGCCGCCGATGCCAGACGGGGCTCCCGTGGTGGAGAGGGAGCCCCGCGTGCAGCCACCAGGTAGCCGAACAGCGCAGAGTGCCACGAGGCAGAGACTGGCCGGAGGAGTCCCCTGCTGAACCCGGTGAGTGATGGCTAGGTTGGGGACACGACCGCATTGCACTACCGCTCCCAGGAGAGGGGCAGGTTTATTTCAAGAGCCCCGAGTGGTGATGTCCCGAGTCAGCAGAGTCCTGCCAGCAGCCCGGTGAGATCGAAAGGGCTGGGGGGCTCCGTGGGGGCTATGGTTGGTGCTGAGTGAGGCACAGCGCAAGTCCGTAGTCCTGAGCGGCCCCCGCCTAATAGGGGGCTGCTCCAACGTTGGGTGCCATTTCTTTTTCCTGAGAGTCCCGGAGTGGGGCTCAGACGGCACGCGTAGTGCCAGGGTCTTCTTTTAGAGCGCCCCATGAGGGCATGGTTGGTTCAAGAGCCGTGTGGCTCCAACGTGGGCCATATCTGTTTAAAGGCCCCGGTGGGGGGGCCAAAGGGCACCGCATGTAAGGGCCCTCGTTTGATTTCCAGCTGGCCCGCTTGCTAGAGGGCAGCTGCCACGTTTTGGGGCCATGTTGTTTGGAGAGCCCGTGTGCTCCAGGGAGGGGGCCACCGTGATGTAAAAGCCCTTTCCCTACCCTCAGCTGCACCGCACCAGCGCGGGCAGCTGCAACACTTTTATATTTGTCCTAAGGGCACAGTGAGTGCCAGGCCTTCAGGTGTGACCCACAGCTGCGCAGCACTTAGTGCCAGCTGCATCGTTTAGGCCACAATTCTTTGGGGGCATTATTGTTGATTTAGATAGGAGTGAGATGCACTCCTGTGCCCCTGACATTCACAGCTGCGCAGCACTTAGTGCCAGCTGCAACGTTTAGGTTTGCGCAGTGCGCACCACTTGACTCTCGCTGCCCTTGCAGCGCGCCCTGACTTTTGGACATAGGGCATTTGAGCCCCTGAGAGATGGCCAGGGGGACTGTTAGATTTATAGGGCGCCAGGCCCTAAATGTGATTTATGCCTCTAAAAGGGTTTTTAATATGAGGTTAGGCGCTAATGTGATTTGTGTCCTAGAATATGGTGCTAGGAAATGTGATGCATTGACTATGGTTTACGCACCCTGTTTCTCCCCTCTAAATGTGCTTTTATGGTTGGGAGGTATTCTCCCCGGAGATTATCTCCTAATGTGATTTATACTTAGGATGTTATTGTCTAATGTGTTTAGACTGGAGAGATAATGGTATAATATGTTTATGCTGGTGAGTATGGCGCATAAGGTTTTGCGCCTAATGTGATGCTGTGCATCATGTGGTTTATGTTACAGGCTGGTGCTAAGTACAATGGTTGCCAGTAAATTACTGGTGGTACGTTCCTGATATGTCCTACATTTATTATGTGTTCTACATCTATTACCTTTTACTAAGTGAGGGTTCTGACAGTGGTCCACGTGGCCCTGTCATGTGTACATAATCCCCTGTAAATATTGTCCCGTGCCAGTTGGCACAGTGTATTGTATATGCGTACTATTCTAATGTGTTATGACAATACAAAGGCTATTTTTTATATATACCCTTGTGTGGAGTTCCTTTTGTAGTGTGCCTGGGGTGTTGCGCTGTGTGCGTGTTGCGCAAACGCTTTACACATTGCCTCCGGGATAAGCCTGACTGCTCGTGCCAAGCTACCAAGGGGGTGAGCAGGGGTTATCTTGGGTGTGTAACTCTCTTGCCCTGACTAGAGTGGTGGTTTCTGCTTGGCTTTGGCGCAAGCCTTAGCCAACCAGAAATCCCATTTCTAACACGGAGCCACTATAGAAATTGGTTGTGGAAACAGTGTGCCAAAAAGATCAAAAATCTTTGATACATTAATAAAGGAGAAACATTAAATGGTATGTTAATACCCAACATGGATTTTAAAGACAAACCCCAAAAGAATCAACGAAGGATAGGGCTACATGAAACCCTGCACCCAGGTGAAAAACCACCATGCAAGGGAAAAAAACCTTATACTCTATAGACCATTCATCAAAAATCTTTGAAACCCTGTGCCTTGGTAAATAACCCTCATGAAAGGAAAGAAAACCTTACACTCTATAGCCCATTCATCAGTAGTAATGAGTGGCATGATAATAGCAAAACAAAACCTATAAAAACAACACCAAGCTGTTTGTTGAATCACACCATTATGTGACATATTGATAGTGCCAATACAAGGTATGATGATACCAAACAAAGACTTTCAAAGAAAGAACAAATAAATCAATACTGCCCACTGATGTCCAAACCAGTATGAAATAGAAAACACCCCCACTCTACCGACCACACACATTTGGAAATGGACAGTATGGCAACATCTAAACAAAATGAATGTGGCCAGGCCAAGTGGTCTGTTGAGTTCCAACATAAGTTGAGATAGTGATCACCGGCATATAAAACCAGTACTGAAAAAGGGTATAACCCTTACCTCATAGGTCATTCGCAAAGTGGGGAGGATGGGCAGGGAGCTAATGAATCTGTGGCTAGACTGTGTCTCTACCTGATATTACGCTACCGAAGGTAAGTAACTTTTACATCTGATAGAGACATCTAGCCGCAGATTCCTTAACTTTTGAATTAAATAGCATAGCTATACCCCCCTGGATCAGGGTCTGCAAACCAATTCTACAAAAGTTCTCAAAGAGAACCAGCCGATCATAACTAACAACCGACCAAATGTACGTAGGAATAGCAGAACAAGAGCTTGGTTTTAATAGAATCCATTATCACTGTCACAGAACATATAAATAATAAACAACCCTATAGGCCCAAGAGAAATGGCCCTTAAAGGAAAAGGGGAACAAACCCTAAAGAACCATCTGTCAGTTATCAGGCATTAACCTCTATACACCAAGGGGAAAGAAAACTCGTTGACTAAAAGGGCTGAGTGCAAGACAAAAGTCATGTAATCCGCGTTCTTCACAACAATAAAGAAATATCAGAGAACAAACTGTCCTGATAAAATCCAAAAGAAGGACTCTCAGAACTCATTACATTATACCAAGATGAATGAATACCAAAAGAAAGATGAACAATAATACCTCCATGGTATTGAGAATTTTGTTTGAGCACAATGTCCACTCAAAGGTTACATAATGCACTGTAAAGAGTCTAAAATGACACTAATAGGTTTGAATTTAATATTGATATTCATCAATGATGCCAGTTGTAAAAAAAAATCCCACAAAGGTGTATTACCTGGACATATACCTAATATATATAAAATTGTGTCACAATAGACTCTGGGTGGTCTGACCACACAGAGAGCATCGCTGGTCCAAATTTACTGCAGGGCCCCAGGTATCTACAAAGCATGTGCCTGCATGACCTTCAGTGTCATGATTCGAAAGTCTGAACATGACTCCGAGCCGTGGGCACACTCAAAATACCAAGGCAAGTGAAAGAAGAAAAGGGAACGCACCTATTAGTGCAGTATCAAAACATTAAATAAGGAAAAAATGAAACATTAAAAATAAATAATATATAAATTGAATCCTTGTTAGCAACAAGCGCATGCAACAGCACTTGTGATACAAAACACAATTTGATCACAAGTCCGCCTCAAGAAGTAACAGCCATGATTTCCCAAGGACTTGTAAAACACAGTAAAAATAGATACATACCCAAAAAGACAGGTAGTATATAACCTCTAGACAGATGCAAAAAGCATTGTGGGAGAATAACAAGAAGAGCTTCTTATAAAGCCTAAAAACTCCAACCATAAATTGTATGACCGAAAATAGGTAAGGAAACTGCAGCTAGAAGTCTCCATTAGATTGTTTCCGACACTACCTATCACACAGCGTAAGATATAGTGTTCACCCCATATGTTCTAGGAATGAACAAATGAATTACCTATCCTCTCCACAGAGGAGAAGGTAACTAACTTGTGTCTTCCAAAGAATACACCATAAACTCTGAGTTTACTCTCACAATTTTCCAAAAAGTGAAGCACATAATATAATAATGTAGATATGCAGTCCGCTCAGAAGGAGAAAACAACCTACACCATAAAAACACATAGTCCAAGAGGAGTTTAATGAAGGATGAACCACAAGAACATGTATTCAAAAGAATACTAAACATAGGCCCTGAATCCATCGTCGCCATAATAAATATGCACACCACAAGAGTAGTGAGGACATACTACGCTGATTACTCTAATGAGTAAAGACCAGAGTGTCCCTAAGTACCAGACTTACCACTGGCATACCAACATGTCCCTATGAGAGACAACGAAAGGTCGAA
Source organism: Calotriton arnoldi (assembly GCA_963921515.1). Classification (NCBI taxonomy): domain Eukaryota; kingdom Metazoa; phylum Chordata; class Amphibia; order Caudata; family Salamandridae; genus Calotriton; species Calotriton arnoldi. Next base: position 1,551,035 of record CAWUFW010002566.1, on the reverse strand, counting down.
ACCATGCACATTTTAGCATACTGAAATGCTTCAAAGAAGCTTGCGTCAGAAAATCTTCCATACAAGAAAACATGTCTCTTGACAATAGCTTCTTGAGCACAAAGCTCATCCTCAGAGGCCAAGGGACAAAGGGAAACCACCCCCGGTCATCTAAATCAATACCAGCCTAAAAAAGGGAAAAAATGGTACTGAGAATAAAACATCTGCTCTCGCAGGACACCAAGTGGTCAAACTAACAACGGACATGTAAAATGCCTTAACAAAGCTTACTCACTTTGAAAGAAAAAGCCTACATCTCAAGTATAAAGAAAAGCTATGACTCTGAAGACCTCTGTCTTTCATGGAAGCGTCTTAACGCTGCACCAGCTTGACTCCCAAAAAGATTGGCACCATCAAATGGCATGTCAACCAAAGTCGACTGGACGGCATCCAAAAAACCCGAAAATGCCAATCAAGCCTGATGCCTTAATGCCACTGCTGATGCCATAGCGAGACCTACAGAGTCCGTAGTGCCCATACCACACCTTATGGTAAGCCTAGCAGCCTGCTGACCATCTTTAATCAAATCACCAACCTCCAAGCGGACATTATCCGTAAGAGATGGTAACACATTCTGTAGCGAATCCCATAAAGCATGGGAATATCGCCCCAGCACAGAAGATGTATTTGTGGATCTCAAGGCTGAGCTTGCCGAAGCAAAGTTGTGTTTACCACATGCATCACGAGTCCTAGACTCCTTACCCACTAGAGTCTTCGGAACAGAATCTACATCCTACGAAGAAGTCGCAACCTGAGTCACCAAGCTACAGGTGGAAGGGTGTCTATGAAGACAAAATGGGTCCCCATGTGCAGGCAGGTATCTATGTGCAATATCTCGGTCCACTGAGGCCCCGACTCAGGCTTGGCTCAAGTACCTAATAAAACATCAAAAAGGGCCTCCCCAAATGGAAGAACAGGTTCTTCCCCAATCTGTCCCTGAAAAAGGACCTCCATCAAAGGGTCTGTGGACCTTTGCACCGAAGGAAGTGACAAGTTTAAAACTGTAGCCACTTTCCTTAGCATGTCTGCAAAGGAGGAACTTGCCTCCGTGGCAAGGTCAGGGGGAGAAAGCAACCCTGAAGCTGGAGAAGAATCCAGGCCACTAGCCTCTCCCAGAGCAGACAACCAGCTCTCCTCCATCTGAGGCACACAAATCTCAGAAATGGGCTGAAAGAGCCCTGCCTCATTCGACACAGGCTGACTTTCCACAACCTCTTCCTGAGAAGAAATCAAAACCTGACTATCCCCTCAGTCTGAATAGTCGACTCCGCAACCGACGTCGTACGTCGCCTACTTGGTGGAGGAGAAGCAACTACGACCAACGACTCCGATGTCAGTATCAGAGTCGGCTGATCAAAGTGTCATGTCGTAGGTCGAAATACTGAAGAACTGGGGAACTGCGCCAAAGTGGCACCAGCTGACGTCGACTGGCACCCACCCCTCGACTCCAACAGCTCAACCGTCACCGAAGGCAAACCCTTCGAAGGCGCTCCACTCACCTCCTTGGGGCCTAAAGGCGCTCCAGAGGGAGATGGGGCCCCAAAGATGAGGTGCAAAGAATTATACTATTCCTTCATCTGAGCCATTGACGCACCGGCTCCCGGAAACATGCGGAGACATGGTACGGAGTCGCGTATGGCCTCCTCAACCGTCGGGTGGGAGGAGCTATGGGAGACGGAGTCTCCACACGATGAAGTAATAGAATGCCGTGACTTCAACTGCCCCTTACCTTTTGACTTCCCTGGAGAATGGCGTCCTTCAGACCGGCCTGGGCTCCTAGATCGACTCCGCTTTTCCCGAGACGAAGACCGAGGCTGAGAAGCCTCTAAGGATCGTGACACACACGCCGCCATCAACTTCAAAAGTCGCTCCTTTAACGACTTCGGTTTTAGTTTCTGGCAGGAGCCACAATCTTCGGCGTCGTGGTGCTCGCCTAAACACTGCATACAAATTGTATGCGGGTCCGTCACCAACATATGTTGGCTACAAGTGTCGAAGTTGATCAAGAAAAAATCGCCCAAGGGAACCGCTTCCCCGAATCCATGTTTCAGCGCGGAAAAGAAGAAACTGCAGTCCGTGCGCCAGAGGGGACTTATATGCCTCCACTGACGTCATGACTGGAGTCGACGTCATCGCGGAGCAGTACAACGCTGTCCTCCGGTTCGCAGAGATACTGCTGAAAAATTTCGGGATCTAGACTGGCGCCTGGGGAGAATTCAAAAGTTAAGGAATCTGCGGCTAGATGTCTCTATCAGATCTACAAATTCCTGAACCCTGAAAACCCCTTTCTATGTCTAAACCACACCCATCTCATACCCCTTAAAACACCTCAGCACACACAAACTTCACTCATCACTGAACCCTAAAATACTCTCACCTCCCTTAAATACCAGCCGTCCATGACCCATAAGAACTCCTCATCTCCCTAAACTACAAATTCCTGAACCCTAAAAACCCCTTTCTACATCTAAACACCACCCATCTCTGAATCCTTAAAACCCCTCACCACCCTAAACGCCACCCCATCCGGAACCCTAAAAACTCTACACCACCCCAGCCGCTACCCATAATTGAACATTAAAAACCCTCACCAGCCCTAAACTCTGCCCATTCATGAACCCTAAAATCTCTCAACGCCCTTACACTCCACCCATCCCTGAAACCTAAAAACAAATCACACACCAAAACACCACTCATCAGTGAACCCTAAGAACCCCTCACCACCCCTACACTTCACTTCGCCCATCTCTGAACCCTAAAAACCCCTTGCGATGCCCGAGCAGCAATTATTCATGACCTCTAAAAAACCCTCATCATCCTAAACATTACCCATCCCTGAACGCAAAAACCCCACCGTAGTCCTAAACTCCACCCACGTTTAATGTAATTTTGGATTTTTCCTCAAAATTATCTTTCCTTTAAAATGTTTCCTTTCATTTGATCTTTTTTGTATTTCCTGAAAATTGTCTTTTCTTAAAATAGTTTTTCCATGGTTTGGTTTCCTACAATGCAGTTTCCCAGTTGCCATTTTCCATTAATTCACACACTTCACTGCCTGTAACCAGGGCTGAAGGCTGAGGCCTGCCAGGCTCCCAGCTGGGTGAGAGGACATCACCTAAGGACATCCAAGACCACCTGCCCCTGGAGCAACAGTGCCTGCCTGCATGCCAAGACAAGTGAGACCTATGAGAAAGAGGAGATCGCTGGAGGGAGCGAGGTCCAGTGGGGGATGCTGGCAAGTGAATCCCTGTATTGAGGTGTGAGGAAACAGCTGCTGCACCGATCGTATCAGATTGGAACCAGAAGCTGCCAAAATACCACCCTCGCCCAACGTGTGGGGCAGACCAAAGGAAACTTACTGTTGCACTAGAGGAGTGCTGAGCACACCCAGCCATGGCCCCTGCAGAGCAGCGTGTGTGATACTCACCACTGGCAGCCAGTGCAGCTGTCAAGCCCGCAAGAGAAATGCTCTTGGAGACTCCGGTCAGACAATCCTTATTGGTGTGGGTAAGACTGAGTGAAGGGCCAGAACGCCCCGGGGGAACTTGTCTGCCAGATAGCGCTTCAGCACTGGAACACTTTTGATTTTTCTAATAGAGGGGGGAGTACGGCTTTTGAAACTCAGACTGCTAGTGGGGCCTAATATGAATATCGCCTATAGTGAATGGGGAATAACCACTATCGCCAGTGAAAGGGAAGTGGGTCTCAGAGGACTGCCTATTAAACAGAAGAGCCCTGACCTCAGGGGCAGTGTGCATTGTTTGTGTATGTCGGCTTACACTTTGTAGTCATACATAAATACTGCTTTTGTCATAAAAGAATGCATTTGACTGGACAATCATTTATTGCTACTGAACGTATTTTGAGTTGTAAGCATATGTTCATCCTCCCGCGCCTACCCCACCGAGAAGCCGCGGACTGCTTGACCCGTGCTACCACTGACAGGCAAGTGCTGAAGGGGTACTTAGCTCAGTTGCTGAGATCTATAGTAGACCGGGCCCTGGGACATCAGGAATAAAAGGCCTCAACCCCCACGGCTAAGCCCAGTAACTCCTGCTTGCCCCATGGCCCTCTGAACGGGGTTCTGACAGGTGGGCAGTCCCAGTGTATGTAATGCACAACAAAGATGCTACATTTACAATGCGGCCCTTAACACGCAGGTAAGTACCACACATGCCATTTTCTGGCACTTTACAATGTAGGACTTTACGATGTAGGTAGGTGTGTTTTTTAAGTACATTAAATAAGAGAATTAAGGGAAAGTAAGAGATGTAAAGTTTTTTAAGGGTTTAGGGATGGGTAAATGTAGGAGAGGAGCAAGGGCTTTTAGGGTTCAGGGATGGGTAAATGTAGGGTGTAGTAAGGGTTTTTAGGGTTCAGGGATGGGTACACGTGAGGGGTGATAATGGGTTTCTAGGCTTCAAGGATGGGTAAGGGTACGAGTAAAGGGGTGTAAGGGCTTTCAAGGTTCAGGGATAGGTAAGGGATAGTAAAGAGTTTTAAGTTTCAAGGATGGGTAAGGGTACATGGTAGTAAAGGTTTGTAGGGTTGTAAGGATTGGGGGATTTGTAAGGGTATGGGTTAATGGTAGTAAGGAGTTTTTAAAGGTAGCAGGATAGGGAGAGTGGTTTAATTAGATGAATACAAAAATATCAGTGCATTTGGGGGTTCCCCAATATATATAGACCCACTATCTCTGGTCGCCTTTCCATCAAGACCAGACGCCAGCACACCAAGATAATTTTCAATAGCGATAATTTATTTAAAACGCTGTCCCATTCCCCAAATCAACATAGAAAAAGTACTCCATTTGCGCATTACATCATGCTTTCTCCCTTTTCTTTAAAATAAGCATTAATAGTTGACATATTGATTCATTCTTCCCGATTTGTCTTCAGTGATTTTTGTGGTGCTCACATGTTCATTCCTCAACTAAACATAGAAAAACACTACATTTACGCATTTCGTTATGTAAATAAACCTGATCAATTCTTTCTTCCAAATTTGTGTACACCCATGCAATTTTTTCATTTCATTTTCATTTTGTCTTTCGTATTGGTAATTTACTTGTTCTACATCATGTAACCTGTCATTTTCCAGGGTATCTCCTTTTAGACATTACAATTGTCAATCAATCCCAAGTGGACTTATGAAACTGTTTGGCATATCATTAATAATCAGTAAGAATTAATCAATATGTGAATTATACATGTTTATTTTAGAGAAAAGGGAGAACACATGATGTAATGTGCAAATGGAGCATGTTTTCTATTTTGATTTGGGGATTGAACATGAGAGCACTATTAAAAAGGTATCCAATATGGCGGATCCCTATGTGAATAAGGCTGGGCACAGCCGGAACGAGTTATGACAGCGTTAAAAATAAAATATTGCTATTGGAAATTGCCTTGGTGTGCCGGGGTTTGGTCTTGGTGGAAATGCGACTAGAGGAAGTGGATTGCCAGCATCCTGCCCCCCCATCGTTCAGGCACACCGTGACAAACGGCAATTGGCGGCAACATGTATCTAAACACACACATCAGTTGTTACCATGAACAATGAGTCTTAAAGAACTACGATATAATACTACACTTTGTAAAAGCCAACACATTGTATTACATGTGCGGTAAAGGCATGTGTGGTAAATACATGTTTGGCAACACGAAAAAAAGCACACTGGCAGTGTGGGCTAGAAAAGGACACTGAAAACTATGTGGACAACGTGAATGTGCTTATATCCGCTTTTGGTTCACCAATTTTTCAGGCTGGCGCTCTTCAACAGATTACACACATGCTTTGCAGGCAATCTGTCGTAACTCAACAGCACATTCTTATTCATTGGGCGAGTGTTAATAGTGAAGGTGTGTATTTTAGTTTTTTTGTTCACCGGATATACGGCGGGTCTGCATTTTTTGATCGCGTATAAGATTGGCAGGCAATTAGCCGTAACAGTGCAACATACTCTTGTTAAATGGGCGCAAGTATATAATTAACTGAGTTTTTTTTTTTAATATACTTATTCAACATACTGGGGAGTTTCTGATTAGTGGAAACGTGAATGTGCTCATCTCCGCTTTTTGATCACCGATTATCCTGCGGCAGTTCTTCTGGAGATTACACACATGCTTGGCAGACATTATGCCGTAACTCAACAACATATTCTTACTAATTGGGCGAGTGAAAATAGTGAATGTGTTTATTTCCGTTTTTTTGTACACCGGATGTCCAGCAGGTTCGCATTTTTTGATGGCGTACATGATTGGCAGACAATCAGCCATAATAGTGCACCACACTCTTATTATTAGGCGTGAGTCAATAATTAATGGAGTTTTTTACTTGAATAATGAATAATAAAGGTTTCTGGATGGAGGCAGGTCAAAATACTTTTTCAATATACTCATTCAAGATACTGGTGAGTTTCCGATTGGTGGAAACACAAGACCTAGGATTAGATTAGGGTTTCCATTCTGGTCCGACCCTTTTTGTGATTGGTTGGCTGCACCAACAGCGAACTGACATCATTGGGGGCAACAATAACATGTTTGTTGTTCGGTTTTTCATCAACGTGGTGGATTCCGGAGGTTCCCTCGATTGGACTACAGGGCTCTAATAGGTTCCTTGGGTATATGTGTCAATTGCTGACTGGAGGAACACAAGCCAGTGTGTGATTGGTGATTCAATATGAGGACCAGAGAGGGAACAGGCAACAATTCAGTGATTTGGGTGTTGTGATTGGTTGGCAATCTAGTATAAGTATTGGCGGTCCGAGATGAACGAAGATAGGCGTGGACCTGATGGGCACTTTGACCGGGAAGCCAGAATGATGAAGGTCAATACGGTGAGGCTGAGCACATTAATTGGACAATGGAGGCAGGGCATAATAGAATGGATGTCTATTTTTTGCTGTCAGGAATTTGAGAATTGGGTAAAAGGTGTTTTTGTAGCTGAGATGCAAGCGGGTAAAAATTCAAATGGTTGGGAAGGAATTGGGGGTGTAAAGAGGAAGAGAATAAATGTTGCCATTTTTCTTGCTACTGGATTGTAGTGAGGGTTAAATTAAATTGATTGGGAAGTAGGATGAGACTAAATACATACTACTACATTTGTAGATGAGACTGGAAACAGCATGCCACCTTTGTGACAGGAATTCCCTCTTATGAAGAATGATATATTAAAGGAAGGATCGAATACTGATGACAATTGAAAAAGAGTATTTGACAAGTGAGCGTACAACTCTCAGGCTAAGGCTTTTAATCCCAAGGGAGGGAGTGTGATAGGCCACGGTGGGACAACGGGAATTATCAGGTTTCACTAGTAGACATCATTTGGTCTTCATGATTTCACTAGGATAACATTGATGGGATAAGCATCAAATATTGTGTGTGTAATTGACTCTGTTATTATGCCAGTTGGTGGGAAGAGAGATTACAATTGTTGATTCTATAAAATTTGTTTGAACGATGGTTGTATGAGTTTGTTTATACGCAGGGAGTCTTGTGGGGAGGCATTGTGGAGGTTTTATTCTGAAATGTAAATCACGGGTTCATGTGTGGATTTATAGACTATTGATATAATATCAAATGTGTGACATGTGTGTTTTAAATTTGCAGCCCTGATGAAGTCTCATGTGGGACGAAACGCGTTGACTGGGGTGTATGGATTACTTCTGTCAAATTATATTATTTTAATAAAATTGGATGCCAAGATATATACAAGACTCCTGAACTTCTACTTTGAATGGGATTATGACTATTGGATGAAGTGTGGCACTTTCACCTTGATCAGGACTATTGGATGAAGTGTTGGAGAAGAATATAATCCCTGGGATTATTGAAAGGACATTGATTGAAATTGAACACTCCTTTTGCTTTATTGTTTTCGTTTGGGCATGCGTGGCAACAATTGATATTCTAGTCACAGGCATATTACTGCTGGATGCTGTGCTTAGAAGCCATTTGTGTGCTCTAGTCTTGTGTGCTAGGCTGACAAGTCTTTGCTTTCTTTGCTAGCAGCAGCTGAGAAAGTATTTGGGCCATTAACCTGCTTCCTTAGCCAGAAAACCCTGAAAGGACATTGTCTACATTTGTGGTAAGGATAAAGGTCTGGGGTTACATGGATGGGATTTCGAAATGCACATCCGCCTGTACACTTCTGTACCTCATTTTGCATGCAGGTGGCAAACAACACTTTGAATCAAACAAACAATGGTGGCTAAGGGACCCGTTTGTCGCACAATCACGTGTTGCTGCGAGTAGAGACGAAATTACCACATTTTCAATTGCCCACCTCAAGAAATGGTTAGCCACCAATTTGAATCACAAATAAATTAACAAATGACACAGGAATCTGAGAGGCAACAAGGGTAATACATGACACAATAAAGGCAAAATTGCCAGACAAAGCGGATAAAACGAGAGATTAGTATTTAGTAATTATATCCTTTATTTCATGTTCCATGAACAACTGGGAATACAGCCAACGCGTTACGCCCGTATCTGGGCTTCTTCAGTGCTGCAACATATACAAATATAATTCACATTAGTTCATTGTTCTTGCAACTAAAATCCACAAATAGAATCTGAATTCATAATGTATAGATACAACAATCATGTATTGACTATACATAGATTTCATAAAAACTGGAAAAACAGGAAAACAAATAACAGAACAAAGGGTAGGCATATAATACATTCTTCTGTCTGAGTTGAGTGCATGATCCTATTTGACAACAAGTCACATACTAGGAACATGCATACATGAATTTTTACAAATACACAAGACCTCATCAGCACAAAACAAACAAAAATAACGTGCTCCAAAAAGTGACAGTATGGCAAACACAAAACCAAAAACATCACAACATCAAACTAAAAGATAATCATATCAGCTGAACATATTTTATGATTTGTTTACAAAAACAGTTCTAAACTGATGCACAAAAAAGGAGGTCCCCCCTTGAAAAAAGAGGTTGGTATGGTGTCAAGGCTAAACCATTCCATCCAGCAAACACTGGGAAATTAATAAAACTTACCATTTAAGAAGACAGACTCCTTGGTCTCAAGGCAGTTCTTAAATGCGTTTGTCCTTTTAGAGACCATGAGGCTATGAATAAAATAGATATGAACATAAGCATATGACAGAACACGGTCTATTGGGAACAAATACAAAGACATGTCAAAAAAGAATTAACTTGAAATATCTAGCCTTAACATGGGGGTAGACCAATAAAGTCGAAAATGTTTGAGCCATAATCTGATTTCCAAAGTTCATAATAGTCCAATGAAATGCCGGTATTATTCTTATTAAGAAAGTGCTCAGCTTACTGAGTCAGATACAGTTCTGAAGCTTCAAACAAGAGAAAGTATCATACCTGTATGAAAAAAGAAGTATTCCACACACAGGAGATTTTATATTTGTAGACGCTGTGAGTCTTCTATGAGAAGCTATAAACATGTGACATAAAAAAACAAAGAAACGTGACGAAAACTCAAGAATAACAAAAATGTATAAAAATCAATAGATTTTTAGAACACCCTAACGCTATACATGAACCTTCCCAAGAGCGGTAAAGAGGGTTGGAAAAAACACCATGGTTTTGGAAAGAAATATTTATAAAATCTCATCCACAAGGGGCATGGTTAATAATGGTCTATAGGCTATAACAGCCACTCGTAGTTTAAAAAACGTATATCGAAAAATAAATATATCAAGCATGTGTGATCCGAGCAGGACACTACCATGAGAGACCAAAAAGGACTAGGTCTGAGATGAAAACATCATAATCAGACAAATATTTAAACCCCAAGACCTATTACATGCAAAAAAAGATAGTCGGTAATAATGGTACACTACCTGTATTTTTCGTGTTCTGTACACACATATATAGTAGAGAGCTGTAATCAGCCTTCGTTATGCTTGAACTGAAAAATTAACAAAAACAAGAATTTTGAAAGAAAATAATTGGAAACACCCGTGACTTAATACCTAACACATAATTAAAAACAAATACGGAGAACTGAAAAGTCCATTATAAAGAAGAAAACAGACTCTCATACTGATGTCTAGGAAAAACAGAGTATAAGCATAACTGTTGCTGAAGGAATCCCCACTCTAGTGAACAACGTAAGTTAAGACAGTAAGCCAGTATCATGCCAGTATCTTACCAGTAAAATCTCCATACTAGCTAGTAATAACCTAGAAAAGGCCATTTGTATAAAAAGCCTCCAAGACTCTTAAACAAATAGTAAAACATTGCGCCATTAAGGCAAGCCACTTATTCAAATTACAGAAATACACAACACGTAGATCAGACAAACATGGCTCAAGAGCACAACTACACGGCTCAAAATAAGCTTTTCAACACCTCAGCATGTTCGCAACCAAAGTTGAGAGAGGCAATTTAGTCTAGCATACAATTCTAACGCCTCGCATTCTCGTGTCCCAAACAGAACCACATAAATTAATAGAACAAAGTCAAGGCTCGAGAGAACGAAAACACCTGTCTTCCGCCTTCATGCTCGACAAAAACCTACCCGTGTCAGGTTCCGGCAGCAGCATTCCGAGGGGTATCATTGGGCAGGGTATGTACAAGGACCGCCCAATTCTTCCTTAAATACTATCGTGCTCACAAACGACTAGAGCGGCATCCAAGGTATAATCTGATTAGTCCATACGCGGAAAGCAGCTTCCGGCGTCCATGATAGGTATAATCATCATGAAGCCAAAACTTTATTTAAAAATACAATAAGACGACCCAATGCAAAGATGCACCGAAAACTTCTATTATTAAGCGTATAAACTCCTAATTCACATTCCAAATGCGTGTACGCCATGCCGAACGAATAACAATTACTGCGTTGCGAGAAAGCATATATTGTCAAACGGTAGCCAAGATGTATGTATCTTCAAACCTACCGAAACTTTATTAAGCACATAGTGATAGACACCAGTCACATACCTCGTACACTTAAGTAATATATAAAAGTGAAGAGTAATATATAAATAGTGAAATATAATAATGAAACAACGGTCGTGTAGTAGAAAGAAATTTCTATTCAAGCAACAGAGAATAATTATGTTTTAATGATATTGTAGATCCTAGTTTAATAAGCCAGAAAATATATAGAAAGTTGATATACAATTCTCAAAAATATGAAATGGTCTCTTAATATAACTATCCAACTTAGCATACACGAAATGGCTAGGTTATTATAAATGATGGGATCATACATCCATCATTGAATACTCCAAAATAATGATAAGTAGACGATAATAGTAAGCATAAACTATTCTAAACGATGGAATCATGCATCCATCAATAAGTATTCCAAAGTGATGATGGGTGTAGGGTAATAATAGGCATAAATTGTAGTGAGCAGGACAAGACATTGCCCCTCCCACCAAAAAAGGTCATAGAGAATAATCCAATTTGAAAAAAGTAAGACCACAAGATAACAGGTGTTACCTAATGTCACATATACAATTAATGAAACATTGTAAATGATAAAATTAAAACCCCTCACCAAAAATATACATTCCCAAAATAGCGGGATGAAGGAATACAAGAGGTGAGCATATAATCAGGCAAAAAAAGGGGTAGAGACTAATTCCATCTAATATTGGACAGAATTATAAAGATTTATGAAAATGCTCCAGATAGAGTGAGCACTACCATCATCTAGCATTGGACAAGTACTAGACCAAGGAACAAGCTCTTTTATAACCAGTGTTACAAAATGCACTCAAACTATAGAGAGGCTCCAAATATTATTCAAAAACCAGAGTGTACAAAAACACATAAATTGCATCAAAAGGGCAAAGGCACCATTCAAAAAAACCTACTGTTTGAAGGATGGAATGGCCAACACAAGACTCACAACTGTACAGAGTTTGGGTGGAAATACAGGACATCTCATACACTTGCATATTACATACGAAGTAAACCTTCTGTACACAACCCAACCTGATAAGACGTTCCTTTACTAATGTACAAAAACAGTGAGTACAAGTAACTCTTCATTCTAAAAAATAATGGAATTCATTATCCTGATTAAGACCTTCTATTACAGCTCTTAAGTTACAGATCCACTTGGCCTCTAGTTTCCGCAAGGATAGTTCCCTGTCGCCCCCTCTTTGGTGTGTAAGTGCTACATCTATCCCATGGAATCTAAAGTTACTTCGACTCATGTGAGACTAGGGAGTACGTTTGATTGCCATTAGTACAAGCTCTACGATGTTCCATGATGCGTGTTCTGAGTGGGCAGATAGTACTGCCCACATAGATTTTTTCACATACACATCTAATGACATAAACCACGTGACTGGTATGGCAATCAATGTAATGTCCAATTTTATATTTCTTTTTGTATTGTATTCAAACTCTGTGGTTTTCTGTCCTAGATGACAAACTTTACAATTATGGCAAGGAAAGAATCCAGTTGGACGTTGCAACCAATTTGCGTTGCTCTTTTTCTTACTCGGAGTATAACTCGGACAGATCATATCCTTGATGGTTCTACTCCTTCTGTATGTTATGCTGGGTTTGTCATGGATACGTTGGTTAACACCAGGTACATTTTTAAGAAGAGCCCAATGTTTATTCATTATCTTAAAAATGTCTCGATTTAATTTAGAATATGTAGTAATGAAAGATAGTCGCTCATTTTTCTTAGCTTCCTTGACCTTCAAGGTTTCACAGCAATCGATCTTGCGAGTTCTTTGAAAGGCTTGTTTGAGTTCACCTTCTTTATATCCTCGCTCTTTCAGTCTTGTGACCACCTGACTAGCTTGTTCCTCAAAGTGAATGTCATCACTACAATTCCTGCGCATGCGTACAAGTTCCCCAAAAGGGATTGCTCGCTTTGTGCATGGCGGATGCGCGCTTTGAAAATGTAAAATACTGTTCACCGAAGATTTCTTACGGAAAAGGGTGCTATGTACCTTGGAATCCTTGATATAGAATTCCACATCCAGAAATTGAATTCTAGTTTGTGACATTGTCATTGTATACCTGACATTATATGGATTTGTATTCAGGTATTTAAAATACTCATGAAAGTTAGCTTCTGTACCTGTCCAGACGATAATTATATCGTCTATATATCGACCCCAATAGTGGACATCCTTCCACCATTGGGTCGCTGCTGTAGCCCATACATGTCTGTGTTCAACCCAACCCATGAACAGGTTCGCATACGATGGGGCGAATTTTGACCCCATCACTGTTCCTTGGAGTTGTTGAAACCAATTGGCATCAAACAGCAAAAAGTTATTCGTGAGAATCAATGTTACCATTTCTAGGAGCATGTTGTTATGTTCATAATAGTTTGTCCTGCGTCTTGAAAGAAAAAAGTCCAATGCCATGCATCCATATTTCACCATGATGCATGTATATAAAGACTCAACGTCTAAAGTGATCAACCACATTCTTTCTTCCCACACCAGGTCCTCAAATGTGTTTAGTACGTCCGTGGTATCCCTAATATAAGAGGGAAGCTCAACCACTAACGGTTTAAGGAATGAATCAACGTACTGCGAAAGATGTTCTGTTAGGGAGCCATTCCCAGAAATGATTGGCCGGCCTGGGGGAAAGGCTCCCTTTTTGTGAATCTTGGGTAGGAGATATAAGCAGAGAAATCTCGGACAGGTGACCAACAAAAATTTCCATTCAGTATCCGATAGGAGATCCACTTCTCTCCAATGATTAAGCCTCTCATTAATCAGGTAAGTAGCAGACATATATGGATTATGATCCAGTTTTTGTAACAAGTGATGTCATTCAATTGTCTATATGCTTCACTGTCATAATCTGCTCGATTCATAAGCACAATATTCCCTCCTTTGTCTGCTTCACGAATGATCAATGAGTCATCCTTCGCTAGATCTAAAAGTGCAGATCTTTCCAATTTGTTTAAGTTGTCTGTAACATACTTTTTAGGAGAGACACAAAGTTTATCCTCAAGACTATAAATGTCTTTAGTGATCAATTGGTGGAACGTGTCAATACTGGTTAGATATGCACCATTTGGGACAAACTTACTGCGAACTCGTAGGCCACTATCATTGGTATAATCCTGTTCGATACACAGATCTTTAGCCACTTTATCAATAGTACAATTACTATCATCACTGAGGGACATTAATAATGTAATGTCCTTTAGCTCTGAGACAGACAACTCAGACAGTTGGGGTCTGTTCGTTGTTTGCGTTTTATTATACATATTCAAATGAAAATGGCATTTCAATTTCAAATTTCTACAAACTTGTAAACATCAACATGTAAATCAGAAAACAACCATTATTCACAGGACAAAAGCTAAGTCCTTTATTCAAGGCAGACTTTTCTGAATCAGTTAACAAATGATTAGACAAATTAATTACTAGATCCACATCTTGGGCATGATGTTGATACGACGGATCACTTTCCCCATGTTTAGCCATCACTGTTTGTTTAGTTTTTTCTCTGGTTTCTCGTTAACACTCCTCCTTTTGTCCATTCTTTCTCCTCCCCTCTCCTTGCCTTAGGGTACATTTTTGTTGTTTGTTCCCAATTCGGTAGCGTAAAACTTCCTCTAAAAAAGACGAGGAGGAAGAAGAATTATTTGCATTTGTACCTTTGTCTGAAGGACCACTCGGGCCCAAGTCCTCAACAGAGGAAACATCAGAACTACTGGTAGCGCGTACTATGCTCCCTGTCTCAGAAATTTTACGGTTCCCTGGTTTAGGGATGGTAACATCATCGAATCTACGGGTGAAAGTAAAAATTCGGCCGGTTTCGTAGTCCCTATCGTCACGTCGTATTTTGCTCAATTTCCTCTCTTTAACCATTTTTTGGTGTTTTTGAATTTCTTCTTTTAAAATGGCATAATTTTTTTCAGTTGCTTCTTTTAGGTCAAGGTCTTTAATTTCCTTTTCCAACGTTTGAATGAGAATTTTCATCATTGTAAAAGAAGAACCATGAAGGTTCTCTTCCCATTCAACCAATAAGTCAGGTCCCAAATTGTCAAAATTCGGAAAAGGTTTAAAAGCCAAGTTTATGAGATTAGAGAAACTTAAAAAAAAATGAACTATCCAAGTGGTGGGACGGAGTTACTCTAAAAAGATACCTACAAACAAGAAAGTCCCATGGGGCCTCAGAATTTTGACTTTTCCGAATTTTGACGATTTGGATCCTGACTTATTGGTTGAATGGGAAGAGAACCTTCATGGTTCGTCTTTTACGATGATGAAAATTCTCATTCAACACGCTGACAGGAAATGTACTCCACTTAGAGATGACATTAAAACATTGGAAAAGGAAATTAAAGACCTTGACCTAAAAGAAGCAACTGACTAAAATTATGCCATTTAAAAGGAGAAATTCAAAAACACCCAAAAAAGGTTAAAGAGAGGAAATTGAGCAAAATACGACGTGACAATAGGGGCTACGAAACCGGACACATTTTTACTTTCGCCCATAGATTCGACAATGTTACCATCCTTAAACAAGGGAACCTTGAAATTTCTGAGACCAGGAGCATAGTAAGCGCTACCAGTAGTTCTGATGTTTCCTCTATTGAGGACTTGGGCCCGAGTGGTCCTTCAGACAAAGGTACAAATGCAAATAATTCCTCTTCCGCCTCGTCTTTTTTAGAGGACGTTTTACACTACCGAATTGGGAACAAACAACAAAAACGTACCGTAAGACAAGGAGAGGGGGGAGGAGAAAGAATGGACAAAAAGGAGGGGGTGTTAACGAGAAACCAGAGAAAAAAACTAAAGAAACAGTGATGGCTTAACATGGGGAAAGTGATCCGTCGTATCAACATCATGCCCAAGATGTGGATCTAGTAATTAATTTGTCTAATCATGTGTTAACTGATTCAGAAAAGTCTGCCTTGAATAAAGGACTTAGCTTTTGTCCAGTGAATAATGGTTGTTTTTCTGATTTACATGTCGATGTTTACAAGTTTGTGAGAAATTTGAAATTGAAATCCCATTTTCATTTGAATATGTATAATAAAACGCAAACAACGAACAGACCCCAACTGTCTGAGTTGTCTGTCTCAGAGCTAAAGGACATTACATTATTAATGTCCCTCAGTGATTATAGTAATTGTACTATTGATAAAGTGGCTAAAGATCTGTGTATCGAACAGGATTATACCAATGATATTGGCCTACGAGTTTGCAATAAGTTTGTCCCACATGGTGCACATCTAACCAGTATTGACACGTTCCACCATTTGATCACTAAAGACATTTATAGTCTTGAGGATAAACTTTGTGTCTCTCCTAAAAAGTATGTTACAGACAAATTAAACAAATTGGAAAGATCTGCGCTTTTAGATCTAGCGAAGGATGACTCATTGATCATTCGTGAAGCAGACAAAGGAGGGAATATTGTGTTTATGAATCGAGCAGATTATGACAGTGAAGCATATAGACAATTGAATGACATCACTTGTTACAAAAAACTGGATCATAATCCATATATGTCTGCTACTCACCTGATTAATGAGAGGCTTAATCATTGGAGAGAAGTGGATCTCCTATCGGATACTGAATGGAAATTTTTGTTGGTCACCTGTCCGAGATTTCCCTGCTTATATCTCCTACCCAAGATTCACAAAAAGGGAGCCTTTCCCCCAGGCCGGCCAATTATTTCTGGGAATGGCTCGCTAACAGAACATCTTTCGCAGTATGTTGATTCATTCCTTAAACCGTTAGTGGTTGAGCTTCCCTCTTATATTAGGGATACCACAGACGTACTAAACAAATTTGAGGACCTGGTGTGGGACGAAAGAATGTGGATGATCACTTTAGACATTGAGTCTTTATATACATGCATCATGATGAAATATGGATGCATGGCATTGGACTTTTTTCTTTCAAGACGCAGGGCAAACTATTATGAAGATAACAACATGCTCCTAGAAATGGTAACATTGATTCTCACGAATAACTTTTTCCTGTTTGATGCCAATTGGTTTCAACAACTCCAAGGAATAGCGATGGGGTCAAAATTCGCCCCATTGTATGCGAACCTGTTCATGGGTTGGGTTGAACACAGACATGTATGGGCTACAGCAGCGACCCAATGGTGGAAGGATGTCCACTATTGGGGTCGATATATAGACGATATAATTATCGTCTGGACAGGTAGAGCAGCTAACTTTCAAGAGTATTTTAAATACCTGAATACAAATCCATATAATGTCAGGTATACAATGACAATGTCACAAACTAGAATTCAATTTCTGGATGTGGAATTCTATATCAAGGATTCCAAGGTACATAGCACCCTTTTCCGTAAGAAAACTTCGGTGAACAGTATTTTACATTTTCAAAGCGCGCATCCGCCATGCACAAAGCGAGCAATCCCTTATGGGGAACTTGTACGCATGCGCAGGAATTGTAGTGAGGACATTCACTTTGAGGAATAAGCTAGTTAGATGGTCACGAGACTGAAAGAGCGAGGATATAAAGAAGGTGAACTCAAACAAGCCTTTCAAAGAACTCGCAAGATCAATCGCTGTGAAACCTTGAAGGTCAAGGAAGCTAAGAAAAATGAGCGACTATCTTTCATTGCTACATATTCTAAATTAAATTGAGAAATTTTTAAGATAATGAATAAACATTGGGCTCTTTTTAAAAATGTACCTGGTGTTAACCAACTTATCCATGACAAACCCAGCATAACTTACAGAAGGAGTAGAACCATCAAGTACATGATCTGTCCGAGTTATACTCTGAGTAAGAAAAAGAGAAACGCAAATTGGTTGCAAAGTCCAACTGGATTCTTTCCTTGCCATAATTGTAAAGTTTGTCATCTGGGACAGAAAACCACAGAGTTTGAATACAATACAAAAAAGAAATATAAAATTGGACATTACATTGATTGCCATACCAGTCACGTGGTTTATGTCATTAGATGTGTATGTGAAAAAATCTATGTGGGCAGTACTATCCGCCCACTCAGAACACGCATCATGGAACATCGTAGAGTTTGTACTAATGGCGATCAAATGTACTCCCTAGTCTCACATGAGTGTATCCCGAGATCGAGTAGAAGTAACTTTAGATTCCATGGGCTAGATGTAGCACTTAAACATCAGAGAGGGGGCGACAGGGAACTATCCTTGTGGAAACTAGAGGCCAAGTGGATCTGTAACTTAAGAGCTGTAACAGAAGGTCTTAATTAGGATAATGAATTCCATTATTTTTTAGAATGAAGAGTTACTTGTACTCACTGTTTTTGCACATTAGTAAAGGAACGTCTTATCAGGTTGGGTTGTGTACAGAAGGTCTACTTGGTATGTAATATGCAAGTGTATGAGATGTCCTGTATTTCCACCCAAACTCTGTACAGTTGTGACGCTTGTGTTGGCCATTCCATCCTTCAAACAGTAGGTATTTTTGAATGGTGCCTTTGCCCTTTTGATGCAATTTATGTGTTTTTGTACACTCTTTGGTTTTTGAATAATATTTGGAGCCTCGCTATAGTTTGAGTGCATTTGGTAACACTGGTTATAAAAGAGCTAGTTCCTTGTTCTAGTACTTGTCCAATGCTAGATGATGGTAGTGCTCACTCTATCTGGAGCATTTTCATAAATTGAACACACTTTGTAATTCTGTCCAATATTAGATGGAATTAGTCTCTACCCCTTTTTTTTTGCCTGGTTATATGCTCACCTCCTGCATTCCTTCATCCCGCTATTTTGGGAATGTATATTTTTGGTCGGGGTTTTGATTTTATCATTTACAATGTTTCATTAATTCTATATGTGACATTAGGTAACACCTTTTATCTTGTGGTCTTACTTTTTTTAAATTGGATTATTCTCTATGACCTTTTGGTGGGAGGGGCAAAGTCTTGTCCTGCTCACTACAATTTATGCCTATTATCACCCTACACCCATCATCACTTTGGAATACTTATTGATGGATGCATGATTCCATTGTTTAGAATAGTTTATGCTTACTATTATCGTCTACTTATCATTATTTTGGAGTATTCAATGATGGATGTATGATCCCATCATTTATAATAACCTAGCCATTTCATGTATGCTAAGTTGGATAGTTATATTAAGAGACCATTTCATATTTTTTGAGAATTGTATATCGACTTTCTATATATTTTCTGGCTTATTAAACTATGATCTACAAAATCATTAAAACATAATTATTCTCTGTTGCTTGAATAGAAAATTCTTTCTACTACACGACCGTTGTTTCATTATTATATTTCACTATTTATATATTACTCTTCACTTGTATATATTACTTAAGTGTACCAGGTCCGTGACTGGTGTCTATCACTATGTGCTTAATAAAGTTTTGGAAGGTTTGAAGATGCATACACATTGGCTACCATTTGACAATATATGCTTTCTCGCAACACGGTAATTGTTATTCGTTCGGCATGGCGTACACGCATTTGGAATGTGGATTAGGAGTTTATACTCTTAATAATAGAAGTTTTCGGTCGATCTTTGCATTGGGTCGTCTTATTGTATTTTTAAATAAAGTTTTGGCTTCATGATGATTATACCTATCTATCATGGACGCCGGAAGCTGCTTTCCGCGTATGGACTAATCAGATTATACCTTGGATGCCACTCTAGTTGTTTGTGAGCACGATAGTAGTTAAGGAAGGATTGGGCGGTCCTTGTATAGACGCTGCCCAATGATACCCCTCAGAATGCTGCTGCCGGAACCTGACACAGGTAGGATTTGTCGAGCATGAAGGCAGAAGACACGGGTTTTCGATCTCTCGAGCCTTGACTTTGTTCCATTAATTTATGTGGTTCTGTTTGGGACGCGAGAATGCGAGGCGTTAGAATTGTATGCTAGACTAAATTGCCTCTCTCAACTTTGGTTGCAAAGATGCAGTGATGTTGAAAAGCTTATTTTGAGCCGTGTAGTTGTGCTCTTGAGCCATGTTTGTCTATTCTACGTGTTGTGTATTTCTGTAATTTGAATAAGTGGCTTGCCTTAATGGCGCAATGTTTTACTATTCGTTTAAGGGTCTTGGAGGCTTTTTTATTCAACTTGCCTTTTCTAGGTTATTACTAGCTAGTATGGAGATTTTACTGGTAAGATACTGGGATGATACTGGCTTACTGTCTTAACTTACGTCGTTCACTAGAGTGGGGATTCCTTCAGCAACAGTTATGCTTATACTCTGTTTTTCCTAGACATCAGTATGAGAGTCTGTTTTCTTCTTTATAATGAACTTTTCAGGTCTCCATATTTGTTTTTAATTATGTGTTAGGTATTATTTTCTTTCAAAATTCTTGTTTTTTGTAAATTTTTCAGTTCAAGCATAACGAAGGCTGATTACAGCTGTCTACTATTTATGTGTGTACAGAACACGAAAAATACAGGTAGTGTACCATTATCTACAGTCTATCTTTTTTTTGCATGAAATAGGTCTTGGGGTTTAAATATTTGTCTGATTATGATGTTTTCATCTCAGACCTTGTCCTTTTTGGTCTCTCATGGTAGTGACCTGCTCAGATCACACATGCTTGATATATATATTTTTCGATATACGTTTTTTAAACTACGAGTGGCTGTTATAGCCTATAGACCATTATTAACCATGCCCCTTGTGGATGAGATTTTATAAATATTTCTTTCCGAAACCATGGTGTTTTTTCCAACCCTCTTTACCGCACTAGGGAAGGTTCATGTATAGTGTTAGGGTGTTCTAAAAAATCTATTGATTTTTATACATTTTTTTGTTATTCTTGAGTTTTCGTCACGTTTCTTTGTTTTTTTATGTCACATGTTTATAGCTTCTAATGGAAGACTCACAGCGTCTACAAATATAAAATCTCCCATGTGTGGAATACTTCTTTTTTCATACAGGTATGATACTTTCTCTTGTTTGAAGCTTCAGAACTGTATCTGACTCAGTAAGCTGAATAATACCGGCATTACATTGGACTATTATGAACTTTAGGAAATCAGATTTTGGATCAAACATTTTTGACTTTATTGGTCTACCCCCCTGTTAAGGCTAGATATTTCAAGTTAATTCTTTTTTGACATGTATTTGTTCCCAATAGACCGTGTTCTGTCATATGCTTATGTTCATATCTATTTTATTCATAGCCTCATGGTCTCTAAAAGGACAAACGCATTTAAGAACTTCCTTGAGACCAAGGAGTCTGTCTTCTTGGATGGTAAGTTTTATTATTTCCCCAGTGTTTGCTGGATGGAATGGTTTAGCCTTGACACCATACCAACCTCTTTTTTCATGGGGGGACCTCCTTTTTTGTGCATCAGTTTAGAACTGTTTTTGTAAACAAATCTTAAAATATGTTCAGCTGATATGATTATCTTTTAGTTTGATGTTGTGAGGTTTTTGTTTTTGTGTTTGCCATACTGTCACTTTTTGGAGTACGTTATTTTTGTGTGTTTTGTGCTGATGAGGTCTTGTGTATTTGTAAAAATTCATGTATGCATGTTCCTAGTATGTGACTTGTTGTCAAATAGGATCATGCACTCAACTCTGACAGAAGAATGTATTATATGCCTACCCTTTGTTCTGTTGTTTGTTTTCCTGTTTTTGCAGTTTTTCTGAATTCTTTGTATAGTCAATACATGATTGTTGTATCTATACATTATGAATTCAGATTTTAATTGTGGATTTTAGTTGCAAGAACAATGAACTAATGTGAATTATATTTGTATATGTTGCAGCCCTGAAGAAGCCTAGATACGGGCGAAACGCGTTGGCTGTATTCCCAGTTGTTCATGGAACATGAAATAAAAGATATAATTACTAAATACTAATCTCTCGTTTCATCGGCTTTGTCTGGCACTTATGCCTTTATTGTGTCATGTATTACCCTTGTTGCCTCTCAGATTCCTGTGTCATTTGGCAAACAACACTTTGCTATTAAAAGGAATTTCAGACATTTTGAGTTTCTTGTGGTTGAGAGGTTGTCCTAAACTAGGCCTTCTGTGCACATAAGGCCTCAATATAACAACTGCTGCTGTGATGTACATGTAGTTTAGAGCAGACTCAGGTGGAACAGGCTGACCTATAGAGCGTTAGCGTTTGTGTTTTTTCACTGTAGGCCTTCGTGGAGGTTTGCTATCATCATCCTCGCCCTGTAGTTAGATTTCACCAGAAATGCCTTAGCTGTAGCCTGCCACAGATAGAGCGTAGTTTCGACATGGTGACTTAGTCACACAATGCAAAGCTTCAATTCCTGGTCCTGGGGCCATGGCATTGGCACCGCTGCTCTATTAGTGTTACTGAGGGCATGCCACACCACATTGGACATGGCCATAGTGAGGATGCCAGAAAGATGGGCTTGTCTGTGGATGATCTGAAGTACACATCAATTGTTTAACCTACAACTAGATCAGACTAGTCCACCTCATCCCTGCTGGAGAACCTCGCCACCGTCGGACTCAAACAACTGGTCACCTGCCCAACCCATTCAGAAGGACACAAGCTCAACCCCATCTTCTCCGCCAGTGAAAACATCACCTTCAGCCACACCACTGAGCTCCGGTGGACTGACCACTGCTGCGTTCACTTCGCCTTCACCAAACCCACCGTACACCACTATGCCCACCGCTACCCTTGTAGAAGCTGGAACAAGGTCACCGAAGAACAGCTCACCACCGCCCTCAGCAAAACCCCTCCACCGACATCCACAGACGCCAAAACCGCAGCACGCAACCTCCACCAATGGATCTCCGACTGCGCCAACACCTTGGCACCCCTGAAAAAAGCCCCAAGCAAGCGACACTCCAAGAAAGCCAGCTGGTTCTCTACTTTCCTTCATGAGTCCCGACACACATGTAGATGGCTCGAGAAGAGATGGAGGAGCAGCAAGATCCCGGAAGACCACTCAGCCTTCAAAACTGCTGTCACCACACACAACCACCTCATCAGAACAGCGAAGAAAGTGGCCCTACGAGAAAGGATCAACGCCAATGCACTCAACAGCAAGGAACTTTTCGCCATGGTCAAAGAATTTGCCAGACCCAGCTCAGAGACAGCAGGCATTCCCCCCTCAAAAGACCTCTGCAACAACCTCGGCACCTACTTCCACCGCAAGATCAGGGAGATATACAACAGTGTTGACAGTCTCGATACCCAAGACCATCCCACCCCACCCGCAACCACCGCACCCTACGACGCCAGACCCCAACAGACCCTAGTCAGCTGGACCCCCCTCACAGAGGACGACACCCTCAAGATCATGAAGAGCATCCACTCCAGAGCACCCTCGGACCCCTGCCCACACCACATCTTCAACAGAGCAGGCATCACCATCGCCCCCGAACTCTGCTGCACCATCAAATGCTCCATCAACTCTGCCACCTTCCCGGAAGACTGGAAACTCGCAGAGATCAACCCCCTGCTGAAGAAACCCTCTGCCGACCCAACGGACCTCAAGAACTTCAGACCCATCTTGTTTCTCCCCTTCCCAGCCAAGGTCATCGAGAAGGCCATCAACGCCCAACTTTCCAAGTTCATCGAAGCAAACCACATCTTGGACCTCTCCCAGTCCGCTTCCGAAGCAACCACAGCACCGATATCACCCTCCTCGCAACCACAGACAACATCTGCACCCTCCTCGAACTAGGCAAGACTGCAGCCCTCATCCTCCTGGACCTCTCCGCTGACTTCAATACCATCTCTCACCGCACCCTATCCACAAGACTCCACGGCGTCGGCATCCGCGACAAAGCCCTGGAATGGATCCGCTCCTTGCTCACTGGCCGAACTCAGAGAGTCAGACTGCCTCAGTTCCTCTCGGAACCCACAGAGAAATGGCTGCGATGTGCCTCAGGGCTCCTCCCTGATGCCCACGCTTTTCATCATCTACATGGCCCTGCTCGCAACCATCGTCAGGAACCACGAACTCAACATCGTCTCCTAAGTCGACGACACCCAGCGGATTCTCTCCCTCACCAACGAACCATCAGTCACCAAGAACAACTTTCATGATGGGATAAAGGCTGTTGCCACCTGGATGAAGAACAGCTGCCTCAAGTTCAACTCAGAGAAGACCAAAGTCCTCATCATGGGTTCCACCCCCTCCACATGGGACAACTCCTGGTGGCCTGCAGCACTTTGAACCTCCCCCACACCCACAGACCACGAGCAGAACCTTGGCATCATCCTGGATTCCTCGCTCACAATGAGCCACCAGATCAATGCCGTCTCATCATCCTGCTTCCACATGCTACGCCTACTCCAAAAGATCTTCAAACGGATCCCCAAAGAGTCCAGAAAGACGGTCACCAACGCACTCGTCAGCAGCAGAATCGACTATGGCAACACACTCTACACCGGCATTATCGAGAAACTCCTTAAGAAATTACAGAACATCCAGAACGCCACCGCCAGGCTCATCCTCAACATCCCCCGCCGCACCCACATCACCAGCCACCTAAGAGCCCTCCCCTGGCTCCCAGTCAACAAAAGAAACACCTTCAAGCTCCTCACACATGCCTACCAAGCCCTACATGACGCAGGACCTGCGTACTTCAACCACCGCCTCACATTCCACGAACCCACCAGAGACCTCCGCTTCCATCCAACAGGCCCTGGCTACCGTCCCACATATCCGCAAGACCACAGCTGGAGGAAGATCCTTCGCCTACCTCGCAGCAAAGACCTGGAACACCCTGCCTCTCCACCTCAGGCAATCACCATCACTGCCTCAATTCAGGAATGACCTCAAGACCTGGCTCTTCGGCTGAACAACAGTGCCTGGATAGACCCGCACCTCCACCCACCCCCCAGAAGCTTGAGCCCCCTACGGGTGAGTAGTCGCGCTCTGCAAGACACTGATTGATTGATTGATTGACTGATTGACTGATTGACTAAAGCTTCTCATAAATTATGAACATCTCTTTCAAATATCTTTCTGAAGAGAATTTGCAGCTTCCTGTGCACACTCGAGAGCAGGACATGAGCCAACAAGCAAATCTATATAGGGAGCCACTTGCTTCCATGACATCCACAGTCGTGGACCATGGCCGATCTTTCACTACCATGATGGCGTCAGCTTTGCAGTGTTGTAATTCTCATTGGAGCCAAGGGCAAAGCCATAATAGCCTAAGAAATAGGACTAGGAGTGATGTATGGACCTACGTGTAGTGCCAAAATGGAGACCCAGATAAGACACCAAAATCCTGGGGGAAGTTTGTTTATAGTAAAATAGCTAAAAGTTGTTTGGTTACGGTTGAGGCTCAGTAGTATTCTGGGCATGGAACATAACCAGGTGATTCGTCAATATTTGTAAGAAAGCAATGTCAGGAAAGCAGATTTTTTGGGGGGAGGAGTGTGTCATTCCACTGAAAGCTAACATCTGCTAGCTAAACGATGGATGGCTTCTGCTGCAGTGAGAAGAAACAGAGGGGCAATGTACAAGGAGTCAACGCCACCAGAACGTCACTTAGGTGCACATTTACAAAGAGTTGACGCCACCAGAATGTCACTTTTTGTGACATTCTGGTGGTGTTAAGTCCTTCGCCTTATTTACAAGGCGGCGTTAAGCCACTTAATGTGGCTTAACGCCGCCTTGTAAATAATGCCCCTATTCACGTAGCACTTAGCTTGAAAGGGGTGTTCAATGGGTCAAGCAGTGGGCGTTCTGCTGCAAACACCCATTACTTTTTGGCACACCCCATATTTACAAGGTACAAGGCAGCGCCAAAAATAAGACCAGGAAATACCTGGTCTTATGTTATGTTATGTTATGTTAATTTCGACTTGTATAGCGCCAAATACCAACAGGTCTCTAAGCGCTTCAAGAAAATCAGCGTCAGTTCCAGGTGGGATGGTAATATAGTTAGGCCCAGGCTTCTGTGTACAAGAGGGTTTTGAGTTTTTTTCTGAATGGAAGAAGGCGTCCTTCCGCACGGAGCTGACTAGGCAGCTTGTTCCAGAATGGCGTATCAGGACAGAGAAGGCACGTCCTCCTTTAGTAGTGTAGTGAAAGCGTGGGCATTTTAGGAGGCCCTCAGTAGAGGACCTAAGTGAGCGGCCAGGGACATATCTCTCCAGGCGTTCTTTGATGTAGTGGGGTGCCTGTACGAAGAGGGCCATATGCGTAATACAGAGTCCTTTGAATTTGGCCCTCTGTTTGATGGCCAGCCAGTGAAGTTGTTGCAGAAGGGGTGATGCCCGCGTGCGTCTAGGTAGTTTGAAAATTAGCCTAGCTGCATCGTTCATCACCACCTGAAGTTTGCCCAACAGTGAGTCTGGTAATCCAATATAGAGTGAATTCCCATAATCCAGCATGGCCAGGATCAGGGCGGCCACCACTGTCTTCATAGTAGAGAGGGAGAGGATGGGGGAAAGCCTCCTCAGCAGCCTGAGAAGGCTGACGCAGGTACCGAACACGGTAGAAACATGATCAGCCAATGAAAGTTTGGCATCAATTTTGATTCCTAAACTTTTTACCACCGTTGCTGGGACTGGGTAATCACCCAGTTCGAGTGGCCAGTAAAGGGAGTTCCAAGGATTACTCTCATTGGTGACGGCCAGGACCTCCGTCTTGTCTGGGTTAATCTTAAGAGAGTTGGCCGTCATCCACTTAACCGTGAATCGCAGTATGTCTTTTGCCCGGGAGTGGGCCTGTGGGGTGTCTTCTATTTGGAGAATAATTTGCGTGTCATCCGCATAATTGAAAACCTGACAGTCCATCAAGGCGAGGGCCTTAATCAGAGGTCTGAGGTACATGTTAAACAAGAGGGGGGAGAGTGCTGACCCTTGAGGAACTCCGCAGGGGATAGCTCCCCTCTCTGAGACCCAGTCACCCATCTGAATTTTTTGGGTGCGATCGGTCAGGAACGAGGTAATCCACTGGAGAATTGGGCCGCCAATCCCAATGTCTTGTATTCTTTTCAGAAGTTGGGAGTGGTTGACCGTGTCGAACGCTGCCGACAGGTCTAGAAGGACTAGAGCACATGGCTTCTTGCTGTCAGCTTTGTTCCTGATGTCGTCAAGTATTGACAGCATCACCAGCTTGGTGCTATGATGAGCACGGAAGCCGGCCTGCCTGTCTCCCAGGAGGTGATGGTCCTCTATAAAGCTGGATAGGGTTTGCAAGACATACTGTTCTAAGATTTTGGCCAAGAGTGGGAGTTGAGATATGGGCCTAAAGTTTTTCATATTGGAGCTATCCGCTCCTGCTTTCTTGAGAAACGGAATTACTCTGGCTTCTTTGAAGAGACTGGGAACCTTCCCGGTTTCCAGCGAGCGGTTCAGCAGGGCTACAATATCTCCCTCAATCTCTGGAAGGGCTAGTTTAAAGATCCTAGGGGGGCATGGATCTGCGGGTGAGCCAGATTTAATTTTAGATGCAATGCGTCAGAAGGTTTCTAAGTCAAGTGTTTGAAAAGAGGAGATCAACTCTACCCCTTGTCCCGGGGTCTTGACCTCTTCATAGTAAGATTGCTTAAAGGGGGAGTTGTCAATATCGGCCAGAATATCTTGTATTTTGTCGAAAAAGAAGGATAAAATGTATTACATAGTTCCAGGTTGAATGGTGACTCCAATGGCGGTTTATGACTCAATTCTTTGAGGATTTTGAATGTTTCTTTTTGTTTGTTAGTTGCCATCAAGATTCTATTTTCAAAATATTCAGCCTTCCTGTTAAGTAGCGCCTTTTTGTAAGTGGAGACTCTTGCCCTGTAATCTTCGAGGGCCTGTGGTTCGTAGGCTTTGCGCCAACGGCGTTCGTGGTGGCGAAGTGAACGTTTCAAAGACCTAAGCTCCTCCGTGAACCATGGTGCGCCCTTACCATTGTTACCATTGTTACCAATTTTTATTTTTTTGACAGGGGCTATTATATTGATGGCAGAAACTAACTTGCTGGAGATGGATTCAGTCCACTCTTCAATATCTGCATTCTCCGGCCTCCTAGGGGGTATTCCTCTGAGCAGGTTTCCTAGTTTAGGGCCCTCAATTTTTGTCCAGCTTCTAATTAGTTTCCAGTTAGTGGGTGGACGTCCCTCACACCTAGCTATGGGGAGTTGAAGGTTGATAAAGTAATGGTCTGACCATGCACAGGGGGAGGTCTCCACTAGGTTTACGAGCGTGAGAGTGGACCAGACCAAGTCTAAGGTATGTCCTTTCTCATGTGTAGGGGTCATTACTAGTTGTTCAAGCCCAAGAGAAGTAAACGTCTCCTCTAGCTGTAGGGCCTGAGCTCCTCTAGGTTGTAGATGCCAGTGATAGTTGAAGTCTCCTAACACCAGAAGTTGTTGGAAACGTGATCTAAGATTGGTAACATATTCCGTGAGGAGATCCACGAAGCGTGGAGGGCATTTAGGTGGGCGGTAGACTACCATGATTGCTATACTAGATGAACTAAAACATATCTTGCTTATTAAGATGTCAGCTCCTTCTAGATTGTCTCCTGACAACTTCTCAATTTTCAGATGATTTTTGTACAGGAGCGCCACCCCCTCCTCTTCTACCCCCTAACCTGTTGTGCCAGATGGCATCATATTGTGGAAATACAGATTTTATAATGGACGTAAGCTCCTCCATTTTATATTTTGCAGTCACCATTTTGTGGTAACCTTTCCTTAGTCTGTCTCCTCAGCACAAAATAATGTGCTCCTTTCAGCTACACAGAACAATGTGGATGCGTCAAAAGACCCCAGAGCATATGTTTGTTCTCTACTTGCTAGCACGCAAGTAGGGCAGGATGCATTTAACAAACGGTCAATGACTCAATTGTTTAACATTCCTATTCACTGATATCAAATGTATTACAGCTAGCAAACATAAACTGCTTATGTCTACAAATTATTGTTGATACGGGACGTGCGACCTTTTGTTCCATATCCAGATGATTAATCAAGTGAGCGCCTGACTCTGTAACCACAGGCGTGTCTATGTTCATATGTCTGGCACAAGTTATGCATAGTTCTGCTTTATTTCTGTTGACCGCAGGATTACTGATGAGTGGTGGGAGTTAGTGAGTAATCCTTATATATATATGTTCTGCATGCCATGTATACATATTTCCAGAGGTACTGGTCCTGACTAGTACATGATACCATCCTGGGATCATTAATCATCCTTGGCAGCTGCTAATTTGTCACATCCATTCCCACCTACGCTTGTTCCAGCAGAAAGATATATAAGGCTGTCTATGACTGTGTAAGTGGTCCACTTCTCTCATAGCCACATGGAGCTGTGAGGTTGTGTACCCGCTTGAGCGAAATAAATCTTTTTATGCTACAGTTACCTCCGACTGCTGGTCTTCCTTGTTATAGACGTACCTGTGGGAGGTTGGAGAAGGACCACTTCCACAAATTGGCGACTCTGGTGGGACCTCTCCGTGGGACATCCAACGGCTAGCTGAGTCCGTGGTTGAGAGGTGCGACCGAGGACCGAAGGACCGTGGGGGCCCCTGCACTAACAAGACGGAGTTTCTCCGCAGCTGCCATCTGAAGTCCCGACTGGCCTCTTGACACAGTATTCCCCGGCAGAGGTCCACGAGCTGATCCCTTTTGAAACAGACGTGTTGTCCGAAGACCAACAGTCGGACGATTTGAGGACACCACAGATTGGTGAGATTGTTCTGTTGCGTGTTTTGTTAATTAAGTTTGGTTAATTATGTTTTGTTGATCAGTTTGGTAAAAATAATAGTTATAACTACGAAGTACTAGGAACAATGAAGAAATGCATTTCTAAAACGTTCTGTTGTATAAAATCAGGTCACCGGTTGGACGAAAGTGTCCCCATTCCTGTTGAAGACAGTCCTGGTTGGATATTAATGATAAAAAAAGGAGTGAATGTGAACTTATACAATAGAATATGGCATGAGTATACAAAAAAAGATAAGGAATTACAATTTCCTATTGATGGTACCTTTGATTTAGCTAAATTACAGTATTTACAACAATGTATGATGGAACGGAAGGTCCGACCTGCTATGTTTGAAGTATTTCAAACATGGGAGAAATCTGCCAGAACTCGGAATATGAAACAAAAACAAGATAGGGAACGAGAGAACAGAAAAACAACCATGGCTAAAGTAGCAGAATATAATAATATAAAAATAAACGAAAACATTGAACAGCATGACAGAGAGTTTAGGATGAAAACAGAAAAATGTTTTGTTGCGATAGAAAAAAGAAAGTGCCCTCCTGTCGATGAAGTATTAGAGGATTTGTTAGACAAACCTCCCCCGTATAATATTGTCCAGATTCTTGCCCCGGGTCCCGGGGCTGGGGGTCAACCAGCTAATATTGTTGCCCAGACAATTCAGCAAATGCCCCCACCTGTTGTGCAGGCTCAGCCGGTAGCCACTTCTGTTACGCAAGCCCAGCAGGTAGCCACTCCCTTTACTAATCTTCAGGGTACACAGGGAGCGGTAGGTTACACCCCAACAGTACCGTCCGCTCCGGCAACAGTATCCTCCAGCACAACGCCCCCAATGTTCACGATACCATTTAGCACACAAAGTGATTCCCCTACAATAACTATGCGGAGACCGGACAACTGGATGGATTCCCCTTACTCTAGGTCACCAATTAGGGACAGACTGGCACCAGACACGTATGTTAGACATACCCGATTAGGCCCTTCCGAAAAGAACACTATAAAGAAAATGACCAAAAAGTGGATGGACCTAGGGGAAATAACTAAAAGAGAAGCCCGGGAAACGTTTGAAGGAATGCAGGAATTAAGAGTTAAGAATTTTGTTATTAATAGTATGGTGACGCGACTGTTTGATCACTGTCACCTCTTATTAGGGGACAGTACCATTCTTTTTACGTCACCAGAATGGTTAAACATATTATGGAGGGATAGTGATCACTCCACGTTGACGATCGCACAATGTAACGGTGCGTTTAATGACTGTTATCAGTTCCAAAAGGAGCTAGATATCGTTATATGTGGTGCCACGCAAAAACATATCCACCAACATTATGGCCCAGAACCTAGTGGTGATACTTCAGCTTACCCTATGAGAGAGGTACATCCAATTGCTGATCCAAGGCCAGGGAATCATCCCCCTATCCCGCAATATGTTCATACTCCTTGGACTAGGGCTGATTTATTAGCCATGAAAAAGGAGTTACCTGATCCTAGAAAAAATCCGAGGCTCTTTTATGAGCAACTTGAATCCGCCATTAATTTAACACCCATGATACTAAAAGATATTGATTTTTTGTTTGATTTCTTGGTACCTCAAGAAATATGGCATCCAGTTAGGGATAATAACTGCGCAACTATTAACTGGCCAAACATAGTCGCTGATGATAATGGTAGATTAGCAGGAGGAGCCGTGCCAGCATCCTTAATAGCCTTACCAGGACATATTATAACACGTATGCAGGAAATATTGCCCAGAGAAAAGGTGGATTGGGATAAGATGACGGCATGCAGACAGAAGGAGGGAGAGGAAGTTACCGATTTTTTTAGTAGAATAGAGGAGGTTTTTAAAGCATACAGTGGGCAAGATATACAGACTGTACAAGGGAAGCGTATCTTTGCTAATCAGTTTGTCCATAATCTCTTACCTGACTTATCAGATAGTATAAAGACGTACGAAAGTACTTGGACAGCTAAAGATCCAGCTGAATTATTGACAATGGCCTGCTATTATGAGAATAAGAGAAATGCAGAAAAAGGAAAAAAGGATAAGCAAATGAAGGAGTTAAAAACAAAAGCTTTGATGCAGCAAGCTTTTCCTGATAGGGGAAGGTCAAAAGGACGTACAAACTTTCAGAGGGGAGGTGGACGTAGTCGAGGGGTTGGTCGAGCTGCTTCAGCTCCGGCGCAACAGAGAGCAGGGTTAGGATACAATACATGTGCCTATTGCTATCAGGAGGGTCACTGGAAGAATGAGTGCCCTTTGTTACAGGGCCAGGGTCAGAGTATGAGAAATAATGCCAATACTTTCAGAGGGAACACAACTCCCCATGCAGACAGAGGAAGAGGTAGGGGACAACAGAGAAATTATAACGACGCCGAACAGACAAATCATTTTGACCAGAGGAATAATGCTTATTTTACACAAGATTATGCACAGGATGATGACAATTAGGATTGGATACCATAGGGATGCCCAGGAGAGGACAGGGAGCGAGTGCAGATACCAGTCGATTCTTCAGGGCCATACGTAACAATGATGGTTGAAGGAACAGAGAGAGTGTTCCTTCTAGATACTGGTGCCACTAATACATCTATTTCTCACCGCCTGCTCCCCCATGCTCCTCTCTCGGGAAAATTAGATAAGTCGGTGGGATTTTCTAATGCTGTTGTGACTAGCCCCATTTCACGACCATTGGACTTCACCATAGGTCCTATAACAGGGAGTATGCCATTTGTATTAACAGAGAAATGTTCACAAAACTTACTGGGTCTAAAAGCATTAAAAATGATGCATGCTACTATATACTGTACTCCAGATGGCGTTTACCTGACTTGCAAGAAATCAGCACTATCTAAGCAATACCTTGTTTTAGACAAGAATCACATACCACCTGAACTCCAGGATATTGATCCAAAATTATGGGCACATGGACCAAACGATGTAGGAAAAATGGATATTGAGCCAGTACATATTAAAGTAAAACAAAATGTTAAATTGCCTCGCATTCCCCAATACAAAATGTCAAAAGAAGGAGAGGAAGGTCTGAAATTAGTAATATCAGACTTATTGCAACGCCAGATAATACAAGAAGTCACAAGCAGCCTATGTAATAGTCCCATTTTACCTGTAATTAAACGAGATGATGGAACAGGGCTGGTCAAATATAGGATGGTTGTTGATTTAAGAGCCATTAATAAAATAGTGGAACCACAATATCCTGTTGTACCCGACATTACTGCAATGTTTTCGTCTGTACCACCTTCAGCCCAGTGGTTCACTGTAATTGATCTAAAAAATGCCTTCTTTAGTATCCCCATACACCCAGATAGTCAATATTTGTTCAGTTTTAGTTTTCAAGGAAGATCGTATCAATTCTGTCGAGCTCCACAGGGGTATACAGAAAGCCCTAGCATTTATAGCCAGGCATTAAAAAGACAACTGGATAACTGTATTATGCCATCAGGTACGGTATTACTACAATATGTGGATGATTTATTGATCACTGCTCAAACGAAAGATATCTGTAAGCAGGCTACACATGATGTTTTAGCATTTCTTGCTTCGCATGGACATAAGGTTTCGCCAGCTAAACTACAGTATTGTCAACAGGAGGTAACCTATTTAGGTCACCTCTTGTCGAAAGGGGGGAGGAGGCTATCTCCTGCCAGAATACAATCAATTCAGAACATTACCAGACCTAGAACTCAAAAAGATGTTCGTGCATTTCTTGGAATGGTCTCTTTTTGTAGACAATGGGTACCAAATTTTTCTTACCTGGCCAAACCGTTATTGTCCTTAACTCACAAAGATGTGGAAGATCCCGTCCCTTGGGAGAAAGAACATCACGATAGTTTCATGGCTTTAAAGACTGCTTTATGCAACGCACCTGTTTTAGGCACGCCAGATTACACTAAAAGCTTTGCATTGTTCGTACATGAAAGAGAAGGGTGCGCAATGGCTGTACTAACACAGAAAAATGGAGAGAAGAATAGACCATGTGCCTATTTTTCTTCAACATTGGATCCGGTAGCAAGAGGCCTACCGAACTGCCTAAAAAATATTGCTGCGGCGGCTGCTGCAGTAAAACAGGCAGACTCTATTGTACTAGGACATCCCGTTACGGTTTATGTCCCTCATTCATACTATTAAACAAAACCAAAACGCAGCATTTAACTAATGCTAGATTGACTCATTATGAACTAATATTAATGGCTACTAATGTGACCTTGCAGCGGTGCAACACTATAAACCCAACTACTCTGATGCCTCTCCCTTCGGAGCAGGATGAAGTACAACATGATTGCGTGATTGTCACTGAAACTGAAATGAAAGGTCGAGTAGATTTGGTAGATGTACCTATGCCAAAGGTTGATGGAACACTATTTGTGGATGGCTCTTGTCTAAAGAGACCAGATGGAACCACCTCTGCAGCCTATGCAATAACAACCAATAAAACAGTTGTTGAAACATGTAAAATACAACAGACGTCCGCTCAGGCTGCCGAGTTAATTGCCCTAACTAGAGCATGTGAGCTTTCAGAGAAGTTAGTGGTAAACATCTACACCGATAGCCAGTACGCCTGGGGGGTGGCCCATAACTTCGGACGATTATGGGCCGAGAGAGGGTATATTACATCTGGAGGTGCTAAATTACAGCACAGCACCTTGATTACGAGATTATTAAATGCTCTTGCATTACCAACTAAGTTGGCTATCATGAAGTGTAGTGCACACAAGAAAATCACAGACCATGTAGGCCAGGGAAATGCCTTTGCCGATGAAACAGCAAGGCATACTGCATTAAATGAGTACACACTAACATATGTAGTGTCGAGTGGAGATGAGGAGAAGAAAGAAATTGATCCTTACACACAGATAAAGGAAATTCAAGCATTTGCAAGTGAAGAAGAAAGAAAGCAATGGGTAAAGGAAGGTTATTATTTTGACACACATCTTGGGGCTTGGATGAATACACTTGGACAAAAATGGGTCCTGCCTGATAGTTTTCTCTTGCCCATACTTCAGATGGTCCATGGTCCTGCACACTTGGGAGCTGATGGGATGACAAATACTATTGAGAAAATATGGGAGAACAAAAATATAAGAAAGACAGCTGTAAAACTTTCTAAAAATTGTATGATCTGTGCCCTTCATAATGTGGGAAAAGGGATACAAGTACCACCTGGTCATTTCAGATTGCCAGAATACCCATTTGAATGTCTTCAGATGGATTTCATTGAAATGCCCCCTGCCAATGGAAAAAGATATGTTTTAGTTGTCATATGCAGTTTTAGCAATTGGGTGGAAGCATTCCCTTTGAAAGATAATACCGCATTAAGTACAGCGAAAATGCTGCTGAAAGAGTATTTCCTCGCTACGGCCTGCCCAAAAGTTTGTGGAGTGATAACGGGGTAAATTTTTCGAATAAAATAATGGATCTAGTATGTCAAGGATTGGGGCTAAAACAGAAATTCCATTCAATTTATCATGCAAAATCAGCAGGGCTTGTAGAGCGCTGCAATGCTACATTAAAAAATAAACTGCAAAATATATGTGCATCAAGTACTCTCAGCTGGGTAGATGCTTTGCCCATAGCCTTGTTTTCTATGAGAACAACTGTTACATCCAAAAACAGACTCTCCCCATATGAGCTTGTAATGGGGAGACCCGCAAATGTATATGGGTTTGCCTCTCCATCAAAATTGCAAGAATTGACGCATTCTGCTTTATTGGATTATTGTAAAGAATTAACTACTGCTCTGTCTACCATTCGCCAACAGGTCAGAGACACTTGGTCCCCGCCTTTGGAAGGACAAGTACATGATATCAGGCCCGGGGACTGGGTCCTGACCAAGAACTTTGTAAGGAAAAACAGTCTACAGCCCAGATGGAAGGAACCATCTCAAGTTTTGTTAGTCACACAAACAGCAGTGCGATGTGATGGACACAAAAACTGGATTCATTTATCAAATGTGAAGAGAGCACCACCATTTTGGCCAAAATCGCCCCCGGAAGAGGACCGTTCTAACCGAAGGACTGGTGACTGCACTCCTACAAACATCGATGATCAACAAACTGTATCAGGATATAATCTACGCCCAAGGAAACTGAAGAGTGCTTAGGACGGAGCAAGCACCAACTGCCACGCACTGAATAGTGCCAACTTTAAAGGACTAACTTGTGCAGTGAGGTTAGTAAAATAAGGACACTGCTGACTTTTCATTGGATGATTGTTCCTCCAAAGGATCTGAAAGGAGAATAGTGGAATACCTCCCAAGCCCAAAGACCCATAGAAGGAGAGGGCGTGAGGTCGAATTTTGTCAACTTGTACGAATACAGAGCCTGTAACAGTGAGGCCTATAACGAACACTGTTGAACTGCCACATATGTGAGATTGTCGATATCCTTAAACATTATTACTAACAGTATTGCTATTTGGAAAACAAAATACATTTTTGCTAGACATGGAGGATACATATTCCACCCTTAAAATGACCAAAAAGAGACGTTGCCACTCCAAACTATGCATATTATGTGTGTTATTTTGTGTAATGTCTTTGGTAATCGGCATACTATATCTTCTAGAGCTCTATCATCCTGTAGCAAAAACAACTCCGCTTCCCTCTGACATTGTCCCCTCAGTTACGGTAGCACCCGAGGACATGGATCACAGGGAGGAAATGCGTCATAATTCTTTTCTTACCCTACTTCATCAGACTCATCAAGTAATTGATAAAAATAATTGCTGGATATGCATGCAATTTCCGGCATATGTAGACGAAGGACTACCCCTCCTCCAAGTGCCCCGGCCGTTCGAAGCATCCTGTTATGCATTACATACCGTGATGTTGAAGGTTGAGCTAATAGGGGTCCTTAAAAACTTGGTCACCTCCCATTCTACCACCAGAACATCAACTGTGTCACTATACAACCGTTATCAAGATGACATCCTCCAGGCAGGAAATTGCACTGAAGTTGTCTTACCTAATGCAACGTTCCCCTTTTCTAATATATTCACCCCACTATTTTTGGTAAACAATGAAAGTACACCTCCGCTTCATAGAGACGCCAGAGAAATACCCTTTTTGAAAATGAGGCAGCGTAGTGTACTTGGGAGTATATGTATCAGAAGTAATGGTACTTCCGACATGGGGAATAGTACCAATTGCAATATGACATTTGAGATGGCTGCTCAGGAAATAACAGTTCCACTTTATATCGGTGACTCAGTTTACTTCATTTGTGGTTCTAGGGCCTATACTTGGCTACCAGTGAATTGGGGTGGCTGTTGTCATCTAGGTCTTGTGACACCAGCGATGTCTATCAAAAGTACAAAGGAGGTAAATAGAGCCTCCAAAACTCTAAGGGGTAAGAGGAGTGTTGATCAAGGAGATACAGTATCTGAGATAGCTGGTGATGTGCTGAAGGCCTTTGTTCCTTGGTATGGCCCTGCCATAAATTCCAGAAATATTCGCAGGTTATCCCGTTTATTGGAAGCAACTGTAGAGGAGACAGCAGGGATTATTGAGAACATCACAGTGGAGCTCAAGGCTGTCAGATTGGTTTCCCTTCAGAACCGGATGGTTCTAGATATGATGTTGGCAGAACGGGGTGGAGTCTGTAGGGTGATCGGGGTGTCCTGCTGCGTGTATATACCTGACTCCTCCACATCAGTTAGGGAAGCTGTCAAAAGACTATATGAGATAGGGGCCCAGGCCCATAGTGATGTTGGCTCTTGGGATCCGGCGGGTTCTTTTTGGGACACTCTATCGGCATGGGGGTGGAAGATAGGGATGTTCCTAGTGACCATATTCCTCGTAGTAATTGGGTGCTGTGTTTTCATTAATTGCCTACCCATATGTTGCCAGTGTTTGGGGCGACTGCTGAAACCACCCCCAGTCCCTCCAGTGACACTGACTAACGCTCTTATAATGAGGGATATTGTGACTCAACAATTGATGGATATTGATATTTCGGATAACGCCACCTCCATCCCAAATGCAGTAGATTATGTTAATGAACGCCACTATAGTAACAGTCGGCCAATATATGAACACATACATTAGAAATTGATAACAATGTTGGACCTTGCGTCCAAAGGGTCGATTGTGGAAATACAGATTTTATAATGGACGTAAGCTCCTCCATTTTATATTTTGCAGTCACCATTTTGTGGTAACCTTTCCTTAGTCTGTCTCCTCAGCACAAAATAATGTGCTCCTTTCAGCTACACAGAACAATGTGGATGCGTCAAAAGACCCCAGAGCATATGTTTGTTCTCTACTTGCTAGCACGCAAGTAGGGCAGGATGCATTTAACAAACGGTCAATGACTCAATTGTTTAACATTCCTATTCACTGATATCAAATGTATTACAGCTAGCAAACATAAACTGCTTATGTCTACAAATTATTGTTGATACGGGACGTGCGACCTTTTGATCCAGATGATTAATCAAGTGAGCGCCTGACTCTGTAACCACAGGCGTGTCTATGTTTATATGTCTGGCACAAGTTATGCATAGTTCTGCTTTATTTCTGTTGACCACGGGATTACTGATGAGTGGTGGGAGTTAGTGAGTAATCCTTATATATATATGTTCTGCATGCCATGTATACATATTTCCAGAGGTACTGGTCCTGACTAGTACATGATACCATCCTGGGATCATTAATCATCCTTGGCAGCTGCTAATTTGTCACATCCATTCCCACCTATGCTTGTTCCAGCAGAAAGATATATAAGGCTGTCTATGACTGTGTAAGTGGTCCACTTCTCTCATAGCCACATGGAGCTGTGAGGTTGTGTACCCGCTTGAGCGAAATAAATCTTTTTATGCTACAGTTACCTCCGACTGCTGGTCTTCCTTGTTATAGACGTACCTGTGGGAGGTTGGAGAAGGACCACTTCCACAATATCCGTCCGGAAGTGATGCTACTAAGGTGGGGCCGGAGTCCTCATCAAGCCAAGTTTCAGTCAAGGCAAGGATGTCGGGCTATCATTTTGTAGGAGGGTCAAGGTTTCCAGGGCGTGTTTCTGGAGGGAGCGTGTGTTTAGGGCAGAGAGTTTCAGGTTGTTACAGTTATTGTTACCAGGATTGTAATCACCCGGGGTGTGTAAAGGACTAGAGCTAGATGTCTTCCTGCCCTGTGGTATGAGGAGTGCTTCTCTCTGAAGTATATTTACAGTCTCTCTGCTTAAGGGGCAGGGATTGCTGTCGAGGGTTCTGAGTTCCTCACCCGAGTATACCAGGGAAGGGCCAGGGGTCCTAGCCCCTGGACCCGTGCGAGCGTGGATGGGCGCAGACAGGCTTGCCTTCGGCGCGGCAGCGGCGCGCCCGCTGCGCGCGTCCGCTCCAGCGTGCAGTTTTATGCCCTGGTGACCTCTGGCCCCCGCCCCTCCAATCAGCCCTGCTGTGCAGCAGCCGACACCCCCCGGAAGGCAGGACCGGCCCAGAGGGAGCTCCGGTGCGAGATGCGGCGAGCGCGGTGAACAACAGAGGATTAAACACTTAGCAGATTCAAATCAGGCAAGTTTAAAAAAGTTAAAAGTAAGTTTAAAAAGAACTGAGCACTGCCTGGCTTAGCGCGACTTCTAATACCTGCGCGTCCGCTCCAGCGTGCAGTTTTATGCCCTGGTGACCTCTGGCCCCCGCCCCTCCAATCAGCCCTTCTGTGAAGCAGCTGACACCCCCCGGAAGGCAGGACCGGCCCAGAGGGAGCTCCGGTGCGAGATGCGGCGAGCGCGGTGAACAACAGAGGATTAAACACTTAGCAGATTAAAATCAGGCAAGTTTAAAAAAGTTAAAAGTTAAAAGTAAACGGGCAATACGAGGAGAAATGTTTAATTTCTCCTCATATTTTGCTCTTTTCACGTGTGCTGCATTCTGCAGCACACATAGAAACAGCAAATCACCTGTTAAGATTGTTTATGTGCAGGAAGGTGTCCCTTCCTGAACATAAACAATCTCCCCTGCAGCACAGGCAAACTAGCAAAAGGGCTCTAGGGTGCCTGCGCTGGCGCCAGGCAGCTTTTTTAGCACCAGCGCGAGTGGAAATACAGTGGTGCGCAGTATTTTTATAAATACAGCGCATCCCTGCATTTTAAAACTGTCAGAGCGCAGCATTACCAATTTTGGAGTAGATATTCCCCAGAGTGTACATTGTACAAGCCAGAAGATGAATATGGTGATGCTGGGTGCCGCATGTGTGCCTGAACTTCAGATAGATCATTTTCATGCTGGATAAAAGTGCTCCAGACCGCTGACCAGGTGTCCGTAGACAACTGGTGCATCTGGAAGGAGGAGGATTGCAAATTACCTACTGGCGGTCACCAGTAGGTAGTTATAGTTAGGACCTCGTTTCTATTCAAAAAGCGTTATTTCTTTTCCCAATAACTTTGACGCTGGTTGACGAATCTTCGTGAAATTTTCAAAACTAGTGGGGAGCTCTGGTCAGCTGCTGTCTTGAAAGTTTCGGGGTGATTCGTCAAGCGGGGGCCGAGAAAAAAGGGGGGTCCCAAAACACGTTTTCCCCATGTAATTTTCCATAGGAAACTTTAGACAAAGCTACAGCCCGAACTGCTGAACGGAATTACACCAAATTTGGCAAAAAGGTAGGTCTTGGTTAAGAAAGATCCCTTTTTGTTAAATGGTGTAAATCCATTCAGTAGTTCCTGAGAAATTAGAAAAAGAAAAAATATCGATATCTGTGGGCGCGGTGGGTTCGCAAACCCTTCCGAGCACGAGCTTCATTCTCATTGGCTGCCAACGCTCCAAACCAGGAAGTGTTGGCAGCCATCTTGTGACTCAGTAGAACCGAGTCACAAGAAC
This sequence comes from Calotriton arnoldi, assembly GCA_963921515.1. Lineage (NCBI taxonomy): Eukaryota > Metazoa > Chordata > Amphibia > Caudata > Salamandridae > Calotriton > Calotriton arnoldi. The sequence goes on along the minus strand of CAWUFW010002566.1, from coordinate 1,510,575 downwards.
ATAGTGAAAAAAAGATGAAAAACAAGAAAAGGGGGCAGGGTAGAAACACCCTGACCCCCTAGGCCTGCTCAGGGGGTCCCACAAGGACCCCAGGGCCAAAAAAGCATTTATTTTATTAATAATTTCAGCGAAATTCCCGTTGGGGTCGCGAATCCCGCCGAAATGATAAAAAAAAATGAAGCGCGGGCTCCATTTTAATGAGGCCCCCGGGTGGGCCAGGTCCCGGGGGCATTGTGAAAAAATAATAGCAGGGGCCAGCGGGGGCCCCCGCAGCCCCGGGGACCGCCACCTCCCTGGGGCTATGCTCATTATGTGCGGGGGACCGCCACCTACCCGGGGCTTTTTTAACAAATAATGCGTGGGAGGGTCCCACCCCCCCACGCTGCCCCGGGGACCGCCACGTCCCCGGGGCATTGTAAATTGGATGCGGGGGGCATGCGGCCCCCCCGCAGCCCCGGGGACCGCCACCTCCCCGGGGCTCTTGTTTTAAAAAAAAATACATGTGTGGGGGGGCAAGAGCCCCCCCACATGCCCCGGGGACCACCACCTCCCCGGGGCACATACTTATTTAAATTCGGGGGTCCGTAGCAGACCCCCAGCCCCGGGGACCACCACCTCCCCGGGGCTATTTTGACAAAGGGAGGAGGGCCGCGTGGCCCCCCTCCAGGAGCCCTTGATGGCCCTGGGGACCGCCACCCCCCAGGGCCGGCTCCTGCAGTGTCCCGGGGTGCCCACCCCTGGGACACTGCTGTTTGCTATGGCAGGGCGGGAGACGTGCGGCTCCCACCCTGCCATAGCAAACTCTGCTTTGCTTCATTGAAGCGAGAGCAGGGAAACCTGCTCTCGCTTCAATGAAGCAAAGCAGAATTGCTTTTCCACAAGGGGAGCTGCATGTCAGCAGCTCCCCTTGTGGAAAAGCAATGCCGGCTCCCGCAGGAGGGGGAGAGTCAGCAGGGACCGTGGGGGCATTGGGGCTCCCCCCACGGTCCCCAACGGAGCGGCCAGGCCCCGGGGGATGGGGTCCCCGGGGCCAGAAGTGGCCTGGGAGGGGGGGCCACGCAGCCCCCCTCCCCTTTAATAAAATTTTAAAAAAACAAACAAACGGCAAGGCCAGCCCCGGGGGATGGGGTCCCCGGGGCCATAAGTGGCCTAAGGAGGGGGGCCATGCAGCCCCCCTGCAAATAATTTCATTAAAAAAAAATAATAAAGTCTGGCCATGCCCCGGGGATGTCATCAGTGATGTCATTTGAGATGTCATCAGTGATGTCATCAGTGATGTCACTGACCATGCCATGAATGATGTAATATGTGACGTCATCAGCAGTGCATTGCGGGGGCGCGAGTTATCGTTAGCTGAACTAACTATAACAGCGGAATTTCTATGGTTTTGTACGAGTGAAATGTCCAACTAACTATAACGTCCCTGAAACCTATGGTTTTTTCAGTGAATACTAATATGTATATGACCCACTACTCATCGGTTTTCAAGACGCGTAGGTGCCCATGCTTGTTTGTGCCTGCCTTCAAAACCAACCTAAAGGGCGTGCACGGAGCAGAGCATTTTGAGAGTACCCTTAAATACCACTAAACAATTAAAGGAACAGACCCCTGTGTAGGATGTGATTTCTACGGTGCAAGATAAGAAGTAATGCCAAGTTTATGAATTTGCATCGGGAGATGATATATCTGCAGAGTGTGTAAAGATTACATATTTTCATTGTAATAGCATCAAATCGATAAGGCAGATCTAAGCCACTCCAATTCAGTGGATCGTCAGATAGTTAAAGACACGTTACGATGAAAAACATACTCAGTTTTCAATTTCTGGATTAACTCTTAAACATTTTAAAATGCTTTATACATTTTCACTGCACAGGAAAAAAAACAATTTTACATTTTATTCTGGTAATTTTCAAACCCTACAACTTCAGGTGGTACTTAGTGTTGTAAAGCATACCTTAGAACTTTATTGAATGTTTAACAAAATGCACCTACATCCTTTTTCCAAGTTACTAGATCGTTCTCATGCTCATACTGCAGATGTAGAATTTTTTCTTCAGCTTCTTTCGCCTTCTCCGTTTGAAGCTCATTATCTCTTTCAAGGATCTGCAATAAAATTAATTATCCAAAAAATAATCAATATCACATTAATATATTGTGATGTGTTTTATATTACTTGGACCTCTGCTTCTAACATGCTGGAAGTGCCATACAGATCAGTGATAATGTGCTTTCTCCATAATAATTTTCATAAATTAACAGAAAGGTGCTTATAGTTTAGCTAACAGGAAACAGTGGGAGGTTATGAAAAAGAAATGACTATAAAAGGGTATAAAAACACTTGCCATTATTCAGTTTCACTGCATAAGTTTTAATGTCCAGAGAAAAGTGATATAAAGAGTTGAACAATATGAACTGTACTATCCTATAGTCCCATCATATAGCATAAAAAGTCCAAGAATGCCAGATAAACCATATTAATATGTTCACATTTTCATTTCATTAGAAACTGTTTCTTAAGCTTGACTTTAGAATCCTAGAATGTAGTGTTTTACTAAGACTTATACTGTTTTGCTTCATCTATGGTCTTAATATATATCACATTCTTGAGTCGTGATGCCAACATGTGAATATGAATCTAATTTCTTGTCATTTAAGAAATAAAACAAAACGTAGCTATTTAATTAACATCAGACTACTGCTTTTTTCTCCAATAGCGTCTGGACACCCTAGTAGGGTATTTGATGCGCTTTCTAAATAATTGATTATTCAGCTATTACGAGGCAGCACTGACAAAGCCAACAGGTCTGCTTTAACGTGTTAGTACATGAAAATACATGCATGCAACAAATGCTTTTTGCACGTGTTAGCACATTAAATATAGACTAGTGGCTTTGTTAATGATTATTACCTTTGTCTGGCAGCGCATGTCAGTGAAAACCTGCACCAGTATAATCTGTGTGATAAGTAAATACTGTATCAAAATTGTACCACATCTGTGCAATCCACTCACACACTTTTGCTTTGTACAAAATTACCAGCATTGTTTAGTTTTCAATTACATAACAAAATGAACGCGAAGATGAAAGGTAAAATGTGAAAATAAATTAGGGAAAGTGACAACAATAAAAGAAAAGGTGAAAAGAAAAAAAATACACTGAAATAAAGATACGATTAAGAAGATGCTAAAAGAGAGACAGGGTGGAAAACGGACGAACAAGAGAAGACAAATGAGGTACAGAACGTGTTGGAGTAAGGTGAGAAGCAGCAATATGTGTAGCAGAATTTTGATGGCAGGAGACCAAACCAGGTGGCTGAAAAATGGCGGGGCAGCTGGAAATAACGTGGTTAAGACGGCAAAGGGAAACAAGCATTGGCAAAGCCAATATGTCTCGCCTTTGGGACCTATAAGCTTTGATAATTTTGTTTGGGGCGTGCTGTACTGCTTCAGCATGTCCAAAAGTAAAAAATGTAATTAAATTGATAAAGTAAAAAAGTTGCGTGATATGGCCAGTTAATTTTATATACAAACACATGCACCCACCATACATGTGCGCCTACAGAATGACTTGGGCGCCATTTTTGGTTTTATTTACCGATCGGAAATGGATCAGTCAATTAAAAAAATTTATATATGAAATTGAAGTAGCGCAAAATCACTTTTTGAAAGTCGATGGGGCAAGGCAGAAATTTCCAACCTTCCCCCTCCAAACCCTCTCAAAATAAATAAATAACTGAATAAATTAAAAAAAAACACCACAAATAACCGACATTGGGAAAGCAAATAGGTTTCCCCTACGCCAAATCTATTAGTTTTGATAATGCTTTTTAGACATGTTGAACTGCAGTGTGGGCTGCTGTGCAGCATGGCTTTAAGTAAAGAAAAGAAAAGCCCTCTGCTGTGGCAAGCCTTGATTGTATCATGGAGCTTTTTTTCTTTATTTAAGCCGTGCGGCACAGCATCCTACGCTGCTGTAAAATATATCTAAACAAGCATTGGCATAGCCAGTAGGTCTCGCCTTTGGAACCTTTAAAGTGTTTAGCCATGCAGCACATTATCTGGGGTGCTGTGCACTGTAAGCTATCTCAGGAGGAGTGAAGCCTGGGAATGGGAAACAGGGCAGTAACAACGAGCAAGCAGCATGGAGGGTGGTGGGCAGGGTATGCAATTTAATGGGAAAGAAATGATGCGCGGGAGGGGGGTTGGAGGAGGACGAGCGGCGACATGGGGAATCAACAAGTGAAGAGAGAAAATGAGGAGCAAGGGTGGGGGTGTTGAGGTGTGTTGAAAAAAGAAGGCTGTGAACCCAGGAACAACAAAATGTAGAAACCTAGATACCTAGCTTTGAATACTGAAATGCTGATTTTGAAATGTACCCTGGTCAGTGCTTTTTTATTTAATGCATTTCTTTAAAATCACATCATTTCCCTGTAAGCTATTAGATTTGGTATGTCGGTGCTTTACCTGATTCGTTGGTTCATGTATTACATGTCCATGGTCAGTTTTTGTTACCACTTTAAACTTTTGTGGTCGCATATTACACAATCACATGCACTGGGGAAATAGTTGTAAGCTTTGAGAAAGGCGTGGGAAGAGAAAGAGAGGACTGGGGTAAGTGTCCAAGGTTGGGAGGAATGTGGTGAGAAGTGTTACAAACCAGCAACATAAAGAAACAAGCATTGGCATAGCCAATAGGTCTCGCCTTTGGGACCTTATAAGTATTTAGCTATGCAGCACAATATCCTTGGTGCAACAACATCAACTGTTGCATGGCTAAACACTTATAAGCCCATGTTAAGCACGTGCACTGTTGATTGATACCATTACAAGAACTGGTCAGTAAAGTCATCAAGTACTGGTCAATATATAGCCGTTATCCCAGCCATCAATTTAGTCATTATTTTCAAAATAAAAGCGCCTAGTAGTGCTTTGCAATTTAAAGAATGACTAAAATATATGTGACCTGAAACTTATACCAAGAAATTGAGGTGTTTACCGGCACCTGAATGACGCAGTGTAGAAACAAAGGTGCTTTTTGATATTTTGCTCCAGACCTTAAAATGTTAACCTGGTCAGCGGCGTAGCAAGGATGCAGCACTCGTGTGAAGTGCTCTTGACGAAATAACCAAGCAGGGATGAGGGAGGGAGCGGGACACGGAAACAGGCACCCTCGGAAAACAGCGCCTGACCTTAGTTGTCGGTCTTTCAATGCTATGCAGATGTGACAAGAACAAGATTTACAGACCTGTTTACAAAACCGGAGAGGAGCTCGGAGTAAAAATGTAATGGGCGAAGAAACAGTGAGGGGGTGGTGATAGGTTTAAAAAAAAAAAAGACCTGCTGCTGGACTGCTTAAAGCAGTGATGCCAGAAATAAAATAGATGTGGTTGTTCCTGCAGAGACAAGTCTTCAATATGTACTATATGCTCCATGATGGTGTAGAGCTTACACAAATCTGTAATTCATTTAGTGTTCGCTTGTTTAAAATACCCTGAATGCTCAACAATTGCGATGTAAAAAGATTGTCACTATAACATTATGCTCACCAGTAGCTTTCAGCATATATCACAACGCTTTGTTAGAATTTTCAATGCAACAAATCCCTTGCTTTGTAATCGAGATTTAAAAAAAATCTTAGAGTCTTTTGATGCGCATATCTGCGGATACATATGTAAATTAATTCCTTTCGGCGGTATAAACTTGTCACCGTAAAGAAACGATAAATGAACTGTAACAGATGGTTACCGGAGTGCTGCGCGCGCTGTAAGAATGCGGCCACGAAAGTGAAAGCAACTACAACAACAAAGCTTTGAAGAGAGGAGCGGGGGCGAGCGAGCGCGGCCGCATGCTGAGCTGACGCTCGTGCGTCATGGCCTTTTGCTTGCGATTACCCGCACGACCGCCATGTGTTTTCAATTATCGCGCCCGCGTCTGGGCACGATAATTGGAAACAGATGCCGGCCGTGCGGGTAACCGCACAGAAAAGGCCATGATGCACGAGCGTCTGGTCAGCTTTCTGAAGCCCCTACAATAAGTCTCGCGCTGCGCGAGCAGTGCTGCACGAGCAGTGCTGCGCGAGCAGTGCTGCGCGAGCAGTGCTACGCACTGCTACGCACTGCAACGCTAGGCGCGAGACCTAAAAATGCATGAATATGCATGTAGAAATTGTTCAATGTCTAGATGAACAGCCAACCCCCTTCTGTCCTCTATATGTTTCTTGAGCCCTAATACTACTTGTTCTGGTGGTGTGTCAATCAGCAGACCGTCCTGTCTATCATAATAATGAATCAACTGCATTAACACTAAAATTTATTAAAAAAGAAAACAGCAAGCCATTTACACAAGCACACACGTATATGCGCAGAAAAATGTAGACATGCACACAGAACACGCCCACAGACACACAGCTAAATATATAGAAATACTTGCATGCACACAAACAAGGCAGAAAAAGACAGAGGCATGAACATATACAACCATATAAAACCACGGAAAGAGGGAGATATTTTTAAATAAATGTCCCAGTGTAAATGTTTATTGCAATCATTGAACACATATTAAATATATTCATTTGGTTTTGATTTTATGGGAACTATTACTTTTGCAAGTGGATTATATGTAAACGACTTTCACCCGTTGGGGCTGGTGTATGCTATATAAAACTACAAATAAATAAGGGAATGCCAGAGAAGGAAATATTCTTTGCTCTAAGAGTATATTAACTCCTTCCCTCACTCACAAAATCAGTGCCTACTGATGGAAATCTCCGACCCAATGTTTTTTTTTTTATTTCAACCAGTAGTTTACCTCTCATGTTGTAAATGCCAGCTCCTAAGTCTTCCACAGTCTTCATACACAGCTGCACGGCCCTTTCCTTTCAGAAATAAATATATTGTAACGCAGTGAGCTAGGGCCTAAAGGGGGATGAGGTGAAGGGGCCTGCAGTTATGTCTGTGTTAAAGGATGAGCTCTGCTGTGAAAAACAAGCCTGCAGAGCATCCCCGGCAGTACCCCGCCACCTCCTCGTGTCCCAGAGCCCGAGGAAGGAAACAAAGATTACAATATAAATGCATGTAGCCACTGAAACAAGAAGCACGAGGGTGGGGGAGGACGGGTCAAGCTGCAGGGTTGTGCTGTGGCACATTTAGGTGTTAAAAGCCTTATGAAATAAAAGCCTAAATCACGAGCTGGAGAGGGAAAGCGTATGAAACATACCATTTGTTTCTAAAGTAAACAAGCACAGTGAAAGTATCCACACGTCTTGAGGGAAACCTGTGCCTTAAAAAAACAAGCATTGGCATAGCCAATAGATCTCGCTTTTGGGACCTTATGTGTTTATCCTGAAGTTTTGGCTATGTTGTAGAGTATTGTGGCTGATGTGTATTATGTTGAAAAGTTATAATAAAAAGTGTTATATGTGGTACTTAGTGGTATTACGTGGAGTGTATTTATGTTGCATTGAGTATAGTGTAATTATGTGGTGTGTAATTATGTGGTACTGAGTGTTATGTGTAGTGTATTTATATTGCATTGAGTGTAGTCTAAATCTGTGGTGTGTTATTACGTGGCACTGAGTGATATTATGTGGATTGTATTTATGTTGTATTGAGTTGAGTGTAATTCTGTGGCATGTAATTATGTGTCAATGAGTGGTAGTATGTGGGGTGTATGTTGCATTTAGTAGAGTGTAATTATGTGTTATGTAATTATGTGGCAGTGAATGGTATTTTGTGTTGCATAGAGGATATTGTAATTATGTGGAGTGTAATTATGTGGCACTGAGTGGTATTATGTGGAGTGTATTTATGTTGCATTGAGTAGAGTGTAAGTATGTGGCATGTAATTATGTGGCAGTTAGTGGTATTATGTGGAGTGTATGTTGCATTTAGTAGAGTGTAATTATGTGGTGTAATTATGTGGTTTTGAGTGGTGTTATATGGAGTGTATTTATATTGTATTGAGTAAAGTGTAATTATGTGGCGTGTTATTATGTGACACTGAGTGATATTATGTGGTTTGTATTTATGTTGTATTGAGTTGAGTGTAATTATGTGGCATGTAATTATGTGGTATTGAGTGGTATTATGTGGGGTGTATGTTGCATTTAGTATAGTGTAAATATGTGGCATGTAATTATGTGGCAGTGAGTGGTATTTTGTGTTGCATTGAGTAGAGTGTAATTATGTGGCACTGAGTGGTATAATGTGGAGTGTATTTATGTTGCATTGTGTAGAGTGTAATTATGTGTTATGTAATTATGTGGCAGTAAGTGGTATTATGTGGGATGTATGTATGCCCCTTCTAGCACAAAAACAATCCAGCATGCAACACAGACCCCCTTGCGCCACGATGAGCTGGTGCAAGTGTGCCTGCATTGGTGCTAGGCAGCCAAAAGGACGCCAGTGCAGGGACAAGGACAGGAATGCGCTGTATTCTTTTGAATCCAGCACATTCCTGCCCTTTCCCTGTGATGCACCACAAAGTCATAAATATTCCCCTGCATGCCAAGAAATGACATAATTGGACTCATGAATTATAATGCGATTGAATGAAAGGTTATGTGGCCAGGTGTGCTTATCACTCTATAGTAACCTTTTACTACACACTGAGGGGCATATTTATGACTTTGTGGCCCCAGGGAAAGTGCAGGAATGCACCTTACTTAAAAGAATACAGCGCATTCCTGTCCTTGCCCTGCGCTTGCGCCATTTTGGCTGCCTAGCACCCACACAGGCACCCAGGCACCATGTGCCTGTGTTGCATTCAGGACTGTTTTTGTGCAGGAAGGGGAACCTTCCTTCACAAAAACACAACCCTGAGAGGTATATTCCTCTTTCTATTTGTGCCGCATAATGCAGCACACAAAGAAAGAGGAAGTAACAAGGAGAAATGAAGATATTTCCCCTTGTTACGTTCTCCCCTGGGAAGGCGTATCTTTTTGGCGCATTCCCAGGTTTACCAGTTCTGGTAAATCTAGGTATGCCCAAAAACCATGAGAGGTGCGTGGGAGCACCCACGCAACTCTCATGGAATGCCTTCCCAGGGCAGTTACGCAATGCAGCTATCTGCGCTGATTTGGTTTACTCCAGAGTCCAGATCAATGAATCCACTCAGAGCCACGCGTGGCTTCATAAACCTCTCCATGCCACTGGGCTCATAAATATGGCCCTCAGTGTGGGTGTGACTGCCGGGTCCTATTCCTCACAAACGTCCTTCGTTCCAGTCAAAGTTCCAAAGTGCTGAGAACTTATTAGAATCGTGATAACACGGAAGCACAGTTTGATGTCTATGAATTAAAATTAAAAATAACATTTTAGCCTGGCATGTTATGTCTCTATGGCCAAAGGTAATAGGTGGTTTTTAAACAAACAAATGTGAAGGCGGCGGCCTTGGATCTGGTTTATCAAAGGACTCGAACCTGCACATCATCAGACAGAAAGACATCCCCGTCCTGGGACATTTCACACCAGGGGGAGGTGGCGCTACCTGTGAAACCACACCAGGCCCTCTCTGCTCAACGGGTGCGCAATAGAGACCCATCTGTCTCCGAAGGAAACACTTTGGGAGTGAGCATGGGCTGGGCCAGCCTCTGTCTGTGTTGTGATCTTGGGCAGATCTGCATAACACTGACACTTGCTTCTTTTCTCAAAGAAAGTGTGTGTTTTGGAAACAAGTGAATACACGCCCGCAGACTGGTATGAAAAGTGCCGGCTTGGCTGGCATGGCACGCATTGTACTGTTTACAACTAAAGCATGCAAAGCAGTTCCGAAGTACGACAGCGATATCCTGTTTGTTGCGATAAGCATCCTACAATGATGTAGCAAGCACGTGATATTCTTCACACACCGCTGTAGAGAAAAGTAATTGTTGTTCTAGAGCACGGCATGTCCATGTAAATAAGCATTGAAAAGACCGGGGAAGGTGTGGCAATAGCACAAGCAAAACGGCCAGAGCTGCAGACTTTCGACGTCGGGAACCAGGTTCGCGTCTCAGCGTCATCTCAACGCCTTGTGATTCCAGGCACATCACTTAATCTCCACGTACTTTCAAAACAGAATGGGGGTGTTTAAGTAAAGCGCTCCGATACCGTCGGGTCGAGTTCGCGCTGTGTAAAACTGGAAAAAAGAACACTTCATTAAAGAAAGACCTATTTGCGAGCCTCATATCTGGAGCCAGCCACCATATCTTCGGAGGCACGCACGGCAATGAGTTATCGGGGGTCTGCCTCGTGAAGCACTGGCTTGCCAATGAAGGCGAGTCTGGGACAGCGCGCCTGCTTCTATGAAAGTAAAAGCGGGTACGGCGCGAGATAATTAAAAAAACATATGGCCCCTGCGCGCCTGTAGACGCTGAGGGGGTGGGGTGGGGGGAGTGTGGCCGAGAGCACACACAGCGTTTCCCTTGTGGGAGCGAGCAGGGGCACCATCTGTTTGCAAGATAATTACAAACAGATGCCGCCAAAGCTCGCTCCCGCAAGGGAATCGCCAAACGTGCACGCGTTGCCATTGAAAGCAATGCAAAGCGTGCACGTTTTTGGGAGAAAAAGCAAATCGATTCCAAGAGGTATCCTCCTATGCAGCGCATGCGCGCTGCGTAGGCGAGACCTAAAAACACAAGCAAGCTGCAAGGAGAGGGCAGAACGAACAGAAAGAAAAAGTAGTGCATCAAAACAAAACATGTGGCCACTAGTGAAATGATCATTGTAGCAGGGTCAATCTCCTGGGCGGTAACAAACCAGCCACAAGGTAGGATGAATGCACACTGTTCACCAATGACACCAATTCAAATTGGAAAGGCTGACCAAGCAACCAATAAAAAAGTGGTAGAAGTGTTTAAACTCCACTAAGGGATTACTTCATGCCTCGCAGAGCAGCGCATGCGTGCTGACTCTAGGCTCGACCTAAAAATATGAACAAAGCCAAATAGCTCTTGCGAATGCTATATGGCTTTGTTACTGTTTTTGTGCAGGACCGGAGGGCTGAAGGGGGCAAGAGATTTCATAAGTGCTGTATGCAGGTGACACAAAAAAACGTAAAGTCCAGTTTATCCTCTGTCGAGAGGGGTTAAACTCTCTGGTGATGCCTCTGGTGCATTGTGGACATGCACAGGTAAGAATAGTTGCTAATGGGGCCTCCGGGCTTTGCTGTAGTGGCGGCAGTACTGGTTACCCAGTCAACGTTACCCCTGAGAAATTGCTTAGGGTAATTGATGGTCATACCGCAAGCCTAAGAAACAGACTGCAGAAATAGCCACAGTCTGGTTTTAAGAGAAATAACATATTCAAACACAGCAAACACAAACATATTAATTGCTCATATGATAGTGTTTAGAAAGCACAATATCTTTATAGAAGATGAGGTAGGTTTGGGCGATAAGTCAGCTGATAAAGTGGGTTATTTAAAAAATGTGTTTAGCAGCTGCTGCAGTCCCCTCAACTGCTTCTTGGAATTAACAAAGTTTAGTAACATATATTATGTAGGCTGAAAGGAGTGTAATTGAGTTTCAGCAAGTATATGCCAACAGCCCATATAAAAAATAAAAAATACAACTACAAGTCCCATAATGCAATATGCTGGTAGCTAAAAAGCCACAACTGGCTTAAGATATCACAATCAGGGGGACAGGTTTACTTTTGGCAGCTATTCATAAGAGCAGCAAACCACCACCCTTACTTGGCGTGACATAATGCTTCTTCAAAGGCAGGAGTCAAGAGTTACAACTCCTTGTGTTGAGAGCAGGTGGTATTGACTGTTGCCAAGATCTGAATGAAAAACGTATTTCACAGAAAGAGTGTGATACAGTAATGTTGGTAGGTCCAAATGTTTTCTCTAAAGACAATGTAATTACATTGAGAAATATTCACGTGTGAAACATCTATATCTGAAGATAGAGAATGGAATTCAATAATATCATTATTTATAATTCAGTGCATATAGAGCGGGTGATGCATTGTTCATCAGATGAAGACTTGTACAAATCCCATGTTCGGTGTGTGCACAAGACCTAATTGCTTGGTTCTATTTGCTGTAGCGTCACTCCAAGTCACACCCAAGGCAAATATAGTGTCACGCGCAATACTCTCGAAACATAGAAATGTCACACATAAGCAGTCTGAAAACTTGACAGCAATGCCAGAGATACTACGTACCTGCATGTGTGGAATAAAAACTTTACGCAAGTATAGATCCTGTAACAGTAAAGCATAGCTGCCAAGTTTCTCAGGTCCATGCGCGATGAGCTGCTCCAGGCCAGGTTCTTGCTTTTGAATTCTGGGACGTGTAGTCCCAGTTTTTCAATGAATAAACACATCTACAAGTCTGAGAATTCAACGAAAAACCTCGTTTGCCGCAGTCAGTGATGTATGGACCTGGAAAACCTGTCAGGGCTGGTAAAAACACAGAATCCTTCCTTCTTTCATGTACAATGGATACAAGGTGGCTCACAATAGGAAGAATAAAAACAGCTAACACAAGCTGAGCACTGCTTGCCATGTTAAGGAATGCCGAAACCTTGCTGTATTGTATTCCGCTTCCTTTGGGCTTCTACCGCAGTGATAATCAAGCAGCTCTGGAACTGCAAGTTACTTACCCTCTGATGCTCACGCTCTCTCTCGCTGTGCCTGGCCTCCCTCTTCTCAATACTGTTTTCACTTTCAAACCTCGCTCCGAAAGTCTCCATGTTTGTAAAGGGATCGAAGAGGCAATGTCACGTGGCGGGCACTCGCCTAGAACTAATCACAATTACAGTTCCACCTACTCCCGGGACAACCGCTGTTCTGCATTTTCTGCTAGTACAGGATTCTCATTGGATTTGATTAACAGACAACAATGGGTAAGTGAAAAAGTGAGCAGAAGTCGAGCCACGTTTATATTTGCCGGTGTTCGTTACCGGAAGCAGCTGTCACTTGCAACATGTGTTGTACATTGTGGAATACATGTGTAAACAGATGTTTAGACGTGTTCACAACACCTTCCCTTTTACCATTGCCTGGCTACATGTGCCTCTGTACTGGCTTTTTAGAGAACAGGGTCTGCCTCATAGAGCCACTCAGGTATCAAGTGCTGCCTTAGCAACAACAAATCATGCTTTCCTGGTGCGCGCCTTTCTGCATAAGCTGTGGGGGCCGAGGCGTAGGATGGGCTGCACTGTGAGCGCTGAGGATAAAGCGGCAGCCAAGCATCCAAGATGATAAGAATCTGTGGGAGGAGCAGCACGGGAAGTCAAGATGTTGCACCTGGGTAAGAAGTCAGGGGAGGAGGGGGCAAGCAGGGATTCTAACAAGCTTGCTCACAAATATGAAAGAAGCTTGACAAAAGCGGACGAAAAGGAGTACTTGGGCTATGCGCCACAGATAAGCAAAACATGCAGAACAGGAAATGGAATGCTACAACCAATAGAAACAGAGGAAAAGTAAGTGGCAAGCACACGAACAAATGAAAAGTAAGGACAGGATATAAGCCCTGTTTAAGATTTATATTAAATACCATAGATTTTACAAGCACAGCGCAAGTGCTGTGCAGGCGAAACCTAACAAAAAGTAGTATGAGGTAGTAGAGGAGGATGGAAAGTAGACTGACAAAAAGGATGATTTGCCAAAAACAGACATGATTCAGAAGAATTCTCCAAGAAATTATTGTACAGCCCAAAGTCCTTGATGTAATGCATTACAAATCTATTAAAGGAAGGGGCAAGGTTGCATTAAAAGTAAATGCTTAGACACCTCTCACACGTAATGGAATTATCTCAGGCATTACTACATGCTATGTGGTACTGTGTGCAAAGTAATTGAAGAGGAGGACACTGCAGAGAGAGGGGTGAGGTAGGAGTTGAGAATATGCAGCCTTCATGTTAACACTATAAAGCATACTGTCGATTCGTGCTTCGTGGAGGCAAGATGGCCACTGAGCTTTGCGGTCTGTGCTACCTCTGCAGGATATGTCTAAGGATATTATAATTCAGATTAAACAAATCAAATCATTTATTTCTGCACCTCTGGTCTATTTTGGTGATCCTAGGAAGGCTGTGGTGAATAGTGGTGATCGGGCTCAGCCCGCGTTAGGAGAAGAACCTGTTGCTCAATGTTGCCGAAAGGTTGGCGGGAACAAGCAGCAGTGGGAGGCATAGTTGAAGGGGCATTGGCATGCTGGTGCTTCATTGAGGCAAATAGTCCGGCATTCTGAGCCATTTCTTTCACCAGGGCTAAATACACAGAGTGGGTCAGCTCAGTGAAAACCGTCCTTCTCAGTGCCAAGGAGTTATCAAGGACTAGTGGTGTTTGCCCAGCATCAGAAGTGGGTATAAAAGAGGACCCTGGAGAAGCACCGCCACCTTTAAGTACCATTCAATCTCCAGAAAATGAGAAGCTCCACCCTCTGAGATTGCAGAACACGGCCTTCCCAAAGAATATAGGGGCATATTAGCAAGACCGGCGATAAAATTATCGCCGTTTTAGCGGCAGGAACTGCCTCTAAAACGGCGATAATGGGCTTGCTAATATGCGTTATAGAACTCCAATAGAAGCCCAGGTTAGATGTCCTGCACATCTAACCTGGGCTTCTATTGGAATTCTATAACGCATATTAGCAAGTCCATTATCGCCGTTTTAGCGGCAGTTTCCTGCCGCTAAAACGGCGATAATTTTATCGCCGGTCTTGCTAATATGCCCCATTGATTCTTGTCCATTCTCTAAACCTCTCTTAAAGGATGGCAAAAGTAACAAGAAGGAGTAAGTAGAGGATACCAAAACCACTTAAATCAATGCAAAGAGTCAGTCTCCCACTATTACCGCTGCATAACTGTTACCCAAATAAAATTTCAGCTGATCAGGCTCTTGTTTTCAAGCAAGAATTAGCAAACGCCACCAACCTTAAGTCTAACACCGACCCTAAAATTGCAAGAAGCTGGATAAGGGTAGAGCTCTATAGACTGCCAAACACAATTCAAAATTTTCAGATCAAAAGAAATATTCTGCTGTCTAATAAATGACAATTATCTTCAACAACAATGGTACTTTGATTCAAATAATCAAATATGGTATGGAATCTGCACTGAAAACCATTGCGAGATTGAGTCAGAAAGGGAAAAAAATGATCCTTTTATTCTAAGTTTAAGAGCTTTATTAAAGTACTTAAAAACATGGGTACAATAAGTATCAATGCATATGAAACAAGAAACATTAAATAATCAGCTAAATATATAATCTGGCTGAATAACTAATCCAATAAAACTATCATAAAAGAGAGATGTGCCAAAAGGGGAAAGCAATAAGAGAAATATGTACCTAAAAGCAAGTAGCATTTTACGTTTTTTTTTTTTTAAATTTTCAGAGGAAGGAAAAGTCTAAATAAAAAGAAAGGAAAATAGCAATAGAAAAAATAGGAAAGATAAAGAAGATAGAAAAGAAGGAAAAGGAAAAGAAAAGAAAGAAAAAGAAAGAGAAAAAAGAGAAAAGAAACTGGAGGTATATTATTATCATTCATCCAACATTATATTAAAAAGTAAGTCTTAAAATAAACACATTGGTTTCCAAAATCAGAATAATGACTGTATAAATAGTATAATAAAAGACAATAAAATAAAAGAAGAAAGGAGTAAAATACTCATGGTGGTTGATAAACAAAGGAAGTGTCTTGATTACGCAATGCCGCTGCCGATACGTAATTAGTAAGTGGAGACCAGAGTGCTTCTTTACGAATAAGTTGCTGAGAGGTTCTGGCAGAAGCTCGGTCCAGTCTGTGGTGATAACATAGAAGGTTCCACCAGGCAGAGAAGGAAACCTTGGAGGCGTCTTTCCAATTAGAAGTAATGACCTGAAAAGCAATAGCTATTAACAAATCCACAAATATGCCCACCTTGCGTGATCCAAACCAAACTACAGAGTTACTTCCCAAAAATATGGAAAATATATCAAAAGGGAAGTTAATAGTACAAATAGAGGAAATTGACTCACATACCCTAGTCCAAAATCGAGCTATATTAGGGCAAAGAAAAAAGGAGTGCATGAAAGAACCGGGACTAGAGGGGCATACCCAACAATTCGGGGATAAATTGGAGCTATATTTGGAGATTGATAAAGGAGTTAGGAATAGTCTATGGTAAAAATAATAAAGAGTCTGAGTGGTACTAGAATTACAGGAGGTGTGATGTATACGTGTCCAGATGGAGTTCCAAGTATTCACAGAAAGAGTACGCTGTAAATCCGACTCCCATATGAGTTCGACTTTACTTTTAGAACGGCTAGGGGTAGAAAAATGTAAATATTTGTAAATATGGGAAGCTTTAATGAAAGAAGAAGTGGGTAAAGGTTCTAACAGAGGATCTTGAGAGGAAAGAGACGATCCACGAAGTAGGGAAAGCTGTTCCGTTAAGAGCAAACGTAAAGATTCATATCTTGATAGAGAGGATGCAGATAAGTCAAAAGTGGATTGAACTTCTTGTAAGGAGAGGCATCGAGAATCCCAAATTAATTGTTTAACCTGAAAGATCCCTTTGGCAGCCCATGTCTTCCAAAAAATAGTACGATTAGACAGTTTGATACGTTTATTATGCCAAAGAGGTGAATCCAAAAATATCTGTAAAGAACTTTGAGATTTACAATTAATAGGATGAAAAGTTGAAATAAATTTGGAAATCATTGGACAATTAAAAGATCGAGGAGAATGAGTAAAACCAGTTAAAAGAGAAAAGGGGAAAGGAGAGATCAAAGATTTCTCTAATCTGTGCCATGTTGAGGTAATAGGTTGTTCCACAGCTGATATATATGGTAACATTTGGCGTATTAAAAAGGAGGAATGATACTGTCGAAAGTTAGGAAACTGGACACCGCCCCGATCTTTAGGAGCAGAAAGAAGGGCCAAAGAAATACGAGCTTTACGACCATTCCAAAGAAATTTACTTAGAATGTTATTTAGGGTTTTTAAATTTTTTAAAGGTATTTTAACAGGTAACATAGATAAGTAAAAATTAATAACTGGGAGGATCATCATTTTGATGGTGTCTAATCTACCCCACCATGACAAAAAGAGGGGAGACCATCTGTCAACCATACTCTTAACTTTAGATAAAACCTCTTCCAAATTGACCTGAATCGTTTTTGCAAAAGTAGAAGAGTATTTAATCCCTAAGCAAGTGATATTGTTGGTATTCCATTTAAAATCGATAGCCTCAAACATACTTTTTAGACAATATTTATTTAAAGGGAGCACTTCAGATTTGGAAAAATTCAATTTATATCCTGACAGAGCCGCATAAGAGGAGAGAAGATCGGTAAAAGCAGGCAGAGAAGTAGAGGGATCGGAGACATATAACATAATGTCATCCGCGTAAGCAGTAAATTTAATTTCAACAGATTTGTGTATGAAACCTCGAAAAGTGGGGAATGTCGTAAAGAGTGAAGAAATGGCTCAAGAGAAAGGATGAAGAGTAATGGGGAAAGAGGGCATCCCTGACGAGTACCTCTTTGTAAAGGGAAATAAGGGGATTGAGATCCATTAACGAAAACTGAGGTAATCGGAGAGGAATATAACAATTTAATAAAGGAAAGAATAGAAGGGCCAAAACCGTGCCACTTGAGGGCTCGCATCATAAATAACCAGTGAACACGGTCAAAAGCTTTTTCCGCATCCAAGGCTACAGCGGCTATAGGAGAGGAACTTTTAGAGGCCAGATGAATTATATTGAGAAAAGTTCTGGAATTATCAGAAATAATCCTTCCCTTAACAAACCCTGTTTGTTCAAAACCAATCAAGTCCGGAAGGACTTGATTAATGCGGAGGGCTAAAATCTTGGCAAATAGCTTACAATCAAGATTAATCAAAGATATTGGACGGTAATTAGCACAACGGGAAGGATCTTTATCTTTTTGGGAATGAGACAGATCATAGCTTCAAGAAAAGAACCTCTAGCCTCTCCATTTAAAGCAAAATATTGAAAAAGAGATAAAATATGGGGCAGAAGAACAGACGAGAAGGAAGAGTAAAACTCTGCAGTAAGACCGTCAGGACCAGGAGCCTTATCCTTAGGTAGCATGGACAAAGCAGATTTAATCTCAGATAAAGAAATATCCCCTTCTAACATAGAGCAGTCCGGAAGAGAGGAAGAGCGAGGAGGTAATGAATCAAAAAAGAAGTCCAAATTAGCGTCAGAAGGGGAAGATTCAGGGGTATATAAGGTCTTATAGAAATCTGTAAAACACGTTAATATTTCTTCATCCTTAAAACGAGGAACTTCATGATCGTCGATAATCTTAACAACTCTAGATCTTTGAGATTTCACCTTCAAATAATTCGCCAGCAGCTTACCAGCTCGGTTACGACCACCATAAAATTTAGAGTTTATTTTTAACAATGTCCTCGAAGCCTCTTCGGTGGATTTCTTGTTAAAATCAAGTTTTGCTTGAATCAAAGATTTAAGGGAATCAGCATTTTTGGATGAATAATACGCATGTTCTAATTTTTTAATAGAAGAAAGTAAAGAGACTGATTCGTTGCGAAACTGTTTCCGTTTTGTAGCTACATAATCTATAATAAATCCTCTAGCTGTAGCTTTAAAAGAATCCCAGATAATATGAAAAGGCATATCCGGAGTAGAATTAAGATGAAAGAATTCAGAGACAAAATCTTTAAAGCGGCTGAGAAATGTGGGATCTTTAAGAAGATAGTTGTTAAAACGCCAACGGCGAGATTTGGGAGACGAAGAAGGAAGATCCAAACTTATCAGAACGGGAGCATGATCAGAAATAAGAATAGGGCCAATCTCTGCATGTATGAGGTTTGAAAGAAGGTGTGGGCTTAAAAATATGTAATCAATTCTAGAAGTAGAGTTATGAGTAGGTGAATAAAATGTGTATTCTAAACTGTCAGGATTGAAAATTCTCCATGCGTCCACCAGACCCCTTACAGAAATGGTCCTAGCAAAGGTTTTTTGCATTTTATTAGGGATATACTTAGAGGAGGATTTCCTGTCTGTGAAGGGATCCATGACTTGGTTACAATCACCACCCACTATAAGGTTGGGGCTCGTACATGCATGTAAAGTATGGGACATGGATAGCCAGAATTGTGAGTCGATGCCTGTGGGGCCATAGATGTTGAGTAAGGAAACCTGAGAACCATTAATAGTAGTATGGAGAAGGAGCCAACGACCCTCCTCGTCCTTTTCTTCTCTTTCTATCGTAAGGGATAAGGATTTGTGAAAAAGTATTACAACACCATTTTTCCTGTCTTTAGAGGGAGAGCAATAAACATGACCTACCCATTGCTTTTTAAGGGAATTAACATCACTAGTAGTAAGATGGGTTTCTTGTAACATAGCAATTTTGCATTGGAGTCTAGATAAATGGGTAAGTACCCGTTGCTTTTTAACAGGATTACGCAGACCTTTTACATTCCATGAGATAATCCAAACATTATCAGTCATTACCAGTCAAATTAGTTAGTACTAATATTAATAGTAATAAACAATTCAGCCAGATTATATAATCAATATAAAGGAAACCAAGAACAAAACCATGAATGCGTTTAAAAATGAACCATCAATCAATCAATCAATCACGGCATTTATAGAGCGCGCTACTCACCCGGGAGGGTCTCAAGGCGCTGGGGGAGGGGGTAAGTTACTGCTCGAACAGCCAGGTCTTGAGCTGCTTCCTGAAGGCGAGATGGTCCTGGGTTCGCCGAAGGTGAGTGGGGAGGGAGTTCCAGGTCTTGGCCGCCAGGTAGGAGAAGGATCTTCCTCCGGCGGTGGTTCTGCGGATGCGTGGTACGGTGGCGAGGGCGTGGCTGGTTGATCGTAGCTGGCGTGTGGGCGTGTAGAAGGACATGCGGTCGTTGAGGTACTTTGGGCCCAGGTCGTGGAGGGCCTTGTGTGCGTGGGTGAGGAGTCTGAACGTGATTCTCTTGCTGACGGGGAGCCAGTGCAGGTCTTTCAGGTGTACGGTGATGTGGCTGTGTCGGGGGATGTCCAGGATGAGTCGTGCGGAGGCGTTCTGGATGCGCTGGAGTCTCTTTTGAAGTTTGGCTGTGGTTCCGGCGTAGAGGGTGTTCCCATAGTCCAGTCGGCTGGTGACGAGTGCCTGGGTGACGGTCTTCCTGGTTTCAGTGGGGATCCATCTGAAGATCTTGCGGAGCATGCGCAGGGTGTTGAAGCATGAAGATGAGACGGCGTTGACTTGTCTGGTCATCGATAGGGAGGAGTCCAGGATGAAGCCCAGGTTGCGTGCGTGGTCCGTTGGCTTGGGTGCGGTGCCCAGGGCCGGGGGCCACCAGGAGTCGTCCCAGGCGGAGGGTGATGAGCCCAGGATGAGGACTTCCGTCTTGTCTGAGTTCAGTTTAAGGCGGCTGTTCCTCATCCAGTCGGCGACGTCTCTCATCCCGTCGTGCAGGTTGGCTCTGGCGGTGGTGGGGTCGTTGGTGAGGGAGAGGATCAGCTGGGTGTCGTCGGCGTAGGAGATGATGTTGAGGTTGTGTCGGCGTGCGATGGCTGCGAGGGGGCTCATGTAGACGTTGAAGAGGGTCGGGCTGAGTGAGGATCCTTGTGGAACGCCGCAGATGACTTCGGTGGCTTCGGATCTGAACGGGGAGAGGCGGACTCTCTGGGTTCTTCCGGCGAGGAACGAGATGATCCATTCCAGTGCTTTCTCTCGGATTCCGATGTTGCTGAGGCGCTTCACTAGGGTGCGGTGGCAGACGGTGTCGAACGCCGCGGAGAGGTCCAGGAGGATGAGGGCAGCTGTTTCCCCGTTGTCGGTTAGGGTTCTGATGTCGTCGGTGGCTGCGATAAGGGCGGTCTCGGTGCTGTGGTTGGCCCGAAACCCGGACTGCGAGGGGTCGAGGGATCCATTCGTCTCGAGGAAGGCGGCAAGCTGTCTGTTGACGGTCTTCTCGATGACTTTGGCCGGAAACGGAAGGAGCGAGATGGGGCGGTAGTTCTTGAGGTCGGTGGGGTCCGCCGTTGGTTTCTTCAGGAGGGCGGTAAGCTCGGCGTGGACATTGGACATAAAAATATAGATAAATGCAATATAGTGAAGATAAATGAACAAGAAGAAGAGGGTGACAGGGGGGAAAAATCAGGAGAAATATGAGGAACAGAGAGAAAGGGGATATGAGAAAAATATGTAAAAATAAAGAAATAAGACCAGAAAGTAAGAAAGAGAAAAGAAAAAGAAAAAAAACAGAAGAGGGAAAAAAAAGAAAGTACAAGAAGCAAGTGATAGAAAAAGAAGAGTTGACTAGAAGCCGAGAGACTTCAGTCAAGAGCGACGGAATAGATATCCATGTTGAAGAAATTAACATGTGGAGGCGGGGAGCTGCGAGAGAAGACAGACGACTAAATCGATACCAGCATCGAGATCCATCAAGAGAATAACCAATCAAAGGAGACCAATAACATGAAATGGAACGGAATAAAGTTAGCGGACAACTACGACCGAGATAACAATAGGATACACAACACTTACCAGACATAATAGACATCAATGAATCCTAGGGTCGGGTTGAAGGGGCAGGGAGGAGGGACACATCTGGGAAAAGAATCAAAACAAGAGGAGGAGCAGCTATAATGAAAGAAAATGAAAAAAAAAAAAGAAATACAATGTAAAGTAAAGCTGAAAAAAAAAGGCCACAGACCATAATAATCAAAAGAGACCAGCAACGGCAGATCCTAAACTACAACAACATAAAGTAGAAACCTCTTCAGAACATTAAAATGGAAATATTGTTCTCAGAAAAACAGGCACATAACAGAACAACAGTATACTTCAAGACCCTCCAAATTCCATATCATCCCCTTTATGGCGAGATATAAATTGTTGCAGATCTTCAGGGCGATCAAAGATCTCTCCTTATAAGTAACTTTGAAATAACAGGGGTGAACTAGTCCATATCTGGCGTTCATGGATCGAAGCGCCGGACGAAAAGAAAGGAAGTCTTTGCGACGCGCAGCAGTAGCGCGGGCTACGTCTTGAGAGAAGAAAACTTTTTGACCAGACCACAACATCTGCTTCCTCAACTTTGCTGCTGAAAGGACCATTGACAACTCGGTGTATTCCAAAAACAAAACAATTACCCCTCGAGGACGATGTACAGGCGATGACGAAGATGAATCTGCAACTTTGGGGCCGATACGATGGGCACGCTGTAGATTGAGATTAGTGCCGTCCTTGAGACCAACAATCTTGGGAATGTGTAATTTTAGGAAGGCCAGCATGTCGGACCCTTCTTCACCTTCAGGAATACCATAAATTCGAAGATTATTGCGCCTATTGCGATTTTCTAAGTCTTCTGTTTGAATCTTGAGGAAAGCAATCTCTTTGGACATGGCCGCTACTTGAGGTATCAAATCCTGAGTATCACTGATCCTCTGTTCCATCTCAGACACTCTTGAGTCCAAATTAGACCATTTCTCATCTAACCTCTGAAGGGTAGCATTAGTGTCAATGACAAATGGTTTCAATAACTTAATCTCCTCCATAAGGTCTTCCATTGTAATGGGTAGTGGCGACTTGGTAGGCGAGTTAGGTTCTTTCTTCTGTCTTTTAGGTAGAGCGGCCAGGTTGGAGTCTTTGCGAGAGGAAGACATATTTGTTGAAATTAATTTCTGACCAGTCAAGGAAGAAGGCTCCATATGTAGAAAATTATTGAAGCACTGAGACCATCAGAAATATGCAGCACAAAAGGAGAAAAGAGAACCTTTTATGAATCTACTTATTTTGCACGACCCCACTATGGCGGAACATAAATTCCTGGCATATAACCAACTACATAAAGGTCAGTCACAACCTAGGAATATTTTAGTCAGAAAAATTGTTGTAGAAGCGGTAGCAATAACCTACCATTTGGCTCGGTAGTGATAAATAGAAAACCAGTTGAAAAGTGTTAATTAGTCATACAACCTCCTCAGAAAAAGAAAAAAGAAACATTGTGAGGAGAAAGCCTTCACCAAAATAAAGGAGGTTAAGGGCACTCAAAATGGCGGTCGCAGTGTTTAGTTGATGAAGCACACCTCATATTAAAGTTAGCTTGCAGGATACTTGGAGGTGGAGGCATGAAAAGTGATGGGCAACAGTCCAGCTCATAGAATGCGGAAAAATGGCGTACCTGCATGATGCCAACTGCCAAACTAATGCGGAGCCGCAATATACACAAAATGGCGGCCGCGATCCTCTCAGGAAGCGCGCCACATTTCCGAGCCGAATTGCGGGCGATTGCGGGATCCGTGAAGCAAGAGAAATGTGTCCTTGTGCTCAGCGGACACTCCGACGTCCGCGTCTGGCTTCAAAAACCGCCGTGAAGCGACTCCATCGGCCGCCCTTCTTAATTAGCGTGATCTCGATCCGGAGCGAGATCAGCCTGCTGCCATTCCCGTCGGCGCTCAAGCCACGCCCCCATGATCCTTTTATTCTGATGAAAGCAATGGATATGAAAGCACACAAAAACACTGAAGAGGACTACGGAGGGCATAGATGACTGAATCAGAAGCTAATATCTCTTCTCCCTCAGTAAATATGGGATCCAGGTAACAATCTCGTAAAGGAATAAAGGATGTAATACAATATCATTTGAGACTGCCCAACACAGTGAAGAAATATGTGGCTATGAATACAAAAGTTCTGGGGTTCAAGCCCAGATTGTACAACAATCTCATCTGTAGACTTCATGGCAATGGTATTTAAAATTCTGGTTGTAAGTGAAGTCAGTTTTTTCTTCAAAGGATAAAAAGGCAGGAAGTAAAAACAGTATCTTCTGAAAACTGTATAAATATGGGAACTTTTAAGTAAAGGACTGTTGACCTGCCAGCCTTAGGGGGCGGTCTTCTCCCCAACTTTTTGCCTTCCTCCTCCATTTTTCTGACCTTGTTTTTGCTGGCTTTAGAACTCTGGAGACTTCACCACTGTGCTCCCTCCTCCAAACATGGTAATATTGGCTCCTACCCAAATTGGCATATTTAATTTACTTATAATGGTACTATAAGTGCCCAGGGCCTGTAAATTAAATGCTACTAGCGAGCCTGCAGCACTGATTGTGCCACCCACTTAAGTAGTTCTTTAAACATGTCTCAGGCCTGCCATTGCAGAGCCTTTGCATGCAGTTTAAACTGCCATTTTGATCTGGCAGAATAAGCCTTTTGCCAGGTCTACAGCTTCTTTTTTAATACATATAAGTCACCCCTAGCATAGGCCGGGGACAGCGCAGACTACAGGGCGTAATGTATTTAAAACGTAGGACATGTACTTTTAAGTATTAACTGTCCTGGTAGTGAAAAGATCTTAAATCCGTTTTTCACTACTGCAAGGCCTACATCTCCCGTAGGATAACACTGGGATTACCTTACTACATTTTATAAGTGTAATTTCCAAATGGGAAAATATAACCGGTTTAAGTTTGGTGCATCTTGAATCCTAATTTAAGATGCTAATTTATGATGAAATCGGATTTTGAATTACAATTCTGAAAATGCCATTTTTATAAAGTTATTGTTAAGGAACAATGGTTCGTATTAGTGATACAGTTAGTACAAGGATACAAATGCAACAATGGCCATATATTAGTGTTCTGTTCACAACATGATTCATAAAAGAGTCGTTACTAGGTGTATATATCAATTATTAATCTTTATATATTTTTCATTTGCAAAGTGTCCCATGTCAAAAGGGGGAACCAAACAAAATGATAATAAACGATACATAAAATAACAAAAAACGACATATGTGCTCCATAGAACAACCATATATATTCATATAGAGCAAGAATTATAATAAACCCAAGCCCTTATGTCAATTAAGGTTATCTCTAGTTGGTTTGTTTGTGTTTTACAAGTGTCAACGACGTTTCGATCCAGTTATGGAAATTGGGTCTCATCAGGACCAACTAATAAAGAGACACCACGAATTGTCTCCTTCGGGCTGTAATTCGGATATAAACAAAGAAACACCCAAGGTGCTCAAAAAAGGAAACAAAAGAGCTACTTACTCGATGGACCCAGTATGAATAACCCTGAGAAGGCAATCACAGACATGCCTGCAGCCAAAAATGGTGAGGTGTAATGCAGACTGTATACACAGCGTGACAGTTTCAATAACTGTTTCCCGTATCCTTTGTGATCAATAAAGTTGCAGGATTCATCCAAAGCAGAATGAGTTAATAACCACTTTTGGACAATCTCAAAATAAGAGGAATAGCGATCCTTCAATAAGAAAGGAATGTGAGGGAATAGAGCAAGACGGCAGACAATGTCTACTGCATACATGAGGCAATGCTAGCGGAGCCCGAGCATCAGCCTCACATCTCTGTCAGTGTCATCACTAATTAGAACCATTATTCCCTAAAAATATTTTATGCCTTGGTTCTTGTTGCGTAAGGGCTGCCCTTGTTTTTCTAAAGGAAAACTTTTAGAAAGTTGGCATTTTCTTGCCTTAGCCATTTGGTGCCTGCAGCCTGTTTCTGGTCACATGACTGGGTGCAATTGGCAGTTGGATTAGCGTATTCCTCCTAGACAGCCACACACAATGGAAGCTTAGGTGTGACTGAGTGGGCCATCAGTAGCAGAATAGGAGGGAGGAGCAAGGCCTAGCCTCACGAACACCTGAATAGGCTGTGTCCTGTCCCCACACAAAGGGCTGCATATCCCATGTAGTTAGTTTCGAGCCAGGGAAGGGAAAGCAGGGCATCTGTGCATTTCAAAGGCATGCCTCCAGAAGCATCTCCCCACTTCAAAGGCACAACTGTGTATAAAAGTAGGACCTCAGCACCACCACTTCAGTACATTTCTGGACCTGTGGATACTCTGCAAGGAAGAAGAACTGCTCTGCTGGTGAAGGACGGCCACTCTGCTGGACTGCACTCTGCTGGACTCCTGCTTTGGTGTGCTGATCTGCTGCCTGCTGCCCAATTGCCTGGGTGAGAAAGACTGGACCTGCAACTCCTGAACCCAGAACCAAGAGTGACCCAAAACCTCCTGATCTGAAGCCTCATGGACCTCATATGTTTTCAACAACCTTGCACCTGCACCTGGACTCTGCCATCTGGGAGTTTCTACCTTGCCAAGTGGTGCCACCCCAGCCCTGGACCCTTAGAAGTGGGCCTAAGTTGCTTGCCAGTGGAACCGACGCATCTCCTAGGCCGAGCGGCGCATCCACGAGCAGAATCGACACATTGCTGTTGCTGCGTGGATTTGACCCGTTGTAAATACCTGCATTGCCTCTGCAGTCCTTGGAACCAATGCATTACCCTGACGGCGCAGTGCATCCACAGCCCAGGTCCTCGCATCTCTCGCCGACAAAAGCTTTGACCACGAAGACGCACTCCGCAGTGCAGCTTCACAGCTCCTCGGAACCTATGCATTGCCAGCTGCGTGCTGCATTGCTGACGCCGTACTTCGCATCGCAAGCCCCGTCGATGGGATTCTTGACGCCGATGCAACAGGACCTCGCACCTCAGCCTTGCCGCATCTCAGAACGCAAAACACACAAGATGATGGACGGAATGCTGCACATTGGCAAACATTCACCCCCAGTCACAGATCTGGGTTTAATCTATCGTTATTTTGCTTCACCACGCCACCCCAGTTCAGACATAGCCATATGCAAATCAGTCTTGACCCTGTGCCTCATGGGAACAGTCCAGACCGAACTGCCAAGCCATGTCTTTCCTGGACCGGAATCAAGCATCCTAGGACCGGTTTCAGGCTATCAGCCTTCATCAGCCAGGATAGCTTGACTCCAGTGGCGTAGTGAGCACGGGACCCACGTCTGGGCACACCCTTCCCACATAGGGCGAAATGCAAAACACACAAGATGATGGACGGAATGCTGCACATTGGCAAACATTCACCCCCAGTCACAGATCTGGGTTTAATCCATCGTTATTTTGCTTCACCACGCCACCCCAGTTCAGACATAGCCATATGCAAACTCAGTCTTGACCCTGTGCCTCATGGGAACAGTCCAGACCAAACTGCCAAGCCATGTCTTTCCTGGACCGGAATCAAGCATCCTAGGACCGGTTTCAGGCTATCAGCCTTCATCAGCCAGGATAGCTTGACTCCAGTGGCGTAGTGAGCACGGGACCCACGTCTGGGCATACCCTTCCCACATAGGGCAAAATGCAAAACACACAAGATGATGGACGGAATGCTGCACATTGGCAAACATTCACCCCCAGTCACAGATCTGGGTTTAATCCATCGTTATTTTGCTTCACCACGCCACCCCAGTTCAGACATAGCCATATGCAAATCAGTCTTGACCATGTGCCTCATGGGAACAGTCCAGACCGAACTGCCAAGCCATGTCTTTCCTGGACCGGAATCAAGCATCCTAGGACCGGTTTCAGGCTATCAGCCTTCATCAGCCAGGATAGCTTGACTCCAGTGGCGTAGTGAGCACGGGACCCACGTCTGGGCATACCCTTCCCACATAGGACGAAATGCAAAACACACAAGATGATGGACGGAATGCTGCACATTGGCAAACATTCACCCCCAGTCACAGATCTGGGTTTAATCCATCGTTATTTTGCTTCACCACGCCACCCCAGTTCAGACATAGCCATATGCAAATCAGTCTTGACCCTGTGCCTCATGGGAACAGTCCAGACCGAACTGCCAAGCCATGTCTTTCCTGGAACGGAATCAAGCATCCTAGGACCGGTTTCAGGCTATCAGCCTTCATCAGCCAGGATAGCTTGACTCCAGTGGCGTAGTGAGCAAGGGACCCACGTCTGGGCATACCCTTCCCACATAGGGCGAAATGCAAAACACACAAGATGATGGACAGAATGCTGCACATTGGCAAACATTCACCCCCAGTCACAGATCTGGGTTTAATCCATCGTTATTTTGCTTCACCACGCCACCCCAGTTCAGACATAGCCATATGCAAATCAGTCTTGACCCTGTGCCTCATGGGAACAGTCCAGACCGAACTGCCAAGCCATGTCTTTCCTGGACCGGAATCAAGCATCCTAGGACCGGTTTCAGGCTATCAGCCTTCATCAGCCAGGATAGCTTGACTCCAGTGGCGTAGTGAGCACGGGACCCACGTCTGGGCATACCCTTCCCACATAGGGCGAAATGCAAAACACATAAGATGATGGACGGAATGCTGCACATTGGCAAACATTCACCCCCAGTCACAGATCTGGGTTTAATCCATCGTTATTTTGCTTCAGCACGCCACCCCAGTTCAGACATAGCCATATGCAAATCAGTCTTGACCCTGTGCCTCATGGGAACAGTCCAGACCGAACTGCCAAGCCATGTCTTTCCTGGACCGGAATCAAGCATCCTAGGACCGGTTTCAGGCTATCAGCCTTCATCAGCCAGGATAGCTTGACTCCAGTGGTGTAGTGAGCACGGGACCCACGTCTGGGCATACCCTTCCCACATAGGGCGAAATGCAAACACACAAGATGATGCACGGAATGCTGCACATTGGCAAACATTCACCCCCAGTCACAGATCTGGGTTTAATCCATCGTTATTTTGCTTCACCACGCCACCCCAGTTCAGACATAGCCATATGCAAATCAGTCTTGACCCTGTGCCTCATGGGAACAGTCCAGACCGAACTGCCAAGCCATGTCTTTCCTGGACCGGAATCAAGCATCCTAGGACCGGTTTCAGGCTATCAGCCTTCATCAGCCAGGATAGCTTGACTCCAGTGGCGTAGTGAGCACGGGACCCACGTCTGGGCATACCCTTCCCACATAGCGAAATGCAAAACACACAAGATGATGGACGGAATGCTGCACATTGGCAAACATTCACCCCCAGTCACAGATCTGGGTTTAATCCATCGTTATTTTGCTTCACCACGCCACCCCAGTTCAGACATAGCTGTATGCAAATCAGTCTTGACCCTGTGCCTCATGGGAACAGTCCAGACCGAACTGCCCAGCCATGTCTTTCCTGGACCAGAATCAAGCATCCTAGGACCGGTTTCAGGCTATCAGCCTTCATCAGCCAGGATAGCTTGACTCCAGTGGCGTAGTGAGCACGGGACCCACGTCTGGGCATACCCTTCCCACATTTGCATTTCGCCCTAAGTGGGAAGGGCATGCCCAGACGTGGGTCCCGTGCTCACTACGCCACTGGAGTCAAGCTATCCTGGCTGATGAAGGCTGATAGCCTGAAACCGGTCCTAGGATGCTTGATTCCGGTCCAGGAAAGACATGGCTTGGCAGTTCGGTCTGGACTGTTCCCATGAGGCACAGGGTCAAGACTTATTTGCATATTCCTATGTCTGAACTGGGGTGGCGTGGTGAAGCAAAATAACGATGGATTAAACCCAGATCTGTGACTGGGGGTGAATGTTTGCCAATGTGCAGCATTCCGTCCATCATCTTGTGTGTTTTGCATTTCGCCCTAAGTGGGATGGGTATGCCCAGACGTGGGTCCCGTGCTCACTACGCCACTGGAGTCAAGCTATCCTGGCTGATGAAGGCTGATAGCCTGAAACCGGTCCAGGGAAGACATGGCTTGGCAGTTCGGTCTGGACTGTTCCCATGAGGCACAGGGTCAAGACTGATTTGCATATGGCTATGTCTGAACTGGGGTGGCGTGCTGAAGCAAAATAACGATGGATTAAACCCAGATCTGTGACTGGGGGTGAATGTTTGCCAATGTGCAGCATTCCGTCCATCATCTTGTGTGTTTTGCATTTCGCCCTAAGTGGGAAGGGTATGCCCAGACGTGGGTCCCGTGCGCAACCAGTCAGGCCGCAATTGTTTATTCTAGTTTGATAGCTTTGTCGCATACCGGACAATAACAATAATTACATTTGCGCAGTGACCTTTACCTGTTGTACCGAATGTTCATGGTGTTGTGATAGTGTGCCTACGTAGTAGAAATATAGGCAATGACTATGCAGATAATGTTATCCTGCATTGTCACGCACATAGATGTATGTCAAAATGCATCGTGTGTAAAAGAGAAGACAACTTAAGAAACATGAGCATGTATATGGTGGTGTTCCTTACAGGGCCTATCCTAATCACGTGACAGACGCGCATCCGAAGGACCGTTTGTCTGGGGGAAAAGGTGGTGTATGGAGTGTGAACCGACAGAGCCTGAAGTTCGCTGACCCTCCTGGCCTATGTAATGGCCACCAGAAAAACCATCTTGATTGTTAAGAGCCGCACTTGAGCAGGGAGGGTTAATTTAGCACCCTCAGTAAAGCTGAAATAGCCAACAGGTAAGCCTTACAGTGCCTAGGGCATGTCTTTGCCCAGCTAACAATAAAAGAAACAGCAATACCTCCAAAAGAGGAGCAGAAAGTGGGTCCACATGGCGAGAGAAACACCAGGCCACAAATATATCCCAGCGGCAGGCGTTTACAGTCTTAGTTGAGAGATGCCTGGCTGTCAAGATGACATCACAGATCTCAGTACGAAGATCAAAAACGCTCAACTATCACCGCCTTATCTCCAGGCATGAAGTTGAAGAGTGCGCAGGTTCGGGTGTAGTACCCTACCCTGTTGCTGCGACATACGATCCTCTTGAGAGACTGCTTGACCGGAGGACAGATGCTCATGCACAGAAATTCAGGATACCACACTCTTGGTGCCCAATCTGGAGCCAGTAAGTTAACTTTGGCCCGGGTGTCCTGATCTTCCAGAGAGCTCGGGTAGGAGTGGTATCAGCAGGGATCCCGAGTTCCACTCATGATGGAAAGCATCTGCAAGCGAGAGACACTTTAGGAGCTCCACCTCAAAAAAGTGATGACATTGAGCATTTTCGGCGTGGCGAACAGATGGAGCCAAGGTTCTCCCAATTCTTGGAAGCCGCCAGGCATTGACAGCTTAGTTCGTCCAAACTGGCTTTCAGAGTTCCCACCAGGTTCTGCATGACCAAAAAGATGCCCTGGAACAAAAGGGGCGAGTAGCGAGTAGCCCTGCTGGGCTGGGGGGTAACAGTGGTATTGCGGACACCCATGGGTGCCCGAATCGCAGCCACGGAAGGGACGAAAGGATTGCTTTTGTGATCAGGAAGCCGAAGAAACGCCAAGAGATCTGGCGGTGGCTTAGCTTTCCCAAAAAACACTCAAGCACTAAGTCAGCTTTGTCGCCAAACAAGCGTGAGCCATCAAATGGCATGTCAATCAGGGATGAGAGATGGCTGCACATCCTCAGAAAACCCAGTGGACCGCAACCAGGCATGGCAACAGAGCGCCACCGTAAAGGCCATGGCCCTACCTAGAGAGTCCATGGTGTCCAGCCCCCATATTAGGGGCAACTTCACTGTGTCCCGGCCATCCACCAAGGCTTAGTTCAGGATGGGGTGGCCCTTTTCAGGGATCATGGGGAGCAGCTGTGCAACAGAGACCCATAATGCATGGGAGTATCAGCCCAAAAGGTATGCGGTGGAACCGCCCACAAGGCCACACTAGCAGAAGAGAAAATTTGCTTCCCAAAAGTATCCAGCCATTTCCATTCCCTATCCGGTGGAGTTGAAGGGAATGCGCTTGGGTTAACTTTGGCTGTTGAGGCCTCTACCACCAGGCTGTCAGGAAAGGAATGCTGGGAGAGGAAGGCCAGGTCTCATGGGGTGGGACAATGGTAATGGGCAATCATGCGGTGCACTGGAGCTCCCATGCAAGGTTAGCACAGGCCCCCAGAAGAAACTTCGGTGAAGGCTTCTTAAAAGGGGAGCACAGGTTCTGCAGAGCTCACCTCTGGGTGAAGCACCTCTGTCAAGACATTGGTCTTCATTTAGACTGCAGGCGGTTGTACGTCAAGGACCTTTGCTGTCCTGTGCATCACTGTAGAGAAAGATGCGCCTTCCTCCAAAATTTGGCCCTGGGGGAATGCATGCCAGAAGGTGTCAAGTCCGTTGGCATCACCCTGTTCCGCGTTCCAGTTTTCTTCCTGGTCAGGGTCATCCTCAAAAGCACCATACTCTTCTTTCTCATGGTCCCCATCAGGTCTGAAAGGCCTCTCCAAAGGCAGCAAACCCAAAGGTTGGTATGGTCTGGGCGACTCTGGAGTCAATACCGAGCGGCGTTGAGGAGGCGCCAACTCAGAATGTCAGAAATGGGGATAGCATCATCGTCCAGCAGCACGCCAGAGTGAGTCAGTGGCCCAAAGAAGGCATGCATGGCATTGTAAAACCTTTTTAGTTGGGCAGGCGATGCTCTGGAGAACTGGGAGTAGCGCAGAGTGGGCCCTGATGCCAGCCCCACAGGTGGCGTGCAGGAGCAGGGCCTAGAAGCATTGCGTTTGGATGGGAAAGCCGAAGAATGCTTCAATTTCTTCTTCTCGTGCTTCTTGGACTTATCTGACTTGGAGCAAGTGGGCTTTGAATGCACAGAAGATCGTCTGCAGGAACAGCTCCAAGATCTACCCTGGGAATGGGACCAGAAACAGCACACAGCCTTCTTCTGCCATGCTGCCAGGAGCTTCATCATCAACTCACAAATTGCCTTGGGGCGCATCGACTTGCACTTGACGCAGGCCTTGAGGTCGTGGTCCGACCCCAGGCACCAGAGACAAACCAAATGGGGATCAGGCACATCTTTCTGTGCCATTCACTGCAAGGTTTAAACCCTATAGGTTTTGCAGGTCACATGTCCTTCCAGACTTGGAGCAATAGCTCAAAAATAGTTGATAAAAGGGCGAAGATCCACATTGTTGGCGTGGAAAGAAAGGAACTGATGTCAACGCTTACATGGGCACTGCAACTAAACTTTCGACGTGGCGCAGATCATGCCATCTACCGGCGAGCAGAGGTCCTGCTCCAGAATTTCCAGATCCAGTCTGACACCTGGGGAATATTATAAGGTGAGGAAACTGCAGTTAGAAGTCTCAGAAATATTGGTGCACAAGTTGATATGTGATTGAAAAAAATGATAGGAAGCCCTCTTCCCTTTCCCTCGGGAAGGATAGGGCCAATCTGGGACAGGGCGGGACCATAATGTGGGGGGAGAAGGGTTGTGTTAAAGGTTAGAGAGAAAGGAGGGGATGTTTCAAAAAAATATAAGAAAATGGAGTGGCCCAAGTAGAAGTAAGAACAGAAGGAGTATAAAAAAGGAAAGGATTTTTTAACAATTGTTTTGGAAACCCTAAAAATAAGGCCTCAATAAAATTAGAGTCTGTGAATGTGAACAGAATAAATGCAAAACAGAAAAGGAATTTGTTCACGCAACTTTTAGAACAGAAATACAACCAAATTGAGAGGAAAAGGAGGAAGAGCTACCTTTGAAATAGTTTCATACTTATGTAACATAGCAATATTGAAAAAGTCAAAACCGCTTTGAACAGCCCTTTGGCAAATATTCTGATCCATGTATTAGCTCTCTCTTTAAATTTTTTGATTCTGTGTGTCTTATCTCTTTGTATGGGTACTTTCTGAAGCACCATTACCTTCACCCATAGGTTTTTCCATTGGGGCAAATTGCCACAGAAGTATATCCACACCAGTCCTCAATATTTTCTAGATGTAACTAAGAAATGAAAGTGGTTTATCTAATTTCGGCAACTTTATTGGGGGAATTGTATGCATGGCCGTAGTGCTGTAAGTTATGAGGCAGGGGCTGCGGCTGGAGGGGGTCCTCCTGTTGAGTTGGGGGTGACAGTAAGAGCACGGCACGGGTCTCGAATTCTGGGAGGCCTGTGATACAAGTTTGGCCCCACTGTGCTTCTGCAGTGCTTTTGGCACCTATTCCTCTCTATTGTGGAGGCGGTCAAAGGGTTTGGTGTGCTGTGCCCCAACATAATGCAGCTGAGGGGTCCATCTTCCTGTGCATGAGCCTTACCCTGACCCTGAGCCCCTAGGAGCCCGCTGGCTAGAGCCTCCTTGATTCTGCCCATGCCTGTCTAACCCTTTGGTCCCCAGGGCAGGCTAGTGGGTAGGGTGAAGCAGCAATCGAGCAGCAGTCCAGCAACTACAGAGATAAACTAGTGCAAGGTGAGTAAGGCACCATACTATCTTTTACAGGACTTTTTTTTAGACCTTTCACACTTATTTGCCTAATCCCACAACTGCCTTACCCGTCTTGGCTGAAGTCTTGGCTCGAAGTTGCCCCTTTTCTACTGCTTCTACTTATCGCTAGCCCATCTGCTAAGAGAAGTAAGAGTGGTCAGTGCTGGTGGGCGTTGAACGGGGCACCCTAAATAAGTGTTGTGCTCTTTGGGCCCGATTCACAGAACTAACATAAGACAAAATCATAAACTTACTACCATTTTGGTATTCACAGAAGGCACTTACTCATTTTGGTATTCACAGAAGGCACTTACTTACTCATTTTGAGTAACTTACTCATTTTGTGTAACTTACTCATTTTGGTATTCACAGAAGGCACTTACTCATCAATGAGTAAGTGCCTTCTGTGAATACCAAAATGAGTAACTTACTCATTTTGAGTAACTTACTCATTTGTGTAACTTACTCATTTTGGTATTCACAGAAGGCACTTACTCATCAATGAGTAAGTGCCTTCTGTGAATACCAAAATGAGTAAGTGCCTTCTGTGAATACCAAAATGGTAGTAAGTTTAGAATTTTGTCTTAAGTTAGTTCTGTGAATCGGGCCCTTTGAATTTAGCCAAAACTGGTCAATATGAGGTTAGAGAATGCACGAGGGCCACTCTGTTGGCAGAGCGCAAAAGTAAGCATCAGCTTCTCCTGGACCAAAAGAGATGAATTGGTAAGGACAGAGCAAGCACCCAGCCATTGATTTCACCTATTCCCAGCACATTTGAAAATCTCCCACCCAAATTCATTTTCATGAAAGATCTGACTGCAGTAATCTCCTCAAATAGTGCAATAAGAGGTATACAAGCACCGCTGAGCCCAATAACATTAGATAATGGGAAAAAACCTAACTATGCAATCACCTCCCCCCCCACACAAGAGGAAGAAATAAGCAAAGAAGAAAAAGCTTTCCAGTGGTCATCTTGGGCACTCCCAAAACCAAGAACTCAAGATCCACTTAAGTGCACAATATCACCAAAATCACCACAACACCCCAAGGCTACAGACCCGAAGGATCCAAAGGAAGAAGCCAGATCAGCTTAAATTCTGCTGTCACAGAGCAGCGTCTAGCTTAACCCCGCCAAGGGCACAGAAGGGATGGAATCAGTACGCTCACCCCATGGTACTTAACTTTACCAAATGGTCTAGAGGAACTCTCTACTGTTGTGACAACAGTAGCATCTGTATCGCCACTGGAAGTCTACGACATAGTTATAACATCAGAAATTGAAGTTAATCATAAGTCTGCCCAATTTTCTCTTCAAGCCTTGGAGTTTGTCTCAAATATTTCGTAAAGACCCAGAGCTGAGAGAGCTGCTTAACTTGTCTGAGGAGCATCGAAGCTGTGTGAGCCAGTGGGACAACACGATCTCCAATCTAAGCCCAGGAAGACTGCAGCTCAGCAGCAGACCCAACAAATAGCACATGGGACATAATTTTAAAAACCTTCCAGCTGATGCTGGACACACTAAATTACCGATCTAAAAAAAATAGACCTGCAGGTAGATTTGCTTGCTAGCGGTATACATGTCAGGCATTGACACTAAACTTGCTGATCTAAATGACCTAATAATCTGAGCTCAGCCGGATTTAGCAACTAATCAATCAAGATGCGCTTGCTCACCAATCATAGATAAGTTTAGCCCACTATTAGCAATTTTGGACAGTCTTATTGGAGATAAAGCACCAGCTTAAAAACTCAGCAAACACTGGAAAAGTTATCAGGATCAGCTTATGCGCTCAATCAAAACTTGATAATCTCTTCAGTCACCATAACCTCACAGAAGCAGTCGCAAAAAAACGAAGCACGCCTTCTACTGTAAACAATAATCAAAACATAGTGAACGAAGAATGGGAATAGGAAAAACAACTCAGTGGGAAATCTTTTTCTGATTTTTCTAAAGACTCAATTAGGACATGAGTGGTTAGCCACCAAACAAACACTTTATAACCAGGACATAACTTTAAGCCCAAAAGAAGACACACAAGAAGTTGTGACACAAAGTAATTCCTCCAATAAGCAAAGAAGGACAGCATCACAGGAAGAAATTACAAGTGGGAACATCAATGCAGCTAATTTATTTCAAAGGGACAAGAAGCCTCAATCATGCCTCGGTGATGACAGTGGTCTAAAGGCTCCCTGCACAAGCACCCAAGTTCTGCTAGCATCCAAAGCCACCCGGGAATGCCTCTGTATCTAACCACGGGAAATGGTGCAAACCTATAGATGGCCGTACGTTTGTTACTCAAAACTCAGCCCTTCAGTACCAGCATGTCACTGACCTCCGATGACGCCTGACCGCTCAAGGAGGCTAAACCGGTGCTGATACGCAGGGTAGTCTAGTAGACACAGCAGATAGACAATTAACAGGGCAATCCTCTACGAAGCAGGTATGCCCCCCTCTGGAGTTGATCCAACCTTTAATATAACATTATTTGGATTAGTGACGCGGATAGCGGAATTCGAAGGGGGTGTCTCACACCAACTCAATCTAAAGAAATTAGAAAATAGCACAACGGAAATGCCACGAAGTATAACAATATGATGAAGAAGAAGTAGGGAATAAGCTATTATTTTTCCACAATACAGGTCAAGTTGCCCTTTCGACATAATGAATCGGGGGAACATCCTGAAATTACTAAAGAAATTTCTATCCCTGATGACTTTGGTAAACTCAGATATAATTTCCATCTGAATATGATCCTTTTTCTCATATTCTTCTTTACAGCTCTTACCTCTTCTTCTTTATTCTCTCCTCTTTCTTCTTATCAAACATGTTTCTATCATTTCCCTCTTTCTCTAATCTCGCTTCTTCCTTTTCTTCATCTTTTCTATTCCTTCAGTTTCTCTCAAATGGTTTTAACTTTTAATATCTTCGTACATATTATAAGGCTTACTCCAATGTTTTTTATTGTTCTTATTGTTGATTTCCTCACAAGTAATATTGTTCATAATCTACAAGACTTTATTGGTTCACTTATGTTTTTACTACTTTCATCTCACAAATGTTCTTGAAAATTGTCACATGGAATGTCAGAGGCTTGAACTCCCCATTAAGAGACAGAGAGTCTTATCTCACCTCTCCAAATTAGATGTCAATATTGCGTTACTGCAAGAATCACATCTCACCGATGTCGAATCATTAAAACTCAAAAGAAATTGGGTTGGTGAAATCTTTTTCTCACCAGGAGATGGCAAAAGGAATGGGGTTATAACTCTTTGTCACAAATCACTGAATGCCAAGCTTGTGTCCCAAGAATCTGACACAGAGGGTAGGTGGATTCTCACTAACCTCCTGCTGGGGAAGACTCCTCTGTCTCTACTTAACATTTATGCCCCTACAAGCGGTGATACCACGTTTTGGTCTCGTATATCTCAGTTATTGCTCAAATACCCATCAGAAAACTTTATTCTTGCAGGAGACTGTAACCAGGTGATGGAGCCTTTTATTGATAGGAACTCTAAATCTCCCTTTATCCCGAACACACCACACAAGGTTTTCACACGAACTATTCAACAAAGAAACTTATTAGACTCATGGCGTCTCTGCAACCCATCCACAAGAGAATACTCTTTTTTTTCCTCTCCACATCAAACAAAATCTCGAATTGATCATATTTTTATTTCACGCAACATCTCCCAATCTTTACGTTCTGCTGACATAGGCCCTATACTCATCTCTGATCATGCACCGGTTTCAATTCAATTAGACATTTTAAATCAATCCACATTACCAAAAAAATGGCGTTTCAATAACTCCTTACTCGTTGACCCCAATTTCACTTCATCTTTTACCTCTTTCGCTCAGGAGTTTTTTCACATTAATTTAACAAATGATGTCTCCTTTCATACAGTGTGGGACGCCTTTAAGGCCACCGCTCGGGATTTCATCATTAGATTCGTGACAAATAAACGTAAAGTTTCCCGCATATTACATAATACACTTCTAGCTAAGATTAAAACACTTGAGCACTCCTTCCACACCTCCAAGTCGAAGGATTCCCTTAAAGATCTCATTAATGCAAAAATCGCCTTTAACGAATCCACTACCGAACAGGCTTCCCTATACTTACTGAAATCCTCAGCGAAATATTATGGCGGCCAAAACAAATCGGGCAAACTTTTGGCCAATTACCTAAAGATCAAACAACAGAAACTTCATATCGATTCCATTATAGATGATAGCCAAGCATCGAAATTCAAAGACACTGAAATACTTCAAGAATTTGTAAATTTCTACCAATCCCTTTACACACCAGAAAACACACCCTCAGATACAGACATATCCCAATATTTCTCCACGATTCAAAAACATATTAATCCCCAATTAGACTTTGCCTCTTTGGAAGCTGAACTCACACAAGCAGAATTATTAAATGCTTTAAAAACTCTTAAAAGAGACAAGGCCCCAGGCCCGGATGGCTTCACAGTAGAATTTTATTTACATTTCGTTCATCTATTACTCCCATACTTGCACACTCTTCTTTCTTCCTTTATTGCTTCTAGTAATTCCACTGGCTCTTTTTCCGAAGCCTTGATTTGTCTAATACCAAAGACTGATAAGGATTTACGTTACTGTAAGAATTATAGACCTATATCCTTAGTTAACGTAGATTATAAAATTTTCTCGAAAGCCATAGCCCTAAGAGTAGAACCATATCTTCCAATGCTGCTTGGAAAGGAACAATCAGGTTTTGTCAAGGGTCGCAACATCACTGACAATACACGCTTATTCTTTGACATTTTATCTAAATCATCACATTATCCAGACTCCTTGGCGGCAATTGCGTTAGATGCAGAAAAGGCCTTTGATAGAGTTTACTGGCCTTTTATCTTCCACGCTCTCAAGTGGTTTGGATTTGGGCCGAAAATCATTTCGTTAATATCCTTACTTTACTCCGAGCCCAAGGCCGCCATATCTACCAATGGCCTCATCTCCCCCTACTTTAATCTTAAACGAGGAGTACGCCAGGGATGCCCCTTGTCCCCTTTTCTTTTTAATTTGGCCTTAGAACCCTTTCTCTCAAGAATACGCCAAAATAACTCAATCACAGGTTTTGTCTCAGACCCCCAACAAATTAAACTGGCAGCTAATGCTGATGACATTTTAGTTTTCCTCTCCCAACCACAATCGTCATTAACTGCTTTCATGGGAGAAGTGGAGGCCTATGGATTGGTATCTGGCTATAAACTGAATGGAGGGAAATGTGAGATATTACCCTTAACCAAATACACCTATAAGGATGATTTTAAGATCTCCAACTTTACTTGGAACCCTAAACATATAAAATATCTTGGCATTTGGTTCTCTCCCTCTATAAAGACATCTATCTCTTTAAACATAGACAAATGTTCTGCTAAACTCAAAACATTGGTCGCAAGATGGCATCCCCTTCATCTTTCCTGGTGGGGTCGTCTAGACACAATCAAAATGATGTTGACTCCGATAGTTTTGTATACCCTTTCCAACATTCCACTTTCCATCCCATCTAAATTCTTTCAAAAGATCAATTCTATTTTGACTTCTTTTCTATGGAACGCTAAAAAATCAAGAATGGCAATACAGAAATTAACAAGACCAAAATCTGAAGGTGGTGCCAATTTCCCTCATTTCTCTAATTATCACAAGGCCTTTCAGCTACGACAATTATCGAACTGGATTGCTAATCAATCTGGGGATAAACCTCTCTGGGTGGATCTTGAGACCTCATTTTTAGCTCCCTTTTCATTTCAGGAATATCTCTCCTTTACTCGCAAACCACAAAAGCTCTCTACCCCCATAATCAAGCATTCTTGTAGATTACTGTCCACTGCACCCCACTTAATGGTACATAATCTAGGCACTTTTCTCAACTCCTCAATTTGGCACAATAAACAAATCCTTCTCAATAGGAAACCTATATATTGGAAGGTTTGGAGAAACAAAGGCCTACTCTGGGTTCATCAATTTTTTGATCAGGGCACACCCATTCAATTTACGCAATTACAAACTCTTTATCATTTGCCTTCTTCTTTTAAACTCAAATTTTCGACTTTGCAGAACGCAATACTTGATACTTACGCTAAACTCAAATCTTCACCTTCCTCACACTCCCACCCCCTTTTCCCATGGCATAACCTTTTGCACATAAGCCCCAAAGCATCCACCATTTATTCCCGTTTAATGATACCTCCTGAGATACGCGACAAAACCAAAGTGGAATTCTCATGGGAAGCCGATTTGGGAATGGATTGGCTTATCTCTTTTTGGAACAGAATCTGGACGAAACTTAGGAAATCATCCAGAGCGGCCAGCACAACACAAACCCTCTTCTTTATTTACAATAGATTGTTTCTTACCCCCACGCACTTACATAAAATACACAGCACAAATCTCAACACTTGCTGGACATGTTCCCAGGTCGACGCCGATCTCCATCATATGCTGTTCACATGTCCACATGTTCTTATATTTTGGAAACAGGTCTGGCACCAAATCAACACTATATTTCACACCACAATTCCCCTCTCCCCCACAAACATTTTTCTGGGTAGTTTAACACTGGATTGGAAAACAAGTCAATCCCAGCTACCACTTATTGATTTGTTAATAGCTGTAGCTTTTCAGCAAATATAAAAAAACTGGAAAGATTCCTCTAAATTATCCTATTTAGCCTGGTGGTATGCTGTATGTAACAATCATCGCCTTGATACAGCACTCGTTCATCCTATCTCCCTTGCTACTAAACGTTCTCACCTTTGGGGCCCACTCACACAATTTCTAGACGATACCGTGAAGAAAACTTCTTTACCTGCTCCCTCACAACAAGAAGTTATCAAGCCTCCTTGACTTCCGATTGATTGTCTATAATTATGCTCGATTTATCATTTTCTATAATAACTTTTAAAATTGTGTATTTTTGACATATATTGTTATTTACGATTTCTGTGAACCTTTGACTGTATTCATATCTCTTATATATTATCCTTTTACCATTTTAGTGGATATTATATATTATTATTCTTCTTTATTGTACTTTTATGTATTTATGTATTAACAAACAACTGCATATACGAAGTATTGTTCTTTTTATGATCATATTAATTCTCTTTTCAATAAACCTTTTCTTGAACTTAAAAAAAGATATAATTTCCATCTATTCTCTGACCCCATACCACCCGCCCCCCCACCCCCGCACCACCCACCCACCCCAGGCAGCAACCCAAAATGAAGCCATCTTAGTCACCTGAGGAAATAGCAAAATCGTGCTTAAAGTAATAAAGGAAAACTATTTTTTTCAAAAATGGATTATCCTATCTGGATTATATGATGGCCCGCTCGTTTTTCCTATTTGTATTTTATCCTTGTATTTTTATGTCTACTCTTAACCTTCCTTTATATCGATCATTTTTAATTGTATTTTTTATGCTGTGTGTACTTATGATCTTATGGTCGAAATAAAGTAATAATAATAAATAATAAAAATGGAGAATCATAATCAAGAATTATGGATATCCCGGAGAGCCATCAATATTTGTACCAAGACATCCAGCGGGCCTTCCTCCAAGCAAAAATATGAATGCCTCGTCGGAGGGACTGGTGCTGGGGGACGGTACCCGACCAGAGCCAGCAAGAGGAGTCTTCTTGGTGCTCAGAGGATCATTGGAAAGACCATGACACCATGATATCCTGAGGATTCCAACTTGGGCCCGATTAGATTTGCAGGGGTCCCAAAGCAAAATGACTGGTCTGGGTTTACAGATATATTGCAGCGACCAATGAATCAAAGAACTTCAGCTACAAAAACGGTTACAGATGATGACTGCTCTTTAAAAACATGCTCATCGAATATTGGATGATTAAGCTCAATAACTTCTGCCCCTGATGTCATGAATTATTGAAACACCTTTCACATAATAATTCTTCAAGAAACATGGGCCTTACAATCAATGCTGAAACCTGGCTATGTAGGATTTGATTAACCCGCTGTAACGACATCAATTTACGGTCACCCAATGGGGGGAATTAGCAATTTATATCTCTGCCTCATACGAATTAATGTCTCATATGAAGGTATACCCACTAGCCACCAAGGCATGCAGGTACTAGAAATAACGAAGTGGATCCCGGGGTCTAACACTCTGCTCATTTTAATTACGACTATGTTCATCCCAATGCGAAAATAAAGGAATAAATAACAAAAAAAATAGTGGCAACAACTTTAGTACTGATAAAAAGGAACCCCCAATCCCAAATATTTCTTGCCGGTGACTTTAATATAAACTTAATACATACACCAGACTATGTTGAATATATGAATGCACAAAATAACATTTGGAATGTCCCTGCTCAGTCACTGAACACGAAGCAGAGAGACAAAAAAAGGCACAGCTTTTGTGGAGGAACTGAAACAGCTGCGGCTGAGAATATTAAATGGTAGAACACCATGACCTTCAAGCACATATCATTATCACCTCAGTCAATCAACACTGGATTATACGAAGGTGACATTGTCACTCTATCCAGCGGTTGCCTCCTTTGGAATAGACCCACGGCTCGACAGTGACCACTTTTCTCAGTCAATAACTCTGGGACTCTGTCCATCAAAGCATGACAAAAAAATGAAAGAATAGGCACAATCCATGCTGTCAACTATAAACGAATTAAGTGGTCAGATAAATTAATTGACACTATTGAACTATCTGCTAAACAGATCATAGAGTCACTTGAACACAGACAGTTTGATCACATAAATGAATGGGCAACTTTTCCTGAATCTTTAAGTAACTTGCACTCAAGAAGTACTACGCAGTCTAACTAGTCCTGAACCTCCTTTCCTCAATTCATCCAAACCTAGAAACCATTCATTAATGGTCCTGATGGCAAATAAGAAGCTCAAGCAAGCATTATGGATTATTAGAGATAAATAAGGAAGCGACACAATGCCAGTTAATGAAGCTCCGCAATCTGTGGGGGTCCTACAAAAAAATCTTATGGAAAGAATCAAGACAATAACAGAATTTGGGCTGGCAGAAATTAATCAGGGCTAGTAGAAAAGCCAATTTGAAGATATTTTGGTGTATGGTTAATAGTGTTACCAAAACAACCAACCCACCCACTCACAACATCTTATATAACCGAAACAGATTGGGTTTCGAACCTAAAACTACACTTTAGTAGAAAGCAACCTGAGACAGAGGCAATTAATGTCTAGGGCAGTAAAAAACAAAGTGGGTACTACATCGAGCAGACTTTAGTTCCCATTGCCGCAAGGCAGGTCAGCGCAGTGATTTCACGAGGCCGGTGTGATGGCACGCCGGGGCGCAATGGA
Organism: Calotriton arnoldi; assembly: GCA_963921515.1. NCBI lineage: Eukaryota > Metazoa > Chordata > Amphibia > Caudata > Salamandridae > Calotriton > Calotriton arnoldi. Next base: position 1,467,299 of record CAWUFW010002566.1, on the reverse strand, counting down.
ATTACGCAAGATCTATGCAAAAATTATGCTGAATTTTGGGCATAAAATTGTTTGCCCTGTTTAACTACTCCTTTCAAGCAGAAATGATCCCGGACAGCTGGAGGGGCTCCATAATCAGTCCAATATTAAGGGTGAAGACTAATCAGTCCTGGAAAATTACAGACTGACAGCATTGCTAGATGCTGAAGCTAAATACTTTGCAACAATCCTTCTTGAAAAACTAACCAGCTGGGCTGAGGAGAACAAACAGGTTCAGATAAATCAGTTGGGTTTCATAAAGGGCACACGAACTTCAATAAACATCTTGTTGCTCTCCGTTTTAATTGATAAGATGAGAGACAAACATCAGAATCTCCATCTCTGTTTCGTGGTATATAAATCCACGTTTGACGCAGTTGATAGGAACATCCTTTGGGCCAAGCTGCAAAAGAGGGCATACCAGCACCTCTACAAAAAATAATCGAGTTTCTCGACACAAAGACATGGATTATAATAAAACTGGGTGCCGGTGACAGAATATCAAGGAAAATTCCAACACTGCAAGGACTAAAGCAGTGTTGTGCCCTGGTGCCTTGCCTGTTAAATCTGTTCTTGGCCGACCTTACACAAGACCTAAACAAGTTTATATCCTATTCGCCTTGAATGAGCAATTTCAGCACCTCTGATCTGCTTTATGTGGTCAATGTAGTCCTAGTCAGTCAAACTAAGACTGGTCTACAGTGGCTGATCAATACTATGCCAACATGCAGAAGCTCATTCAATGGATATCAATTGCTCTACAACAAAAACTGTGTCAATAACAATGAAAAGGCTGGTGTTGCACAAGTGGTTGCTACAGGATCAGCTACTAAAAAAAGTATCCAGCTTTCAGTATCCCTGGGGATGATTCAGCCACCATCCTGTTGGATGTTAAGGCCAGTCTCAAATCCAATGACAGTAAGATCCTCTCGGTGACATCCCTCTTAGACAAACTCACAGAAAGGACTGATCGGCAGGATGTCAGGTTGGATGAAGCAGAATGGCGAATTTCTGACCTGAAGGATGACTCTACCACGACCACAGAGTAGCTGTTGAAAATGGAGAGACTAGCCAATGACACTGAAGACAAGAACGAAGATTTAGAAGCATGTTCGCAGAGGAAAAATATAAGAATTATAGGCTCTTCTGAATCAACGAACATGGGGTGTCCAGATTATTTTGTAGAAATCTTATTATCCAAGGATTTTGACCAAAGCAGTTTCTCTGATTCTTTTCTGGTTGAGCAAGCCCTCTGCTCCCTCAGCCAGGGGTGCCTTCCTGGCCAATTATCGCTAGCTTTCTTACTTCAGATACCACAACACAGCCCCTTAGATAGAGAGAGATAAATGTCCACTGTAATACCATGGTGCAACCCTGGCCATATATCCAGGCTTCACCATGGAGGCGCAGGAGGTCATACACAAGTTTGCATAATTGAACCATACCTTTCAGGCCTGGAACATCAAATATACAATATTGTAACTGACAATACGAAAAGTCGAACTTAAGGGGAAAGCACACATCTTCACAAATGCAGTGGAGGCAACCACGTTATGCAAGAAATATTTTGATGCAAAAAAGTCACCACCTCCACCGTACTAACTGTCATCCATGGAGGTCAGTTGTGCCAACATGACAGAAACAAGTCTGATTGTTTTACCATTTGCATGTCAGAACTTCTAGAATTTGCTAAATTAGACTGCAAGCTTGAGGGAATGATCCAGGACTGATTTGTAGTTTGAATTTGCTAAACTGAGAACAAAGGGGGGGGGCACAAATGAGAGATAATGAGATCTCTGCAAGAGGACAGTGCAGACATTACGCTGCCAGAGGTAGGTATACTCATATACTTCATATAGGATGGACGATGGTTGAAACACTACACCCATTGGAGTGTACTACTGTGATAATACCTACATGGCTGGATGTGGTTTGTAAGGGTTTCTTGACACATAGTTTGGGTGATCAGTGTGGGTGGGGGAAGCGAGGAGACAAGGGCTTGTTGGGTGCAATGTCATTTATACAGAGTTACACCAGATCATAGAGACAATAAGACAGCCCTAGATTAAAGTGCAGACATGCTGCATACCCAATGTCATGGCCTCTTCTAAAAAGAAGTTAACACTTTTATCCGGGAACAGTAGGGGACTAAATAACCCTCAGAAAGTGAGGAAGGTGCTGACATACGTAAGCAGATATAAAATTAATTTGGGCATGCTCCAGGATATGCATTTAGATCCACAGTGCCCTTCTGACTTTGCTAAACACTAGGGTTAACATGGATACTTCTCTTCTTACAGTTTTTGCTCTAGGAAAGCTTGTGTCCTGATACATAACACCATTGATTTCAAGTTGGTTCAGAAATGTGGAGACCCTAAATGCAGGTACATTGCTCTGGTGGGTTCTACCAACAGTAAGAGTTTGATATTAGTAAATATCTATTCCCCGAATGTAGATATATCAGTTTTTTTCAAACCATGCTAAGCATACTGACAGATATTAAGTTTGAAATGGTGGTTGTGGAGGGGCGGTGGCTTTGTCCTGGTACTGAACCCAGAGCTGGGCAGCTCTTGAGGGAGAGGCTCCTCCTAAAATACAGTTGGCGGAAACACCAAAACATGGAAAGGTAAGGTCAAACTAATGGACATCTGGAGACAATGTCACAGCGACAGGAGAGAATACTCATTCTACACCTCACCCCATGACACGCTGGCTCATATAGATTACTGCTGATATCATAAGACGTTATATCCTGGGTAGTGGAGGTTACACATCACTCTCATACCCTCTCAGACCACTCTCTAATTGAACTGGTAGTATCCGTGCCATTTTCCATATTAGGTCACCCCAGCTGGAGATTCCATGTGGGGTCTGATCTGGACCCCGTGCTCCTTGAGGAACTGTGCACTGCAATACTCAATTCTTGCCAGTTGAACATGGGTTCAGTGGCCATGTATGCTATGCTGTGGGAGGGCTTTGAGGACTATATAAGAGATATATTAATATTTTAGCATGCAGGAATACTGAAGAATATACCAATGCAATCGAAGTACTTGAAACATGACATTAGGATGTTAGAATCTAAGGGTATAGTATTGGCCAAAACTGTGTATCATTTATTGCACAAATACTGTGCTTTGGCTGAAAGAGAGGTGGTATTGCTGGGAAAGATCCTGTTGGTGAGACAGTGCAGCAAGGGGGAGTGACCTGGTAACACCCTGGCCTGGTTGCTGAGTTGAGACGGACAGAGTAACCATATATTTCAAATAGTCAGAGTGGGGGGGAGACATTGACGGCAAATGAGAATTTGTCAAATACAATATGCACCACACTGTACAATTACTGCATGCTTTTGTCTCAATAAGAAATTATGACACAAAAAAACAAATACAATATGCAACGGTATACTTGACAATTAGTTGAGCCTCCACGACCAAACAGAAAAATACTTTGATGAGATGAGCCTTGGTTTGGTTAGAAAACTGTGATAGGCTGTTTCTGGTTGAACCAATTTCGATTGCTGAGATTACGGATGCTATTGAGAGCTTGGCAAGAGGCAAAGCAATGGTTTCTGAGCATATCCTCTGAGTTTTATAAAGCCTATAAAAACATATTAACATCACATTTACTTGAGCTCTATGGGGAGGCTCTCAAGGACGGCGAGCTACCTCACTTGCTACATGAAGCTGTCATCACATTGCTTCTAAAACTGGGAGAAGATCCTAGTAAACTCACATCCTAACACCCGCTGTCACTACTCAACCTGACAATAAGATAATCGCATGGGTAACTGGACTAGTCTGTCCTTTTTGATGGAAGTCATTGTCTTCCATGTGCAATTGGGATTTGTCCCAAACAGGTCCACTGCAGTTAATTTGTGCACTGTTACATCAGCTATAACCCGATTAAGAGACAGAGGCGGTCGGTCCTTCTGGATGCGGAAAAAGCATTTGGTTCTCTAAAGTGGCTTTTTTATGGCAACTTTCCAAAGGATTGGTGTAGGGAAGATACTTTCTACAGTTACTGAAACTGTTATACTCCAAGCAAGTGGCTCCAGTTCAAGTAAATGGTCTAAAGTCTGATGTATTTCCAGTGGCCAGGTGCACTTGGCAGGGTTGCCTCTTGTGACCTTTGCTTTTTGTGCTGTCAATGGACCCATTAGTTTGCCAGTTACAGGAACAACACATACACAATGACCTTTATTTCTTTGCAGGTTGCCTACTGCTCTCTATGTACGCGGATGATATTTTGCTTTTTGTTTGGTAGCTTGGCTATTAATTTCTCCCCCAAGAAAAAGGCAATGGTAACACTTGGCAGATTTTCAGGTACCTCTATTAACAGGGCGAAAACGGAATTGCTTCCCTTAATTGATAGCACAGCCAAAATCAAGTTAGAATTTCCAATTAGATGGATAGAAGAACCAGTCAGATATCTTGGGGTGATGCTTCCCAGGGACACAGAGGTTACCATCAGACTGAATTACGGTCCAGCTGTGGACAAACTGACCCACCAAATAAACGCCTGTGTAAAATTACCTACATCATAGGTAAAATTACCTACATCACCCAGCCACTTATAACAAGCATTTGCAATGCAATAGGTCTCGCATTCACGCAAATTTGTGCTATTGGCATCATAAATGCCTAAGGGCATGTATGTGCGACATATGGCACTTTTAAAAAACAAAAAAGTGCTTTTTTAAAGAAAATCGCAAATTACCACCAACTTGAAGTTGGTGGTAATTTGCAATTCCTTCAGGCCAAATTGCAAATTTCTGGTGCTTCCAGAATTGCATTTAAGGAATCGCAATTTACAATTCCTTAATTGCATTTGCAAAATAGAGAATCGCAAAGTTTGCAATTCTCTATTTTGCGATGGCCTTTTGGGATGATACATCCCAAAAGGCTTTTTCCAATTCGCAAACGGGCTGATTCTGACAATCTGCCCGTTTGCAAACGGGAAAAAGGCTTGATACATATGGCCCAAATAGCTTAAACTCTCGCAAATGCAAGACCTATTGCATTGCAATAAAGGGCCTTCTCGACCGCTTGTTAGATTGTAAATAGAGACTGGACTGCGACGTCTTCAAAGTAGTGATAAATAGTGCAGTGAAGATGTGTAAGTGTTGTAAATTGCACAGACACAAAGTGTGAAGTGAGAGTTACATATGATCCGAGCTATAAACACTAACAAAGCGCACCAAAACCTTTCGCTCTGTGATTACACTGTCGCGGCTCAGGAGGAAAAGTGGGAGGGGGGGCTATTCCCTGCCCCCTCCGTGATTTGAGTGTGCAGTGTGGCTATTACTAGTGAGCGAGAGGCGCTGAGGTGGTGGTATTGGTGGAGGTGGTACTGGTATTGGTGGTGGTACTAGTATTGGTGGTGGGTGTATTGGTCGTGGTGGTATTGGCATTTGTGGTGGTGGTATTGGTGGTGGTGGTACTGGTATTCGTGGTGGTGGTATTGGTGGTGGTATTGATGGTGGTGGTATTGGTGGTGGTGGTGGTATTGGTGGTGGTATTGATGGTGGTGGTGGTATTGGTGGTGGTGGTATTGATGGTGGTGGTATTGGTGGTGGTGGTGGTATTGGTGGTGGTGGTGGTATTGGTTGTGGTGGTGGTATTGGTGGTTGTATTGGTGTTGGTATTGGAGGTATTGGTGGTGGTGGTGGTGGTTTTGTGATGGTGGTATTGGTGGTATTGGTGGTGGTGGTATTGATGGTGGTGGTATTGGTGGTGGTGGTGGTATTGGTGGTGGTGGTGGTATTAGTGGTGATATTGGTGGTGGTGGTGGTAGTATTGGTGGTGGTATTGGTGGTGGTATTGGTGGTGGTGGTATTGGTGGTGGTGGTATTAGTGGTGGTGGTGGTATTGGTGGTAGCATTGGTATTGGCTGTGGTATTGGTATTGGTGGTATTGGATTGGTGGTGGTGGTGGTATTGGTGGTGGTGGAGGTATTGGTGGTAGTATTGGTGGTGGTATTGGTGGTGGTATTGGTGGTGGTATTGGTGGTGGTACTGGTGGTATTGGTATTGGTGGTATTGGATTGGTGGTGGTGGTATTGGTGGTGGTGGAGGTATTGGTGGTAGTATTGGTGGTGGTATTGGTGGTGGTACTGGTGGTGGTGGTATTGGTGGTGGTGGTGGTATTTGTGGTGGTATTGGTGGTGGTGGTATTGGTAGTGGTATTGGTAGTGGTATTGGTGCTGGTGGTGGTGGTATTGGTGGTGTTGGTATTGGTGGGGTGGTATTGGTGGTGGTGGTATTGGTGGTGCTGGTATTGGTGGTGGTGGAGGTATTGGTGGTATTGTGGTGGTATTGGTGGTGGTGGTATTGGTGGTGGTGGCATTGGTGGTGGTGGTATTGGTAGTGTTGGCATTGGTGGTAGTGGTAGTGGTGGTAGTGGTAGTGGTGGTGTTGGTATGTGGTGGTGGTATTGGTGGTGGTATTGGTGGTGGTATTGGTGGTGGTGGTGGTATTGGTAATGGTGGTGGTGGTGGTATTGGTGGTGGTGGTGGTATTGGTGGTGGTGGTATTGGTGGTGGTGGTGGAGGTGATATTGGTGGTGGTGGTATTGGTGGTGGTGGTATTGGTTGTGGTGGTATTGGTGATATTGGTGGTAGTATTGGTAGTGGTGGAGGTGGTGGTATTGGTGGTGGTGGTATTGGTGGTGGTATTGGTAGTGGTATTGGTGGTGGTGTTGTTGTTGTTAATAAAACAGGTTTTTGAAAACAACCCGTCAGGTGGCTTTAGTACAGATGACATGTAACACAGATGTGCTGTTGTCAGCTTCAGCCCTTTAGCATAGGAGTATGTGCTACCTGGAATTCACATGACAATTCACTAATCATTTCTAAATCCATTTTACTTGGGGGTTGGGTGGAGGGGGTTGAAACAGACAGTAGATAATGCCGGGTTAAAGTGATTGAAAGCATGTTACGGGGGCGGCCGTGCTGCTTAAAAAAACACAAGCGGTTTCAGCTGAAGCAGCGCATGTCCGGCCTGCAAACTCAATAAAGTAAATAGTGCTTACAGACTAAATAACCGGTCCCCTGAAACAACCAAAGTAAAAGGGCCAGTCGCCATGGGAGGGTACAAATGAAGACAAGGCCGTACTAAGGAGGGACTAACAAGCCTATTAACGAATCTGAAGGCAGCATTTACGAAAGACAATGACAAAAGCCAATGAAAAATATGGGAGGAGAGTGGGCGCGGCTTCTCTCCCATACTCTACTACAGCAGACTTGCAGAGCGAGAAGTGCATGCGCGCTGCCGCTAGGCTCGACCTAAAAATGGTAGTGCCCCCAACATTTCTTTACCTGTTTATGAATATATCTATATCTTTGAGCAAACAATTCTTTCAAATCATTAGAAAACTGTTGATCTGGCTAGTGTGGGCAGACAACCACGGGTCAGCTGGGAAACTAAGACATATGCCCCTAGGATTTCCACAACCCCAGAATGAGATGATCACCATTGGGGACACATGCTGGGCTTTGAGGGCTATGAGCCAAAAATGCGGCATGCTGTTTATGTATGCTCACGATATCCTAGCACATAATGTGCTTCTCTTGCTTACTGAAGGGGGTAGAGTAATGTAGGTACTGACCAGTGCATGTCAAACTGAAATCGGTCATACCTATGTAAAGGCCATTGGATAAATTCACTTAAAATACTGTACCATAAAAGAACCTGTGGTTCCCTGACAAACTGTGAAAAGTTACTTCATTGATTCAAATAATCAGAACTTCACGAAATGGGGTTCTAAATTTTACACAAGGTCTCCACTCTCAGAATGGGTAGTACTGCCCATAATAAACAATCCTGGAAAACAGGCATTGGGGAGGAAATGTCTGATGCAAAAGGCAGACGAAGTTGGTATGCACAAACTGCTGCATTTCAAATTAATGCTTCATGAATATTTTACCCCCTGAAAAACAGCAAAGGATAGATTCAGCCAGATCTTAACAATGTCCGTGCTGCCGGGTAGCCCACACGGAGCTCATTCACCTGGCCTGGCCCAGCCCCCCCTGCTAAGCTATGTTAAGTTGATCCCACACAAAAACAGAAGATTTGCAGAGACAGCGTTGCTATTGGCTAAGCAAAGGGTTGGTATGAATTGATATAGGAGCACTGTTTCTGAAGTAACAGATTGACACTGGCAAGTTGTAAATTTATTTATTATCCAATGAAGGCCTCAACAGTACATGGAGAGTAGAAACCAAGTGCCTCCTCCAGCTCCTTCACAGATGTCCCCCCCAAGCATTCTCAATGACATCATAATATGCCTATAGAATTGAGATCACATACAGTTATGGGATGGCAGCTGGGACAATATTCGCAGAATTACATTTCACTAACTTACATCACAACATATCCACTTTCCAATAATAGTTTTTAAAAATAAAATAAAAGAAAATATTGGAAACAAATATATTTCCCATAAAAACAAAACCTGCAAAACAAAAATAAAATCAACTATGAGTTATGCGAGGAAACCTTAAATTACCTAAGCAGAATGTGAATTTCATCAAAAATTAAGTTCCTAATCATTAAGTTCCTACAGGGAAAAACATCACTATCTAATATTTACATACATAGTGTCATGTGTCCCAGTTAGGGATAGAAGGAAAAGTTGCCATTTTACATGAACACAGGGCTTTCCTACAGTTGCCTTCACTTGTCATATCTACTTTCGACATATATATGCATTCGTGACACTTCAGGTTAGTTTTCTAGAAAAAGAGACCTTGCTTACACAAATCAACTTTTCAAGAACACTATCGCATTGCCTTGACACTATGTACAAGCCCTACACGTACGTTGTGCAAATTTGTTTATTTTCATTCATTTGGCAACACAGCTATCTGTAGCACACAAACAATGGCAGCCTGATCACAATCTCAGTGCAAGGCAAGGATGTCTTTTTCTATAAATAGTCTCATAATCATCAAAGAGGGAGAGAGAAGGAGTTGTAATCCATTCGGCTTCCGGCCATGTACAGTGTAATCAATGGAGAATGAATCACTTGTCCTGTGTTACACCAGGGTCAGGGTTCTTGTTCGTCTATAAAAACCCTCATTCACAAATTAACCATTGGTGCGGTATATCTTGGTTCTCCGCAAGGTTGTTTGTGTGAAAAGCATCATCATTGGGTTTTATTTATGCTTTCCTCCACCCGGAGGATGACCAACTGGTATTGGCAGTAGTGATTAGGGAAAATGAATTGTCGAAAGAGAGACCGGGACCCAGCACGACAACATGCTAATAGTGAGCTTAACGGACATAACACTAACAGAGGACCAACAGAAAGTCTTAAACAAAGGCTTAGGCTTCGTCCCGACACCACCACGAGACCAATTCAAACTCCAGTGTGAATTGGCAGAATTCTGTAGGAAGATTAAACTCAAGGCATTCTTCAAGGATAAGGAAGACAACACCACCACGAGTGACACCAATTTACGTAAAAAATCTACCTTCTGTCCACCAACTCACCTCCTACCAAGAGAGGTGCAAGCCTTCGAACAAGCAATATTTCATGAAGTGGAAAACTTAAAAGAAACAACAAAGAAGCCCTACGTGAACCTAACCAGACGAGAGAGACAAGCACTGGAGGAATTACAAAAACAAGACGGGTTAATTATCAAACCAGCAGACAAAGGTGGAGGCATTGTCTTACAGACCCAAGAAGATTATGACAAACAATGTATGGAGCTCCCCCGAGATGAAAAATTCTACAAACCAATATCTGTGGACCCGACCCAAAGATTACAACGGACAATTGATCTGATGGTCGAAGAGGCTGAAATAAACCAATGGATTTCGAAGAACGAGGCTGATTTCCTAAGAACTAAATCACAAAAAAAACCCTACTTCTATTCATTACCGAAGACACACAAAAACAGGACACCACCACCAGGACGACCTATCGTGTCTGGCATTTGTTCAATTCTAGAACCTCTTTCACAATTCGCTGACCACTATCTAAGACCGCTAGTCCAAAAAACCACCACATACCTAAAAGACACACGTGACCTACTGAATCAATTACAAGGATTAACATTCCATGAAGGTTCGATGTGTCCTGTGGGACTCGACGTCGAGAGCCTATGTACGAGCCTGCCTCAACAAGCTACTTTACAGACTCTAGAAGACATACTCTTCTCTGAACAATGGGAGCACAACACATCTAGACACTTTGTCTTAGAATGCTGCCGACTAGCACTAACAGAAAACTTTTTTTAATACAATGGCACGATGTTCTTAAAGACCCATGAGACATCTATGGGCAGCAGATTTTCCCCGAGCATTGCCGGACTCTATGTAAGCGACTTTGAGAACAAAAACATCCTAACTAACACCAACCCTTACAAAACGAAGATACTTTTCTGGAAACGCTACATAGTAGACATTATAATGATCTGGGATGACACTCCAGAAAGCCTGCCAGATTTCCACAAGTGGCTTAACACCAGGGATGAATTCCTGAAATTCACCTACAATGCGGACAAACAGAGATTGGATTTCCTTGACATCACAATATACATGGAAAACAATGGGATCAACACCAAGACCTACTATAAACCTATGGCTAAGAATAGCCTTCTCTCCTTCAACAGTTTCCACCCCGCTCCCTCAGAGAAAACCTGCCATACAGCCAATTCTTGAGCCTCAGACGCAACTGCAGCAAACTACAGGACTACAAGACACAAGCACTAGACCTGAGCCGAAAACTACAAATAAGAGACTACCCGCAAAACATCATACAGAGATGCCAAAAGAGAGCCAGGAATCAGCACAGGGACAACCTCCTTGAAACCTCTGTTAAAGAACAAGATAAAGACATTATCACATGTGTAACAACATACAATACGGCATCCAATGCAGTAAATAAAATCATTAATAAACATTGGAATATCTTAACATCTGGAGAACTAAAATGGCCGAAACCACGATTTGCCAACAAACGAACCAGAAATATCAGAGACTTGCTAGTTCAAACTAGACCACAGCCTTACCATCAACAAAACCGAATCAATAACCAATACCTGGAACCTGACACCCATAACTGTACATTACCCTTGAGGATCATGCTCGGTCTGCAAACTCACAAAACCAACCAAAACCCTAAAACTAAATAATGATTTTCAATGGACCCTGAGAAACCACACAAATTGCAATACAACCCCGCAATCTACATGATTACCTGTCCGTGCAACCTAAAGTATGTAGGTATGACATGCAGAAAAGTAAAACAGAGAATATGCGAACATCGCAGCAACATCAAATGCAACAAGACAACAACCAAAATGAGTACCCACTATATCAATTTCAAACACTCCATTGACGAAATAAGCTGGGTAATCTTAGAGACACTCAAAATCAAAAATGAAAACTCTGAACATACCCTCTTCGAAAAGGAACAAAGGCGGGTCCACCGTTTAAAAACATATAAAGAAGGTCTGAATGACAATATACCGTGGCTATCTATATCACGCTGAATCTGAACAGATACGTGAAAGTACAACCATACCTCGCAAATTAGAACTGTCAGGGATTGACCACAGCATTTGACAATTGTGCCAGAATCAATATGTCCCTTGAAGTTTCTAACCATAACATATTTTGATAACGTCACAACAAGCACATAAGGCCAACCATGTTGATTATGAAACAAGAACTTCACAGATAAGAACACTGTACATACACCCACTTTACAAGTAACCACTGGATAGTCAAAGATGATCGGTCATCACATATCCCCGAGAGTGTAAATCACTATCTTGCGGTGAACAATATCGGGCCATCGCTCTCTCAAAATTACGAGAGCCCACCACGAAAAACTACTTTTGATTTCTTAGACTCAAGAGTAACACCGAACATACACTCTCTCTACCACGCTCGTTGCTATATAAGCCCAACAAAATAAAGAAAAAATTATGATCATGCGACAATTATAACTCACCAACCTTTTCGTGAAATATCGAGCATTCACAATTACTATACGAGATACCAAAATAATAGGAGTATATATTCCTCGCATCCTCAAAAACAAACGGAAGTCTTTCAACTATGCTCATCAAAACGAAATTACCATAAAGCAAGCTCCGCTACCGGTGTCCGTCTCCGAGGCACAGCAGACGGCGCCAGAACAAGTTGTTCTCTAGACTCCAAAAGGTATGCTATGCATCGCGGCGAGACAACGCCCGGCATTCAGCACGGACGCAACAAATGATCATGAAATACCCTTCTCTCTTCCCCACAGTGAGTCCAGCCGCCCGTCACCCGATGGAGGCTAATCCCTCTCTTATTAAGGTAAACCGAGCGTAAACGCACTGTTTTTTAAAAAGCATACTGTAAGCAATAGTGAATTGAACACCGCTTGTTCTTGCTTGCCATAAACACGCAATTACTGCCCCTGCCTTGATTGCTTAGCGCGCACATTTCACTAAAGCAAACCAAGCACCCGCCCACTGCTTCTCAATAAACCTGTCAGAAGCAACAGTAAAACATGCGCTGTTTAAAATGCCCATCTTAAACACATATCTTTCACCATTATCGGGATGCACTACGCGTCCTTATCACAGCTCATCAATGATGCCACCCCTTTTTCGAGCGCTCAGGAGACATAAACAATGCGGCACCAAGAGATAGACGCGCCGCACGTATAGCCTGACTGTTTAAAAGGAATACCTACTGTTTAAAAAGGAATACACACTGGCCCTGATGACACAAATGTAAACCAAGATAGCATTTGTAACCCAGACAAGAAGATACCCATAGCACACAAATGTACTGCTGAGCGATGCAATTCTATGGCAATCAAACATAATTTACCTTTTCTAAATGATGCGCTTAGCGCGAACTTGCAAAAAAGCTTTCTTAATGGGGTATCACTAGTCCGCACACCTGCATTATGTAAAATCAGTGGGTACTTTACTAGGCCCACAACAGATACAACCAAACAAACATGTAGCCTTCCCAGTACAATTCGATAAGTTCAATTGGAACTACTAGCATCACCAAGGGGCATAGTATCAAGAAACGGCGTTAAAATTATCGCCGCTTTAGCGGCAGAAAACTGCCGCTAAAGAGGCGATAATGGTCTTGATAATATGCCCTTGAGAATTCCAATAGAAGCCCATGTTCTGGTGTCAACATGGGCTTCTATTGGAATTCTCCAGGGCATATTATCAAGACCATTATCGCCGCTTTAGCGGCAGTTTTCTGCCGCTAAACCGGCGATAATTTTAACGCCGTTCTTGATAATATGCCCCCAAGTATCTACATACACAGTAGCCAAAGAAGACTGTTGTTATTATTATCTTGTCTTAATGCTTTTTCTTTTCCAGTTGTAGATACAATAAAATGTGCAAAACACAAGTGTCCTAATACGTTCACTTAAGAAGAAGTGTAAGTGAACCACTTGCCTTTGCACGCAACCAAATTACAACATGCGCCTACTGGTCCTGAAGAAAGCCCACAGACCCGATAGGGCGTAGAAGGGCTGAAACATGTCGACCGCTTCACTACAGGTGCGCTAGAACAGTTACTCTTCTAACACCGCACCGTCACGTAATTTTAACCTTTGCCCCATCTACGACAAATAAATACTAGGTCGTCAGATGTAGGCAATTTTAGCATCACTGCACCTCACAATCCACTTTCCCTAATCACTACTGCCAATACCAGTTGGTCATCCTCCGGGTGGAGGAAAGCATAAATAAAACCCAATGATGATGCTTTTCACACAAACAACCTTGCGGAGAACCAAGATATACCGCACCAACGGTTAATTTGTGAATGAGGGTTTTTATAGACGAACAAGAACCCTGACCCTGGTGTAACACAGGACAAGTGATTCATTCTCCACTTTTTCTATAAATAAACATTTATTTCCGGGTGTAGTCAGAGGAGGCACTTCTGCTGACATCAAAAGGTCTCTACAGGCTGATGCTTTTGCCCAGCAGCTGATTAACATCTCCATGAGGGGTGTCCAGCCGAAACCAAGATGGGGTCCTACATTCATACCCACCAGGTAATGGGGTTGGATCATCCAGTAAGGGAATTCTTGGCAGAACATACACATGCACCCTAGACACGCAGGTTAGGGTCCACATAGTAGAATATGCCAGATTGTTATATTATTTCATAGGCTTGCACATATACGTTGTTTCAGAACAATGGTGGAACATTTTCTATTGTTCGCTCTGCTTATACTTCCTATAACTTTCATATGCTTCTGTCTAATGATGATTGCAGCACATATATTCTATACAAGAATCATGTTGGCTCAATAAACACTGAAAACGTCCCTCTGTGTATTCTCTGTATATTTCTCTGAGCAAAAGAGAGCAGGAGTGTGTGAGCAAAAGGTTCTAGATCTGTCACCACGATTCCTGAGGGAACAGGGTTGTCATTTTCGGTGGTTGCCAAAACTGTTCGCTCTCTGTCTAGGTTAGGGGGGCTTATGGTGGCACTGTGAACTAGCTGATCTATGGGACAACATATCCTGCGTGCAATCAGCCTGGCACCATCCCAACGTTTATGTCATCCACAAACGCGCAGTTCCTACTGATTAGTGGAAACTACATGACAATAGTCTTTGAATTTTATGGTTCTGTGATCTTCTTCCCATCCTTCCCAATCTCACATGGTTCTCAGAGACCGAGATGGGGAGTTGATTTCCTTCCTGTTGCTTCTCTTCCAATGATTCCATTCTTCAGCCTTCAATACTCATTCTCACCTCACTTCCACATCTCATATTGCCTCTTGTCTTTTGAAACTTATCCTGATCCCACAGCCAATCTTTAAATTCAGAACCTTGGGTGCATAACTCTGAATCCTTGCTATGTCTTTTAGCACCTTTATATATAGAGAAGAGACTTAAATGCCACAACTTGCCATCATTCAACAAAACTAATTTGCAAAATACGTTTACTACCTTTCAAGGTTGTAGAAGTCCTCCTTCACTTTTTTTTTATACACACCAGGTCTTTTAAGTCTTACCCATTCTCCTACTTGCACACTCAAATTTTCACAGTTGTGTCTTTTATCATAATATTCTTTGCCCTTCTATTGAATGAGCTTCAGACAGTTTCTTTTTTACCCCTGAGGGTATCCATTCACTCATCCTAGCTTTGGACAACTACCCCGCATTATCCTTCATGACAGGTGTGCAACACCTCATTACCTCAAATGGACTATACCTCGTGGACCCTCAAGGTGTCACCCTATAAACCCACATGGTACACCACAGTTTCATTATCCAAGGCAAATTTGCTTCTTTAGCCAATTGTACCGTGTTTCTTAGCACTCTATTAAAGTGCTCAATTGCACCATTTCGAGGAGGATGATACATGGAGGTGGTATTGTGTACAACACCATTCCTCTTGAAATACGATTTGAAAACATCTGAAGGAAATTGAGGTCCGTTATCAGTAAGGATAACTTTAGGTAAACCTTCCCTCAAAAACACTTTATCTAAAAAACACACCACTGTCTGTTCTTCCACTTTAGACATGACTTCAATATCAGGCCACTTCGCAAAATGGCCAATCAATACAATAATGTACTCAGATTCACCTCCACTATGAATAGGACCTAAAATATCCAACCCTATTCTCTCCCACAGCATCTCAAGGCTTCTGATGGGACACAGAGGCAGTTGACATAAAGCCGCCATATTGTATTCCCCTTTTGCACAAAATAAAGGTTGCGGTCCAGCTGTAATATCGATACCACGTAGATGTCATAGCTTGGCAAAACGTGCATAACGCCTGTGTACATCGACTAAGGAGACCCTTGAGTCTTTGTTGTAGCATATAGCAGTTATAACGCTGTGTGTGTGTGGGACATCTAGAGCGGAGAGCAGCTAGTTTTTTGGAACAATTTTGCTTCTTTGAAACATTTCTGGTACTAAGGTAATTTTTTTTACAAGGGTCTAATTTATTGTGTTAAAAATATATAACATCACAATCTGATGCCTTTTTCTGGAGAGAATTCTCTAAAATGGCTAGACTGGAGGGAATATTTTTTGAATTACATATCTACTCTTGATGAGGATGATGATTTCACTCCTTAAAATGATTACAAAATTATGTTACAATCTTTAGGACCAATGGGATTAAGAGTGTACAATCGTACTGTGAAAAAACCTAGAGGGCCAGGCCAAGGAGATGTTTTTGTGAACTCTCTGGAGGATTTGGATATATATTATGTCCCACTAAGTAATTTCTGAACAAATTGCATTTCTTGCAGGAGAATCATCAGAGGCTGATGTTGTAGTCCATAGGTCTTGGTTGGTATCTTTAGTGGGGGATGATGGCTAGACAGCACTATATCATACATGCTGGGCAGTCATCAGTGATGGCTGATTTTACTGGGATGATTTTGAGAATCATATAGTTACCATGGCAGGTGCAGTCCAGAGTTTCTAAGCAGGCTCTACAATCAAACGGGAGTACTTCTCAATATGTCCAGTTCCTCTACCCCTTCCAAGAGACAATTTTAAAACACAATAATGAAACACATCAAGGTGCTGGACAGATGAGGTGTGCTAAGTTTTTGCACGCTGTTACAGCTAGACATCACAGTAGAGTTGATTATTTCAGCCACTAGGTCACAGGATAGAAACAAGACAGTAAAAGAAAACAGGACTCATTTCAGATAAATTGATGGCAACATTTTAACTGCCACCCACAGCATAAACGTCAATCAAAATAAACTAACTTATTTGCAAGAGATGGTGTAACAAATGAACAATAGGCCACACAGTCACCCAATCCACATGCAAGAAAATCAAGTAAACTCACGACAACCAAGCTGCTTAGGACCATGGGATGGGAAGTTACCTGCTGTGCAGGTTTTTGGAAATTTTCTTGCACAATGTGATTTTTTTGTACATTCCTATTTCATGGCGCCAATTTTATTCAGGATGCCTTAAGTATATTAATATTATGTAGCATAATACAGAATCTACTTTCTGAGAATACAGAGTTTGGTGCCTCATTTAGAGTTTGGTTGGTGGAGCTGGAGTTCCGCCGTAAATCGGCAGTGCTCCTGCCCCACCAAACTTGTGGTTAACCTGCTCATTTAGAGTCTGGCGAAGTGCTATGCTTCCACCAGCGGAGTCTCAGATGGCTCCACCGGTTTAAGGGGCACATGCATCAAGCTAGGCAATTGCGATTCCTTAATAGCGATTATTAAGGAATCCCTATTAAGGAATCGCAATTGCCTATGCATGTAGGTTTTGTAAAAATATTTGCGATTCCTACACGTTCCTTAATTGCGAATCGCAAATTGCGATTCGCAATTAAGAATGCCTTCTATCCATTCCTATGGGCCTATAGGCCCATAGGAATGAATGGGAAGGCATTCGCAATTTGCGAGAACCAAATAGGTACTCGCAAATTGCGAATGCATTTTGAAAGGTGCTTGGGGGCCTTAAAGGCCACCCTGCTGCACCCCCAGATTTGGCATCTGTGCTCATGTGGTGCACACATATGCCCTAAGGGCATATGTGTGCGCCACATGGCACTTTGAAAAATGCACTTTTGTGCATTTGTCAAAGTTTTGCAAATTACCATCAACTTGCAGTTGATGGTAATTAGCGTTTCCTAAATGCGAAGTCGCATTTAGGAAAGGCTTTGATGCATCCCAAATAGGGAATCGTAATTTGCGATTCACTGAAAGCATTTGCAATTTAGGTAAACGCAAAATTTGCGATTACCTATATTGCGAATGAGTTTTGGGTTGATGCATCCCAATTGCCTAAATACCGGTCGCAAAGGGGCCGATTCTGCGAATCGGCCCGTTTGTGATTGGTATTTAGGTTGATGCATGTGCCCCTAAACCTCTAACCTGGTTGATAGCCGCAAAGGAGCTGGCAGGTCACTGTGACATATATCTCACCCTATAAAGGGTGGGGTGACAGTCACTCTTTTTTCCTGCCCCTTTTCACCACGCAAGATGAGGCATGACAGACAGGGGCAGGAAATATTTCGAATGTCTCCCCTGGGCAGGGAGAAAATTCCCTGTGTGTAAAAACCATTTCCTTTTTAGTACTGAGAAAATAAACTCCGACTCTATTTTCCCAATACAAAAGTGTTTGGAAAGCGGGCATTTTTTCTGATGAACCACCCACTATGCCCAGTGTTTTACATCAGTACAATGTGGCCCCTTGCCCCCTTTATAAACTACTACGGCTCATAGCAAAGTTAATGTAAAACACGTTCAAATCATATGAATAATGTACTATTACTCAATTGCAGGAGCATCAAAATTTGAATTTTTTTGGGGAGATGAATACTGGGGTCATCTTTGATATTACTCTACGAGAAATGTTATTTTAAATGTTTTCCTCTTTAGACTATTACATTTGCATGTTATGTTCAAAATTCTGATAATCAAATGATGCATATTCAACAATCGAATAAAAACCACAATTTGAATATAAAAAGACTAAAGGAGAAAAATAAATGGAATAGAGATTAATATGACCTCGTAATCTGTTGTAAGTGTTTGAAACTCCAATTCCGTTTTGGCGGTGGTGTCAGTCTGTCGCTGAAGCAGCTCTTGCAGGCTCTGCAGAGAAGAGATAATTTCCTAAACAGATAAAAGCAAACACATGAAAAATATTCATATGGCTGTATTCATATTGGAAAAAAAAAACATAGGTAGATTTCAAAGTCACATTCAATACAACGCCTACTCTATGACTCAAAAACGAATTCACTTTATTAATGTCCCAAGTTTAAGTAACATTCTTCAAGTAATTTTCTAAAGTTATAGTGACCCAAAGACAAATGAATTCTGTTTTTGGGATGTGTTAGCAAACCATTTAAATAATTTATCATGCAAGATTTCCTATTGTCACATTAATGTTTGTGTTAAAATGTCATCTTGTTTATTTTTGTACATGTGATCTATTGTCAGCTTGTTTTGCCATGAATATATTTATGTTAGTACCAGGTGGTTTTAGAATTTTTAAACACTACTTGTTTTTAAATTCAGTGGTAACATCTATATGTATTTGACTTTTACTTAATTTATTACTGCATTTGTGCATTTTATATCTTAAGTCTTATAGGCTGGTTGATTTCAGATTCAACACCCATGACTACATTTTTTATGTCATGGTAATATTGCCAATTCCTTGAAAATACATTTGTTCCTAATTTACCTGGTTTGAGTAGTTGATTACGATCTTTATATGTTGGCCAAAGTGAATATCTTTATAAGTGCATTCTTTGTTTATGGCCATTACCATACAGAGTATTTTTACTGTGTCTATGGTGTCAGCTGACAGTCTATCACGGAGTACACTGGTATCCAAAAATTTGTTTCACTTACCCGTCATGCGCTCATGTGATCAAGGCCACTGCGTTGAGTGCTCCTGCTTGCTCCAGCTGGAGTGATTTGTTTTGAATTATTAAACGCATGGCCATCATCGCGAAAAGGAAGCCCCCACTCTACAAAGAGTTCGGCAGTTATGTTGGTGGCATTTGTTGGAATGATTTAAGTATTCTGCCTGAACCGTCGCTAGCCTGGAGCTGTGATCATATTCGCCGACACAAGTCGACATTACCAAATGGATTGCCTATGGTTACCAAACCTCAGCATGCGGATATGGTAAAACAGCAGCATGGCATTGTGCGGCTGAGTGATGGGTAATAGAGTGCATGACTCACCTGTTTTGGGTAAGAAAGACTTTAATGAATTTGACATGCCCCCTGACTTAAATGGTGCGCCATAAAAATTATACAACTTTGTGGCTAATTTGTGTAACAAAGGACTTTTGCACCACGAGTGAGACTATTGAGAGTCAGTTAACATCGTTCAAATATGGCGGCCTGTAAGCAAAATCATCAATGAATGAGGAATAGTCCTTTTTTGTTGAAGACAACTCATCCCCCAATCAGAGCGAGTCCAACGGGGTTTAAATGACCGAGGAACACTCTGCATGTAAATTGGCAATGATAAAGGCGTCTCTCCCGAAACGCGTCTGCCTTTCAATAAAGTGATTCTGAAGATACCTGTGAGTGCTCCTGCTTGCTCCAGTTGGAGTGATTTGTTTTGAATTATTAAACGCGTGGCCATCATCGCGCAAAGGAAGCACCCGCTCTGCAAAGAGTTCGGCAGTTATGCTGGTGGCATTTGTTGGAATGATTTAAGTATTCTGCCTGAACCGTCACTAGCCTGGAGCTGTGATCATATTCGCTGACACAATTCTACATTACCAAATGGATTGCCTATGGTTACCAAACCTCAGCATGCGGATATGGTAAAACAGCAACATGGCATTGTGCGGCCGAGCGATGGGTAATAGAGTGCACTGTGAACATGCATGACTCGCCTGTTTAGGGTAAGAAAGACTTTAATGAATTTGACATGCCCCCTGACTTAAATGGTGCGCCATAAAAATGATACAACTTTGTGGCTCAATTGTGTAACAAAGGACTTTTGCACCACTAGTGAGACTATTGAGAGTCAGTTAACATCGTTCAAATATGGGAGCTTGTGAGCAAAATCATCAACGAATGAGGAATAGTCCTTTTTTGTTGACGACAACTCACCCCCAATCAGAGCGAGTCCAACGGGGTTTAAATGACCGCGGAACACTCTGCATGTAAATTGGCATTGAAAAAGGGGTCTCTCGCCGAAACGCGTCTGCCTTTCAATAAAGTGATTTTGAAGCTACCCGTGAGTGCTCCTGCTTGCTCCAGCTGGAGTGATTTGTTTTGAATATATATATATATATATATATATAAGCATATATATATATATATATATATATATATATATATATATATATATATATATATATATATATATATATATATAATATATCCAAATGGTATTCCTCTTTCTGGTAACGCCATACCTTCATTCCAAGTTGGTGTATTCTTACAGTTATGGTTTGCAGCCTGCCTTAGAATGCTGATGTTGGATAGATTCTACTCTGTCCAGCAGGCAACAGAAAGTGATGTAATGGTGGAGAGAGCAGACGCAGAATAAATACTGTAGTGACCTGGGGGCAGGGCACTAGGACCCTGCAGTGGACTGTGGGGACACCGAGGGAACCGGACACCACATCCGGTCAAGAGGGAAGAGAGGCACTGCAGAGCGAGGAGGAAGCGTGGGCAGACGGGCGTGGGCACAGCGCAGCGCATATATAACAATAAAGAATTACAGATCCTTACCTGTCTCCCGTGTATCTGTGGGGCTAAGGACATGACAACTGGCGAACGAAGGCGGGATCGTCCACCACCCTTCAGAAGAGCAGAAGTGGATCGGATCGTTGTTTCCCCGAAGAAAGCGCGACGGAACCAGGAGCCCACCCTGGTCCGCTGGCCAACACAAGGAACATCGTGGCAATCGGCGCGGCGGTAAAGAAGAAGAAGCGGAGCCAGGAGCCCACCCTGGTCCGAGCCAAGCAGCCAAGAAGCAGCGACGCGGAGCCCACCCCGCCGCCGAAATAGCGGTAAGAGCGCTGTGAGGCTGCACGCAAGAGGAGAGAAACGAAGCATCGGCCAGCAAACAGAAGAGCCGACAAGCGTCAGCACCCGAGAGTGCTCAGAGAGAACTAAATAGAAAGACGCGCGCTAGTTCAAACGAACTATCGTGAGAGCGGCGGCCATTTTGAGGACAGGCAGAGCAGGCCAATTAGAAGCCAGGAATAAGCGGCGGCCATTTTGAGAGGTCAGGCAAAGCGAGAGGGACAAAGAAACATCGCAAGACTACAGCGGCCATTTTGGAGTCAGGCAACTAAGCCAATAAGAACAAAGTACAGCGCGGCGGCCATTTTGAAGTCAGGCGGCCATTGAAATAGATAGGGAAACAGAAAACTGAGCGAAAGAGTCAAAAAAGAAGAAGAAAACAGTGGAAATAAAGCCCAATAAAGAGGAAACAAAGGGACAAATAAAGAAATAAAGGAAATAAAAGAGGAAGAAGAGTAGAGGAGTGCCAAGGAAGGAAAATGAGCGACAACGATGAGAAACAAAGCACGCAAGTAGTCTTCCGCAGGCCTTTACCATTCAGCCTATCGGAGCCGCAGGCAGGCATCCAGTGGGAAAGATGGATCAGAAAATTTGAGCGCTACATGAGTGCCACGGACGTCCCGGATAGCAAGCAACTGCACCTGCTTTTGAATCTCGCAGGGGATGAAATAGAAGATCTGTTGTTAACATTCCCCGCTGATCAAACAGAGGATTACAAGGGAGTGATGCAGTGTCTCACACAGATATTTGACCCCCAACGAAACGTTGATTTTGAGAGATACACATTCAACACGGCATGCCAGCAAGGAGAAGAGAGCCTAGACGATTTTGCAACAAGACTGAGAAAACTGGTCACATACAGCGAGTTCGACAAATTTGACAATGAGCAAGCAATAAGGTTGCGCATCATCGAAGGTTGTCAATCAGTGGAGTTCCGAGCACGCATTT
Source organism: Calotriton arnoldi (assembly GCA_963921515.1). NCBI lineage: Eukaryota > Metazoa > Chordata > Amphibia > Caudata > Salamandridae > Calotriton > Calotriton arnoldi. The sequence continues at coordinate 1,444,835 of CAWUFW010002566.1, read as the reverse complement.
TGAAGGAACCAACGACGCTGGAAAAGATTCTGACGATGGCTCGCACGGAAACACGGGCCACAGAGCACGCCAAACAGATGGAGATGGGAAAGGAGAAGAGAGTGGCGTTAGCGCATCGCATCACTGGGAATTTCAAAAGAAAGAATTCCAGGCGTCGGTCCTACCAAAGAAGGGCGAACAAACATGCTACCGATGCGGCCTCGACTTCCCACACGTTGGTGCCTGCCCAGCAATGGGCCAAAAGTGCAGGAAATGCAACAGAGACAATCATTTTTCAAGCACGTGCATGACCAGACAATTCAGAAGTGAGAGGGCAGAACAATGAGACCACGGATGACCAGCAACAGGTACGCCCGATACATAGAAACGGCCAATCGCAGCTCCTCCGACGAGTCAGAAGAAACGGCAGCACCTGTGAGGGAGGCGAGACTGTATCTAATGTCGGACGCGCCCAGAGAAGCCAATGGGACAGAGCACGTTCATCTGGTGGAGAAGCAACAAACAAAGAAAACCGCCACTGTGGACATCGGCGTAGGGGACCACCAAGCTAAGTTTGTGCTTGACAGTGGAGCAACATGCAACATCATGTGCATGTCAGAATACAAGAAGATGAGAGTGAAACCACAACTATCACCGCCGACCGTGGATGTGTTCACGTGGGGCTCCAAAAGCCCGGTAGAAAACATGGGAAAATTTACAGAGACCTTAACGTACAAAGGCAGGTCATACCAAGAAGAAATACATGTGCTCAAGGGTGACATCCCAGCGACATGCCTGTTAAGCAATGTGACGGCACAGGTGATGGGGCTACTGGCGATGACATACCACATGTCGGAAACGGAGAACATCCTGCAAGAATACCCAGCTATACTGAATGGTCTTGGTAAGCTGAAAGGAAAACAGATAACATTACACATCAATGAAGCAATCAAGCCGGTGGCCCAACATCATAGACGAGTACCAATTCACCTACAACCACAAGTGGAAGAGGAAATAACTAGCTTACTGGCACAAGACATAATCGAACCTGCCGAAGGGCCAACGCCTAGGGTGTCTCCGATTGTGGCAGTTCCAAAGAAGAACACCTCAAAGATCCGCATCTGCGTGGACATGAGGATCCCAAATACCGCAATCGCAAGGGAACGTCACCCGGGGCCACACCTAAATGACATGATCAGCTCCCTCACTGGAGCCTGCCGATTCTCGAAGCTGGACTTATGCAAAGGGTACCATCAATTAGAATTGGACCACCAGTCCAGGTACATCACGACATTTTCCACACACCTGGGTCTGTTTAGATACAAGCGCCTGAGCTTCGGAATTTCATCGGCAGCAGAGATATTCCAAGAGACAATACGGCAAGTGATAAGGCCAGTACATAACAGCCTAAACTATAGTGATGACATCTTGGTATTTGGGAAAACAGACAAAGAACATGACACAGCTTTGCGTCAAGTGTGCACACAACTGGAGCAAGCGGGCCTAACATTGAATGGAGAGAAATGCGAGCTGGGAAGAAGGGAACTAGTGTTCTTCGGACACATTTTCTCCAAACAAGGGATGAGGCCAGACCCCAGCAAAGTTGAAACACCGAAAAACGCAAACCACCCGACGGATGTTGCAGAAGTAAGATCATTTCTAGGCCTTGCCAGCTACTGTGCGCGGTACATACAGGACTTCGCCACAGTGAGCACACCACTAAGAGAACTGACCAAACAAGGACAGAAGTTCATCTGGTCTCAGGAATGCAACAAGGCATTCGAGGAAATAAGACAAGCAGTGGTGACTGTGGAACATCTGGCCTACTTTGACCCCCTGCTCTCCACTGAACTGACTGTCGACGCCAGCCCAGTAGGACTAGGAGCAATACTAGCGCAGCATCTGCCAGGAAGAGATTCCCAAAGAAAAATTGTCGCGTATGCAAGCAAAAGCTTAACAGACATTGAAAAGGCATACTCGCAACCTGAAAAGGAGAGCCTAGCAGTGGTATGGGCGTGTGAACACTACCACATGTTTATCTACGGGAAGTCATTCACCATCATAACTGACCACCAGGCGCTGGTGACGATCTATGGCAGCCCGTCAGCCAAAATGCCACCCAGGATTGAACGCTGGGGCATAAGACTGATGGACTATGACTTCACGACAGTGCACAAGCCGGGGAAAGAACACAACCCGGCAGACTACATGTCGAGACACCCATTACCGCAGGCTCACGAGACGACATCGATGGCAGAAGAATACCTAAATTTCGTACTAAAGCAAAACACCCCAGCACCGATAACACTAGCGGAGCTAGCAAGGAGACCAAGGAAGATGCCACGCTGCAAATGGCTATGGAGATAACGAGAAGGCAGAGATGGAGGCACATTAACAATAATTGCACCTGGGGAGCAGGAGTATGCAAGGAAGAAGTGCTAGCTCTAAAGAAGATAAATGAAGAACTGTCGGAGACAGACACAGGAATAATGATGAGAGGGACAAGAATAGTGATACCAAGTTCACTCAGGAGACAACTGATAAATCTGGCTCATGAGTCACACCGAGGTGTAGTAGCAACGAAAAAACTGCTAAGAGAGAAAGTATGGTTCCCTGGCCTAGATCGCATGGTAGAAGAAACCATAACGACATGCCACCTCTGTCAAGTGACAGGACCACCGGCTAGGCACGAACCACTACAAATGTCAGAACTTCCAAGAGCAGTGTGGACAACACTAGCAGCGGATTTCTTTGGGCCACTGGACACTGGCAACTACCTGCTTGTGGTCATCGATGAATACTCAAGATTTCCAATAGTGCGACACGTCCCATCGACGTCGGCAGCAGTAACACTACCGATACTAGATGCCATCTTTGCGGCATGGGGTTCACCAGAAACACTAAAAACAGACAATGGTCCTCCATTCTCAGGAGAAGACTTCCGCAGATTCATGACCTATCTAGGGATACATCACAGGAAGATAACTCCGCTGTGGCCTCAAGCGAATGGAATGGTGGAGAGGTTCATGGGGAACATCAAAAGGCAGTTCAAAGGGCGAAGCTAGCGCAGATATCACTTAGCCAAGCTCTGTGCCAGGTACTACGTGACTACAGAAACACACCCCACAACTCCACAGGAAGGTGCCCAGCAGAGCTAGTACTGGGAAGAACAAGTAGAACGAGGCTACCACAAATAGAAGTAACTATGGCACCAGATCACAGCAGCATTGCAGCGAAAGACAGAGAAGAGAAAGAAAAAATGAAAAGATATGCAGACGCCAAGCGGCACGCCAGCTCGTCAGGCCTCAAGGAAGGAGACACGGTGGTAGTGCGCCAACGACAACAAAGGAAATCGGACAGCATGTTCTCCAAAGACCCGCTAATAGTAACCAAAGTGAAGGGCCCAATGATCACGGCAGAGTCAGAACATCAGAGGATAACACGGAACAGCTCACACTTCAAAGAACTGAAGGAGAAGAAAGAGGAAGACCAAGATAAGGAAACAGCAGAACAAGAAGAGCAGGAGCACAACAGGAAGGAAAGAGACAATGGTGAGGGACCAGCAAAAGAGCAACAGACGGAGGCCGGCCCGAGAAGAGCATACAGACGGCCAAAAAGGCTAATAGAAGAAATGTAATGATGGGAAGCACAGTGATCTGTGCCAGGGCAGACTTGCATCTATCTCTATCAACAGATCTCTGTATTTCACTTTTCTCGTCACATCTTCGTGACAAAGGGGGGAGATGTAGTGACCTGGGGGCAGGGCACTAGGACCCTGCAGTGGACTGTGGGGACACCGAGGGAACCGGACACCACATCCGGTCAAGAGGGAAGAGGGGCACTGCAGAGCGAGGAGGAAGCGTGGGCAGACGTGCGTGGGCACAGCGCAGCGCATATATAACAATAAAGAATTACAGATCCTTACCTGTCTCCCGTGTATCTGTGGGGCTAAGGACACGACAAATACTAGAGACAACTTTAATATGAATTGTCATCATTTCAACACTGGTGACGATTTGTCTGCGAAAGGGGGCAGATGCTGCTGTCTCCTCGCCTTCTGTGTACCTCCATCCGCTCTGTACCTTCGGAGTTTCTCAATGTTAAACCTTGTGACCTACAAGGTAAGGTACTGTTTTGCGCTTATATTGTGGGGAATCTCCTGCCTCATCATTACTTTCTGAATTCCCCAGCGTCTTGCATTCTGTGCCCATACCTCTGTACCAGGGCCACTGTTTAGCTATACAGTAGTACCCCGATTCAGGCATCTTGGATTCCCTTGGGCCCCGTATCTGTGCCTTTCTCAGCCCCTCCCTCATCTATCAGTCGACCAATGCCATTACCTCTGTACTAGGGCCACCGTTTAGAGTACAGCAACATCCCCTGCCATTGCACAAGCAGACCTGGTGGTGCCCTCCAGCACAAGTCTTGTGAGCCTCATCTGTGTGGCATTTCCTGTCTCTACAGAAGGATTCTGCCGGGAAGAGACGTCTTTCTGGGCGTGTCGATAGACGTGTCTCTGCCTTCAGTAGTGATACGCACACCAGGAGAAAGCAACTCTCCAGGCGCGTCCTCCTCGGTGATACATATTCGTAATCCTCCCCGGGGTGTGCCTTGGAGGCATACCCTCCTGCCTTTGGTGGTGATACGCACACCTGTGAATCCATTTTCGCTAGATTCTCCTCAGCATTTTAGCGCACTCAAGGAATTTGCTTATTTCAGTGTGTGTCGCCTCTGCGGTGATATGCACACCTATCTACCAAGGTTGGCGAGTTCATGCTCGCCTTTCAGTGTGGTTACCTCTTCGGTGATACGCACACGTTCAAGCGCCTAATTGTTCATTTCTAATGCGTGTTACCTCTGCGGTGACACGCACACCATTGTATTACAAGTGTGGGTTAGTGTGCCTTACTTCACTGTGACACGCACACCATTTCACAGTATTTGGAGCATTACTGTATGCACAATTCATCGGGCCGTCCAGAGTCTACGCCATTTCTCTGTATATAGAGCATTATTGTATGCACAATTTATTTGACTGCCCAGAGTCTACAGCCATGAAATTATAGTGATTTTCATTTCCCTAGTTTCCGTATTGTCATAATTACATTATTCTTAGCAGGGATTTCATTTTGGTTGCAGTGTGTAACTTTATCATCCCTGCATTCTGCACTGATATACTTGGGTCACAACCAATTTTGTAGATTTTACACCTTAATTGTAATTTATCTGTGCATCTTACCTGCTTTACATGTATGATCAGTTTCTGTTGCCTAGTGTAATTTACAGCCCTATGATTACCTCCATACATACTTGTAATTACTATTACAGTTATATTCAGAATATATATATTAACTGCTTTAATTTATGACCAGGTTCCTTTTGCTACACGCTTTGTGGAAGTTTAACCCTAGGACTTACCTCCCTTTCTAAGGATTCTATATCTACCTGTTTGATTGTGTGATATTTTCCCTTGTACAATCTATAACTCCATATTTTTAGAAGAGTCATTTTCCTCTGTTTCATAATGGCAGCTGCTAGCATGTCACAATCTGCACCATCTTTAAATGAGTTAGAGGAACTTAATGTATTTTGGAAGGAATGGGTGAAGATCTTTGAGTCCTACCTAATAGCTATTGGAGGAGAAAGATTCAGCTCTACAAGAAAGCAACACATATTACTCCACAACTTAGGTACACATGGCAGGAGAATTTTCGAAAAGTTACCTGACCTTGAGATTCCTCTTAATGAGCGTCATGAGGATGGTGAAGACGATGATGAATATAAAATACCTTTACTCAAATTAGAGAATCACTTTGGAGACAAAATTAATATAATATTTGAATGCCACAAATTCTTCAGCCGAGCCCAGGGCATACAAGAAAGCGTGACTAACTATGTAGCTGTACTCAGAGGGCTGAGCAAGTTATGTGAGTTTGCAGAACTAGATGGCTCTCTCATAAGAAACCAGCATGTGCTATGCACAAATAATACCAAAATACAAGAAAGGCTGTTACAGAAACAACCCAACTTTCAGGAGGCTGTTGAGATAGCTAAATCCATTGAACACACAGCTATGTGCTTAAAGGAAATAAAAACCTCTACTACTACTATTTATCAGACCAAGAAACAGAAAATACTATGTGCAAAGTAAAGGCCGGGAAGAGTTACCGCCACACAAACAATTCGGAAAACAATAAACTTAGATGCTATCAGTGTGGCAGCAGCAACCATTTAGCTAATCACCCCAATTGTCAGGCCAGGTCTGCTACTTGCAGGAAATGCAATAAGAAAGGCCACTTAGCTTGAGTATGCAGAAACATTTCCAAAAATAGCAAAGCGAGTGAAAACAGTACATCAGAAGAAAAACCCTAAGTTGTTAGGAAGATAATCTTTCAAGTAAAAGAGGATAACTCCATTAACCAGGTCAAATATCCAGAATGTGATGTGTATCTGGATGGTAATCCCGTTAAAATGTTTACGGATACATGCTCCCCTTTACATTAATTAATTTTTCTGATTTTCAATCTATGACAAAAAGTAACTGAAAAAACGTACTTACAGCTGATATATCACCGAGTGGATACACTAATTATCCCATTCCTCTTAAAGGGATGGTTAAAACACACATCACATTCAAAGACCATTCTACTGTAGGAAAGGTGTATGTAGTTGAGGAAGGTTACAACCTCCTAGGATGGCAACATCAAAAAGAATTAGGGATTAAACTGGATCCCAATAACCCTGAACAAGTCTTAACCGTAAGCCAATCAGTCACAGGTGAGCAAATATGTGATAAATTCCCTGACATCCTCACAGAAAAATTAGGGGTACTAAGAGATTTCCAGCATAAAATTAAATTGAAAGCTAACGTTACACCTGTGGAGCATAAAACTAGACCCATACCACATCTTACGTGGGAACCTTTAAAGAAGGAACTCACAAGATCAAAAGATTTGGATGTCATACAACCCAAAGATAGCTCTGATTGGGTAGCCCCTGTTGTCATCACCAATCAGCCACGGTCCGTGCAGGTAACAGCAGTGGGGCGGTTGGGCTGTGTAAGGGGGGATTTCGAGGGACGATGCAGAGGGAAAATTAATTATTTCTTTAATTTTCCCTCTGCATCGTCCCTCGAAATCCCCCCTTACACAGCCCCACCACACCACCGCTGTTACCTGCACGGACCACGGCTGTCACCAAGAACCCCATTGGGATGACATCAGGTTATGTGTCGCTTTATGTGACCTCAGTAACAAGGTATGGATTGAGAGACACCCATTACCCTGCATCCATGAGATGCTAAGCACTGTGGGTGAAGCTACCTGCTTTAGTGTCCTCGACCTCTTCATGGCCTACCACCACGTGCAATTACACCCCGAATCTAGATGGTTAACGGTATTTACTACTTCTATGGGCACATTTATGTTCTGCAGAATGCCGTTTGGTTTTGCATCAGCAGCTGCTGTCTTTCAAAAGATGATGCAACAGTGTTAGATGGGATACCTAAAATACTTTATTTTCAAGACAATGTCTTAATCTATGGTGCCACTGCTGAGGAGAATGACATGTTGTTGAGAAGGGTACTCACAAATACAAAGATGTAGGACTAACGTTAAGAAATGACAAATGTCAAATAGGGGCTTAGTGCAGTGGAATACCTCGGGTACACCATTTCTTAGGATTGATTCAAACCCAAAATAGGCTTACTTGAAGCCATTAAGAAGTCCCCAGCTCCGAAAACGCAAGAACTCAATTCATTCTGAGGATTAGCAGAATACATGGCAAAATATGTCAAAGATATTGCGGACTTAACAAGCAACCTAAGGGAACTAATAAAACATCACACACACTACAAGTGGCTAGATGAACACCAATCATCTTTCGAGGAACTAAAAGAAGCTATACTTTCTGCCCCGTGCTTGTGTAATTTCGAACCTGGTAGTAAAACCGTATTCACTACAGATGCCAGCAACAAAGGACCAGGTGCCACATTATCCCAAATCATTGCTGCAAGGAAAGGATTGTAGCTTTCGCCTCTCGCACCCTCGCGAAATTGGAAATGAACAACTCTGTGGCTGAAAGAGATGTCGTTGCATGCTTCTGGGCTGTAAAACATTTTAAATTCTTTTTGTGGGGCCTCCAATTTAGTATTTGCACAGACCATAAACCACTCACATATATGTTTCGCTCCAAAGGATTCTCCAAGAGTACCCCCCACATAGCTAGATGGGTACTGGGCTTACAGAGCTTTTGTTTTAAAGTGGAATATGTACCAGGAAACCAAAATACTGAAGCTGATTCCCTGCCTAGGGCCCCTTTAAACAAGATTAAACATTATGAAACTTTAGAATATCCCATACTAGAAATCAATTCATTTGCCATAACTTCTAAGGAGTGGGAGGAGTGTTCTGCCAAAGACGAGTCATTAAGGCAATTTAAGACATATACTCTACAGGGTTGGCCCATGTCTTGCAGTGAGGTGAGTGAGGAAATCAAAAAGTATTGAGATGTTCGACATGAGATGAACTTAAGTCAGGACCTAATATTAAGAAATTACAAAATAATACCCCCAAAGGCATACAGAACAAAGTAATAGACCTAGTGCATGAAGACCATCTTGGGAGGACTTTAACCAAATCTAGACTTAGGGAACGCTGTTGGTTTCCCAACATGGATTCCATGGTGGAATCAAAGGTAAAAAATGTTACCATTTGTGGCAGGAGTGATAAATCTAAATCAGTCCACAACGTTCCTTTGTCTCTAGTTTTCATCCCAGATAAACCCTGAGAAAATCTTGCACTGGACATCATCGGCCCCATAAACCGAAAAGGCATAATGAAACGTTTTGCCTTTGTTTTAGTCTATTACCAATCCCATTGGGTAGTCAAAAGAATGGTGAATCAGATCAACACAGAAACCCTTATAGATTTCCTGAGAGAGACATTCACAAAGGAAGGCATTCGATCCACTATAGTTGCGGATAATGGCGTGCAATTCACCTCAACAGCTATGACAGACTTTCTTACAAGATTAGCCATCACACACCTTAAGACTGCCCTGTACTGTCCCAGGGCCAATGGCCTGGTCGAAAGAGTGAATATAATGGACACAGAGTGCATACAGCTCACCTGTGCCAATCACCTCCAGGTAGAGAGAGCCATACAAGACATTCTTTGGGCATGCCACACTACTCCCAATCAAGTCACCAGGATATCACCTTTTTCATCCTTTAAAAGAAGAAAACCTTGCACAAATTCTTTCCAAATTGGAACGGGGGAGCAGAAAGAGTAGAGTACAATGTATCTGCTGCAAAAAGCAAAATCACCTCACCCCAAACCAAATACAATAATTACTACGACTTCAAACATGGCACCAAACCACAAAAATGGGCTGTGGGAGACTGGGTATACGTTAAGAAACCTACAGGTAGAAATAACAGTGACTCCTAGTTCTTTGAACCCTTGAAATGAAACAGAACGTAGTGGTAATGGACAATGGCCAAAATTGGAGCATGGGCAGGTTAGCCAAATACACACCACTGAACAACAGCATAACTAACGATACCATCACCCCACCTAGCTACCAAGACTACCCAACCACCAGTAACTCCAAAGGCAAAAGACACAGGAATATACCAAAGTGGCATAAAGACTATGACATGGAAAATGAGTTGTACTTAGTTACGCTTAGTTTCAGAGCAAATTCTTTTTGCATTTATTGAGGGCAGATGTGTTATAATGTCAACTTGTGTTATGATATATTGTCAGCTTGTTTTGCTATGAATATACATAATATATCCAAATGGTATCCCCCTTTCTGGTAACCCCCTATCTTCATTCCCAGTTGGGGTGTTGTTACAGTTAGGCTTTGTATCCTGCCCTACAATGTTGATGTTGGAGGGATTCTACTCTGTCAAACAGGCAACAGAGAGCAATGTAATGGTGGAGAGAGGAGAAGCAGAATAAATATTAGAGACAACTTTAATGTGAGGTGTCATCATTTCAACACTTTGCTTACAATTGTTATGGCCTAAGAAGTACATCAAATGCACTAGCATTATTTATCTTGTCTTTAAAATGTCATATAATCCATATTACTATTCAGTAAGCTCTCTTTTTATAACACACAGGTACACAGCTTCTCAATATTTTATTTTAGAGCTAATGTTTATTGGTCAACCTTACAGAGCAAGATATATAAGAACAGTGTTAGTGAGGATTCAATTGCTGATACCATTTTGGGGCAACTTCAAAGAATATAGATAATTTGTAAGTTTACAATATGGTGTCATTCTCACTGTATAAGCGCTGAGGAAGGAGGTGTTTCCCTAGAAACACATGTTGGCTGTGCTTCTGGATTTGATTTAAATAAATAGATTTTTAGAAAAGATACAATTGTGGACTGTTGTGAATTTATGACAAACAAAGAGAGACACTAAGGGGTCGATTCCGATTCGGGCCGGAAATTTCTCCGACCGAGCCGGACCCGGAGAGATTTCCGACCGAATCGGACCCGTGCAGTCCGACCGAACGAGTACGATGCGTCCGTATGTTATCGGACTCGAGTCGGTCGGACTCCCATTGAAGTCAATGGGAGCCGGTCGTACAACGCGTACGCGGGCTCCCATTGACTCAATGGGTGCGAGTCGGACAAGGGCGCCCCTACAGCGGGTACGCGGCGAAGCGAGTCGCGCCAGCACACGCACAGGTAGGGGACCCATGTGTCCCCCTGTGTGCGACTCGCGCGGCTACGCGTACAGGGGTCCGACACGGACCCCCAAAGTACGGCTCCGACAGCTCTTACGAGCCGGAGTGCGCGGCTCGGTCGGACTCGCCCGCGGCGCGCATCGTACTTACCCGGCCGGGAAACGTCTCCATTGCGCGGTGCGAGTCGAGTCCGAGCGAGTCGGTCGGAGCGGTTCGAGCCGGGAGCGAGTCGGTCGGAGCGGTCGGGACGCCCGGACGAGTCGGTCGGAGATTTCGCATCGTACTCGCTCGGCCGGACCCGTGTACGGTTCGGTCGGAAACAGGGCTCCGAATCGGATCCGGTAAAGCCGAATCCGATTCGGAGCCCTACCGCCGAGATCGGAATCGGCCCCTAAGTGTATGAATGGACTAAGATAACACTTGAAGGTATTCCTCCTGATGAAATTGAATTACAGCTGGTACTTGTACCTTGATTGTGGATTTCTTTATTTTTGCATTAGTCTCCTCTAGCCTTAGAGTGTGCTTATCAATTTTTTTTTAACATCCTTAACATTCTATATCAAATGGGCCATATTAATATAAATCATAACATCATCTCTGGAAGTGATGCACACCCAACAGGGATATTGGAGACAAATCGCCTGACACCACAAGGGATTGGATCAGGGGTCCCCACCATTCATGCCACATCCTGGAGCTGAGTTTAGGCAGGCAGTTTAGGCAGGTAAGGAAAAAAGCATATATTTTAAGACAGCGGAATTCTCAAATGTTATGCTGTGAATAAAGAAAAATGCATTTTACTGGTCGACTGTCAAGAGCTACTGTGAGTGCCATTATAGTACTTTACTTTACTTTATTCGGTTTCTGTACAAACCATCAAAGTATACAATAAAAAAACTTTTCCTATTTACAATTAAAATATTTAAAACAATTCATTTGGGTATTTAAAAAAGGAAAGATTTAAAAAAGACCACCAGAGCAAGAAGAAAAGTGCATTTGATAGCTACGAAATACGCCTTTCCCTAATACCTTACAACATACAAAGCCTCAATGGGACAAAAGGGACAATTTGCAAAATACACAGCACAGGTAATATACAAATATCATAAACAATTAATATTATTGTACAGTCTGTAATATAAACGTCTGCCGCATTATCCAGAGTGCCATTATAGTACCCTGCGGAGACCTTTAGCAGTTGTGAAATGCAGCCACCCAGAGTTATAACTTTGAGACACAGGCGAGGGCTATCAAAATAGAGTGCATTTAACAACCTGTATCACCAAGGCAGATAGGAAATTGTTGACACTATCTCAAATAATCTGATATGAAAGAGATAAAGTGCCTATGCAGGATTGGGGATGGTGTTGTCCTCAAAAATATAGGAAGAAATGTGACCCTATAGATAAGATTCAAAACACCATTTCAAATAACAATCAATTAATAAGCCTTGAGACTCAAAAAGGCTCAATATCAGTAAGTTATAAACCCAGACCATTTATTACGAACATTAAAGTGCAATACGGAAGGAAAGATATAGTTAGTCTCAAAATCAGTCAAAATTCATAATAATCAGTAATCGGGAATTAGCATAACACTCGGAAAATATTTGCCATAAAGGTTGGCATCATTTAAATAGATGCAGCATAGAATATTAATAAACTTCCCTCTGACCTAATGTCATCGGAAACGTCAGTACAAATCTAGTTAAATAAACAATGAAAGTCTCATTGATGATCTCATAGAAGATCAGTAGCTAAAGGATGTCTGCTAAGACAGCTAGAGCCCACCTACTACAAGAAAGTTAGGTTTAAGGTGCTGGGAGCATCCTAAAAACTGGGCTGAACTGAGAAAGAAGTTTGGAGTCGTGAGATGGAATTGGTATACCCTGATAAAAAAGAACCCCTCAATCCCTGGAATGTTTCAGGATGCTTGTTTGGCTAGATGAGAGAAACTGGGATTATGTAGACTGAGAGATCTCATTAAGGATCAGAGGTCTGCTTCATTTGAGGAACTCAAGATTACGTTTAATCTGAATCATAAGGAGTTTTTCAAATATCTGCAAATTCGCAGCTTTTTAAATGAAAAAACAGGGGGACTGGAGAGGATACCACTCTTGGATCTTCTTCTTGGGGTGGAAAAACATTCTATCGGTGTAATATATAACCAGCTATGTAAACGGGCACCAGATGATCTTGAGAAGTATAATGTCAGGTAAAGCTTGGGTTATATGAACATACCTTCTATAATTCTCTGGAGTTAAGTTGTACGGTGCTGTACTCTTCGAGACTGCCGCACAGCACTATAAGACAATCTTTGATCTATATTTTACCCCAGCAAAAATCTCTAAATGGGGGAGACGGAGGGGATCAACTGCCCACGATGTAAATTTTATGCAGTGGATCTAGCTCACATGTTTGGCACATGCCCTGTATTAGACATGTTAAGATTGCAGATTTCTAAATTTTTAGGAAACATATTTAATATTAATTTGGATCTAAATCCTCGAGTGATGGTGCTGGGGGTGGATCCGTATTTGGAATTGATGGGAGGGGAGTCCCGGATGTTCATCGCGATGGCGGTGTTTCGGATCTGCATTGCCTCAACGTGGTTGGATCCGCAGGAACCATCCTTCCAACAGTGGCGAGGGAGGTTTTTCTCGATTTTTAACTTAGCCTCTTCCATGCGTCGGACGGCCCTGGCCGTCCGACGTCACGGTGGGTGTGTGCGTCGGATGGCCGGGGGCCGTCCGATCTGCGCACGCGTGAAATTCGCCCGCACCGCGGCGGAATGTGCGCCGCGGCGAAGCAGTTAGAGACTGCACTTTATAAACGCAAAGGGAAAGGAGCTAAACAAAAGGGCAGATGGATTTGGGGCCCTCTTGATGAATGGCTACATTCTCAGGAATGATAAAATGGCTGGGTGAGATCTGTAATTACTGTCAAATGACAGTACATTGGCGGGGAATCACGGGGGGGTAAAGTCAGTTGGTGATGTTTTTCTGCTATATATAATATGAATCCAGGGTACGATGTGACCTATATTTTTCTGTCTGAGTTTTTATACTAGATGATATATTATCGAGTGAAATCGTATCATATAAAATTTTTGGGTGACCTGGATTTTACTGCTTCTTACAACCTTCCCAGATTTGTAATTATGAAATGCACAAAACTACTAATAAAGATAATAATAATAAAAAAGAAAGAATACAATCTTTCTTTAAGAGTGAGTTTTATTCCTTAAAAAATAAAATAAGAAAGTCTCATAGATGAATGGATCCACAGTGAACAAGGCAGGAAGAAACGTGAAAAGAAACAAATTAACAAAAGAACTTCCTCCAAGTGCTCAAAGAACAGGTGTCATCCCAAAGCATCAGTGCACATTTTGCTGCATTCAGTATCAATGAGAAATTAAAACATGATGAAAACATGGCTCCTCTGAAATCCAATGTGGAGTCAAGGCCTAACTGAGGCCTAGTTCGGCCTATGCCTGCACCGGTGTGGGCTGGGAAACTGCTGTGCTTGGGGATAGGCTCCCCAGGAGCTCATTTTGGCCCCAGACGGTCCCTCTGGGCGCCTCCATGGGGTTTAGGGGAGCAGGGTATCCCTACCCTACCCATTATATAATTTTGTTTTTTAGCGTTCAGGACAGGGAACTAAGTGCCTGAGTTCCGTAATGGCTGCCAGCAACATTTTTCTCATGTTGCTAGCAGCCAATCAGAGCACTCACTCTCGTGGAAGTCTGACTGCTGCTGGAGCGAGATAGCCCCAAGGAAAAAAAGCCCCCTGGGCCAATCAGAACTCTCCATCTGTTAAAATTGGGTTCGAGAGACTCTTGCAAGAAGTCGCTAGACCCAACCTTACTGATATACAATTATGTTTGAACCTTAATTTCTCAAAAACTACCAAACAAGTCTACACCAAATCAAAAAAGCACAATCAGCAGACCAAGATCAAGCTTCCGGCTGAATTTGGTGTAATTCTGTTCAGCAGTTGTTGCAGTCATGCTTCTTAAAGAAGTCTAGGGAAAATGGATGGGGACTTTGCGTTTAACTCTTCAGAGAAGTTAGCTTTGTCCAGACACAAGGGAGCACCCAGTATAATATTATATTATTATATGATGATAGTGAAACATGTGTCAGGGGTTGCTTTTATACATTCCATATTACTTGGATGGTATTTTAACAATCCAAAGCTGTAATAATGTGCCTGGAGTGGTAAAAGTATTTTCTCATTTTACAGCTCGGCGTCGATGACACAGTGCTAATCTTATGCTTAAAGACTTTGCTGAAAAAATGGCAAAATACTTTGTCCATTTCCAGCTCGGTGTGGAAGTTATAATCATGTGCTTAAAAACTTTGCTAGAAAAACAGACATTTGAGGTGAGCAGATTCAGAGTGTCGGCACTCTAAGCCTTCAAGGTGATATATATATATATATATATATATATATATATATATATACACACATTTGCTCTGCTTAGGGGGCCCCAGATCCTAGCACGGTGGCTTTGACAAAGCGGGAACGGAGTCTCCCGCTGACATGTAAGCACACAGCACCCCACAGGGAACACACATATATACAAATATATATGTATATATGAATATACACACACACAGATTTTATATATATATATATATATATATATATATATATATATATCTCATACCTTAGAGACACAAGCGACCTTCTAAGAAACGTACAAGGTTTAATTTGGGAACCAACCTATAAATTGATCACCATGGATGTGATTGGGTTATACACCAACATCGAAAATACATTCGGAATGGCAGCCTGTCAATACTTTTTAAAGGATCGTAACATCCAATTTGCCAACCACAATGCTATGATAATGGAGATGATTGGCTTATGCTTGACTCAAAACATCTTTATGTTCGGAGATGATATCTTTTTACAAAAGGATGGGACAGCGATGGGGTTTTCATTCAGTCCTAGTTATGCGTGTTTGACAATGGGTTGGTGGGAGCAAAAGGTGGCATGGAATTCAAATAACGACTTGCACGTTGAAAAAATAATATCTTGGTTGAGATATATAGACGACCTTCTAATCATCTGGGATGGTTCCATGGAAGAATTTAAAATTTACTTTGATATTCTCAACAACACAAACACCAACCTACATTTCACGTACAACATTAGCGAAACTCGAGTGGTTTTCCTGGACACTGAAATTTACATTATGGAAAACAAAGTACATACTACTCTACATCGTAAGGCAACAGCAAGCAATGCAACATTGCATGCAGAAAGTTTCCATCAATCTTCATTAATCAGAAATATACCATATGGTGAGTTATTGAGGATAAGACGGATATGCTCTGAAGACGATGAATGGAAAAAACACAGCAAACAATCAATGCTCAGATTCAGAAACAGAAAGTATAATAAAAACGTATTAAAAGATTGTTTCGAAAGAACTGAAAAACAACCAAGGTCTGAAATTATAAAACAGAAACAGCCCCGAACAAACAATGACCAAGATGCTATAAGATTAATCACAACGTTCTCAACGGAGTCTAAACAAATTGAGAATATCCTTCGTAAAAATTGGAGTATTTTATGTTTGGATAGAACTATGAGGAACTTTGTTGGAAGTCAGCCAAAAATTACGTACAGGAGAGCAAGAAATCTTAAAGATGAACTAGTCCACAGTCATTTTAGCACGAGAAAACAAAAAACTTGGATAAATGTTAAGGGTTTTTTCAAATGTTCAACGTGCAAAGTGTGTCAAATTGCACAAAACACGAAGGAAATCACAATGGCAAACCGGAAGAAATGGAGAATTAACCAACTAATTAACTGCAAAAGCCAGTTTGTGATTATATCATCGAGTGTCCCTGCAAACTGAAATATGTAGGGAGTACGGTTTGCGAACTTAAAAAACGAATACTGGAGCACGTAAGAGACACGGTTAACAAGGATCGCAGTTATGCCGTGGCTGAACATATGGAGAAGTACCATGATGGGGACTGGAAAAAACTAAAATTCTATGCTGTAGAAATGGTTGAGTGCCATGTGAGAGGTGGCAATCGGGAAAAGGCTCTGAGACAAAGGTAATCACATCATATCTTATCTTTCAGGACCCTGGCCCCTTTTGGCCTCAATAAGGATGAAGAGATGTACTCACACCTGTAATGACATCAGACAGGAAAATGACACCGTTTGTAAATAATCTGTACAAGTGTAAAATTCTTAAATGGAAAAGGAAATTTGAAATTATGTAACTTATTTTCCCTAAATAGTATTATTTAAGGCCTTTTCTTTCTCTATATATAGGTTTTGGTCATAGAAAAATTCCTTTTTTTATGAAAAGTAAAAATTAGATACTTGGTTTTAATTATATACGCATGTTACCAGTTACAAGGATGAGTAAATTTGAAACAGGCCAATCGTGTTGATAATTCACCTCCTCGAAAGCCCACTAGAGGGCAAAATGAGAATCATATGGGTATAATACCTAAAAGATTTTGATAAGAACGGTCGTGGGAGGTTTGCCCAATATAGGGCAAGATGTAACCAAATAGATGGTTTGATGTCAAAGTAAAAGCTTAATAATGTGAATTATTTACAATTTTGAAAACGGTAACAGGTATTGCATTCACTATGTTTCACTGTATTTTAGATACATCACTTATTTTTGTTCAATTCACAAAATCACTCACTAATTTTCACTATAAAAATGTAAAAGACTACATCTACCAGAATACCAAGCGCTATATAGAACAGGATGTGACATAATGTCATGTGATTAATTTAAATGGAGTAGCATTTGAAGCGCTGGTTACCCGTGAGCAAGGTCTGAGGGCAGACTGAAACGCGTTGGGTTTTTCACTGGTTGGAGAATGTTGCCGCTTCAATAAAACCTAAAAGCGTGCTACAAAAATACCCGTGAGTGCGAGTGGATTCTTTCTCAAAAGAGAAAATTGTGGTGATTTATTACGGCTGGGCTCTGCCGTTTCCACGGACCGCACCGTCATAGAGCGCCGAACATGCCGTAGAGACGAGCCCTTTGTTTGTGGAATATATATATATATATATATATATATATATGTACATTAACTGAAAAAAACATGTCATGAGTGATGTAATATGTGAGGTCATAAGCAGAGCATTGCGGGGGCGCGAGTTATAGTTAGCTCAGCTAACTATAACTGCTATTTTTCTCTGGTTTTGTATGAGTGAAATGTCAGCCTAACTGTAACATTCCTCTAACCTTTGTTTTTTTCAGTGAATTTCTAAGGTTTTTTAAATGCTAATTCCTAACTACAACTTACCTGTAACCTTTGTTTCTTTCAGTGAAGGACTTACAGAAAGTACCAGGAGGTCTTCTTGGTCCCCAAGGTCCTTTAGCATTGAAGAGAACCATATTCCCAGTAGGCCCACCAGTAGTGTGCCAGGAGATGCGTTTGCACAGTGGTGCAGAAAGGGGGCGTGGCCTCCAAAGATCTCTTAGCAAACTGGCTGTGTGGGACTTGCTGGAGGTAACAGGAGGGATAGTTGGCCCCCAAATACCCTCAATAGCCAAACGGACTTCATCCCCCAACTAGTACTATGCCAGGAGGCGCGTTTGCAGAGTGGTGGAGAAAGGATGTCCTTGATGATTGCATAGGTAGTGCTTGTATGATTCTATGAGTGCCATTGCCAAGGACACACTGCGAATACCGGGTGTTTGTAACAAAGTATAAAACACATATATATACATATTTTATATAAGGTTTCAGTGTAGCTATTTAGTAGGATACTAATTTAACTTTCCCCTTTGTATTCATTTGTTGAAATAACTAAATCAAAAATGCATTTTCCTTCTTCACAGCAACACTGGAGATCGCAATGACATCAGTAGTAACAAACACAAATGATAAAGTGTAAAACAGATATATAGACATATTTTACACAAAGTTTGAGTCTAGCTGTTTAGTAACATATTGGTTTAACTTTATTTTAACAACACATTCATAAAAAAACAACAGTTTCAAAACATAACTCAACATTTGAACTCATGAATAGAACATAACTACCAAACACCCATCAAACTACCCATTGGTACCCAAACTCATGGTGAATTAAAAACTGCTGCAAAACTAGTACAATGCACAATCTGCGAACATCACATGACCGGAAAAGTAAGGAATACCATTGGGTAATATACTTTTCAGTAAAATGAATATGAAGTATACTCCCACTCCTCCTTCTTGAATCTTCTTTTCCAGAACTTTATTGTGAGCAGGTGGTAGATTTTGGCTTGAGACTTTTTTTTGGACTTATGTGGGACAACGTTCATGTTATATCATCTTAAAACTTAATTAAAAAAAGTCTCCAACTGCAAATCAAGCAGAGGGAAGCTAGAGGACCATCTACATCAGTGGCAGCAGCAACAATTCCTGGCCAGAAAGTCCCTTAAGAGGTACAGACTACTACAACAGAAATGGCTCCAGAGTTTTCAAGAATGGCCACGTATTGCATGGACTGTAGTGTTGTTATAAGAGCTGGTGAGTAGTGTGTTGCAGCTATTCGCAATGCTGCCAAAAATCATACATGCACATTTTTTTCCCTGTTTAGATGTTTTCCACATTTTATAAGAGGAGTTCATAGTGAGCAGCAAGAAGGCAACGCAAAGCTGAAGGACCCTTGACTTCAAAAGCAGCCACAACAACACAGAAGCAGAGACTCCATTCAAAAGTCCAATCTCAACTTCAAGATTTGACTCCACAGTTTTCCCCGATGGCATCATACTGCATGGACTGTGGAGTTGTAGTGAGTGAGTAAAGAATAATTAATGTTGATTTTTTTTGGCCCTTCATAGTTTTTCTACATTAGCAGACATTTTATTATCATACAAAATGGGTATCTAATATCTATGTGTTGTTCATTTTATTATTTTCTAATTTATTGTAACACTACTTACATATAACTTACCGTATAGACAAGTCAAACCGTCCCTCTACAAATAAATACAGAGGAAACTTTTGCCAGTTATCATTATTTACTTTTTCACTTTTTAAATATAAGTCAACAGTCTGTGTTTAAATCTTCTAATAAGTGCATCAACAACATATACAAACATTCTCTAGTTTTTTAGACAACACTATGTTAAATTTTGTAATCTCTTCTTTAAAACTATCAACTTTAATATATATGTCCTGTTCTGCAACTCCTCCTTTTAACAACTCTTCATTTTCCTTAGAATTCTGCTCAGTACCAGAGGAACACATCACCACAAACCTTTTCTACATCTGCCAAACTACCATGCAAAAGTGCTCTATACATTTCTCCTAAACATAAAGCAGGAGTTTTCACATAGTACAGCCTCCTAACTAAAGTTTGCATTGTTGAGTGGTATAACTTATTTTGTGTTTTCAACTTCGCCTTGGAAAGATACTTAAGAATTTTCTTAATATATCAATGGATTGCAGTCTAATACTACAAACACTACTACAGTTCCAATTGCATACGCCTTCCTTGTACCTCTTCTGCAATGCAATAACTTCTTCTACATTTCCAGGTACTATCACCTCTTTTGCTATAGGACTACCGTTTTTGATTTCATAACATCATCCTCTTTCATAAAAAGCATGAACTAATCTGTTATCCTGGAGATAGCTTTCTTTATTAATGAAAGGCTCTATACAAGAAGTATGTATCCATTCTCCACTAAAAACTGTACAAAAGTTACTTCTATTCACTGATCTTTTCTTCTGGTTTTGTCTCCTCATGCACAACACGATTTTGTCAAGAATCTTCATTCTATTTAGAATCCAAATGAAAAGCTTCTCTTCTAAGCAAAGGTCTTATCAACTACTCTCTCAACTCGTTCTTTTTGTTTCACTGCATCTCTCCTTCTTCTACACTTTTTTAAATTTATCTCTAAATTGACAACCACTCTACTATGAAACATCCTGACTCTGATTTCCTTACACTGCTTGTGTCTCTTGGTTATGTTGTGTTCATGTTTGTTACAATCTTTTCTCTTCTTCCAATGTACACTTGGTCCACTCTTGTTGTTTCTTATAGTCATAACTGTATTTTCTTTATTTTGAAATCTTTGCAAATGTCCACATATATTTTTAAGAAATTACTTTGCCCTCTTACCAGTAGCTCTTTTTTCTTTCAGCACTTTTTCTGCATTTTGCCCAGTTTGTAACTCATTTCTGCAGAAGATACTGTAGTTGCTTCTGCTGCTTTTTCATCTGAGCTTTTGTAGGCATTTTAACTGTGTGTAGTTATGTATATCTTGTTCTGTTAAAAGAAAAAAGTACATTTTAATGTTTACCCTAGCCAACATACAAACAACTTTAGTACTGACTTACACATAATACAAAAACAGTTTTTATGGTATGTTGCAGGTTTAATTCTACAGATGAACCTAGCTATATTACGTACAGGAGAGCAAGAAATCTTAAAGATGAACTAGTCCACAGTCATTTTAGCACGAGAAAACAAAAAACTTGGATAAATGTTAAGGGTTTTTTCAAATGTTCAACGTGCAAAGTGTGTCAAATTGCACAAAACACGAAGGAAATCACAATGGCAAACCGGAAGAAATGGAGAATTAACCAACTAATTAACTGCAAAAGCCAGTTTGTGATTATATCATCGAGTGTCCCTGCAAACTGAAATATGTAGGGAGTATGATACCGGGGAGGCAGCGCCTTGTGCCCCCCCGTGGGCAGCGTCGCCGAAGAGATCTGTGCCAGCGTAGAAAAATCACTGCCCTTCCCCCTCCGCCCTGCGGCCGCCATCTTCCCTACGCGGCGCTGAGGGTGCGACGGCACTGATCCTGAAGTGCCGCCTGAGTCCCCGCCAGACGGTGTCTGCCAAGGGGGTTGTGGTTTGGTCGGCGCCCCTGGAGCCCGTGAGGACTGGCCTGTTATCGATACCGACGCAGCCGGGTGAGGTGCCGGCTGAGGCCCGGGTCCGGATCGCGGCCTCGGACGGTGAGCGCTCCCACCATTACTCTTCCCCCTCCCTCCGCCAGCGTGTGATCTGCCCTGCCGGGGAGCCACCTCCATACGAACCGGAGCTCCGGAAGACCTAGGAGGTAGGCCTAGATTGCCTTGCTGCACAGGCTGCGAAAACAGGGCTCCCAACCAGCGCGCTAAGGGCCCCAGTGACATATGGACTACAAGCGGGGCTGATCTGCGCAGACCCCTGCTGCCTATCCAGTGCTATTTCGGAGGATTGGGTGTTGCCCCCAGTGAGTGGAGATCCATGCCCCGGGGCCACTGAGTGTTTGCGCTATTCCTGCTGGCAGCCCCCTTGGCGGGCCTCCCCGGGGCTGAATTGTCCTACCCGGTGCATTGGGCAGTGGAGGCGGCCCGATTTATTGCCCGACCCTGATTGAACGGATCTCCTGTCCACACCTAACACAGTATTGAGGACCGAGCCTTTACATCCTTTTCCTCGCCCAACGGAGTAGGTCCATCGTCCCGACTGCCTACCCCCTCCTTGGTGTGGCTGCACTGCCCTAGGCCATTCCTCCAGATGGGTAAGGGAGGACCGAGTGGGGCCGGCCCCAAACAAGGCACCATTGACCAGTTCACTACGGCCACTGGGGCTCCACGGGTGGGGATGGCAGCTGCTCTGCTCCGGACAACGCGACCCTTCTGGTGGCGATCAACAGCGCTCGAGACATGCTGGACCCAAAAATTGGCGCGGTGGGGTCTGAGGTCTCCTTCTTGCGCCAAGACCTCCGCAAGGCGGTGGACTGCATCACCGAGGCTGAAACGAGGGTCTCATCGGTGGAAGACTCTGTGACCTCCCTCCAGAAGAAAGTGAATAAGCTCACAGTCGTGACACAAGAACTGGCCTCAAGAGTGGAGGATGCTGAAGGCCGCGCCCGACGGAACAACCTGCGCTTTGTGGGCCTGCCGGAGGGCTACGAGGGGGATTCCATGACTAACTTCATCACTAAGTGGCTCACAACCATCCTACCTAGTGATCTCCTATCCTCGGCCTTCATAGTAGAGCGGGCACACAGGGCCCTGATGCAGAAACCCCCCCCCGGGGCGCGGCCCCAAGACCCGTCATCGCAAAGATCATGAACTATGCTAACCGTGATGCTATCCTGAAATTTGCCAGGACGCATAAAGACAGTTTTGTACATGAATCCCGCCCCATCATGATATTTCCGGACTATACACGCCTAGTCCAACAACAACGCCAATCCTTCATGGCTGCAAAACGCAGACTCAAAGAATTGAATATACAATATATGTTACTATATCCAGCCAGGATGCGCGTTATCTACAATTCCAAATCCCTATTCTTCGACTCCCCTGAGGCGGTCTTCACGTGGACAGATGTGCGCCCGCGGCTCCGGGCGAACTCTCCATCGGCCACGAACTCGGACTCCTCTCGAGTCGCAACCAATCTCAGAAGCGGCGAGGGCCAGGATCGGACAGGATGTCAGCAAGTCCTGAGAGACCGTCCTGAACTTTCCGGTCTATTCCGCTACCCACAAGGTATGTGTAAGGCACTGTGACTATAACTGTTTGAATTTACATTAGTTTTCACTCTCTCTGGGCGAGCGTGGGAGCTCGACCATGGGCTGTTAAGCCAAGGACCTATTACACTCCCCGTTTTCATAGGACTGTAGGGTGGGGTGGGAACCTTTGGTGCGAGATCTGGGGGTCCCCCTTTGGGGGCCTGCTGCTCTACACACCGCGACAGATGCTCCTTGTTTCTGGCAGTGTCGGGTGGGGGGTGGGGGTGGGGTGTTCTCCTAAGGGATTGTGGTTTTATAATGTTAATGTATTTTGGTTCCATGCAGACAGTGGTTTCCTTTCTTATCTTCTTCCACGCCCCTCCGTTGTTGTTGTCTATATAGCGCCACAGGACAATGGCATTTGACGATGTGCCCCCCCTTGGGGATCTGACTATAGTTTCATGGAACGTCCGAGGACTCCAGAATAAGATAAAACGCGGTGCGGTCCTCCGTCAGGCCAAAAGGTATGGAGCGGATGTCCTCCTGTTGCAAGAAACCCACCTGTTGGGCACTAAAGCCCCTTGCATGGCCAGGTTTGGTTTTCACCACATCTATCATGCAGGGTTCACCAGGGGTTCCCGAGGGGTGGCCATTTTAATACATCGCAGGGTTCAATTTCAATACATATCACACAAGACAGATCCCGGAGATAGGTTCCTCTTCGTCACCTGCACACTTCACGGTGAACGGGTCACTCTCGGCAGTATTTATGCCCCCCCCCCATTGGGAACGAGTTTCGTAGACAGGCTAGCGAGTGTCTGGGGTGATCTCCAAGAGGGCCTAACACTGCTGGGAGGTGACTGGAACGACACGATGGGACCACTGGATAGACAGCGCAACTCGACCCCTCAACAGCCTTAACCCCCACTAAACTGAACTCTCTAGCCTCCACCTTAGGTTGGGCGGATGTTTGGCGGGAATATAATCCCTCTGTACAAGGTTACACATACTTTTCCGCGGTCCATGGGTCGCAATCCAGACTCGACTATTTTTTCGTTCCCCGCATGTGCATCCACCGCTTCTCACACGTAACACACCACCCCCGTGGACTCTCTGATCACTCTCTGGTCGCCCTACGATTTCACACGAACTCCCGCAGACCTCCCTTTCGCTGGCGCATGTCCCCCTGGCACCTCCGATGCCCAGAATATCAAGATATGCTTCACACAACTATCACAGAGTATTTGGACTCTAACAGTCCATCCGCCCCATCCCGATGCATATTGTGGGAGGCCCTGAAGCCTACCGTCCGAGGTGCCGAGATAAGCTATCGCACCAAGGAAAAACGTTTACGGAAGGAGCAATTGGCAACCTTAGAATCATGCCAGGTGGCCCTAGCAGCGCAGCTTAACAGTGATCCTTGTCCTGTTGTCCAGCGTAATCTGCTGCTGGCACAGCAGGAACTGCAGCAATATCTAATGAATGAGGCTAAAGACAATCGAGTAGAATGCTCCATCGCCTGTGTCAGGCTGATCACTCCCCGGCGACAGTCCCCACTATCCGCGGCACCGACGGTTCCCTTTATACATCGCCTGAGGGGGTGGCTGGGGAATTCGCGTGGCACTTTACGACTTTATATGCTCAGCAGGAGCAAATTTCGCCCGCGCTAATCGTGGAATTCCTACGCGACATCCCACCACGAAAACTTCCAGATTCCATGCGGGACCAGCTGGAGGCCTCCATTACGTTAGATGAACTGACCGGGGCCCTCAATGCGCTCCACCCGGGACGAACCCCCGGACCCAACGGATTCCCTATGGAATTCCTTCGGCCCAATGTCCATCTGCTGGGCCCTCACCTCCTAGCTGCAATCCAAGAGGCCGTGGATGCCTCCATATTGCCTCCGGACTGGCGTCATGCTACATAGTCCTCTTCCTCAAGCCTGGGCGCCCTCCCGAAGACCCCTCCTCCTATCGTCCCATTTCACTTATCAACTTTGAACCTAAGTTGTTAGGAAAGGTCCTAGCGGATCGCCTCCGATCCTGCGTCTCAGATCTGATTCACCCCGACCAGTCGGGGTTTATGCCCCAGAGATCGACCCGCCATAATATCCGCAGGGTTCATAACGCCATAGCGGCCGCTCCAACGCTAGGCCGACCGGCCGCGCTGCTTCTGGCCGACATAGATAAGGCCTTCGACTCCCTTAGCTGGGTATACCTCTTTCAATTGCTAGAGGCCATCAACTTCGGTCCGCGATTCCTCACCTATACCCGCTTTTTATACACTGACTTAACAGCATCGGTGCAGATAGCCGGACACCGCTCCTCCCCCTTTCCTATTCAGAGGGGCACTAGACAAGGCTGCCCCCTGTCTCCCTTATTGTTTGCCCTTGCGGTTGAACCCTTGGCAGCGTGGGTCAGGAACGACCCGGTCCTACGAGGCTTTGAATGGTCGCAGTAGCACTCGGATCGCATCGCGCTATATGCGGACGATGTCTTTTTCTTCATTACGGACCCCTGGTACTCAGGGCCTCGCATCCTACAGATCTTGAGGGTCTTCGGCGGCACTACGGGCTTACACGCGAACCCAGCCAAATCCGTACTTTATCCAGTTTGCGGCCACCAAGGCCGAGATGCATGGGCTTCGCAACTCTCCCGCGCTACTGAAGGTTTTAAATATCTCGGTATCTTCGTGTCCTCGTGTCCCAAAATCTCCTGGGCCCATAATATCACTCCGCTGCTGGCCAGTCTCAGCAGCGAGACCGCGATATGGTCTTCCCTTCCCCTATCTCTATATGGACGCTCTGCCATATTCAAGATGGTCTCGTTACCTCGGATCCTGTATCATCTCCAAAACTTCCCATATCATATCCCGCGCTCATGGTTCGTGCAGGTTAACGCCATACAAAATAAGTTCCTCTGGAATGGCGGGGCGATTAGGGTTGCTCTACGCACTTGTGTGCAATCAACATATTGCGGAGGAATTGCAGCAGCCGGCCTATACTCATATTATGTAGCATCGCACCTGCTTGTGGTCAACGAATGGTGGTACAACTCCCCTAACGACCCCGCGTATGCGATTGAACACGCAGCAATGGCACGGGCCCCCCTTCTACACCTCCTGTATAGCTCAGTATGGCTAGACTTTATGCCGCCCGCGGGTAAAGTTGTAATACTGCTCTGGCGGGCACAGGTCCGACAAATGGGATGGCACGGCAGACTTACCCGGGAGACCCCATTATGGCAGGGAACATACCTCTGTCCTGTGGCCACCTTAGATGGGTTCCGGGGCTGGGACACAGTGGGGATATCGACCCTTGGGGATGTGATGCGGGGTACCTCCCTTAAATCCTATCAGCAACTGCAAACAGAATACAATCTCCACAGAACGCAATTCTACAAATACCTCCGCCTCCGTCATGCACTCACCCCATTGATACGCTCCCTTGAGACCCTTCAGGAATTTCACCCACTGGAGGGCCGCCTGTTAATGGGAGATCTAGGCCTTCACAAAATTCGCCAGATTTACCAGACCTTAACGACCCACGCACAAACAACCCTTGACAGGTAGCGACAGGCGTGGCAGGCCGACATCCCTGACTTAACAGACGATGACTGGGCCGAAGCCATAGCCAGTCTGCACGGGGCTGCGATCTCTACTAGATACCGTCTGATACAATTTAAATACCTACACAGGGCTTACTATACGCGGACTAGACTGTGGCGAATGGGAATGATCCCCTCCCCTGTGTGTCTACGGTATGAACGAGACGAAGGAACCTTTTTGCATACAGTGTGGAGCTGCACAGCGTTGCAGCCCTTCTGGCGCAGAGTCAGGTCCTGCCTCCAGGAGGTGCTCACATGGGAACTCCCACTGGACCCGAGACTCTTCCTCTTACATAGTACAGATGATATAGGGGGTAACGTTTGTAAGCAACACTTATTGTTTTTAGCCCTCACAATCGCCAAACGCGACATTGCACAATTGTGGAAAGGGACTTCTCCCCCAACATTGGGCAAATGGAAGACCGAACTAGATAGATGCATGGGGGCTGAAGTGGCAGTGTTCCTTGCTCGGGGTTGCCCTGCTAAACATAGAAAAATATGGGCCCGCTGGGCGTCCTATCGAGGAATCGAGCTCCCTCCTCTACTACCCACTGACCCCTGACTGAAGCCCTGTATTTTATTGCTTATTGTTCGCATATGTACATTGCTTTGAACATCCCGTATACGATGACGACAGAGTTTTGCGACCCTTTAAGTGATGTGACTGTCATGAGACCTAGAACTGTCTACATTAAGTTTGACTTTTACCCCCTGCATGTTGGGCAGGAATTTGATTTTGGTCAAAATGTTGGACTCACTGTGATACTATGCTATTTTCTCCTACAGGTCATTGTAGGGCCTTCGCCCACACCTCCAACAGAAAAACCAAATAAAATTTGTTGTGAAAAAAAAAAATCAACATCAAGCAAAGGGAGCAAATTTACAAGCCCCAAGCGCCAAAGCATCACTTTTTTGACACACCATTGGCATAGTGTGATTCTCCATATTCACAAGGCCACATAAAGCCACTCTGAATGGCTTTTTTGTGGCCTTGTAAATACGGGCCCTTTTCACGCAGAACTTTGCATGAAAGGAGCGTGCCCATGCATTTTGCCACGTTCCCAGATTTACAACGATTCGAAACACCTAGGAATACGCCAGAATTCTACGTCTCCCCAGGGGAGGTGTAGAGAGGCACAACAAGGAGAAATACTTTTATTTCTCCTCATTTTTTACTCTTTCTATGCGTGCTGCATACTGCAGCACACATAGAAAGAGGAAAACACCTCTCGTGATTGTTTTTGTGCAGGAAGGTAGGCCTTCCTGCACAAAAACAATCATCCCCGTAACACAGGCACCCTTGCACCATGCAGCAAGGGTGCCTCCATTGGAGAAGGACAGCCTGTTGTGCACCAGTGCAGGGGAGAGCACAGGGATCCATCATATCGTTGTAAATATGACGCATCCCTGTGCTTTGAAAGTAATGCAGCACGGCGTAGCCAAATGGCTTGCAGCTCTGCGCCGCACTACCCAAGTGTAGAAGTACATACAGTGTCTCAACACTGTAAATCCAAAAACACACCATAAGAGCTATGTGCGTGCCTCTCTACCACTGTGTCACTGGTGTATTTAGTATCTCAGTACTTTTTCACTTAAATGCATCAGATTTAAATTTTGGGAAACGCTGCATATACAAATCTGCACATTAATCTATATCCAACCATATATCTTACTAATTCTTCCGAGTACTTGCATAGAGTGTGTGACAGGTTGCATATATAATTTCCTACATGGTTCTAAAAGACTACATATTCCTCAGTAAAACTTGTAAATACATGGGTTTGTGGTTGAATAAATCAATACTCCCTGGATGATTGACTGAGTGCATAGGTAGTGCCTAGGTGATTCCCTGAGGATACAAGTAGTGCGCAGATGATTCCCTGACTATGTCATAACTCCATGGGTTATTCCATATCTGCATACTTACTGCCTGCGTGTTTGCATGAGTATACCACTAGTATCTGGGTGTTTGGATGAGTGCACAAGTAGAGCCTAAATGATTAGACAAGTGCATGACTAATGCTTCAATAATTCAATACATACTGGTGGGATGATTAAATGAGTGCAATACTACTGCCTGGATGACTACAAGAGTGCATACATAGTATATAGGTGATTTATAGAGTGCATGGATAGTGCACACATGATTGTTTAAGCCCATGCATAGCACCTAGCCTATTGGATGAGTGCATGGATAGTGTTTCAGTGATTGAATGCTGCCCATTTGTTTTTGGTAGAGTGAACAGGTAGTGCCTGGATGTTTCGATAACTACATGGGTAGTGCCTGGAGAAATAAATAAGTGCATCAGTAGTGCTTGGCTAATTAGATGAGTACATGACTGGTGTCTGAGTGAGTGCATGATTCCATTGTTAAAGGTGGAGAGATTAGATTAAAGTAAGTGTACTGCTGGGATGATTGTATTAGTGCAAGAGTATTCCCACAGTAATTAAATGAGTGCCTAGCTACTGGATGGATAACAGGTTCACTACAATGGTACTCTCTACGTAATTAAATGAGTGCATGAGTAGTACCTGAGTGTTTGCATAAGTTCATCCGTGCGCCTCAGTATTTCAATGACTGCATGGGTTGGAAGTGGGTGTTTAGATGGCTGCATAGGTTCTGCGCAAATGTTATAATGATTGCATAGTTACAGCCTTGTTGATTGCATAAGTCAATAGTTAGTACCTAGGTGATTAGATAAATGTATGGGTAGTGCCTGCATAGTTCAATGACTACATAATTTCTGCCTGCCTGATTGCAAGAGTACATGTGTAGTGTCTGGGTAATTGAATAACTCCATGGACAGTGAATCACTGATTTGATGACTGCCTGAGTAGTGGCTGGGTGATTGCATGAGTGCCTAAATACTGCCTGATTGTGAAAGTACCTTCATTGCTGCCAGATACATAACAGTTGTCAGTATATCTCTGACTCATTGGTTATCTCCTTCTGTCAGCATCAAACTACCTGTTTTACTGTATATAAGCTTTTCTTCTGAGCTATGTGTGAGTGAAATCTAGGTATCACACTTGATATATAATTGCATTCATGGCTCTCTAGAAATATACATTGCTTTGTTACTGAGCATGCACATGCATCATTAAGTTTCTAAAGCAGAAAACAACATTTTGAAATTTTTCAAAGCACAAAACCTTTTGCAAATGGCATACCTACTTCATTTCTCAAATACTTCTTCTGCTTCTAAACATATATTCAGCATATGTCAAACTAAAGATACACTCGAAATGAAGCTAACACAAGAACTCTCGAGGCATTCTGCACTTTTAATCCTCCTCAATTTCGAACAAACCATGTTTAAAGAAAAACACTAACCTCACCATATACATGAAATTTTCATCAGCCTTACTGAACACAGATCACCATGTAAACATATATGCGATTTCTTAATAGATGTACACCTTCAAGTCATCTTTCCAAAAATCTTTAAGTAAACTCAAAAGTCCCACCGTATATATATCTATGTGCAAGCACAAAAACCATATCTCACCATCTAAGCATATGCAAAGCGGTCATATAAGTTAAAAACCACATTGACAAACACTTCCCAATACATACCTAACAAGTATTACTTCTGTCTAATTCATATACAGGCGGACAACATGTTCTCATCTTTTATTTCTCACTACACTATTCCTGTTTAATAATGTTACTAAAAGTACTTCAACTCCCAGAATGCAAATAACAGATGTATCTATTCTGCACATTATGTTTAGACATTTAAAACATTCTTAGTTCCTCATTGCAACTTTCCACAAGACTATACTTTCATTTTTCAATAAAAAACACAATGTAATAAAGAGGCACTAATGAAAAATTTCCTAGCTATTGTAACGGAAAGTTTCAATTCTATTAAGGACTCGGAGGTGAGGAATATGCCTTCTTTCTTCACTTTTATTTTACAGCAGCCATCATATTTAAAACAAACAAACTACGTTTCCCATGAAACCTTGGGAAAAATGTAGTACAAGAAAACATCCAATTAGGAAACAGTCCTGAACGTCCAATCAGGCGGCCCCAAGAGCCCAACATAGTCCTTCTTCACTGGCCCTTCGCCCTCTTTCGTCGCGCGAAGTCAGCCGCTGGATCACCCTCATGAATCCTGTTTATTTGCATCAGATCCTGCAAAGACAAGGAACATTGTGACCACCTAGGCCTTTAACCTCTAAAACCTGTGGGAGAAAACTACAGCGAAAGCAAAGACTGTGCAATGAAGACAAACACCTTCAATTAGATAATTGTAAACTCAAGTGAATTACTTACTCAAATACGGGGAGGGCGATCTCCTGAGGGACTATCTAGGGTGGGATAATCCTTGCCTCTGAGTCCTTAATAGAATTGAAACTTTCCGTTACGATAGCTAGGAAATTATTTATTCTATATCAGGACTGGAGGTGAGGATTATGCTAGTTTAAAGCTTGCTCACCACGAGGTAAGCCATGTTAACCACCGGCTTGAAGTAGAACCTCTTAAAAGTCAAGTCCAAAGATCAATCTGCCGCTTTGAGGATATCCTCCAAACGGGCACCTAAGCCAAATGCTTTAGAAGCCATAGCACCTCGAGCCGAGTGTGCTCTAAAAATCCGAAGGTCGATACCAGCTTCCTGCTTTACCCACCTAATCCACCTAGCTATGGTGGGGGAAGAAACTGACTTAAAGGGCTTACGTAAGGCAATAAGGAGGTGATGCTCTCCGGGAGGACGTATCTCTTCAGTCATTTACTCATATGCCTTTAAGCATCGGACCGATACAAAAGGGGATGATGGACGGAACGTTTGAGCCAATCAAACACTCACCCCCAGTCAACTGATCTGGGTTTAATCCATCATCATTCTTTAGCTCACTCCACCACCCCAGTTCAGACATGGCCATATGCAAATCAGTCTGACCCTGTGCCTCATGGGAACAGTCCAGCCCGAACTGCCAAGCCATGTCTTCCCTGGACCGGAAACAAGCATCCTAGGACCGGTTTCTGGCATTCCAGCCGTCATCAGCCAGGCTTGCTTGAATCCAGTGGCAAAGTGAGCAAGGGACCCACGTCTGGGCATACCCCCGCCAACTTAGGGCGAACAAAGCGATACAAAAGGGATGATGGACGGAACGCTTGAGCCAATCAAACACTCACCCCCAGTCAACTGATCTGGGTTTAATCCATCATCATTCTTTAGCTCACTCCACCACCCCAGTTCAGACATGGCCATATGCAAATCAGTCTGACCCTGTGCCTCATGGGAACAGTCCAGCCCGAACTGCCAAGCCATGTCTTCCCTGGACCGGAAACAAGCATCCTAGGACCGGTTTCTGGCATTCCAGCCGTCATCAGCCAGGCTTGCTTGAATCCAGTGGCAAAGTGAGCAAGGGACCCACGTCTGGGCATACCCCCGCCAACTTAGGGCGAACAAAGCGATACAAAAGGGGATGATGGACGGAACGCTTGAGCCAATCAAACACTCACCCCCAGTCAACTGATCTGGGTTTAATCCATCATCATTCTTTAGCTCACTCCACCACCCCAGTTCAGACATGGCCATATGCAAATCAGTCTGACCCTGTGCCTCATGGGAACAGTCCAGCCCGAACTGCCAAGCCATGTCTTCCCTGGACCGGAAACAAGCATCCTAGGACCGGTTTCTGGCATTCCAGCCGTCATCAGCCAGGCTTGCTTGAATCCAGTGGCAAAGTGAGCAAGGGACCCACGTCTGGGCATACCCCGCCAACTTAGGGCGAACAAAGCGATACAAAAGGGGATGATGGACGGAACGTTGAGCCAATCAAACACTCACCCCAGTCAACTGATCTGGGTTTAATCCATCATCATTCTTTAGCTCACTCCACCACCCTGTTCAGACATGGCCATATGCAAATCAGTCTGACCCTGTGCCTCATGGGAACAGTCCAGCCTCGAACTGCCAAGCCATGTCTTCCCTGGACCGAAACAAGCATCCTAGGACCGGTTTCTGGCATTCCAGCCGTCATCAGCCAGGCTTGCTTGAATCCAGTGGCAAAGTGAGCAAGGGACCCACGTCTGAGCATACCCCGCCAACTTAGGGCGAACAAAGCGATACAAAGGGATGATGGACGGAACGTTTGAGCCAATCAAACACTCACCCCCAGTCAACTGATCTGGGTTTAATCCATCATCATTCTTTAGCTCACTCCACCACCCCAGTTCAGACATGGCCATATGCAAATCAGTCTGACCCTGTGCCTCATGGGAACAGTCCAGCCCGAACTGCCAAGCCATGTCTTCCCTGGACCGGAAACAAGCATCCTAGGACTGGTTTCTGGCATTCCAGCCGTCATCAGCCAGGCTTGCTTGAATCCAGTGGCAAAGTGAGCAAGGGACCCACGTCTGGGCATACTCGCCAACTTAGGGCGAACAAGCTGATACAAAAGGGGATGATGGACGGAACGCTTGAGCCAATCAAACACTCACCTCCAGTCAACTGATCTGGGTTTAATCCATCATCATTCTTTAGCTCACTCCACCACCCCAGTTCAGACATGGCCATATGCAAATCAGTCTGACTCTGTGCCTCATGGGAACAGTCCAGCCCGAACTGCCAAGCCATGTCTTCCCTGGACCGGAAACAAGCATCCTAGGACTGGTTTCTGGCATTCCAGCCGTCATCAGCCAGGCTTGCTTGAATCCAGTGGCAAAGTGAGCAAGGGACCCACGTCTGGGCATACCCCGCCAACTTAGGGCGAACAAAGCGATACAAAAGGGGATGATGGACGGAACGTTTGAGCCAATCAAACACTCACTCCCAGTCAACTGATCTGGGTTTAATCCATCATCATTCTTAGCTCACTCCACCACCCCAGTTCAGACATGGCCATATGCAAATCAGTCTGACCCTGTGCCTCATGGGAACAGTCCAGCCCGAACTGCCAAGCCATGTCTTCCCTGGACCGGAAACAAGCATCCTAGGACCGGCTTCTGGCATTCCAGCCGTCATCAGCCAGGCTTGCTTGAATCCAGTGGCAAAGTGAGCAAGGGACCACGTCTGGGCATACCCCGCCAACTTAGGGCGAACAAAGCGATACAAAGGGGATGATGGACGGAACGTTTGAGCCAATCAAACACTCACTCCCAGTCAACTGATCTGGGTTTAATCCATCATCATTCTTTAGCTCACTCCACCACCCCAGTTCAGACATGGCCATATGCAAATCAGTCTGACCCTGTGCCTCATGGGAACAGTCCAGCCCGAACTGCCAAGCCATGTCTTCCTGGACCGGAAACAAGCATCCTAGGACCGGTTTCTGGCATTCCAGCCGTCATCAGCCAGGCTTGCTTGAATCCAGTGGCAAAGTGAGCAAGGGACCCACGTCTGGGCATACCCCGCCAACTTAGGCGAACAAAGCGATACAAAGGGATGATGGACGGAACGCTTGAGCCAATCAAACACTCACTCCCAGTCAACTGATCTGGGTTTAATCCATCATCATTCTTTAGCTCACTCCACCACCCCAGTTCAGACATGGCCATATGCAAATCAGTCTGACCCTGTGCCTCATGGGAACAGTCCAGCCCGAACTGCCAAGCCATGTCTTCCTGGACCGGAAACAAGCATCCTAGGACCGGTTTCTGGCATTCCAGCCGTCATCAGCCAGGCTTGCTTGAATCCAGTGGCAAAGTGAGCAAGGGACCCACGTCTGGGCATACCCCGCCAACTTAGGGCGAACAGCGATACAAAGGGGATGATGGACGGAACGTTTGAGCCAATCAAACACTCACCCCAGTCAACTGATCTGGGTTTAATCCATCATCATTCTTTAGCTCACTCCACCACCCCAGTTCAGACATGGCCATATGCAAATCAGTCTGACCCTGTGCCTCATGGGAACAGTCCAGCTCGAACTGCCAAGCCATGTCTTCCTGGACCGGAAACAAGCATCCTAGGATCGGTTTCTGGCATTCCAGCCGTCATCAGCCAGGCTTGCTTGAATCCAGTGGCAAAGTGAGCAAGGGACCCACGTCTGGGCATACCCGCCAACTTAGGGCGAACAAAGCGATACAAAAGGGATGATGGACGGAACGCTTGAGCCAATCAACACTCACCCCAGTCAACTGATCTGGTTTAATCCATCATCATTCTTTAGCTCACTCCACCACTCCAGTTCAGACATGGCCATATGCAAATCAGTCTGACCCTGTGCCTCATGGGAACAGTCCAGCCGAACTGCCAAGCCATGTCCTTCCTGGACCGGAAACAAGCATCCTAGGACCGGCTTCTGGCATTCCAGCCGTCATCAGCCAGGCTTGCTTGAATCCAGTGGCAAAGTGAGCAAGGGACCCACGTCCAGGCATACCCCGCCAACTTAGGGCGAACAAAGCGATACAAAGGGATGATGGATCGGAACGTTTGAGCCAATCAAACACTCACCCCCAGTCAACTGATCTGGGTTTAATCCATCATCATTCTTTAGCTCACTCCACCACCCCAGTTCAGACATGCCATATGCAAATCAGTCTGACCCTGTGCCTCATGGGAACAGTCCAGCCCGAACTGCCAAGCCATGTCTTCCTGGACCGGAAACAAGCATCCTAGGACCGGCTTCTGGCATTCAGCCGCCATCAGCCAGGCTTGCTTGAATCCAGTGGCAAAGTGAGCAGGGACCCACGTCTGGGCATACCCGCCAACTTAGGGCGAACAAAGCGATACAAAAGGGATGATGGACGGAGCGTTTGAGCCAATCAAACACTCACCCCCAGTCAACTGATCTGGGTTTAATCCATCATCATTCTTTAGCTCACTCCACCACCCCAGTTCAGACATGGCCATATGCAAATCAGTCTGACCCTGTGCCTCATGGGAACAGTCCAGCCTGAACTGCCAAGCCATGTCTTCCTGGACCGGAAACAAGCATCCTAGGACCGGTTTCTGGCATTCCAGCCGTCATCAGCCAGGCTTGCTTGAATCCAGTGGCAAAGTGAGCAAGGGACCCACGTCTGGGCATACCCCGCCAACTTAGGGCGAACAAAGCGATACAAAGGGGATGATGGACGGAACGTTTGAGCCAATCAAACACTCACCCCCAGCCACTGGATTCAAGCAAGCCTGGCTGATGACGGCTGAAATGCCAGAAACCGGTCCTAGGATGCTTGTTTCCGGTCCAGGGAAGACATGGCTTGGCAGTTCGGGCTGGACTGTTCCCATGAGGCACAGGGTCAGACTGATTTGCATATGGCCATGTCTGAACTGGGGTGGTGGAGTGAGCTAAAGAATGATGATGGATTAAACCCAGATCAGTTGACTGGGGGTGAGTGTTTGATTGGCTCAAACGTTCCGTCCATCATCCCCTTTTGTATCGCTTTGGTCGCCCTAAGTTGGCGGGGGTATGCCCAGACGTGGGTCCCTTGCTCACTTTGCCACTGGATTCAAGCAAGCCTGGCTGATGACGGCTGAAATGCCAGAAACCGGTCCTAGGATGCTTGTTTCCGGTCCAGGGAAGACATGGCTTGGCAGTTCGGGCTGGACTGTTCCCATGAGGCACAGGGTCAGACTGATTTGCATATGGCCATGTCTGAACTGGGGTGGTGGAGTGAGCTAAAGAATGATGATGGATTAAACCCAGATCAGTTGACTGGGGGTGAGTGTTTGATTGGCTCAAACGTCCGGTCCATCATCCCCTTTTGTATCGCTTGGTCGCCCTAAGTTGGCGGGGGTATGCCCAGACGTGGGTCCCTTGCTCACTTTGCCACTGGATTCAAGCAAGCCTGGCTGATGACGGCTGAAATGCCAGAAACCGGTCCTAGGATGCTTGTTTCCGGTCCAGGGAAGACATGGCTTGGCAGTTCGGGCTGGACTGTTCCCATGAGGCACAGGGTCAGACTGATTTGCATATGGCCATGTCTGAACTGGGGTGGTGGAGTGAGCTAAAGAATGATGATGGATTAAACCCAGATCAGTTGACTGGGGGTGAGTGTTTGATTGGCTCAAACGTTCCGTCCATCATCCCCTTTTGTATCGCTTGGTCGCCCTAAGCTGGCGGGGGTATGCCCAGACGTGGGTCCCTTGCTCACTTTGCCACTGGATTCAAGCAAGCCTGGCTGATGACGGCTGAAATGCCAGAAACCGGTCCTAGGATGCTTGTTTCCGGTCCAGGGAAGACATGGCTTGGCAGTTCGGGCTGGACTGTTCCCATGAGGCACAGGGTCAGACTGATTTGCATATGGCCATGTCTGAACTGGGGTGGTGGAGTGAGCTAAAGAATGATGATGGATTAAACCCAGATCAGTTGACTGGGGGTGAGTGTTTGATTGGCTCAAACGTTCCGTCCATCATCCCCTTTTGTATCGCTTTGGTCGCCCTAAGTTGGCGGGGTATGCCCAGACGTGGGTCCCTTGCTCACTTTGCCACTGGATTCAAGCAAGCCTGGCTGATGACGGCTGAATTGCCAGAAACCGGTCCTAGGATGCTTGTTTCCGGTCCAGGGAAGACATGGCTTGGCAGTTCGGGCTGGACTGTTCCCATGAGGCACAGGGTCAGACTGATTTGCATATGGCCATGTCTGAACTGGGGTGGTGGAGTGAGCTAAAGAATGATGATGGATTAAACCCAGATCAGTTGACTGGGGGTGAGTGTTTGATTGGCTCAAACGTTCCGTCCATCATCCCCTTTTGTATCGCTTTGGTCGCCCTAAGTTGGCGGGGGAATGCCCAGACGTGGGTCCCTTGCTCACTTTGCCACTGGATTCAAGCAAGCCTGGCTGATGACGGCTGAAATGCCAGAAACCGGTCCTAGGATGCTTGTTTCCGGTCCAGGGAAGACATGGCTTGGCAGTTCGGGCTGGACTGTTCCCATGAGGCACAGGGTCAGACTGATTTGCATATGGCCATGTCTGAACTGGGGTGGTGGAGTGAGCTAAAGAATGATGATGGATTAAACCCAGATCAGTTGACTGGGGGTGAGTGTTTGATTGGCTCAAACGTTCCGTCCATCATCCCCTTTTGTATCGCTTTGGTCGCCTCTAAGTTGGCGGGGGTATGCCCAGACGTGGGTCCCTTGCTCACTTTGCCACTGGATTCAAGCAAGCCTGGCTGATGACGGCTGAAATGCCAGAAACCGGTCCTAGGATGCTTGTTTCCGGTCCAGGGAAGACATGGCTTGGCAGTTCGGGCTGGACTGTTCCCATGAGGCACAGGGTCAGACTGATTTGCATATGGCCATGTCTGAACTGGGGTGGTGGAGTGAGCTAAAGAATGATGATGGATTAAACCCAGATCAGTTGACTGGGGGTGAGTGTTTGATTGGCTCAAACGTTCCGTCCATCATCCCCTTTGTATCGCTTTGGTCGCCCTAAGTTGGCGGGGGTATGCCCAGACGTGGGTCCCTTGCTCACTTTGCCACTGGATTCAAGCAAGCCTGGCTGATGACGGCTGAAATGCCAGAAACCGGTCCTAGGATGCTTGTTTCCGGTCCAGGGAAGACATGGCTTGGCAGTTCGGGCTGGACTGTTCCCATGAGGCACAGGGTCAGACTGATTTGCATATGGCCATGTCTGAACTGGGGTGGTGGAGTGAGCTAAAGAATGATGATGGATTAAACCCAGATCAGTTGACTGGGGGTGAGTGTTTGATTGGCTCAAACGTTCCGTCCATCATCCCCTTTTGTATCGCTTTGGTCGCCCTAAGTTGGCGGGGGTATGCCCAGACGTGGGTCCCTTGCTCACTTTGCCACTGGATTCAAGCAAGCCTGGCTGATGACGGCTGAAATGCCAGAAACCGGTCCTAGGATGCTTGTTTCCGGTCCAGGGAAGACATGGCTTGGCAGTTCGGGCTGGACTGTTCCCATGAGGCACAGGGTCAGACTGATTTGCATATGGCCATGTCTGAACTGGGGTGGTGGAGTGAGCTAAAGAATGATGATGGATTAAACCCAGATCAGTTGACTGGGGGTGAGTGTTTGATTGGCTCAAACGTTCCGTCCATCATCCCCTTTGTATCGCTTTGGTCGCCCTAAGTTGGCGGGGGTATGCCCAGACGTGGGTCCCTTGCTCACTTTGCCACTGGATTCAAGCAAGCCTGGCTGATGACGGCTGAAATGCCAGAAACCGGTCCTAGGATGCTTGTTTCCGGTCCAGGGAAGACATGGCTTGGCAGTTCGGGCTGGACTGTTCCCATGAGGCACAGGGTCAGACTGATTTGCATATGGCCATGTCTGAACTGGGGTGGTGGAGTGAGCTAAAGAATGATGATGGATTAAACCCAGATCAGTTGACTGGGGGTGAGTGTTTGATTGGCTCAAACGTTCCGTCCATCATCCCCTTTTGTATCGCTTTGGTCGCCCTAAGTTGGCGGGGGTATGCCCAGACGTGGGTCCCTTGCTCACTTTGCCACTGGATTCAAGCAAGCCTGGCTGATGACGGCTGAAATGCCAGAAACCGGTCCTAGGATGCTTGTTTCCGGTCCAGGGAAGACATGGCTTGGCAGTTCGGGCTGGACTGTTCCCATGAGGCACAGGGTCAGACTGATTTGCATATGGCCATGTCTGAACTGGGGTGGTGGAGTGAGCTAAAGAATGATGATGGATTAAACCCAGATCAGTTGACTGGGGGTGAGTGTTTGATTGGCTCAAACGTTCCGTCCATCATCCCCTTTGTATCGCTTTGGTCGCCCTAAGTTGGCGGGGGTATGCCCAGACGTGGGTCCCTTGCTCACTTTGCCACTGGATTCAAGCAAGCCTGGCTGATGACGGCTGAAATGCCAGAAACCGGTCCTAGGATGCTTGTTTCCGGTCCAGGGAAGACATGGCTTGGCAGTTCGGGCTGGACTGTTCCCATGAGGCACAGGGTCAGACTGATTTGCATATGGCCATGTCTGAACTGGGGTGGTGGAGTGAGCTAAAGAATGATGATGGATTAAACCCAGATCAGTTGACTGGGGGTGAGTGTTTGATTGGCTCAAACGTTCCGTCCATCATCCCCTTTGTATCGCTTGGTCGCCCTAAGTTGGCGGGGTATGCCCAGACGTGGGTCCCTTGCTCACTTTGCCACTGGATTCAAGCAAGCCTGGCTGATGACGGCTGAAATGCCAGAAACCGGTCCTAGGATGCTTGTTTCCGGTCCAGGGAAGACATGGCTTGGCAGTTCGTGCTGGACTGTTCCCATGAGGCACAGGGTCAGACTGATTTGCATATGGCCATGTCTGAACTGGGGTGGTGGAGTGAGCTAAAGAATGATGATGGATTAAACCCAGATCAGTTGACTGGGGGTGAGTGTTTGATTGGCTCAAACGTTCCGTCCATCATCCCCTTTGTATCGCTTTGGTCGCCCTAAGTTGGCGGGGTATGCCCAGACGTGGGTCCCTTGCTCACTTTGCCACTGGATTCAAGCAAGCCTGGCTGATGACGGCTGAAATGCCAGAAACCGGTCCTAGGATGCTTGTTTCGGTCCAGGGAAGACATGGCTTGGCAGTTCGGGCTGGACTGTTCCCATGAGGCACAGGGTCAGACTGATTTGCATATGGCCATGTCTGAACTGGGGTGGTGGAGTGAGCTAAAGAATGATGATGGATTAAACCCAGATCA
Source organism: Calotriton arnoldi (assembly GCA_963921515.1). NCBI lineage: Eukaryota > Metazoa > Chordata > Amphibia > Caudata > Salamandridae > Calotriton > Calotriton arnoldi. The sequence goes on along the minus strand of CAWUFW010002566.1, from coordinate 1,404,545 downwards.
GTTGACTGGGGGGTGAGTGTTTGATTGGCTCAAACGTTCCGTCCATCATCCCCTTTTGTATCGCTTTAAGCATCGGACAACATACAGTTTAGGAGAGTCTGGGAATTCTGGGTAAGTAATGACTCTTGTGTGGCACTTTGTTCTTCTGTGGAGAGTGAAAGTTATTCTGGTTGGGGAGAATATCCTGCCTGTGATATCTAACGCCCTCACATCAGAGATACGGCGGCAAGAGATGAGGCAAAGCAACATAGCTAGCTTGGCTGACAATTCTTTTCTAGACAGAAAACAATTTGGTTTCCAGGAAAGGAACGGATTGAGGACCTGGTTAACGTCCCAAAGAGCAGAGTAGTGGGGCTCCGGTGGAAGGGAAAGCCTGATACCTCGTAACAGTCTGCATACCAGTGGGTGTTCCCCCACTGTCGCCTCATTGATGGGGGTATGCCGGCAGAAATGGCTGACCGGAAGGTGTTAATCGATCTATAAGCCAAACCACCATGAGCTAAGTGAGCTAGAAAATTGAGAATGTGTACTACATCTACGTCCAGGGGATTAAGGTCCCTTCGTATACACCAATGGGACCATCTGCCCCATGCGGATTTGTACCTCTTGACAGTATTGTCTGTCAAAGCCTTGGACATGAAGATTTCAGCCTTTTCCGAAAGACCCGGGACCTTCCGTCGTCTCTGGTAATCCGCCAAGCCATGAGCCACAACAAATTCTCTTAAATCAGTGGATGGTGAACTTGGTCGTGATTCGTGAGGAGAGTCGGAAACTGGGGGAGTAGTATTGGAGAATCTCAAGAAAGTTCCAGAAGAACCGGAAACCAGACTTGCGATCTCCAAAGGGGAGTGATCAGAACCACTTCCGCCCGTTGTCTCCTGACCTGCGCTGTCACCCTTGCGATCATTGCTTAGGGAGGAAAAGCATACCCCTTCTCTCGACTCCAGTTCTGGAGGAAGGCATCTGTGGCCACTGCTAGTGGATCTGGCCTCCAGCTGAAGAAGTGGGGAAGCTGGTTGTCCAGTCTCGAGGTGAACAGGTCCACCGAGAAAGGACCCCAATGGTCGTTCGATGTTGCGAACACTGCTGGGTCGAGCCTCCAAAGGCTGGAATCCCTCAAGTTGTGGGACTGGAAGTCCACCGCTTGGTTCTCCTGGCCGGGCAAGTACTCCGCTGTGATCGACACTTGATGGTCCAGGCAATACTGCCAGAACCCGGCCGCCAGGTCCGAGAGGGCTTTGGACCGAGTGGCCCCTAAGTGATTGATATAACAGACCGCCGAAATGTTGTCCATCTTCAGAAGGACACATGACTGGATAGAACCTCTTGTCCAACAACGGAGCGCGAACGAGCCTGCTAGAAGTTCTAAGCAGTTGATATGTAATCGTCATTCGTCTTGAGACTACAAACCTCCTGTAGAAATAGCGCCGCATCTGGCACCGCAGCCTGTTCTGCTGGCGTCGGATTCTATAAACAAGTCTGGTGCCGACCCGAAGATTGCTCGGCTATTCCATGCCTCCATGTGGACTAGCCACCATTGTATTTTCTCTTGAACCTCCTCGGAAAGCGACACCTTGTGAGAGTAGGGGTAACCTCTGCGTAGGAGAGCCGCCTTTAGACACTGCAGAGCCCGGTAGTGGAGAGGCCCTGGGAAGATGGCCTGGATCGATGCGGAGAGAAGTCCCACTACTTGTGCCAGTTGTCTGAGAGACACCTGGTGTTTGGACAGAGTACGTCTTAACTTGTGCTGAATCTTCGCTACCTTTCTGGAGGGAAGGCTTAGAGTAGATGAGGTGGAGTCTATCACGAAACCTAGAAATGTCACCTTCTGAGCAGGAGATAGGAGCGACTTCTTCTCGTTGATCACGAAGCCTAGACTCTGAAGCAAATTCACAGCCAGCCGGAGGTGAGAAAGCAGTTGATGAGGGCATAGGTCCAATAGGAGCAAATCGTCTAGGTAAACCATCATTCGTATACCCCAAGCCCTGAGCTATTCCACCACTGGCTTGAGAACCTTGGTGAAACACCAAGGGGCTGAGGATAGACCGAAGGGAAGGGACGCAAACTTGTATGTCTGATGCCTCCAAATGAACTGAAGGAACCTGCGGTGAGGTGGAAAAATCGGAACGACCAGGTAGGCATCCTTGAAGTCCAGCCGAACCATCCAATTCAAGGATCTCAGGACATCCCTGATGAGATAAATCCCCTCCATTTTGAAGTGGTGGTAGACCACCCACTAGTTGAACTCGCTGAGATCTATCACCGGTCTTTGGCCCCCGTTGGTCTTGTCGACCAGAAAAATATTGCTGATAAACCCTCGGGTGGGGGAGGAGAGGGAAATAGCGCCCTTGGAGAGGAGGGATGCAACTTCTTCGTCCACCAGAGCTGCATCCTGTTGTGAGAATTGGATGGGGCGAGGGCGGACTTGTTGGGAGGATTCCCCGAAAAACTCTACGTGGTATCCCCGAATAGTTTGAAGGACCCACGCATCCCCCGTGATGGAAGTCCAAACCTGAAAAAAATTCGCCAGCCGCCCCCCTACCTTTAAGTGGGAAGGAGGGAGAACACTCACCGGGGCTTGAGGAAGTTGCCACTCCTCAGTATCCTCTGCCTTTGCCTCATCGACCCCTCGTGGGGTAGAAGTTTCCGAACCTGATTGGTCCTGGTACTGGCCTTGCCTGGAGCCCTGCCCTTTTTGAGGGTACAGGTTGGAAGTGCGTCCGGTCGAGCGGCCCCTACCTCGACCGGCCCCGCGGAAAACCTGAGGGAACACCTTTCTGATAGACATCTGGGCTTTGTCTAGGGAGTTGAAGGTATTCACGAATTTCCCTAGTTACTTGACGAACGGCTCACCAAAGTGCCCTCCCTGTCAATAGCCCCTGCTTCAGAATCTGCTAGGTCCCCCAGCTTAGGATCCACCTTTATGAGGAGGGAGCGGTGACGCTCTGTGGACAGTGCGCAATTAGCGTTGCCCAAAAAAATAATAGCCCTTTGAGCCCACCCCGAAAGGGTCTCTGGGGAGATGAGGGAGCCCGTTAGATTTGCTTCTTCAGCCATGTCGAGGATCTTGGTGAGGGGGCCTAGGGTATCCAGGAGCTTGTCCGGGCATGCACGCCAAGACCTATCAATTCCCTTCTTGGGGTCTTTTATAAACTTCTGTAGAACGGTGGCCATACGAGTGTCAATTTCGGGGGTGAGAGCCACCTTCCCCTCAAGGGAGGGATGAGGGCACTCGGCCCGGAGGCAGTCACAGGCTTCTTTCTCCAGTGGTCTGCGAATGCATCCCGCCACGTAACATGCGACCTTGTCGGCCGAGGCCCATTCAGAAGACCGGGAATGAACTATGTCATCAGGATCTAGCATGTCTGAGGTGCCCTGGGAGGTCTGGGAGGGGCGAGAGGGGAGCCATGGTCTGGATGGTCCGGGCTCGTTGTCTGGATCCCCATAACCGTTGGGAGGGGAGGAAGAAACTTTAGGCAGTAAACTCCCGTCCCCTACCAATTAGGAAGGCTGGCCAAGAAAGCTTGTCTGAGCCTGTCAAAGGCGTCTAGATCCACCCCTGCATCACGATTACGTTTGGCCGGGGGTGGCGCTGTGTCCGCTGGGGGACGGGGGGCTCCTGATGTATATAGGAAAAGCGTTTGCACAGTGGTGAAGGGAGGGGGCGGGGCCTGAGGTGACATGTGTGCAAACACGCCCTGTGTCGTGTTTTAAGTTGGGGGATTAAGTCCCCTTGAATCCTGAGGGTCCCTGGGGTCCAACTAGCCCACCAGGTACCTCCAGTAAGCGCCACAGAGCTGCGTTGCAGAGAGGTGTAAAAAGGGGCGTGGCCTCGGACCACCTCTCTGCAACGCAGGCCTGTGGCGCTTACTGGAAGTACCTGGTGGGCTAGTTGGGCCCCAGGGACCCTCAGGATTCAAGGTGACCTAATACCTCAACTTAAATCCCGCCACAGGGCGCGTTTGCACAGTGGTGAAGGGAGGGGTGGGACCTCAGGTGACATGTGTGCAAACACGCCCTGTGGCGCGTTTTAAGTTGGGAATTAATCCCCTTGAATCCTGAGGGAGCCTGGGGGCCAACTAGCCCACCAGGTACCTCCAGTGCGTGCCACAGGGCTGCGTTGCAGAGAGGTGGTCCAGGCCACGCCCCTTTTTACACCTCTGTGCAACGCAGATGTGTGGCGCTTACTGGAGGTACCTAGTGGGTTAGTTGGACCCCAGGGACGCTCCGGATTCAAGGGGACTTAATCTCCCAACTTAAAACTGCCACAGGGCTTGTTTGCACACATGTCACCTCAGGCCCCCCCTCCCTTCTCCACTGTGCAAACGCGCCCTGGGGCGCGTTTTAAGAGGAAGTTTTAATCCCCCTGCCCTATTATGTACTAGGGCCTTACAGAGGAGGTCATGCTAATGACAGGGGTACCCCAACGCATAGTGTTCCCTAGTGTATGTAGGTGTTTTCACTGTATTCTAAGTGTCTTTTAGCATAGCACTGGCTCTAGGCCTGGTTAGTCCGAGTCAGTTACCACCAGTACCCGTCTGAAAAAGTTGTGGGCACAGGATGATTTTGCAACAAGGCCTCTTTCTGCTCCTCTGTTGGTTCTTTCTGCACATGTCTTGCTTCTTCCTGCTCTTTTCTTCGTCTTTGTGGACTTCTGTTGCTTCTTTCTGCATTTCTTTTGCTTCTTTCTGTGCGTTTTTTCTTCTTTCTTCACATGTCCTACCTCTGTAGGCATAGTTAGAAACTAGCATTTAAAAACCTTTGAAATTCACTTAAAAAACCATAGGTTTCAGGCACGTTATAATTAGAAATTAGCATTTACAAAACCTTTGAAATTCACTGAAAAACCATAGGTTTCAGACACGTTATAGTTAGAAATTAGCATTTAAAAAACCTTTGAAATTCACTGAAAAAACCATAGGTTTCAGGCACGTTATAGTTAGAAATTAGCATTTAAAAAACCTTAGAAATTCACTGAAAAAACCATAGGTTTTAGGGACAGTTATAGTTAGTTAGACATTTCACTCGTACAAAACCAGCTAACTATAACTCGCGCCCCCGCAATGCACTGCTGATGACGTCACATATTACATCACTCATGACATGGTCAGTGACATCACTGATGACATCACTGATGACATCATCCATGTGATAATTTGATGCATCTTCTCACACCCTAATATAACCTTTGATACACCCACTCTAAATTACAGACTGCCATTCTCAAAACCATAGACACTCCAACACCAATAACTACATACCCACTCACTGATTCTTAGGTCTACCCACACATCCACTCACTCACCCGTACAGTCACTCATACTTACGGTCACTCAGTACAGGACTATCATATGCACTCATACACCTACATAGACACTCACACACCGCCACTCATCCATAGAGGTACTCACACACCTAGTCAGTCATGCAAATAATTAATCACACTGCCATTTACTCACCTATACAGTTATACACACACCAGCTCACTTACTCATACAAATACTAGCACATTCTTACGCTCTTATAATCAATCACAAGATTTGTAGAGCGCACTACTTACCCGCGAGGGTCTCAAGGCGCTGAGGGAGAGGAGGGGGGGTGTTGCCGCTACTGGTCGAATAGCCAGGTCTTGAGTCGTCTCCTGAAGGTCAGCAGGTCTTGGGTCTGTTGTAGGTTGAGGGGAAGGGTGTTCCAGATCTTGGCGGTGCGGTGAGAGAAGGATCTGCCTCCGGTGGTGGTTCTCCGGATGCGCGGGACGGTGGCCAGGGAGAGGTCGGCGGAGCGGAGCTGACGGTTGGGAACGTAGAAGGAGAGTCGACTGTTGAGGTAGGCTGGGCCGGTTTTGTGGAGTGCCTTGTATGCTTGGATCAGGAGTTTGAAGGAGATTCTCTTGTCGACTGGGAGCCAGTGCAGGTTTTTCAGGTGGGGGGTGATGTGGCTGTGGCGTGGAATGTCGAGGATCAGGCGTGCAGAGGCGTTTTGGATTCTTTGCAGTCGTTTGATGAGCTTGGTCGGGGCTCCTGCGCAGAGGGCGTTTCCGTAGTCGAGTCTGCTGCTGACGAGGGCCTGGGTGACTGTTCTACAATCACTGATACAAGTACACACTCATCGATACAGCCACTCTCACAATCACACACTCTCACTTATAGCCATTTATATACTCCAACACACATATATACTGCCTTTCACATATGTAGTTACTCACACATGTACCACTGAGATATACATTCACTCACTAACACACCCATACACACATTCACCCACCCATACAGTCCATCACAGATGCACTCTTGAAACCATGCACCCAGTGAATCACCCACTCACACATCTATGCACAGAGTCACACACACCCCACCCACACAAACACTCAGGCACCCATACAGATACTCAGACAACCAATCAATAACCCATGTAGACACTCATGTAGCTATTCACAAACCCATGCAGCCGCTTACACACCAACAGACAGACGGATACAGACATTCACACAGTTTAGTCACTAACCCATGCATTCAGTAAGATACGTTTTAATCACTCACTTATAGAGTCAGTCACGCACCTACTAAATCATCCATTCAGACACTTATACACCCACTCATTCTTCAATACGCCTTTCCCTATATATATTAAACATATTTAAACTTTACAGAAACACACAGTCACTGGATGATGTCATCAGTGATGTCATCAGTGATGTCACTGACTATGTCATGAGTGATGTAATATGTGACGTCATCAGCAGTGCATTGCAGGGGCGCGAGTTATAGTTAGCTGAACTAACAATAACGGGGGAATTTCTATGGTTTTGTACGAGTGAAATGTCCAACTAACTATAACTGTCCCTAAAACCTATGGTTTTTTCAGTGAATTTCTAAGGTTTTTTAAATGCTAATTTCTAACCATAACGTGCCTGAAACCTATGGTTTTTTCAGTGAATATATATACATATATATATATACAAAGAGAACAATTGTTAGTAAACAAGGATCAGGGACAGTGTAGAGGAAAAGAAGATGAGAAGACAGTTAGTATGATTATGGATTTCTCCTCTAACTCTTCCCAAGTACACCAAATTTTCAAACGCAATTGGAGGATCCTGCAATCAGACAGTACAATTGGGTCCAAGTTATCGTCAGCTCCACAGATTACCTATAGGCGAGGTTCCTCACTGAAGGATTTTTTGGTACACAGTCACTTTAGGATGAGTCCAACAAGGAAGAACCCAGTAACAGGGTTCTTTCCGTGTATGAGATACAAAACGTGCAAGCATAGCAGGAAGGTACACAATTATGCCATCCCAGGTGCAGAAAATCACAGGAGGATTATTAAGTTAACTGTAACTCTGAGTTTGTAATCTACTGCTTAGTGTATCCATGTGAAAAGCGATATGTGGAAAGTACTACACATCCCACTAAAAAAGAGTTTTGGAACACATGTGGGCAATCGCCAATAGAGATCAGACCTATCCGGTGGCCTGACATTTTGAAACTCAACACAACAGTAATCGGATCTTTTGAGATTTTTCTGTTTGGATCAAATACAAAATACGGGTGAGGTGGCGACAGAATCAAAATGTTAAGGACTCTAGAGTCAAGGTACATTTTAGAAATACGTACCAAGGTCCCCAAGGGAGTCAACAATGAAGAAGAACTGTGGGTACATATAGGTTGAGACTGCATATATGGGACAAGAGGATATGACACTTTGAAGGGGGTGGTTTATGTATTTTTAAGCCTGGAGCTCTTTTGAAAATATAGTTTGGTGATAAGATGGGATGAGTCATTGTTCATGGGATAAATAACACAAGATTCAACATGAGCCCATATGGCTAGAATAAGATATAGATGACAGGCTATAACTATAATTTCTGGTGCCCAGACACAGTACTAATCATGTCAGTGATAGAAGTATCTAGGTGTAGCAATGGTTAGTAAATGCATACCAAAATGAGTAAATATGAGTAGCCATTGCCCCTTCAGGGCATAATAATCAAATACAACACCAAATAGGTCGCTTAATTAGATGGATAATTGTTGTTAAATTTAGATATCCATTATGCAGACAATGCCCATCTAGGGCGCAGTAACGCAATGTTTGAAGATGAACTACGAATCACAGGGCAGAGACATGAAATGAAATTACTAATGAATATGGGGCATGGGTACAATCATAACGTTATATAAAAAAGTGAGGGCTTGATGCCCATTCAGGGCATGAGTGACGATTTAGGCAATCTAAAGCTTAATTGTTATTGAATTCATGAATGGTGGTAGTAGCGACATTGTTGTTTATTTAAAATAATCATGCTATAATGATTATGAATTTAGAAGGCTCTCATTCAGCACAAGGGAATGTATAATTTACTGTATAGCCACATATTCATAGAGTCTGGACAGGTATCAACATGATGAATTATAAATTAATTAATATATGTTAATGATTATGTTAAATAACGTGTTGAACTGAAATGCCTTAAACCTTAAATAGTATTTGGCGAATATGTACGGATGCTATCAACTACTTTACAAAATGGCCACCATGAAAACACTATGATCAATGAAATCAGCACACCCTTTTCTATGTCTTTTATCGAATCACCAATTAATTGAATGTTTATTCAAATGCTGTAATGACGTCTGGTGCACTGACATTGAGCAAGGCGGCTTAGCCAAACATCGTCTGTTTAGTGCACTTTATTTGGCAAAACTAATGTAAAGCAGAAACTCCAGAGAGTGTGCTTCAAATCTTTCCGACGGTGAGCCTGTGTTGGATAGTGGAACAAATATACTTGGGTCCATCCCCCATGTGAAGCGCCACACATTGCGTGTGGTGTGGCGGCTGGCAACACAAAGGTGGAAGGTATTATATGTATATATATATATATAGATATATATATATATCTATATATATATATAGATATGTATATCTATATATATATTCACTGAAAAAACCATAGGTTTTAGGGACAGTTATAGTTAGTTGGACATTGCACTCGTACAAAACCCGTGAAATTCCCCCGTTATAGTTAGTTCAGGTAACTATAACTCGCGCCCGCATAATGCACTGCTGATGATGTCACATATTACATCACTCATGACATGGTCAGTGACATCACTGATGACATCACTGATGACATCTCAAATGACATCACTGATGACATCATCCAGTGACTGTGTGTTTCTCTAAAGTTTAAATATGTTTAATATATATGCCAAGGTGTATTGAAGAATGAGTGGGTATATAAGTGTCTGTATGGATGATTTAGTAAGTGCGTGACTAACTCTATAAGTGAGTGATTAAACGTATCTTACTGAATGCATGGGTTAGTGACTAAACTGGGTGAATGTCTGTATCCGTCTGTCTGTTGCTGTGTAAGTGGCTGCATGGGTTTGTGAATAGCTACATGAGTGTCTATATGAGTTATTGATTGGTTGTCTGAGTATCTGTATGGGTGCCTGAGTGTTTGTGTGGGTGGGGTGTGTGCGACTCTGTACATAGATGTGTGAGTGGGTGATTCACTGGGTGCATGATTTGAAGAGTGCGTCTGTGATGGACTGCTTGGGTGGGTGAGTGTGTGTAGGGGTGTGTTAGTGAGTGAATGTATATCTCAGTGGTACATGTGCGAGTAACTACATATGTAAAAGGCAGTATATATGTGTGTTAGAGTATTTAAAAGGCTATAAGTGAGAGTGTGTGATTGTGAGAGTGGCTTTATGGATGCGTGTGTGCTTGTATCAGTTATTGTATAAGAGCGTAAGAATGTGCTAGTATTTGTATGAGTAAGTGAGCTGGTGTGTGTATAACTGTATAGGTGAGTAAATGGGTGTGTGCTTAATTTTTGCATGACTGACTAGGTGTGTGAGTACCTCTATGGATGAGTGGCGGTGTGTGAGTGTTTATATAGGTGTATGAGTGCATATAATAGTCCTGTACTGAGTGACTATAAGTATGAGTGACTGTACGGGTGAGTGAGTAGATGTGTGTGTAGACCTAAGAATCAGTGAGTGTGTATATAGTAATTGGTGTTGGAGTGTCTATGGTTTTGACAATGGCAGTCTGTAATTTACAGTGGGTGTATCTAAAGTTATATTAGGGTGTGAGAAGATGCATCAAATTATCACATGGATGATGTCCTCAGTGATGTCATCAGTGATGTCATTTGAGATGTCATCAGTGATGTCACTGACCATGTCATGAGTGATGTAATATGTGACGTCATCAGCAGTGCATTGCGGGGCGCGAGTTATAGTTACCTGAACTAACTATAACGGGGGAATTTCACGGGTTTTGTACGAGTGCAATGTCCAACTAACTATAACTGTCCCTAAAACCTATGGTTTTTTCAGTGAATTTGTAAGGTTTTTTAAATGCTAATTTCTAACTATAACGTGCCTGAAACCTATGGTTTTTTCAGTGAATTTGAAAGGTTTTTTAAATGCTAATTCCTAACTATAACATGTCTGAAACCTATGGTTTTTTTCAGTGAATTTCAAAGGTTTTGTAAATGACAATTTTTAAATGTATTAATTGTTATATTTATTTTTTTGATACTGATTTACTACATTTTTTTAAACTATTTATTTTTAGATATTTTATCTTTTAAATTACATTGTAATTACATTATACATTACATTACAAAATATACTTTCTCAGAATGAATTACTTTAGTTTAAATACTTTGCAAATAGGCAATAGACTTTTAAGTACAGTAGTTACAGTTGTTGCAATGGGCAACACAATTTCAAACACAATGCAACATTGAGCTCAATGTGAATTTCTACTTAAATGCAATTAGTTACTTTATGGATTACTTTTCTAACCACAGGACTGGATCCTAGATTCAGTCCTGGCACATCTCCTGTAAACAGTTGAGTAAAGCGTTTTGGTTACAGTAGTGATTTTTAAGGAATATTATTGTATTTTAAAAGTTGACACAGAAACTTTTTCACATAGAATCACCAATGTTATCCTATGGGAGGAAATTCACTTAGCAGGTAAGTAGTGTTATCGTTACTTTTTCTTAGTCAGTGGTGGATCCTGGATCCAGCACTGGTGCATCTCCTGTAAACAGTTGAAAGAATGCGTTTAAGTCATACAGGCGATTTTTAAGGAATTTTTGTAGTTTGTGAAAATCGACACTGAAACTTTTCTGCTGAAAACCAGACAATGGATTCCTATGGACGGAAATACAAGTTACTGGTAAGTACGGTTAGAATTACTTTTCAGGGTCAGTGCTGGGCTAAAAGATGCAGCACTGGGTTCTCTCCTGATAACAGGTGAGTAAATCGGAATTCGTAGTTCTGCTGATTTTAGAGGAATATTTGTAAGTTTCAAAAATCGACACTTAGAAACTTTTTCAGCAAAAAGCAGGCAATGATATCCTATGGAAGGAAATTCAAGTTACTGGTAAGTACGGTTAAAATTACTTTTCAGGATTAGTACTGGGCTCAAAGATGCAGCACTGTGGTCTTTCCTGATAACAGGTGAGTAAATCGGAATTCGTAGTTCGGTTGATTTTAGAGGAATATTATAAAGTTCCAAAACTCCACACTTAGAAGAATTTCCAAGTGATACCAGTCAATGTTAGCCTATGGAAGGAAATTCAAGTTACTGTTAAGTACGGTTAGAATTACTTTTCAGGATCAGTACTGGGCTCAAAGATGCAGCACTGAGGTCTCTCCTGATAACAGGTGAGTAAATCGGAATTCGTAGTTCAGCTGATTTTAGAGGAATATTTGCACAATGGTGAAGGAAGGGGGTGGGGCCTGAGGTGACATGTCTGCAAACACGCCCTGTGGCGCGTTTTAAGTTGGAAAATTAATTCCTCCTCAATCCTGAGGGTCCCTAGGGGCCAACTAGCCCACCAGGAACCTCCAGTATGCACCAGGGGCTGCGTTGCAGAGAGGTGTACAGAGGCCATGCCCCTTTACAACACTCTGCAACGCAGCTCCGTGGCGCTTACTGGAGGTACCTGGTGGGCTAGTTGGCCCCAGGGACCCTCAAGATTGAAGAGGATTTAATTCCCCATCTTAAAATGCGCCACAGGGCCTGTTTGCACACATGTCACCTGAAGCCGCGCTCCCTCCCTTCACCACTGTGCAAACGTGACCCGTGGCGCATTTTAAGTTGGGGGATTAAGTCCCCTTGAATCCTAAGGGTCCCTGGAGTCCAACTAGCCCACCATGTACCTCCAAAAAGCGCCACAGAGCTGCGTTGCAGAGAGGTGTAAAGGGGCGTGGCCTCTGTACACCTCTCTGCAACGCAGCCTCCTCGCGCATACTGGAGGTTCCTGGTGGGCTAGTTGGCCCCCAGGGACCCCCAGTATTCAAGGGGAATTTGTTCCCCATCTGCAAACGCGCCTTTTTTTGTATGGGAGGGGGGCTGCGTAGCCCCCCTTCCCTTGGCCTCTTTTGGCCCCAGGGACCCCATCCCCCGGGGCATGAGGATTTTCATTTTTTTTTTTTTATTAAAATTGTACGGGACGGGGCCGCGTGGCCCCCCTTCCCTGGGCCTATATTGGCCCCGGGCACCCCATCCCCCGGGGCATGCCCTCTTTTTTTAAAATTTTAAATATTTGGAGGGGGGCTGCGTGGCCCCGGGGCCGGCCTTTCTGTTTTTTTTTTTTTTATTTAAATTTTTATTTTTGGGGAGGGGGGCCGCGTGGCCCCCCTCCCGGGCCACTACTTGCCCCGGGGACCGCATCCCCCGGGGCTGGCCCTCTCCGTTGGGGACTGTGGGGGGGGTCCCCAAATCCCCCCACAGTCCCGCCGGCTCTTCCTTGTGGGACCCCCTGAGCAGACCTAGGGGGTCAGGGTGTTTCTACCCTGCCCCCTTTGTGCGTTTTGCGCATTTGTTTCTTGTGTTTTTTTTTTTTTAAATCGGCGGGATCCGCGCACCCTAAGCGCATCCCACCGTTTAAAAAAAATGCTTTTCTGCCCAGGGGTCCTTGTGGGACCCCTGAGCAGACCTATGGGGTCAGGGTGTTTCTACCCTGCCCCTTTTGCGCTTTGCGCACTTGTTTCTGTCCCTCGGTTCTACCGAGGACAAATGGCTGCCAACACTTCCTGATTTGGAGTGTTGACAGCCACTTGACAGCCAATTAGCATGCAGCTCGTGATCGGGAGGGTACGCGGACCCTACTCGGCCATAGATATATATGTGACTTTACTTTTGATTTTCTCAGGAACTACTGAACGGATTTACACCATTTAAGCAAAAGGCACGACACTGAACCAAGGGCTACCTCTTTGCCAAATTTGGTGTAATTCCGTTCAGCAGTTCGGGATGTAGCTGCGACTAAAGGTTCCTATGGAAAAATGAATGGGGAAAACGCGTTTTGGGACCCCCCTTTTTTCTCGGCCCCCGCTTGACGAATCACCCGGAAACTTTCAGGATAGGAGCGGACCGGATCGCCCCAACAAGTTGGAAGCTTTGCGAAGATTCGTCAACCGGCGCCAACGTTATTGCAAATAGAATTTCTGCGGATTTCCTATGGAAAATAGGTCCTAACTATAACTATCTACTGGCGACCGCCAGTAGATAATATATGTATATATATATATATAGATATACATATCTATATATATATATATATATATTATTTTTTTCACTGAAAAAAAGAAGTTTACAGGGACGTTAAAGCTAGGCTCAGGTTTCACTTGTAAAAAACCAGTGAAATTCAGCAGTTAAAGTTACTGAGCAAACTATAACTTACACCCCTCCAATGCACTGCTTATGACCTCACATATTGCATCACTCATGACATGGTCAGTGACATCACTCATGACATCTCAAATGACATCACTGATGACATCATCCAGTGACTGTGAGTGTTTTTTTAAAATTTATGAGTGTTAAATATATATACCAAGGTGTATTGTTGAATCAGTGGGTGTATGAGTGCCTGTATGGATGATTCATTGGGTGCGTGACTGACTGTTTAAGTGAGTGATTAGGTGTCTCAGTGAATGTAGGGGTGAGTGACTGGTTGTGTGAATGTATCAGTCTGTCAGTTGGTGTTTAAGTGGTGGTATGGGTGTGTGAGTGGGTACGTGAGTAGCTGTATGTGTGAGTGATTGGTTGTCTGAGTACTTCTATGGGTGTCTGAGTGTCTAAGTGGATGGGTGAGGGGGTGTGTGACTGCCTGTATGGATGAGTCAGTGGGTGAGTGAGAGGCTGTATGGGTTAGTATGTCTGTGAGGGGCTGTGTTGGTGAGTGCGTGTGTGTATGGCTGTGTGGGTGAGTGAGTGGATGTGTCAGTGGTATATGGGTGAGTAACAGGGTATGTGAAAGGCAGTATAGATGAGTGAAGGGGTATATGAGTGACTGTATGGGTGAGTGAGTGAATGTGAGAGTGGCTGTATGGGTGAGTGTGTGCTTGTGCTAGTGACTGAATAGGTGACTGAGTACATGTTAGTATCTGTATGAGTAAGTGAGTGGCTGTGTGATAGACTATATGGGTGAGTGAGTAGGTATGTGAGTATCTCTATGGGTGACTGACTCAGTGTGTGAGTGCCTGCATGGGTGTATGAGTGGATATGTCAGTGGTTGTATTAGTGAGTGAGTGGGTGGGTGTCTGAGTGGCTATATGGGTGAGAGAGTGGATGTATGTGTGTGTAGATTTATGAATCAGTGAGTGGGTGTGTAAGTACTGGTATGTGTCTGTGAATAGGTTTGTGAATGGTTGTGTGGGAGTGGGAGTGGGTGTGGGTGTATGAAAGGTTTTATAGGGGTGTGAGTGGGTGTTAGTGATTCTGTGGATGATGTCATCAGTGATGTCATTTGAGGTGTCATCAGTGATATCACCGACCATGTCATGAGTGACGTAATATATGAGGTCATAAGCAGTGCATTGCGGGGGCATGGGTTATAGTTAGCTCAGCTAACTATAACTGCTTTATTTCACTGGTTTTGTACGAGTGAAAACTGAGCCTAACTATAACATACCTGTAACCTTTGTTTTTTCCAGTGAATTTCAAAGGTTTTTAAAATGCTAATTCCTAACTATAACGTACCTGTAACCTTTGTTTTTTTTCAGTGAATTTCAATGGTTTTTTAAGTAGTAGTTGCGTTTGCAGAGTGGTGAAGAAAGGGGGCTGGGCCTCTGACCAGCTCTCAGGAATCCTGCTGTGGAGGACTTACAGGAGGTCTCTCAGGAGTAAAGTGGACTTCATCCCCCAATGAGTAGTGCACCAGGAGGCGCATTTGTAGAGTGGTGGAGAAAGGGGGGGTGGCCTCTGGAGACCTCTTAGCAATCCTGCTGTGTGGGACTTTCTGGAGGTAACAGGAGGGGTAGTTGGCCCCACACAGCAGGATTGCTGAGAGTTTGTCGGAGGCCATGCCCCCTTTCTCCACCACTCTACAAACGTGCCTCCTGAAGTACTACTAGTAGAGAGATGAAGTCTCCTTGGATATTGAGGGTCATTGGGGGCCAACTACCCCTCCTGCTCCATCCAGTAAGTCCCACACAGTGGGTTTGGTGAGAGGTTTTCGGTGGCCATGCCCTCTATCTCCACCACTCTCCAAACACACCTCCTGGCGCACTACTACTTGGGGGATGAAGTTCCCTTGGCTCTTGAGGGTCCTTGGGAGCCAACTGCCCCTCCTGTTACCTCCAGTAAGACCCACACAGCTGGATTGCTGAGAGGAGTCAAAGGCCACGCCCCCTTTCTCCACCACTCTGCAAATGCGTCTCCTGGTGCACTACAGGTTGGGGGAAGAAGTCCACTTTAATCCTGAGGCCCTCAGGAGTGAAGTGGAATTCATCCCCCAACCAGTAGTGTGCCAGGAGGCGTGTTTCCAGAGTGGTGGAGAGAAGGGGCATGGCCTCCACAGACTTCCCAGCAATCCCCCTGTGTGGAACTTACTGGAGGTAACAGAAGGGCTTGTTGGCCCCCCAAAGACCCTCTAAAGCCAAGGGGACTTTATCCACCAAACAGAAGTGTCCCAGGAGGTGCGTTTGCAGATTGGTGGAGAAAGGGGGCCGGACCTCCGGCGAGTTGCTGGGCTTTTTTAGGGCTTATTTTTTAAGCAAGGGAAGCTGTGTAGCCTCCTTCCCAGGGCCGATTTCTTCCCCAGGGACTCCATCCCCCGGGGCCAGGCATTTTTAGAATAGGGAGCGAGGCTGCATGGCCCCCCCTCCCCGGGACGATTTCGGCCCTGGGGACAACATCACCCGGGACCCAGCCTTTCTTTTTGTTTTTTTTACTTTTTTTTATTTGAAGGGAGGGGCCAGCCCCCCTCTCGGGCCTATTTTGGCCTTGGGGACCCCATCCCCCAGGGCCTGCGCCTTTTTTTAAAAAAAACATATTTTTAAAAAGAGGGGCCACGCAGCCCGCCTCCTGGGCAGATTTCGGGCCTGTGGATCCCATCCTCCAGGGCCAGGCCTCTACTCTGCGTGCCCTGGCCCCACCCAGGACACCCACTCATCTGTTGGGGACCGCAGGGGGAGCCTGAAGGACCCCACGTTCCCTGCCGGCTCCCCACGTCCTTTGGGAGCCAGCATTGCTTTTGGACAGAGGGAGCTGCTAAACATGCTTCTCCCTCTGTCCAAAATCAATTCTGCTCCGCTTCGAGTAAGTGAGAGCATTTTACATGCTCTCGCTTACTCGAAGCAGAGCAGTTTGCTATGGCTTGGTGGGAGCGGTGCTCCTGCTAAGCCATAGCAAACTGCAATGTCCCTGAGGTGGGCACCCCTGGACATTGCAGTAGCCGGCCCTGGGGGGTGGCGGTCCCCAGGGCCATCTATGGCTCCATTAGGGGGGGTGGCGCATGGTCCCTTCTCCAATGTTAATTTAAAATGTTAAATATACAAAAGCCCCAAGGAGATGGCGGTCCCTGGGGCTGCAGGGGGGGGTCTGTGCGCCCGCATTATTTATAATCAAAGCCCCGGGTAGGTGGTGACTCCCTGGGCTGCAGGGGGGTCTGCGCAGCCCCTGCATTTGCTAAACAAAGAGCCCCGGGAGGTGGTGGTCTTCAGGGCAGCGGGGGAGGCTGTACGGGCCTCCCCTGCATTTTTTTTTAAAAGAATCTGCGGGGAAGTGGTGGTCCCCGGGGCATTAGTGAGCCCCAGGAGGGGGGGCCCGTGCACCCCTCTCCTATAATTACAAATGCCCCCGGGACCTGGCCCACCCGGGGTCCCATAATTAACACAGCGTGGAAGCCCGTGCTTCGTTTTTTGGGGGGGTTTTCAGTTGCTTCGCGGATCCAGTGGAACTCACGCTGATTTTTTTTAAAAAAATGCTTTTTTGTCCCGAGGGGGGTGGGGGAGAGGCCTAGCGGGTTAGGGTGTTTCTACCCTGCCCCCTTTTCTTTTTTAAAAATCTTTTTTCTGTGACTCTGTTGAACCAAGTCACAAGATGGCTGCCAACACAACCAGGAAGTGTTGGCAGCCAATCAGATCTCAGCATGAGATCGGGAGGGGTCACAGATCCACTGAGTCCATATATATACAACTGGAAATTTCTTTAAATTTCTCCGCAATTACTGAATGGATTTACACCAAATCAAAAATGGCACTTCCTTGGACCAACATCTACCTTCCTGCTACATTTGGTGTAAATCCATTCAGCAGTGCGGGCTGTAGCAGTGCCTAAAGGTCCTATGGAAATTAACATGGGGAAAACACTCTTTTAAGCACCCCCTGGTTCTCGGACCCTGCTAGATGGATCACCCTGAAACTTTCAAGACAGCAGCTGAGATGAGCGTCATATCAGCTTTGAAAATTTTGTGAAGATTCGTCAAACGGCACCAAAGTTATTGGCAAATGAAGAAACGCTCTTCCTATGGAAATTAGGTCCTAACTATAACTACCTACTAGCAAACTAGGTCCTAACTATATTTATTTATATATAGTTAGGACCTAATTTCAAAACTAGTACACCAGTCATTTTTGCTGTCTGGAAAGTTTTGGACTGATTTGTCAAGCGGGGGCCGAGAAAAAGGGGGGGTCCAAAAATGTGTTTTCCCCATGCAATTTCCCATAGGGATTTTAGACACAACTGCAGCCCGACCCGCTGAACGGAATTGCACCAAACTTGGCAGAAAGCTAGATCTTGTTCTAGAAAGATCTCTTTTTGTAATTTGGTGTAAATGTGTTCAGTAGTTCCGGAGTTATTAAAGAAAAAATATGTATGCATATCTAGATACGCAGATCCACACGCCTATGGCTTAGCATGAAAACTTTTGGATGCAAGATATTAGTTTTGTAGCTTTATTTCATTGCTTCTATTTGGAGGGCGTTTAATACTCTTTCAATTGCTCTGATGTCCGACTTCTCATTGGGTCTTCTTTTTGTCTTCTCCCTGGTCAGGCCGGGATTCCACTCGCGGACACCCTCGGGAAATGGAAGAACACAGGTAAGTTCTTTGTTCTTGATAAGATCGTTGTTCTAGCTATCGTCTAGTTTTTTGTATTTCTCTGTTTATCTAAATTGTTCTGTCTTTTTGCTCTACTGTTTAACGTCTGAATCTGGGGTCTCTTCCTGTTCTCCCAATAACCAAAAACATAAAGGTTGGGTAAAAAAAGAACTTTCAATAGTCCTCAAGCTCTTAAAATGTTGCCTTCGCTATTGGTGTGATTATCATGCAGGGAACCACCCGTCACTCCCTTCCGCCTCCCTTACAAGGACCATAATCGGTCACCCACCTGCGTTAGCCATGCTCCAGTTGAAGCATCCTGCCAGTGGTGTCTCCTGTCAGCAATATTGCTCCCCTTCTCCTTCTTTGTCATACGGCAGCAAGGGCATTGTAGCGTGCTCGCCTCTGCTTCTCGGCATGCCGCAGTCCTCCTCTCTGACTGCAATGTCCACTTCAGCATTCTCTTTCCTGCTTCAGAGGTTTGAGCTGGGTGGAGACTCCTCTTCCTTTTTCTATGACCACCAAAGTTTGTCTTCGCTTTCCGCTATGTTCTCCTCTGTTCCCTGTCCTTTTCTCTCTTTTATTTCCCCTTCCTGTTGTTGTATTTCCTGTAAAATTAAAACGCCTTCTTTTCTTTCTTTTCTAGATACACTGTATGCCATGAACCAGTGTTGGTGTCGAGGCCATGAACCAGTGTTGGTGTCGAGGTAAGTTATTCTCCTGTTCCCCCTCACACTTTACAAATCCCCCTCTCCAGATTTTCCTGATCAGGGAAAAGAGGAAACCGGGAAAGAAAATCAGCATTACTCTGGTCCTGACCTTTCCTGTGTCTGATCTCAAACTGAAAGGCTTGACGGGAAAGGAACCATCATAGAACTCAGAGATTATTACCTTTGTTTCTACTCATCCAGGTTAGAGGAGAATGGTCGGTGAATAATATAAAGGTGGCGGCCTTCTGTAGTTTCTCTATAGCCCATTTTATAGCGAGACATTCTTCCTACACAACAGGATAAGCCTGTTCCCTGGGAAAGAATTTACAACTGATGAACAGCACTGGATACTCTTCCCCCTCGTCAATACACTGGGATAAAACCGCACCTATTCCCACATCAGAGGCATCTGTCTGTAAGATAAAGAGTTTCTCAAAGTTGGGGGACCTCAATACTGGGCCTGTGGCTATGGCCTGTTTTAACTGGTGGAAGGCCTCTAGTACTGTGGCAGAGGGTTGTTTAAATTCTTGGTTTTTGGCGTTCTTTCTCAGGAAGTTAGTTAAGGGACTTGCTATTTCGGAATAATGGGGTATGAACCTTCGATAATACCCTAGGAGTCTGGGGAAGTCCCTTACTTAACTCTTCGTTTTGGGGAAGGACATTTCAGTAATAGCCCAGACCTTCTCGGTTTGTGGTTCAATACACCCTTTTCCTAAGACATTACCTAGGTTGGTTTGCTACATGAAGTTTGAGATGTCTTAGCATTAATATGTAGGTCAGCATGTTTTAATTCCCCTAATACAGCTTGGAGGTGAGTGAGGTTTTCTTCCCAGGTTTTACTAAAGATGACTATGTCATCTAAGTAGGCAGAGGAGTACTCTTGGTGGGTTTTTTAGGAGGCTGTTCATTATTTGCTGAAAGGTTGCAGGTGCCCCATTGAAAAGGTGTTTTTTCCCAATCTTCTGGTTTGAGTGGTACTTGCAAATAACCTTTCATAAGGTTGATGGTAGTAATTAACTTGGCCTCCTCTAATCTTTCAATCAACTCATCTATGTGGGGTAATGGATACCTATAAAACTTAGATATATTATTTACTGCTCTGAAGTCTAAACAGCAGCGTATGCTTCTATCTGTTTTGGAAACTAGCACAATGGGTGAACACTAGTTACTATTAGACTGCTCAATTACTCCCATCTTTAGAATTTGTTCCATCTTGGCTTTTATGACGTGTCTTCGAGCAGACTGGAATTCAATATGGTTTTTGTTTCACTGCCATCACTTCCTTAGTGGGAATAGTGTACTGTCAAGTGGGTTTTTCCATGTAAGTTCGAGAATATTGGAGAGAATAACTCGAAAGTTTGTAGGAGTTCAGTCTTCTGGGAAACCCAAAGGGCATAAATTGTGGCCAGTTCCCCTAAGGTGCTGTGTGGGGGGTGGAGCTACGGGAAGTGTGGAATGGGTTTTCTTTGGAATTGGTCCTAGCCATTTCTTTAACAAATTAATGTGATATATCTATTCTTTGTTCTGAGATATCTTTAGTTTATAAGTGACTCTCCCAATTCTTTGGCAATTTTAAAAGGTCCTTGCCACTCAGCTTTAATTTTTTTCTCAGATCTGGGAAGGCGAACTAATACTCAGTCCCCAACTTGGTACTCTCTCCATTTCTTCCTTTATCATAGGTGAACTTCTGATGTATGTAGCTTTTCTCTAGATTGGCACGGGCAAGTTCCCTTAATATTCCTATTCTAGACCTTAGCTGATTAGTGTAGTCCAATAGACGACTTGCCTCATCTTCACTATCTTTTTCCCAAACTTCATTTGTGATCTCCAACAGTGTACACCTTTTTCGCCCAAAAAGCAATTCAAAGGATAAGTATCCTAGCCTGCTCTGTACTTATCCTCTTAAGACAAACAAGGCTAGAGGTAATAGCTGATCCCACTTACTTCCATCACCCAATAATATCGTCTTAAGTGTGAGTTTAAGAGAGTCATTGTACCACTTAACCAAACCATCAGTCTGGGGGTGATAAACTGAGGTCTTAATGTGTATGATATCTAACTGTTTGCAGATTTGTTTCATTAATTGGGATACAAACGAAGTGCCCGGGTCTGTTAGGATCTCCTTAGGAAAACCCATAAGAGAAAAAATCTAGATCAAATGTTGTGCTATGGTTCTAGTAGTGGTGGTCCTTAAGGATATGGCTTCAGGGTACCGAGTGGCGTAATTGACCATCACCAGAACGTACCAGAACTTGTTGATACCCTTTTGAAATTTAGGTAGCGGCCCAATGATATCCATTCCCCTTTTATAAAGGGAGTCCCTATGATTGGCATAGGTTGCAAGGGAACCTGCGGAGGACGATACAGGTTTTTCCACTGGCAGATTTCGCACTCTTGACAATACTTCTTAATTTTGCCCATTATTCCAGGCCAATAGAAATACTGCAATATAGCCTGTGTGGACTTCTCACAGCCAGTTTGCCCGGAGTGGCCGGTCCAATGGGGCTGAGGGGCCACGCCCCTCCACCTTTCGCCCCTCATGAACAGTGTCTGTCAGGCTGCACAAAGGTCAGCCTGACAGACACTGTTCACTTTCGGTTCAAGCAGCCAGGAGCCAGACATGCGCATTTAGCGCAGGCTCCTGGCTGCCTGAGCTGAACTCTGCTGAGCTGAGGAAGTCACAGCTCCTGTGGGCGTGATGTCCTCACGTTAGCAAAAGTCCCCGAGGCCCTCCCCTCAGTGACGAGGGGTAGCGTCACTGATTGCCTCGCACCAGGGCGCTTCAGGTTTAAGCCCTGAAGTGCCCAGGGTCGAGTGTCAATCAGTGACACTTCATCACAGAGTGGGGTGGGGTCAGCAGTCTCACTGACCCCATCCCACTCTGCTGCCTCCCCTCATTGGATTAGGTCAGCCAATGAGGGAAGGCAGCAGTCCCAAGCCTTCTGGAACCTCCGAGGCAGAGCTGGAGGCAGGTAAGTGTTTGTTTTTCTTTTAAACTCTTTGGTGCATGCGTGCGTGTATGTATGAATGTTTGGTGAAGAGTGTTGTGAATGGATGTGTTTGCGTGCGTGTATGTATGAATGTTTGGTGAAGAGTGTTGTGAATGGATGTGTTTGTGTGCGTGCGTGTATGTATGAATGTTTGGTGAAGAGTGTTGTGAATGAATGTGTTTGTGTGCGTGCGTGTGTGTGAATACATTGCTTTAAGTGTTATGTGTATGTGTGTGTGAGTGTGTACCGTCCACCACCTCCCTCCAAAACGTACCAGCCGCCACTGCAGTTTGACCTGCAAGGAGATAGGCATAGAAAAATATTTGTTCTCTGACCTTTCGAGGAACTAGCAACTGTGAAGCCTCGTTTACTTCAGCTACCCAATATAAAAGACCCTTCTTAATCTGAAAATGAGGAGGTGAGCTGGAACTTCCCTTCATTTTGTTTGGCACTCTACCAGGCATGTTGCAATGTAGCGTCATTTATTTGGGTATCCTTGAAGTTACGGTCTGTAGCCCGAGCCTCAGGGGTTAGTAAGGCATTCTGAGTCACCGGGGAAACCTTCTTAGCATTTCCCTGCTTTTCTCCTCCTAGATCCCTTTTTCTTTCTATCAATTCTAAACACACATATCTAGAAATTGGGGATTGTCAGTTCCTACGATAATGTCCTCGGATATGTCCCTAAGAACTCCTACTTCAATAACCATCTCTTGCCCCTCAGTATTAGTCACCTCAACCTGTGCTACAGTAATTTTTTTATTTGTTTGCATAAGTTAATTAAAACCATTGCATTACAATAAAACGTTAAAAAAGGACATCACAATTCATAGAGGTAAAAAATCTGAGAAAGCCAATAGTTAAATGCCAGCGTTTGACTAGGGGCTTCTTATCATGTTTGCAATTGTGTGTTTCCCTGTGGCTGGTCCCATAAGAGAATGTCACCCTACTAGCTCCTTCAAATCACCAAGACTACTTTGGTTTCCATTCTTTTCGCTGGTACTCTTTTTCTTGTAAAGTGCTTGTGCTTTACGACTGTGTAGGAGAATGTTCTTTCGCAGGCCTTTGTTTAAAATAATCCAGTATGAGCGTTTGGACAGTTCGGGGGCTAGGTTGGGAGGCCGTACCAGGGTACATAGCCCCCCTGATAGATTGTACAAATCTTCCGCAGCGGGCCAGGATATAAGGTTCTTTCTGTATGAAGCATATTGCAGAGGCTTCCTGGCAGGTGGTTACTTTTTCTCTCAAGCAAAGTTCTCTAAGAAGGATCCTCCTTTCAGTTTCTAAGGTCGGGCAGCAGCACAGGAGGTGTAGCCATTATTCTCGTTTGTATTCACACAGATGGCATGCTCCTCCTGTGTTTTGGTTTGCCCAAGCCCGGCTAAAGTCCGTGATTGGGAGTGCCAGCAGTCGCAAGTACATAATCTCTCTTCTGGCTTTAGGATTAAGCAGAAAAAATAAACGAACAAAATTCTCTACCTATGTAATTAAGATATGCTATGCGTCAATTGTTTATTGACCACTCTGGCTAAACCCAAATGACCATGTTCTTCACACCAGACAAGTTGATTTAGACATTACTTTATTTTTCTTAGATAAATTGATGTATCACAGATAAATATCGTATCCTAGAAATTATAAAAAAAGCAGATCCCATTTCTCATCCATCACTCGCAACATGCATACAATTTCATACTCAAACATCCTCACTCATACCACATATAAGAGCATAACACATATATCTGGAAACGTGCTAAAAATTCATGTTCCCTCAAAAACAATTAACAATGATGTAAAACAGGTTTAGCCAACACGTCTTCATCTAGTTGCTCAGAACATCTGAAAAATTAATTTGCAATATACTACCAAAGATGAAAAAAAATTCAACATAGAAGGGTACTTTTCAAGTGTATTCATCAATTATCCAGAATAGGTAGATCGAAACAGTTCATAGAGGGAACTCATTCAAGCGCCGACGCGCGTTTCGGTGAGACGCCCCTTCTCTGGGTATCAACTTCTTCAGGGCACATATGGTGATTTAAGAAAAAGATTGGCAATGGGACCTGTCATTGCTGGAAAAAATAAAGAGCGATGTGAAGGAAATACTCTTCTTGAACATATAGGGCCGCTGCACACATTCGGGAACAGTACAGCCGGAGACGTGCTATGGAGCTGTAATCTCTGAGTTTCTAATCGGAGATATCGTAATAGATGATTTCTATCAAGGCAGGGGTATAGGCAGAATTATCTTCAGTCAGGAACCTCCGAAAGGGGCATCGTCTTAATAGGTAGACTCAAGCTTGGGAATTAGAATCGCGCAATAATCTTTTCTAATAATCTCTTAGCATAGTGCCTTTCCCATCCGAATGTAAATGGTTGTGGCGGCTCTACCAGGGGAAGGTCGCTGAATCAAAGGAGTCGCGGCATAGTGGCAAGGCGTCCCGCTGCGGATACACAAATGGCCCGGATTAAGCAGGGCAGAAAGGTAGGGCTGAGGTTTATTTATTAGATCTGAGTCATTCAGCGGTATCAGGAAGGGTAATGTTTTTAATGTTGCCTGGTCTTGCTGGAACGAAACTTGTTGGACTTGTTTATTGATACGCGTTTTCCAGGTAGTGTATGAAATACAAGGCAGAGCGAGGGCTGGTTTGTTTATTTCAATGGAGACCATGGCTCTCATGAGCTGTTTATTCAATGGCGATCCAGTTTTTTCAAATGTGTCTCTGAGGCAGCTTTTTAAAGAATCCCCCAGAGATTTTAAGATTCGAATGTAGTATTTTAAGAAGTCGACCTCAAGGGTTAGTGATTGTTTGACTAACCCGATCTCCAACCTAAGTCTCGCCCTGGAGAGGTGTTTTGGGAGTTGAAAAATTCTTTTGTAGGCCACACATTGAGCCCGCTCTAGGGTTTCTGAACAAGCACCCGGGAACGCTTGATGCCCATACGAGAGTGCTGGGAGAAGAGAGGCTTGAGTGACCTTTCTAATGGCCTCTGCTGACGGGCTTTTTAACTTGTTGTTCAATTTCACTAAACCATATGTTATGGCCGTCGATTTATTAATCAGATCCTTTTTATGTGCGGTTGATCTTGCTGTTTCTGTGAACCAGATCCCCAAGTACTTATATTTCTGCACTAAGTTAATTATCCTCGAGCCAATGGTGCATGTGATAAGGTTTTTGTGTTTTTGCCGACCTATTACTATGACCTTGGTCTTATCTGAGTTGATAGTAAGGTGATTGGATGTGCAGTATTCATGGAAACTGGTCAAAGCTCGTTGGAGGTCCACTTTAGTGTGATCCATGATGACTATGTCATCTGCATCCTGAAGAATGTGTAAAGGTTGGTTGCCTAGTCGGAGAGGGGCCAGGCATCTGTTGACGAGAGCTTTTCCCAGATCAGCGGTATACAGGTTGAAAAGGAGGGGAGCAAGCACACAACCTTGTTTCAAACCACCGGTCGTACAGATTTTTGCAGAGAGAGACGTGGGGCCTGTTTTCACCTGTACCCAGGTTTCCGAATGGAGGGACATTATGGCTGTTAGGAGTGAAGATGGGATGCCGCAATTCGCTAGTTTCTTCCACAACAATTGTCTGTCGACCTTATTGAAGGCTGCGGTTAGATCAACAAAGCAGCAAAAGAGTGGAGGTTGATGCGGCTGGGTAGCATAGTGACAGAGGGCAGATAGAGCGATTATATTGTCAGTTGGTGCGGCTCCACCTCGGAAGCCTGTTTGAAAGAAAGGGAGCAACTCATTTTCTTCAGCCCAATTTTCCAGTTTTTTCCAGAAGGATATGTGCATACGCTTTAGTTTCCAGGTCTAACAGGGCTATTAGGTGATAGTTGTTCGGATTTAGACGGTCTCCTTTTTTGTGGATCGGGCATAGTATTGATCCCTTCCAAGCTTCAGGGGTTTTTCCAAGGGTATATGCGATATTGACTATTGGGGTCAGTAGCGTTGCCCAGCCCTCTGGAGCGGTTTGGAAAATCCCCACAGGGAGGCCGTTTGGGCCCGGCGCCCCGCTCGATTTCATTAATTTTATTAGCCTTGCAATATCCCTTGGTTGAATCAGGGTTTGATGTTCATCTCTGTTTGATGAAACTGAAGCTGTGGTGGGTGTAAGGTTGTGTGCCAGGAACTGAGTTCTCACATGGTTCTCCCACACAGGTGCCGGGACCTCGGGGGTCTGAGGGATTTTAATGTGTTCACATACTGTCAGAATCGAGCTAAGGATCCTTCTTTGAGCATTGAGAAGATATTTTTCCATTCCTCATCTTGCTGAGCACGTTTCAGGGCCAAGATGGTTTTTGTGGACATTCCGTGCTTCCTTTACTGCCAGTAGATTTCCATGTGTTGAATTTAGTTTAAACAGACGAGATTTCTTCCTCAGGTTCTTCCGCGTGATGTTAATGCTTCGTTCCGACAAAGATTTGTTACTGTCGCTTGGAAATTGTTGAGATCGCTTTGAGAGACCTCTGTGGCCCTGGAGAAGTACTCCCAGCTCTGGTCATCAGATCCCAATTTGTTAGGAGAAGATTCCCTGGATGATCCTGTAATCGGAGGTTCACATCGTCAAGCCATTTAGCCACCTGGGGCGAGTGAAAAGGGTGCCACTTTATTCGCTTTACCACATTCATTAATTCATCCTCTGCAAAGTGACCTAGCTCCTGGCCTGTATCTGCTATCTGATGATTTAAATTCAGATTTATTACTAGGGGATTATGATCACTTTCTGTGCGATTTACGATGGCAAAGCTCTGAAGATGATTAATTAAGCCACTTGACATGAAGTTGTAGTTGATTGTAGAGATTTTCTTAAACGTGGGACAGGCGTCCGACGGAGTCTGGTCTGCCGATTTTAGACCGTATATGGTGAGTAGATTGTTGAATTGGTCGTGTTCGCTATTCCTCTGTCCGGCATTATCGCAATGGCCCTGGTATTTGGGGTTAAAGTCGCCTACCAGCACAATTTCATCTGCGGGATAAGATTTGATGATTGTCTTGATGGTCAAGCACAGGGTCCCCATGGCGAGCGCTTTTGAAGATTTGTGGGGATTCAGGTAGCAATTTATGAGGACCAATGAGAAAGTCTTCTGACCACTTTTTAGGACTTTGATGGCTAGGGCTTGCACATTCTTGTAGGCCTGCGTATGTAAGGAGATCGAGACTATAAGAGATTGTTTTAAAAAGATCGAAAGGCCTGTCTTGTGGTTTGTGGCCTCCTGGTCTGCCTTGCTAAGTTGACTTAGGCCTGGCTGCCATGATGCCTTTTTTGCGCACGTTACTTTGTGCCATTGTTTTTTCAGCCTCTGCTTCTGCCTGGCTATTTTAGAACTGTCTGCATTTCTGTCTTTCACCTTTTCTCCTGTTCCCTTTGGGCTACGTCTGCACAACATGTACAAGGTCGAAAAACAACGTCCCTTGTTCTTGCTGATCTGGCCAGTCCCTCGCACTTAGACATAACACTATGTACAGCTGCCATGGAGAAATCCGGGTGCTCTTAATATTGTGATTTTCACGTTTAGAGACACTTGGAGAACAACCTTTCCAGAGAGAAGAGCTGTGCTTGTCTGATGATGTAAACCTTGCATCTAGATCTTGAGGTATGGGGGTTCGCTAGTCAAAGCCCAGAGGTCTTCTGTTTTTATAATAAACTAGCTACTAGCACGGGGAGGGTGGTAAGGTCATTTAGCCCTATACCCACTGCTTTATGAAATACTTTCCCCGTTTATATTCTATGGAGTTGTAACTATGCTGATTATATTATCCTTATGCATTATGCTGCTAGTACTGGCACGTGTACTGTATCTTAGAGCACGTTGTTGAAATAAACATTTTAACCTATATCGTGTCTCTTCTTACGCGTGTTGTGGACAGGTATGAGTGTGATGAAAGGGTGTTCTTGCTACTGCGGGTCCTGAGAGAAAGATACCGTGTTCTGGGTTGTCTAATCATTGGTAGCATTGGTGCTAATGAGACGCTACAGCTAGTCGGGTTGGGGTTTTAGGTGCTAAGGATTATGGTTGGCTCACCACTATATTCCGAGGTCCTATGATCCTGTGCATAGCTCTGTGTATGTGCAGAATCCCTATAACATGGCGCAACCAACGAGTGGGCTGCTTATCTGCGAGACGCTTGAGTAGTATTTGTGCTTGTCCACAACTCCCTTCGCAGACGCTTCCGGAAGCGTGTGTGACGGTGATACCTCCTATATTGACGTTTTTATAGGTTCTTTCAAGCTTGAAGTTGTTAAAAGGTTTCTTACCTAATACCCTATATTGTGCTGCCTTACATTAGGTTGTCGAAAACTTTTAGCCTAAAATGGCTGTTCAAATTGCGGCACATAGCCGCGCAGCGCTCCGGGCTCACTTAACAGTGTATGGAGTGCCTGACGCGGGTGTCGATCTGATCTTTGTGGTACAAGCAGATCCAGCTTACCACTTTGAGGTGTTCTACTCTTGGGTCACCTTTCCGGCGGTGGATGCGAACGATAATTTGTTCCATGAATATGAGGCCACCGTTGTTCCTAATCACTATAGACCGTATAGGAATCTTGAAGTACCGCTCACGGCTTGGCAACACCGTGTTTGGTTTGATGGCGCCCTCCCCAACCGGCTAACCACGGTTCGTTTAGGCGCCTTATCCATTGACGGGGCCACTTGGCCTGTTTTGGCCGGGTATACCCCACATCCGCGTTATATGACGGTGGCAGTCGCTGAACTGCGTGATATGCATTCGTCTTTGATACGAGTGCATCGAGCTTTAGTACAGTATGTTACAGGCAACATCCAGGAGCCCCTCCTGGAGTTGCGGCCCATCCAGCTGGTGCAGGCGGTGTAACCATAAGTCCTGTCATGGTGAATTCGGTGATGGGCAAGCGCCCACAAAATAAGGATGATTTTCCTTATTGGCTTGCAGAGAAGTTTGACCAGCTGGAGGCAGTTTTTCCAAATACCTCGCCCGTGGAAAAACACAGAATTCTGACGATTAGTTTGCCAAAAGACTTAATCCCCGAGTTGGCAGAATGCAACAACTGGGGCAGGGTATTCGCGGCAGTATATGCGAAGTGTTTCGGCACTCCTTCCATGACGGTTCTCCCCTCTGTAATCAAACGAGTGCAGGATGAACATGGCCCTGAAGCGGCTGTGGAATTAGGGATGAGACTGGTGGGAGTGTTCGACGTAGTAGCTGATTTGATCCTTGCGAATGTCAAGGGCGATGCAGTGAACTTTCAAGTAGCTAATGCTTTGGCTTTGGTCCCAGATCCGGACAAGCCGCGCGAATTACCAAAAATTATTGCTCAGGCTTACAAAACAATTGGACGCAATAGCCTGGGAGTTAAGCCTTTTGCTAAAACGCAAACACAATCACAACCACAACCTAAACTTCAGTCTGAGAAAGATGAGAAACCAGTTTTTACTAAAAAGAGCTGGAGGTTGAAAAAACAGGGTAAGCAACAGAAGAAGCCGGGGTCGCGAGGTGCATCCCCGGTTTCCGTCTCTTCTGAACGCACTTATGATTTGCGCGATAGGGCGAGAATTAAGTCTCCAGATAGGTTTCAGGTCCCTGATTCGCGTTCTCCTCGTTCTTCACAGGCACCGACAACTTCGCAGGCCAGTGGAGGAGATCGCCAGGATAGAGGAAGGGGTCGAGAGGCTCCACAGGGACGAGACCAACCTCGACAACAGGTCAGAGGGAAAGCCGAAGAATTTCAACGCTCTCGCCCACAGTTTCAGAAGAAGAAAGTTGCCGCTGTAACAGCAAGATATGCCACAGACGGTGAGAACGAGACTCCTGAATTGGACGTGGGCAGTGACCCTCCTAGACAGCGCCGCGGAAGTTACCATAGTGCGGGAGGCGCTACGTCCTCATGTGGAGGCGACAGCAACTGAAACATTCATTACTGTCGAGACAGCAGACACCAGAGTGGCTCCCCCTGACAGACTATATAATATTGTACTTCAAATCGAAGGTGATATTCAGCGTGTTATAAAAGGGATTTTTGGGGAAAATCTGACCTCTTCGTACGACATTTTGTTAGCCGAGGCGGATTGGCCGCCCTCATTCGTACTTGCTGCGCGTAAAGGGGAGGAGGTAATCCTTCCGAGCTTTTCTAGACATGTCCCAAAGGACAAAGCAGAGGCTCTTGCAGCTGAGTGGGCTGTGTCCCTGGCTCCAGCGTTATACCGCAACCACGTGGGATGGGATGAGGATTCTCCCCCCCATGAAATACCTTTGCGGTCGCTGCCACAGCCACAACCCCAATATCCCATCAAACGGGAAGCTAAAGGTCCCGTTTCCGAAATTCTGACTCAGTTAGAATATCAGGGAGTAATTGAAACATGCGTGTCACCGATGAATAATCCCCTTTTCGCGGTTTCTAAACCCGATGGATCGTACCGCTTAGTTTTGGATTACCGACATTTGAACTCACATTGTCGGACCTTTGCGGTGCAAAACACACATAGTTCTGCGCTTGTAGACAGTCTTGTTCGTAAGAAATATAAAACTACACTTGATCTATCCAATGGATTCTACACGCACAACTTAGCCCCGGAGAGTAGCCAATGGAGCGCTTTTACCTCCGGTGGTAAATTATTCAAATTCCGGCGTTTACCTATGGGCTACAAGAACAATCCAGGTGTATTCGCTGCCCGTGTTGTCTCTTTGTTAGACGGCATAGACCCAGATGCATGTTCGTACGTCGATGACATTTATCTGACAGACGACGAATTATTCCAGCATCTTTCCAGAGTGGACCGCATTATTTTAGAATTTGCGGTTTTAGGTTACAAGTTTAACTTTGCCAAATCTCACATTGCTGAATTTACCGTTTTGTTTTTGGGCTATGAGCTCAACAATGAAGGTAAGGGCTTAGCCCCCATTTCCTGGAGAAATGTGCACTTTTGTGCCCTCCTACTACTCTGAAGAAACTTCAGTCTTTACTGGGTTTTCTGAACTTCGGGCGTACTTACATTCCCGAATATGCCCAGCGTATCAAGCCACTGTATGCCTTGATACAACCTAACTTTTCGAAGTCATGCTGGCTTCCGGAGCATACCTCCATTCTGCAATCTTTGCAGACGGACCTTCTTGAGTCTAAATTCTTGTTGACTCGTGATAACCGCACAAACCTGGTGATTAGAATAATTCCAGGGGCAGTGGGTTTCACGTACTTAACCTTTAACGAAGGTGACACAGTGCCAATCGCATACAAGTCACATCTTTACACTTCCGCAGAAATGCGTTTTTCATCTGTGGAGAAAGTTCTGACTGCAGTGCAAATGGCGATTCTAAAGGAACGCGCACTGGCACAGGGAAAACGCATTCTGGTGGTAACACCATATCCTGCCCTGGAGGCAGTGACAAA
This sequence comes from Calotriton arnoldi, assembly GCA_963921515.1. Taxonomy (NCBI): domain Eukaryota; kingdom Metazoa; phylum Chordata; class Amphibia; order Caudata; family Salamandridae; genus Calotriton; species Calotriton arnoldi. Next base: position 1,373,123 of record CAWUFW010002566.1, on the reverse strand, counting down.
GGCAAGTGTTCCGAACTCTAAAGCTTTGCACCCCCGTTGGATTCAATGGGCAACATCTTTGATATCTCCGGATGTCACTTTTATTTTTGATTCTTCTCTTCAGACTCAGGAGTTTTTACAGTATGAATTCGTTCATCCTCCTCCTCTGTCCTTGCTACCGCTTGAGGAATACGAATGTGTTATTTATACCGATGGTTCGGCACAACCGGCCACGGGTTCCAAGCATGCTTATTCAGCTGCATGTGCTATTGTTGCAGGTACCTTTGTCAACGGTAGGTTCAAATCTACTGTGGTGCACACTCAGGCACTCGGAGATAGTACTGCACAATTGGCAGAGCTGCGAGCATTGGTGCTCGCACTTGAGTTCGCTAATCCGGATGTGACAACTCTAGTTGTATGCGATTCTTACTACTGTGTTCAGTCTTACAATGACAATCTGTTCTTTTGGTCGCAAAACGACTATGGAGACGCTAAAGGTAGCACAATCAAGCATAAAATGCTTTGGGTTCGAGTGGCAGATTTGCAACAACGTCTGCCCCTCACACAGGTGGTACACACCCTTGGCCACCAGCGTGTGGGCGCACACGCTGTCGGTAAAGGTTTGGCAGACGAAGCTGCCAAATCAGCAGTAGTCACGTGCTCAGTCGCAGCGGTTACTAGATCCATGTCTAAAATTGATACTGATATTTTGGCAGCTATTGCTGCAACGAAGGAAGGTGCTAATTACCCTAGGGGTTTTCCTTCCAAATATTCTTATCAGTTAGGTCCCGAACAGGCTCCTTATGTAAAAATACCCGACGTTGGTGATCGGCTGATTCCCAAAGCGGACCGCAGAATTTCCTTGATAATGGCAGCTCACGAAGGCATGGCTTCGGCTCATGCTGGAGTGTCTGCGACTGTTTCCATATTGCAGCAGCGATACTGGTGGCGTGGGTTATACAAAGAAACCCGTACTTATGTGCTTTCTTGTGACGTTTGTCAACAGATTAAGCCTTCCACGGTTCCACGGCCACCACAAACCCAGCTCTGCATTTCTAACAGACCCTTTGGGTGTGTTTACCTGGATCACTGCGGTCCATTTTCTTCAGACACTGCCTATAAATTTATCTTAGTGGCAGTGGATTCGTGCACACGTTTCATCTGGGTTTGGCCACAACGGAGTGCTGACGCTCGAAATGTCATAAGGGATTTGCGTGTCTTTGTGGGAATTTTCGCCTGTGGCACCTTCCATTCTGACCAAGGTCCAGCGTTCGCCTCTAAGGCTTACAAGGACGCTATGAGTTCACTGGGGGTGCGGGTGAAATTTTCATCTCCGTATCGGCCTGAGGGCAACTCGATTGTTGAACGAATGAACCGTGACTTAAAGCAATCCTTGACAGCTAGAGTCTTAGGTACTGGCAGGAACTGGCTGGCCCACTTGTATACCGTACAACGTGCACTTAATAATCTCCCTAGAAGACCTCTGGGTGGGCGGACCCCATACGAAATGCTCTTTGGCATAAGAATGTTTGTGCCTGACCTTGATGGTCTAGACATGGCGGCGCAATCCGCCATCTTTGATGTAGATAACCATTCTACTATGTTACAGGACTTACAAGAAGCCCGAGACAAACTTGCGATTGCACATTTACCTTCAGCCACAGACACTGCGCTGCAGATTCCGGTTGCCGGCTGGCTTCCAAAGATTGGAGATCTGGTTCGAGAGAAGGTGGAGAACAAAAAAGAATTTGGCCCCTCTTATCGTGCACCACTTCCAGTCCTGGGCTTGAAGGGAACTCGTACAGTCATCTTACCACCGCTTCCTGGTCGCAAAGAGAACAGATACATCTCAGTGGAAAATGTCAAGCTACAACATCTGGCCGATCCTGAATAGTGTTACACCAGCGGTCTCTTGTCCTGTCATTTCCCGGACGAATGTTCGTGGCCCTCCGGCCCGAACGGTCACTGATGTTGCTATCGAGATGGTAGATTTGCCTGATCGCTTACTCGACTATCCCGGTCTCCCCCTGCGAACGACGAGACTGAGTATACCTATCCCAGCCAACGAGTCGGTGGCTCACGCACCTACAACGCCACTGAGCCCAACACGTTAATCCTTTGAGTCGGATTCCATCTCATCACTTGTCCCGTCCAAATTCAGCATTCTTGTATCCTGGTTCAGAGACAATTTTTTGATTGCCCCCTGGACAAACATCTGGTTGGTGCTATTTTTAATTTTTTTATTCATGTCCATTGGCTTTGTCACAGTGTTTTTTCTACTCATAAATGGTCACTATTTACCAGAACGCTCTGCAGTGAACTGTGTCGCTGGAACTTTGGCTCCACATTCTTCATCTCACATCATGAAGCGAGACCACACATTTGTGAACATTTCAGCTTTTCCAGTCGCTGATGGCATCGTTTGGGATGCGGTAAACTTCCAAATTCATGGACCAACCGAAATTATTAATGTACCAAATGTCCTTCGTGTTTCAATGGGTGATGTCGTAAAAAGTAATATTCATTCTGACGATTGGGATGTGCATGCAGTTGAAGCATTATTTACTGATTTGAAATATTATGCTGCTTTTAATGCTGAGGATTTGTACATGAATTCTGCAAGTTATGCCGATTTGTATTGTTACCAGCATTGGGGCAACCACTTTGTCCATAAACCAAGTGCACTGCGTGGTCCTTTTAACTACACCCAATGGGAGCATTGTCCGACCCCTTTACCAGGAAGCTCCCAAACTCTTAGAAATAAATTTACTTACTTCACAGACTTTGATAGATCGAACCCTGGGTCCTATTTTTTTAAATTAAACGCTCCATCCACTCAGAAAATCATGTTGAGCTCACACCAAATTGCTATACTCGGGTTCCTTTTTGAGCGCCTTAGCTGTGGGTGGTTATGAACACTGGAAGGACACTGTTGACTTGAAATCAATCTGGGGCTCCAAACCATGGCAGGTACAAGGCACAGAAGCCTTGCACCGTGCTTGCCTTATCCCGGCCCAGATTTTATTTCTGAATAAAACCATCTATCAAACTACGTGTTGGGGTTTGGCTACTTCCAAACAATTGAATGCACCTACCATTCCTGCATTATCTTCCACTCCCAATGGGAGCTTGCATTTCAATCTGTCCCTTCAAAATTTGCAAGCTCTGTTTCAAAACAATTCGTTTAATGTCTCTACGCTTGTTCAGTCACCCTGGTTGGCTTGGCCCATCGCCTCTAATGGCTGCCAACTGCGTTTTCATGACTCAGTTCCGAGTTACAAACAGGATAGGCCAGATCCAAGGTTTTCTGACTCTCGTACTGTAACAACATATTTTGTTGGTAAATTATGTAAACAGTGGTTGCAGCACTCTTCCCTAGATTCTGTTAAACAACATTTATCCCTCCTTTCAGGCAACATTGATCTGTCCGACTTTGTTTTGGGGCCTCGTGGCCCACGACCTAAGAGGTTCATTTATGAAACTTATAATGAACTCTGGAAGCTTTCGCAAATTGAAGCTGCTTCCCGTCTACGGGAAATAGATCAAGCAAATTTGGAAAAGGTGCTTGCTGTTGTTGACAATAGTATTAATACCCTGTCTTCCCGCATTTACACGTTAGAGAATATTGTATCCTCTGTTGTTGATATTGTACAAGATGATGTTTCTGTGTTATATCATGGGCAGAATCAATTGCGTTCAGTTATGCAGTTTGCGTGGACTTTGCAAACCCTGAAATTGGGTAAAGTTCCTTGGCATTTTTTGAACACCTCTGCCTTATTCCTGCCTTTTAATTTAACTGACAAACAGCAGTTCATGTCCATGAAGGATGCAGCATACACTCTATTGCATATCGAGAAAATAGAGCCCTTACCGTTCTCTGTGGCGGAATTGGATTCTGCCGTGTGGCTAGTGCATGGGGTTATCGCTTTACCTTTTTCATTGTTTGAATTTAGTTCGTGCATGAAACATTATCCTGTGGGACGTTTCCAGCCCTTGGGCAGTGCCTTCCTGCATGAGCTGTGGTCCTTGCCTTTCATGTATAAATGCCTTAGAGATGGGAAGGAAGTTTTTCTCACTGGGGAGTCATGCGATTCTACTGTGGGTCATTCCCTTGTTTGTAAACACATTAAATTGCACGGGGCTTGTAACGTTTCGGCTCCGAATCTTGCTTGTGTGTTAAAGGGTATTCCTGCTCCTGCTATTTCTCCTACTTTCTTTGTGCTTGCTAATGGTAGCTATCTGCTTTTGAATAACCAAGACTGCTGTGGCATGCTGGCCGGCATTCCCTATATTGTTACAGTTTCACACAGGGTTGTCTGCTGCAAAAATGTGCTTTTTCCTCCCCGCACGACATCATAGATAGTTCCGTTTGGCCTTCCATTCCTACTCTGAAGGCGGATTTCAATAAATTGAGCAGAATAACGGCACTATTATTGAACCAAGAGGTTATGCTCACGTCCGCCCGGGAAACATTCATTCTCCAGGTGGCGAGTACTCACAGTGAAATACAGGCCCTTTTGAACACTAACCTCCCACAACATTTCGGTGAACTGATTCACCGTGTCTTCAATGCATCCCGCACTGACGGTCTGGTGCACTTTTTTAAAGTTGTGGGCTCTGGCCTTGTGACCTCTTTTCAGACTATTTTTGGTGTAATACCGGCTTTTATTCATTCCATTTTTCCAGCGTCTTTGGTGGCTTTCCGTTGATCCTCGCCTTAGCGGCTGGTATACTGCTGTTGGTCTGTTTACTACGCAATGGCTGCACCTCCTTGGGCCCTTCTCGACGCAGGTCGTCTCCGGATGCTACGTGAGCGCGTCCTTGCTGGCTTCGGCGTACTGCCGTTGGCGACACTGAGTGTGTCCTATACCCTTTCCTTTCGCTTTGCGTATTTCACTTGCGTGCAACCTGTGATTTCTTGCATCAGATGTCCTTTCTCGTGGACTATGGATTATTGCCTCTCCAATACGTCTTTGTCTGTTCCGGATTTTGTTCAGTTGGTGGGTCCCTTAGAGGCCCATGAATGGGACTGTTCCGCTGCAGGCTACATGGCGCGTGCGGCTGCACTGGGGATTTTGGCGCAATGGGATATCTGGGCGGCTGCTCAGAATCTCCTACAACAAAGTTATATTGAGTACCACGCAAGTTGTCCCGCATTGCTATTCGATGCTCCCTCCTGCGAGGAACATGCCTGCAGCTTTGATTTATTGGACTGGATGGCGTCGCTGTTTTCCGACGATTCCAATGATGTCCTCTTGGAAGGTGTGGCGTTTTTCTGCACTTGCACTCTGTTGGATTGACGAGGCCTTCGCTCTTTGCGACCTGCCAAGCTGGGTTTTTCTTTGCCTCTGACATTTTTCTTCCTCTCCCATTCGTTGTCCTTCATGGAGCCTGCTCCACAACAGAAGTCTCTGTTCTGCTCGGTCAATTTGAACTCTGTCTTCGTTCTCTGTCTTGGCCGATGGACTGCCCAGGGGAGGGTGTCTTGTGGTTTGTGGCCTCCTGGTCTGCCTTGCTACGTTGACTTAGGCCTGGCTGCCATGATGCCTTTTTTGCGCACGTTACTTTGTGCCATTGTTTTTTCAGCCTCTGCTTCTGCCTGGCTATTTTAGAACTGTCTGCATTTCTGTCTTTCACCTTTTCTCCTGTTCCCTTTGGGCTACGTCTGCACAACATGTACAAGGTCCAAAAACAACGTCCCTTGTTCTTGCTGATCTGGCCAGTCCCTCGCACTTAGACATAACACTATGTACAGCTGCCATGGAGAAATCTGGGTGCTCTTAATATTGTGATTTTCACGTTTAGAGACACTTGGAGAACAACCTTTCCAGAGAGAAGAGCTGTGCTTGTCTGATGATGTAAACCTTGCATCTAGATCTTGAGGTATGGGGGTTCGCTAGTCAAAGCCCAGAGGTCTTATGTTTTTATAATAAACTAGCTACTAGCACGGGGAGGGTGGTAAGGTCATTTAGCCCTATACCCACTGCTTTATGAAATGCTTTCCCCGTTTATATTCTATGGAGTTGTAACTATGCTGATTATATTATCCTTATGCATTATGCTGCTAGTACTGGCACGTGTACTGTATCTTAGAGCACGTTGTTGAAATAAACATTTTAACCTATATCGTGTCTCTTCTTACGCGCGTTGTGGACAGGTATGAGTGTGATGAAAGGGTGTTCTTGCTACTGCAAGTCCTGAGAGAGAGATACCGTGTTCTGGGTTGTCTAATCATTGGTAGCATTGGTGCTAATGAGACGCTACAGCTAGTCGGGTTGGGGTTTTAGGTGCTAAGGATTATAGTTGGCTCAACACTATATTCCGAGGTCCTATGATCCTGTGCATAGCTCTGTGTATGTGCAGAATCCCTATAACAGGCCCCCCGAAGGCCGCCCAAATAAGCTTGTTTGCGTTGCCAATTGAAAACTTTCATTAAACCCATAGATTGCTGTGGGGGTCAGTGACCAGGTCTCCTGGAGGCAAAGGATGTTGTTGTTGTTTAAAAAGTCACGCCCCTGTTTGGAACGGAGTGTTGAAGCCAGCCCCGCCACATTCCAGGAGATAATGGAGAGTTGATCGTTTGATGCCAATTTCCCGAGCTGAATGGGCACAGTGATTGGCCTGGGAGAGAGTTCCCTTGTGCTAGATAGCATAAAGGAAGTTATTGTCCATGAGAGCTGAATATGTGGTTGTCCCCTCGGAGTTCTGGGCTGCGGGTTGCCAGCTGATAATCCGGTCATTTTTACCGCAGCAGATCGTTAATGGATTGGATGCCCGTAATGTACTTACTAGCCAATCGTGGGTAGCTCCCCAGGCTCCCTTCAGTGTACATTTTCTTGGAGGAGATCTGTGGTCCTCAATTAGAACATGAGGATATTTCCTTGGCCAAGTGGGCTCTAGTTCTATGCCCCATTCGTTGAAGGTGGAAGCCTCTTTGAGAATTGCGTCTCTGGTGGCAACTGAATCCCAGATTGTGATTGTGGATTTAGGTGCCCTTGTCCCAGGTATGTGGTCAAATTTTACTGAATGTAGTTCCACTGAGGTTAGGTGCTTGAGGGATGGTATATGTTAAAATAATTTTAACAAGTTCCCTCTATTCAGAATGTTCGCAGGTCCACTGGAGGCATAATGAGGGATAAATATTAGGCCAGCAGAGGAGTTTTCTGCCTTCTTTCCCCCGTCCCCTTTAATACGGGGATGTGGGGTTTGCCCCGATGGATGAATTTGGGGTGCTGAACTTTCAGTTACTGGTTGTCCTGTTTCCTTTTAGTCCCTTAACGCTGGGGACCAGGGCGCATATTTATGACTAGTCCTCCCGTGTGTGTAATGCGGTAGGCTGCGGCTTTGCTCCCATGTGACCTTTTTCTCCGCGGATAGTTTCATAGGTTGAGATGGACTAGGATTTCTTGTAAGGTCCCGTATAGTTATACTCCCCCTTGGCAAGATTTCCTGCACCTGTTCGTCGTCCGTTGTAGAGTTGACCGTCATGTGTGTGAGTGTTCCTCGAAGGGGTTCGATTTGAGTGGCCGTTGATGACGAGCTGGTTAAAGTGGGGGGCAAGGTGGAAATGGTGTATATACCGTTCTGTGCGGCTGGTGTTTCTACACTGGAGGGGGTGCCAGGGGCCGTAGTTTGAACTGTGCATCTGCTTGGAGGATGGTTTGCACTCTCGTTGTTTATTAATTTTCCTGTACTGGCCTGGTGTATCGCTGGAATATCAGCCAGGGATCCAAGCGTAGCCGTTAATTGTGTTAAGGTCGGTGGAAAATCGCTTTGCGTGCCATATACCAATTCTGTGTTTGGTTTTCTTTGGATGCTCTTAGTGTCTCCCAGTGTCGGACACCGCTCCTTTTTCTGAATATTGACAACTGAGTTGTTGGAGTGAGAGCTGGAGCCTAGGTTGGATCTCTTATTGAAAATGGGGAAGAGTTTGACCGGCTTTCCTTGTTGTACAATTGTGCCTGTTCTTGGTCCTGGGCCTGTTGTCACCTGAAACCTTTTTTTTAGGTGCTGTTTTTGGAGAGATTTTTCAGTTTCTTTTTTGCTCTTCTGGATAGAAGAGGTTCCCCTGAGACATGAGTGATAGGGGCTTGCTGAGAGTTGAAAGAGGGCTCTTCTGAGGCGTAAGCGTTGGAGGCGTGCTTGATGGGGCTCACGGTTAGATCTGAATTTGTGTGGGAGCTTGAGGTGGCACTGGAGTGGGCATTTGCATCCGTGCAATCGTTAATGCGAGAGGTTGCTGCCTGGTATGCTGGTTCCCTTGTAGGCATTGGTTGACTGGTTGCGGCCTCTCCGGTATCCTTAGGTGTAATCGCGGGTGGACAATTCTTCTTAACGTTGTCTAATAAGGCCAACAGAATTTCCGGTAATGTGGTCAGTTTGTTCATTAGTTGAGCACAAGAACACGGTTGGCCCATTTTCGTCTGGTCAAATTTGTGTTCGATCATCGTTACCCTGTTCCCTAGAACCACTAGTGTTGTTGCTATCGACTGAATAAGGTCGATCTGGAGCTCCATTTTTAGGTCGAGCGTAAGCGTACGACCTCTTGTATACTTTAGTATACATATATCTTTGTGGGCCAAATGCCATTCCTTGCTTCTCATTAGTTTGTTTCAATGTCCTTTAAAAATCCTTGCTTGCGGCCAGTCCTGCCTCTTTGTCCCTCCTTTTTCCTCCAAGGAGCAGGGACTTAGCACAATATCATTACGCTTTGTTGATCTGCTTGTGGGGGGACTATTTTATTATGTTTTCAGCCTCATGTTACACTCTGGCTGCTCAGACCCATAGCTGCTTACATTTTATTGCAGCATTAACCCTCTCAGTACCTTCCATGTGGATGGCATTCTTTTGTATTCTTCCTGAAGATAGCTCCCATGCTGGCTTGGAATGCAAGCAATAGCACCAGTTACGTTACAGATAGACAAATTCATTTTTGGATAGGCACGGGAGATTGTTATTTTCCCCAAATTACTGATGTTGAGCCCACGCTAAGGCTCGTTTTTCTTGTTCATTTGTCTGGGCTCCTGTTTTAAGCTTCTGGTGTTTGCATTTCTAACACGCTCAGCCGACAGCTGCTTTTTCTCCTGTCCCCCAATCACCCTCCTCCCATTGTTCACTGTGACTGAACTCGCTCTCAGAGCCTCTCGTCTCTCCACCCCACTTGTGCTGTATCCTCAGCGCCGCTCGCTCACTGGTAATAGCAGGGGCACCTAGCTGAAGCCGGAGCTGCAGCCGAGACCGTCCCTCCCTGCCTCAAAGCACAGCCCGTCCTGTACCGAGGGCCATTGCAGATGGAGGTGAAGCCGGGGTACTGCTACGGCACTGCGCCCAGAGAGCTCTTTTTACTAAGGACTTTCAGTCAGACAAACAGGCTTTATTTGATGACACTCGTGAAACTGACAGCAATGTACCTAACAATACCTCCTTCAGGAACACATCGGAGATTTTTTTGTTTCTTGGGCCTGTTACTCTTAATTCTGATGACATGGTGGGGAGGGGGTAATCTGTGGTTTGTCCCCGTTTTTTGTTGTATTTTTTTCATATTTATATAGCGCGAACTCGACCCGAAGGTATTGGAGCGCTTTACATGAGCACCGTATTTACATTACACATTCAGGCACGGGGAGATTAAGTGATTTGCCCAGAATCACAGGATGTGGACGCGACCCCGAGGCTCGAACCCTGGTTCCCAGCACCAAAGTCGGCAGTCTAGCCGACGGACCACCTCCGAGGTTAATGTTGAGCAAATTCTGAAACAGAGGGTGTGCTGTATTACTATTAAACTAAAGGATTTCACTACATATTTGGTGAATCTTGAGCGCTTTTGCAGATCGTTCGTTCTTTACATGATGCATAATACTGCTGTCCCCACTACATTTACATCGCTAACAAGCATGTCTGGTATTAGCTGTGTTTTATATATCTATCTATACGTTAAAAAATATACATTTCAGGGGAGCGTATTTTTTTCTGATATGCTAAAAACGTCAATTATTAAAGAACTTTAGTTGTTGCACGTTTTTACTTTTACGCCACGCTTTGCAAGTGACAAGCATTCTGCTCACTGTGCCACATTTCTTTCCTATGATTAGATGGCTTGAACTTGGGTGGAACACTCTCGCCATTATTCATTTGTCCAGGATACTTTACCATAGGCTGTACATTTCCCTTACTGCAGGCATTAAAACTGGACTTCTGCGGATGTATTTTAAGCAAACAATGTTTTCCTAGTTACATGCTTAACTATTTCACTTGTACTATTTACTTGGGCATTAACTTTATTTTTCAACGCTACACGCATTTAAATTGTACTTTAGCTGATACATTTCAGGAATTATTTTCCTAGTAGGGCGCACGGCAACATTTCTTTGTTTCTCCTAACCTCATATTGTTTATTCACGTTTTTAGTTACATTTTAATGGCTACATGCATTAAATTGTGGTGGCAAACGGTATAATTGTCTCTGTGACCAACGTTATTTCTTTAATTGCTTTATATAAGTTTGCATTCATATATTTGGAGCGTGCTTCAAACTGCATAATTGTCCCTATCACCGTTATTTATCTAATTTTCTCATATATGTATTACTCTTCATTTTTTACCAGCATGCACAACAAAATGTGCCTTTAACTAATTTTTTCCAATTTGCAAATTTACATATACATTTGCAGACATTTCACGGCTTCCATATAATTAACATGTGCTGAATTGTTCTCATGGTAGCAAGCACTGCAACATTGTTAGTATTTGATTGTGCTTTTTTATGCACTTTTCCGTGCTGCACACATTAAAACTGTGTTTTTAAAGATGTGTTGCAACCATTGTTTAAGCATGCTTTTAACTAACTTTTTGCAATTACCATATTTACACCCGCATTTTTAAACAATTCTTTGCACAAATTTAAAGGGTGCACAATTCTTCTCGTATCATCACGCACAGACTTTTGTTATTTATGTACACATTTTCTAATATTACCCTACCTGGTTATATTTAATATATGCTGAATTGTTCTGTTGGCAGCACACACAGCAAAATTATGTTTATTTTATTGTTCAGTTTGTAAGTGGTAAGTATTCAGCTCACTGAGCCACCTTTCTTTCCTGCGTTTAGATGGGTGGAACTCGCTCTCCACTCTTATAACAACAAGGTGCCCAAAACCTCTTTAAGCACCTTTTAACCTGTAAAAATATAAGGAAGGCAAAGTGCACACGGCAATTAACATGGTTAGGTACTGAAAACTACCACTACTGCCCATGCTGAAATAAGTTCTATTGCATTGAGATAGTGTTTATGTAGTGCTCACTACTTCTATCGAGGCATTAAAGCATTTAAGTTATTGGGCATTTCCAAATTTACACCGCAGTTTGTAAGTGACAAGCATTCAGCTCACTGAGCCACCTTTCTTTCCTGCGATTAGATGGGCAGAACTCTCTCTCCACTCTTGAAACAAGGTGCCCAAAACCTCTTTAAGCACCTTTTAACCTGCAAAAATATAAGGAAGGCAAAGTGCACACACCAAATAGCATGGGTACGTACTCAAAACTATCACTACTGCCCATGCTGAAATAGGTGCTATTGCATTGACATTGCATTTAGATAGTGCTTACTACTCCTAACGAATGAATGAATGAATTAAACAACACTTGTAAAGCGCATGGCTACTCGGAGGCATCCCAGCGCTGAGCAGGGCATCTGAAACCACTTCAGGGTTATTTGGGGAAGAGCCATGTTTTCAGAGCTTTACGAAAGGCCAGGTGATTGGGTTCCTTTCGTATCTGAAGAGGGAGGGAATTCCAAAGTTAGGCGGTGTTGTACGAGAAGAGCCGACCACCACTGCACAGTTTGAAGCTTTGCCAGGACTGAACCTGGGGCGCCCAAATAAAGGGCGTTTCCGTAGTCCAGGCGCGATAAAATAAGCGCCTGGACCATAAGCTTTCTTGCTTGAAACGGTAGCAGAGGTAGCACTTTGCGAAGCATTCTTAGCATACCAAAGCAAGAAGCCACAACCTTCCTGGCTTGGGTTTTAAAGCTGAGGTCTGAATCAAGCCAGAAACCCAAGCTCTTTATCTCTGGCTTAGGGGTGGGCAAGGGGCCCATACACACTGGCCACATAGTGTCTGCCTCAAAGAGAGAGGGGTTGCTGAGGAGCATAACTTCAGTCTTATCACCGTTCAATTTGAGGTGTGATTGTTTCATCCATCTTGTTACCTCTTCGAGGCAAGGACAGAGACAGATAGAGGCCCTGTCAGCATGGTTCAGAGCGACAACCAATTGGGTGTCGTCTGCATATGTGACGATATGCACCCCAAAAGGAAAAACAATATTAGCAAGAGGGGCCATATAAGCATTAAACAGAGTAGGGCACAGAGACGACCCCTGCGGGACCCCACAATGTAGGGGCAGAGGGTCTGAGATGGCCTCCCCTTCAAAGACTTGGAAGGATCTATCCTCCAGGAACGATTTCAGCCAGGTCAGACCGACTCCCGACACACCCAGGCTTCTGAGTCGTTCGACCAAGATACAGTGGCTAACCGTATCAAAGGCTGCACTAAGGTCTAAAAGAATCACAGCCAGAGAGCCTCCTGCGTCGAGGATTTTCCTGGAGTCTTCGACGACTGCTAGTAGGGCCGTTTCTGTTCCTTGACCCGGGCGAAAGCCCGTTTGAGAGGGATGTAGAAGGTTAGAAGCCTCTAGGTGTCTAGATAGCACTGAATTAACATGCTTCTCTGCAATTTTGCTGATCCCTGGAAGGGTCGAAATGGGCCGGAGAGGCATTGAAGCACTTAAGTTATTGCATGTCTCTAATTTTACACCGCACTTTGTAAGTGGCAATTATTCAGCTCACTGAGCCATCTTTCTTTTCCATTTGTAAAAAATTCACGTTTAAATGATATCACAAATACACAAACATTAAGGATTTATATGCTATTTTACAATATGTGAACAACACTATACAACATTATTTTTTTATGCAGCATGATTTTCTAAAAAGTTGTCCTTTCACCGGTATTTTAATTCCTCACATATACAACAGTGTATTTTGTAATTGGGAAACATTCACATTACTGAGGTACCTTTCTTTCATTTGTTACATAGATGGAAAAGTCTATTCCCGGTACATTTATCTTTGGTTGGTGTATTGCCTTAGCCTCTACAACTAAAATATTGGATGCATTTGATTTTAGATATGTTTTGTCCAGCCCCTGCCCTTTTAAGCCTACGAACCAGTGTATCAAAAATAACAACAAAAAATATAGAAAAAACGTAAACACTTGCAGCGGTGTGCAAGCGTGCACAAATGGATACTGGGGCCCCCTTTATATGCTACTTTTGTGGGAAAGTGTCTTTTTTCAGGCGCTGCCGTTCTAAGCGTCTAACACAGACTATAAAAAGTAACATAACAAAAAATGATTAATAATCATAAACACTTGCACAGGTGCGCAAGCATGCACAAATGGACACTGGGGTTCTCTGTTCATCAGAAGTGGCTGTTTTGTAATCCGCATAACACAACGGCCACGGCACATTGTTTACGCAGGACTCGCTCTCTTTGGGTTGTTTCGGGAATGAGCATCTACATATACGTTTGGACATTCGCACATTATATCTGAAACCATAAGAGAAATTACTCTGTGCGGTACTCCACCCTTCTGTAACTGCTTCCCACTTTATATTTAAAATATTGCCAGGCACTTCCACAGATTTCAGCACATTTGTTTAGGCCAACATAAACAGCAATATTTCTTTCTTTATTGTAAACTTTCTTTATTTCATCAATTTCTCTCAGCACATATTTTAAGCGTGGTGCCCAGCTGCATTACAATACCCATATAAAGCAACAGCAAAAAATTATAAAAAGACAAGCTCCTTTTACAAATTTTAGATACAATATAGCTGTAAACTGGTGTTCTCTTTCCATGTTAAAACGGTGAGGGAAGCAGTTCGTTTGTCATCAGCATAACACAGAGGGCCTGCGCACGTTGTTTACGGAGGACTCGCAGTCTAGGGGTTATTTTGGAAAACCGCATCTACAAACACTTCTGCCTATCCGCAAATTATATTTGAAGACTTATTTGAAATTAGTCTGTGCAATACTCTACCCTGCCTGTAGCTGCTTCCTTCTTTATATTTAAAACGTTCAAATAGCTGCTCGCTTTTGCAGATCGTTTGTTCTTTGCATAATGCATAATACTGCTTCCCCCACTACATTTACATCGCTAACAAGCACGTCTGGTATTAGGATGTAACACAACTACTTTTTTAAAGCACATAGCTCCTTCTTTTTAAAGTCTCAGACAGTAATTTACTGTTGGCGTCACTTCAACATATGTTAATTCACAGTACTTCATACTGTTTACAAGCTATTCACTATACAGCCCTTAGTCAGTTTTAGGAATCCTGATAGCATCTCTTCACAGGAAAGAACTGGCGACACTAGGGGGCATATTCACAAGGACCTACCGCTGATTTATCCCCACCTTAACCCATCAAAAGTGGACATAGATTTAACACCCCATTCACAAGCGGGTGCAAACTGCAGACATCACCAGTATTCCCGCGACAACTGCCCCAAAATTTATCTCCACGGTGGACACCACCAACTAACCCTAATGAGATGCAGAGTAGGCGTTCCCGTGCAAAAACACACGAAAAAACCACAACACCACTTTCACTACGAACTGCCAGATCTGCGATGCGAACCAAAATTAGGCGATAAGCCGCGGTAGCAGCAGGGATTTAACACCTGCCTTATGCTGGTGTTAAGCAGGACGACTACCTGCAGCATGAAAGGGAGCCCAGCCAAGAGCCACATCTGAAGACCCACAGATGCCATGGAGACAATGATCATGCAGCTCCGAGACCCATGAGGGACACAACACCCACCCCCACCCACCCCAGGCCCGCCACCACCCCCAGGACCCGTCCTGCCCCCTCGGGAACACCACAGAGGCAGCGTACACAAAGACAGCGGACCCACCTGAAACGCACCTGCCACCCAGACCCAACGCCAGAGGAGGACATTGCCCACTACAGGCCCAAAAGGACAACCATCCCCCGCATCCTGACCCACATCCCCCACCTGCTGACGGTACCAACCCAGCGGACAACCAACATCCCTCCGCAGACAAAGCTGCCGGCTGCGCAGCACATGTCAGCCTCTGGTACCATCCAACCCACAACTGCCAGAGTCGGAGGAGTCACACAGCCAGCCCCATACAAGGTCATCACACCTGTCCTGGATGCCAACAACAGCCTGGTACCCCAGCACCTCCACTTCACCCACACTGCGCAGGAGCTGCTGGAGACCAAGCAAGGCCCCTACGCCATAGCTGGATTCCCTCACGTGTCAGGGCCAATCAACTGCACACATGTACCCCTCGTGCCCCCTGCCGACACTGCACACAACTACCACAACAGAAAGCACACGCATATCATGAATGTGCAGGCAACAGTGGACCGCCCGGGACTCCTCAACAATGTCGTGGCCAACTCCCCAGGCAGAGTGCATGATTATCACATCTCCCGACAGTCCATCATCACCAAGCGCTCCCAGGATGGCACCCATGGAAATGCAGTGCCCGTTGGTAAGTCCAAAATGAACACACCACACACCTCCAGCCCACAGTCATGCAACTCACGACACTGGCAATGGGCACGCAGCACAACTACATTCAACATGAGACACAACATGCCACCCGACCAGACACGACAACACGACTCCATTGGGAATCTGGCCTTGCCATGCCCACAACCCAGCCACGGCATGGCACCACAGGCACACAATAGCAGGATGTGAGGAGAGTCATGGAGCGGGCATGTGCGAGAGCGGCAAGTGACCAAGGAATGTGAACCTACCCAATGCCAGGTGTGGCGTGGAGGTGCCGGACAGACCACAGAGTGCAAACCACGAAAATGGCCATGTGGAGATCAACTGCTGGTGCATGGAGTGTAGTGGCCAGTGGACGCTACCATGTCCCCACAGGCTCTGGGGCAGAACGCGGAAATGTCGCACGTTACCTCCCCCCTGCATGCGCATGCGTAGTGGGTTGGACCTGCGTACACCAGGCCTGCGTAGGGGTGTGAACAAAAAGCCCATCGCACTGGGCGTGATTCTCATTCAGAATGGACAACGCGTCTGCCAGGGCGGCGCCTCTCAGCCCGCCACGAGTCCTGCACCGAGCGCGGCGGGGCCTGCGTCCCTGTGCGCCTGCTGCACCCCGGGCCGCTGGTCCCCCGACCGTCATGCCGGCCACACCAACGAGGCTCCGCTCACCTGCCTACACCAGCGTGTGTCAAAGAGGGCCCACCACGTGCCGGTGCAAGCTCCAAGCACCAGTCCCGCGACCTCTGCAGCCTCCTCAGACCATCGCTGGCCCCCCCGACGCTGGCCTACATTACTCCTTTCTCATTTACATACTCCACCGGCGTCCTCTTCTGCCCAGTAGGTCCAACATGTGGAACTGTGTCCTGAGTCTTGAATGGCAGTGACCCCAAGTCCGTGGCAGCGGCCACAGCACCAGACTCCCTTCGATCAGTGAGGCATAATTCCATATCGCAAGCCTGCGACACGTGGTGCCACTAACCCTGTGCAACGCAAGCCGGCGACACGTGGATGAGGGCTCAGGCCTACACTGCGCTCCAGTCGGTCCCACATATGGAACTGTGTCCTGAATCTTGAATGGCAGTGACCCCAAGTCCGTGGCAGCGGCCACAGCACCAGACTCCCTTCGATCAGTGAGGCATAATTCCATATTGCAGGCCTGCGCCACATGGTGCCACTAACCCTGTTCAATGCAAGCCGGCGACACGTGGTGCCACTAACCCTGTTCAACGCAAGCCGGCGACACGTGGTGCCACTAACCCTGTTCAACGCAAGCCGACGACACGTGGTGCCACTAACCCTGTTCAACGCAAGCCGGCGACACGTGGTGCCACTAACCTGTTCAACGCAAGCCGGCGACACGTGGTGCCACTAACCCTGTTCAACACAAGCTGGCGACATGTGGTGCCACTAACCCTGTTCAACGCAAGCCGGCGACACATGGTGCCACTAACCCTGTTCAACGCAAGCCAGCGACACGTGGTGCCACTAACCCTGTTCAACGCAAGCCGGCGACACATGGATGAGGGCTCAGGCTTACCCTGCGGACCAGTAGGTCCCACATCCAGCACCTAGTCGCGAATCATGAATGGCAGAGTCCACACCAGTGAACGCACGGAGAGGAGTAAGAGGAAGATGCGGCTCAGTCTGGACGAAAGCCGGATCAGAGTCACGGAGGTGATCAAACACTATCAACAACCGACCTGGTGCCATCAACCCTGTTCACCACAAGTCCACGTCCCGTGGTGCCACTGAACCTGAACTACGCAGGCCGGTGGGGCCATCCAACCTAAGCCGGCGACACTCGGTGAATGGCCAAGTGCTGACCGCTGCCTCAGGCCTACACTGCGGTCCAGTAGGTCACACATGTGGAACTGTGTCTTGGGTAAGATGTGGAGGAGTCCACACCATTGGACACACCTCATCTCAGGCGGCATCCCCTAACAGCACTGGTGCCACTAACTGTGCACAATGACTCATGGGCACTTTCTGGTTGGACTTTGGTGGCGTCTGAGTCCATGGCCTGGTGGTTTTCTGCATCTTCATCTGGCTGGACCGGACTTGGTGTCCGACATGTGTCTGTTCCATTCATCTCCACCATAGTGACTGTTTCAGCGTGGTTCTGCCCTCTGCCTCATGCCCTGGGGGTACACCTTCCACTGTCCACCGAGACACTCCGCGACAAGCCCCTTTGTCATCTACGGAAACCTGTCCTGCTCTCGTGACCCTGCCCCAGTGCCCCGCAAGTCAGCGGCCCGTGGCGGTAGGCCCGTGCAGGACGCTGTGCATCCGGGGCCACTAACTGTGCAGCACAATTCATGGGGCCTTTATGGTTGAATGGTTGTGTCCTTTACGATGTACACTGTTGTCAATTTCTGACTGCAGCAGGCAGCCCTTGCAGGCTGGTGTGCACACACCCGTCACACATCCAACACAGGTGTCACTCGATATGTGTGCCTGCTAATAAATGTGGCCGGGCGCACGTGCCCGTAGCCATTCAAACCATCTGAGCAAGTGTGTCCGTGTGGGCATTGTGTCAGCATGATGGGCACGGGCCCTGCAACATCACAGTGTGCTGTCTTCAGCGGACGATACCATGTCACCTCAGCGTTGGCAGTGACCCTGGACATGTAGCTCGCCCACCCCCCTGCATGCACAAGCGGCGTGTGCTGGTCCGGCGTACGTCAGGTCAGCGCAGGGGTGTGCTGATTCGGCAGGGGGAGCAGGGCGTGGCTCGGACCTGGCCTTGGGCAGGATGTGCGGTAAGTGTGTCTCTGTGTTGGGGTGTTGTCGCCACCAGGGCCACAGTAGTCGATGTTGCAATGTAGCATGCACCAGGAGGGCGGGCCCGCACGTACGGGGAAATGTAGGAGCGCAAGACCGCTCGGGGTCTTGGCACATGCATGCCAGGTGTTATGTGTAGGAGTCCTGCAGCTGCATGAGTCAGTTGCCTAGCCTCATTCGCAGCGCGATCACAGCCAGCCATGGACTGTACACCTGTGTCCGCCCTGTCCGGACCATTGGCCTACACTCACGTGGCCGCACACCTTCAAAGGCCAGGGTCACGGTGTTGTTGGCATGCCGCTGGACATGCGCGGACAGGCATGAGAATGGTGTGCCGTAGGGGTGCACATGATACAACCGCGCAGCGCATACAAGTGTGGGGGCTCGTGGGAGGGAGGAGCAGCTGTGAGGATACGTAACACACAGTGAGGCCGCTCATGTGCCACGTGCTGGGCATATCATCCATGATTCCCAGGGTCAAAGACATCCCACCACACCCACGACAGGCCTCTGTACATCTCCTGAATGCATGCAGATGGTGAAGTTACTGTAGGGATGAAGGGTCCTTTGTCTGTACTATCAGGCGGATGGCACACCTGCAGCTCTGAGCTGGGACTTGCATGTGGCCAGCACCCCCTGACAGATACGATAGCATTTACTTGCGACTCCCACACTATGCACTGCCCGACGTGAGACCCACATGTACATATCCCACACGCAGAAGTCCTTGGTCGTAGTTAGCGTGCGTGAGATGGCCTTCACACGTACTCCCACCCCACCCCAGGCCTGCACCCGTTGCACACAGACACTGCTCATTGCTCCGAGCTGTGCCATTTCATCCACAGGACTGGCGCAGGGTAAGCCAGTGCCACTTCAAGCAGAGCCACTGACGCAATGGCAGACCATCCCGGACACATGCTCGACTCCAGTCACGTGGACCTGTACCGTGCACGTCTGCTGCATGTACTGGGGGCACTGCCGTTGGCAGTGCTGCGGATAAGTTACCGGCTGAGCTTCCGCCTTGCGAACGTCACCTGCGTTCAGCCTGTGTTGCATTGTCGCTCGTGCATATTCGAGTGGACCATGGATGTCTGCCTCTCCAACGTGACTGTAGCTGACCTGGATTTCGACATGTGTGGGCGCCCCCTGTTGGCCCACGACCAGGAGTGTCACTGTGATGCCCGTTTATGGCATACATGGATGTTTGGCATGCATGCTGGCAACTGGACCTGGGAGATTGCACGAGTCGTCGTGTGCAGTGAGCACATTGAGCCGCTACCCGATTGGGCTTTGGTGCACATTGGGGCCAGGGGTTGGAGTCAGCACATCTGTCCGGGTCAGCTGATGGATTACGTCGACGACATGTCAGATGTGGTGGACAACGATCTCTCATTGGAGATGTTGGCCTACGCTGCTGCACTCGCGTTCATGGACGAGTGACAAGGTACCTGCAGCCACAACTGGATGTGACCCATTGCACGTGTCCCGAAGCCTGGTTGCATGTTGGGAATCTGGTCACGTGTCCCAAGACGACAGTGGACATGGCTGCATTGGCCTGGACTCCTGATCCATGCGCGGACAACCAACGCGGGTTGGCACTGACTTGTGTTGGTGATGGACTCCCCCGGGGTGGACATGGGCGCTTTCCTACGTTCCTCATTCAGACATGCTGCTGCATTGGTCTGCATTTCGTGACACTTCTCTTGGCCGTACTGACACGCACTTGTTGATAAAGTTTCCGCACTTTCACTTGTCTCCAACTTTGTTGTGTCTTGATTTGTATGCCAATGTGTGTGTCACTGACTCTCTGGATCCCTGCCATATGTGCATTGCTACCCCATCAGGGCTGTGGGTTGGTACTTGTGCATTATCATGTCCCTGTTTCGTGCTTTGCCAGATGCGTATGGCCATTTCCCGGCCACAAGCGGGTGCACTTGTGTCCTGTGTTCGGTTGTGCAAATGTTGCTGTTCGTACCACATTGTGTTCGATGTTGGGGTGCTCTGCTTCCTATGTGTGTGTGCTGCATTGTGTGTGAGATGTCCCTTCAGCTCTGATTTGGCTCACCCTTCTCCCTTTCAGGCAGTGTGGTTTTCCCTTCTGTGCTTGTTCAGTGGTGTGATATTGCCGGGTTGTGTGACTTGTGCTCTTGGTTGGTGTTGTTACTCTTAGGCATGGTTTGTCTGCAGTTGTGCTGTGCTTAATTGTGCATGTGTGCCATTGTGCCCATCTCCCCCCGTCCCCCCAGTCCCTGGTCGTTCCTCTCCCTGTTGTGTCTGTTGTTTTGGGCAGTTTCCGGTCCCCGAGTCCTGCCACCATCTCCAGACTGATGTGGTGGACACCATTTCCTCCATGTCATCCAGCTCCTGGTGTGGCGCTGGACTCCCACCTCCGGTGTGCATTGCTGCCTTCTTGTTGTTGGCGTGTTTTTGCTTGTTTGTGCGTTTCGCATCATTCCGGCTGTTCTGGTTTTCTTCCATTGTCCTCCTCCGCTCTCCGGCTGCATTCACCTTGTCCATGATGGCCTGCCATGTACAATGTTTTGTTGCCAATGGGGCTTGTGGGGTTGTATACTGGCTCCGGTTGTCTCCATTGTGCTTGGCTGTTGTTTTCTGTTTGGTTTGTCTTTCTTTTTCCTGCTTTTGTTGTGCTTATTCCCGCCTGCCGTGTGTGTGTCCGGGCCTGGAGGTGCTTATTGCTGCTTTTCTCATCGCGAATGGGCTCATCGCATGTTTTTTTGTGTTGTGGTTTGTGCTTTTATCTCCGTCGAGGTGGTTGTATCACGGACATTGGCCGCGTTTTCAGCAGACTATCGCATGGTACCGTCGTGTTGTGAATTCCAGGTTAACACGGGGTTATTTTCCTGCAATAGGCTGCGATGTGTAAAGTTGCATTAACATTTTTTGGAGATGTTTAGCACACGTTCTTGTGAATATACCCCTAAGACTTGTAACAAATGTTTCAGTTTCTTTTTCAGGGAAAAAAAGAGAAACACTACTGCAATAGGTCTCGCTTTTGCAAGAGTTTGAGCTATTTGCATTGTAAATTACAATGCCTTTTATTTATGTGTTTTGAAAACCTGCAAGTGGTGCACAAACACACACTTTGTACTTATAGTCCTTGCTTGCGAGAAGCAAGGCTGGCAGTAAAAGAGGCGCAGTTACTGCCAGCATTGCTTCTCAAAAACAAGGACTATAAGTACAAAGTGTGTGTTCACGCACCACTTTCAGGTTTTCAAAACACATAAATAAAAGACATTGTCATTTACAATGCCAAAAGCTCAAACTCTGCAAATGCGAGACCTATTGCATTGCAAATGCTTGTTTGTGACTGCCAGAGTAGAGCTTTGGCTATTGTGTCTTGTTTGTAAAGAGAGAGATCTTCCCAGTTATAGTCTACTGGGCTTCCAAAGCTGGCTTGGTCGTTGCTCTCTTCATATAGATGGAGCGGCGAGTGGTAATTAGTATGAATAGTGTCTGGTCCTGGTGTTTGAGATAGGGCTGCTTCCATTTGTGCATCTATTTGGGCTTCTAGAGTTGTTAAGAATTCCTGTGATAGGCCCCCCTGGACAGGTTCTGGTGTGTTCCATCGCTTCTGCTCCCCTTGTGAGGCTTGTATTTCTGGAGAGGCTGGCGGGCTTAGCTGAGTAACCGTTGCCTGTGCTGAAAGACCTGCATGAACTTGCGGTGTGGGTATCTCCCCCGGCCGGTCCGTGTGGGTCTCTGACTTGTTAGACTGTAAGGTGGGAGTTTGATCTCCTTAGGTCCTTAGGCTGGGTTGGCTCTGGCCTCAGTGAGGCTGCCTTGTTTGAAGATTGGAAGCATCTAATTGATTCCTTTGGGCCCTTCTCACTGTTGCAGTTGTGTTTGTGGTTAACAGTGGAATGTGAGGAATAAGTGATTCTTTGGAAATAGCTTTGGATTTTGCCCCGTGGAGAAGAGTGTAGAGGCGTGGCTGCCGGTCCATCCCTGGGTGGGCTCTTGTTCAAATAACTGCCCGTTTCCGTTTCTGCTTGAGGTTCCATTGCGAGTACCATTATTGGATGAGTTTGTAGGTGTGCGTGACTGGTACCCAAGGGTTCTGGTAATGGACTATCTTGCCCCCCTTCAGCCGCACCTGGGCACTCACTTGCATCGTCTGTTTGCCCCTTCCTACCCGTGCTTCTGCCCGGACATCTCTTTTTGACCATCCTTGGTCTTTTCTTGTTTTGGTCTTTAGCCTTGGCTACTAATGCCTAAAGAATGCCCTTTCTTTCCAGGTGACTTTCCCCTTTTGGGTCTTTTTTGGCCGGGATGTCTATATTGTCGATACCGGTGCAGTTGCTTTCACATTACTGCAGGGGGGATGCCGGCTGAATTCTCTGCCACTTCCGCCCACCCTTGACCGAGGGCTTCCTCTATGCACCAGCTACTGGCAGGGCTGGGCTTGACACTAGAAGTGCTAACGTGGCAGGAGGAGGTGGTAGCAGGCTCCTGGAGTGATGGCTGGATTTGAGGCGGGGTTCAGGCTAGTGGGATGAGTGGGGCTCTACAGGGCAGGCGCAGGATGCACCCGGAACAAACCGGGCTGCCTCCGCACCCCCCTGAGGCTCGCTTTCCGTGGCCGCTGTCTGCCTTGGAGCTTGAATTCAGGCCTGCCACTACCCCTGCCGCTGCTTCAGGCGCTACTATGGACACTGCCTCAGGGCCTCAGGCACTGCCTCAGGTGCCCCAGCTCACCTCTCTATGCCGACTCTGTGCCACGAGTTCTGCGGGGCTGCGGCGCTCTGTGAGATGACCCGGTGTCACCTAGAAGCGCTCCGGTCGCGCCGTGCCGCGCCACCCGACGTGGCGGCCTTCAATTCTGCTCTGCTGTCCTGCTGCACCTCGCTCCTCGCAGCAGCAGCAGCTCATGACCGCAGCTCTCTCGCAGCCGGAAGTCAGGTCACAGGCTACAGGATATGTTTGGTTTTAACATCCCCATGGACACATTAAATACCCACATATCTCCCTGGGATAATTTGACAAGGGAGATCTAACTCCCCTTTAACCACAGATTGCCTACAACCTGAATATAACAAGGCGGTCACCCATTTCAGATTTATCCGCAGACTCACACAATAGCATGGTTCCATCTCCTGGTAAAAAAATGGATTAGGTAATATAGTTCACTTCCATCGGTTCTTCTTCCATTTTCTTATTTTTGCTAAATATAGCAATGTGGCCCCACTCTCCCCATTCAAAACATTGTGGGCCGCTATTGATAGGCAGCTCTGTTTTTATGGTCCGGGATTTTGTTACTTCAATCAAGTCTTTTTGAGTCTTTTTGTCATTTCTATTGGGGAATCCTGTGGAAGTGAATTTGTTCCCTTTCTCGTTATCCGGTTGATGGAACTGCATTTGGTCTCTTGAAAAAGTCGTAGCCTTTTTTACTTGCCTCTTGTGGTTTAAGTCATTTGTCGGCACACTTTTCAATTTGACAAACAAAGTCTTGGGAGTGTCTCCATGTGTTCCTCTTTCTTTCCTATTCCTTATCCTATAGGTTTCTTCATCTACTCCTAATCTGTCAAGGATGAGTTTCTTAATGTCAGCATATAGGGGATCTCCCCTAGCGTTGGCAGTCTGATATGAGGCTTGAGCCTCGCCAGTTAATATAGGGGCTAAATAGAAGAGACTTCTCTTGATAGGCAAGCACTCGCACATGCTGCTCTCTCAAAGTTCAAAAGGAAAGAGTCTGTATCTTCTCCGGGAAGGAGCTTATGTAAGATTATGGCAGGTCCTAGTGGTGCAGCTCCTCCACCATGGGCTATTGCTGAGATTAACTGCAATTGAGTGTCTGAAACTTTGCTTAAATGTTCAGCTTCAGCTCTGAAGGCATCCCAAAAAACCACACGAACAAACTCCGCTGTGGACATGAGCAGTTCAAAAGCTCACTCAAGTTTACAATGCCCCTGAACGAGCTGTTGGATAAGATTCTTCATCTTGTATCAGATGTTTAATGTGCTCGCATTCTCCACCATGTAGCGCTTGGCATGAAAACGCACTTTTGGATGCGAGATATCAGTTTTGTAGCTTATTTTCATTGCTTCTATTTACAGGGCATTTAATGCTCTTTCAATTGCTCTGATTTCCAACTTCGCATGGGGTCTGCTTTTGATCTTCGCCCAGGTCGGACCAGAATCCCACTTGCCAACTCCCTCAGTAAATGGAAAAACACAGGTAAGTTCTAAGATCTTGATAAGATCGCTGTTCTGGCTATCACCTGGTCTTTGTATTTCTCTGTTTATCTAGATTGTTCTGTCTTGTTGCTCTACTGTTTAGTGTCTGATTCTAGGGTCTCTTTCTGTTCTCCTCATAACCAAAATAAAAGGTCAGAAAAAAAAACTTAATAGTCCTTTCTTTTAATGCCTAGCTCAGAATTAAAACTAAAAGACAACCTCTTCAATTTGTATTTTGTGGAAACAACAACAAAAATATACATATTTGTAGGTAGAGCAGTTTGGTTGTTATCAGGATTCTGTACCTCCTTTCTACTAACTCAGGCTCTTAAAAAAGGTTGCCTTCCCTCGGTGTGGTTATCGTGGTTCCCTGCCCAGCTCAGACCACCTGTCGCTCCCTTCCTCCTCCCTTGCAAGGACCTTAATTGGTCGCGCACCTGCATTAGCCATGCTCCTCCGGGAGCATGGTGGGTTGAAGCGTGCTGCCGACGGTGTATCCTGCCAGCAATATTGCTCCCCCTCTCTTTCTTGTCTTCCGGCAGCAAGGGTGATGAAGCGGGCTTCCCTCTGCTTTTTGGCATGCCCCGGTTCTCCACTCTGACTGCAGTGTCCGCTTCAGCATTCTCTCTCCTGCCTCAGAGGTTTGTGATGGGTGAAGACTCCTCCTCCTTCTTTTCCGACCACCGAAGTCAATCTTCGATTTCCATTATATCCTCCTCGGTTGCCTGTCCTTGTCTTTCTTTTGTTTCCCCTTCCTCTTGTTGTACTTCCTGTGTAATTAAAACAGCTTCTTTTCTTTCTTTTCCAGATATGCTGTATGACGTGGATCAGTATCGGAGTCCAGGTAAGTCGTTCCCTTGTTACTCCGCACACCCCTCAACCTGACAGCACCACCAGCAATGCAGTGTTCGGCTGGCCGCAACCTGAGAGGAAAGTTGCAAATGCCATTTTGCTTATCAGACACTGTTCCTAGGGGGGGGGAGGAATAAACTAAAAATAGGATATAAGGGGTTGGTATAGAGGCGTTTTGACCCCATGGGCCTGATGAAGGGGTCTGTTAGGGGCCCCTCATGGGCTAGAAATTACCCAACAATGTTTTTTTTGCATGTGCAAGGATTCATAGATCCACCGCAGTGCTCAGCGCGGCCCCATGTGAATTCATGGCAGATCTACAGCCCCCAATTAAAAAAAATACATCCATTTACAGACCCACTCACTCACTCTCTCACCCCCCCACACAACCACCCACTGAAAGACCCACAAAATGACTCACACACCACTCACAGACCAACACAGTCACTCACACACTCATTCAGCTATTGATACTCCCACTTACAGATCCACACTGCCACTCATACATCCACTCACATACCCATTCAGCCACTAACACACCCACTCACAGACCCACAAAACCACTCACATACCCATTGACACACCCACTCACACAGCCATTGGCACACTTACACACCTACTCACACAGCCATTGATGTACTCAAACACCCACTTACACACCCACACAGCCACTCACACACCTGCTTACACACACATTCACATACTTAGTCACCCACTTACACATCCACACAAACACTCAAACACTGACACACCCATAAAGCCACTCACATACCCACTCAGACCTACAGAACCTCTCACACATTTACTCACAGACCCACACATCTGCTTACACACTCTATCACACACCCACACAGTCACTCACACACCCATACAGCCACTCACATACCCATACAGTCACTGATACATCCACTCAGGGACTCAAACAACCACTCACAGACCCACACAGGCACTCACACACCCACTGTATTAAATGTGTTGTTGTTTTGTATTGACTAACACACCCACTGTATTAAATGTGTTGTTGTTTTGTATTGAATGTGCGCTTTGTGGGGAATGGATCTGCGGATTCAGTGCAAAACCACCAGTAATATAGCAGGGACACCCCTTATTTGGCTTGAAATCCGCCGATACGAGTGAGAAATTTGAAAAAGGATTTGAAAATAAAAAAGAGCCGGTGTTTGGGAAAAGGGTTGGCTCTGAAAAGAGCCTTTGTGTTTATGATGTGTAGATGATAGCTATACATACAACAGAATGCAAACTTTTAAGTTGTTGAACAACCTGTTGCCTCTGTCTGTGAAATGGACTCCGTCTTTTTGATACAGTCCGTCCATATCGAAGCTTAAATTGTTATGCTATATAGAGCCCATTTGTGGTCTCGGAGGAATGCAGAAACAGTTTTATCGATATGTTTCTGGATTTTTCTATCTGTGGACAAACTTCAGTTGACCACTACCACTTCTGTCTTTGGTAAATGTTGGAGAACCCCATGGCAGTATGTAGGAAAAGTGTCATTAATTTACCAAAGGTATACTTCATTTGGATTTCCAGTCGTACACCAGTAATTTGCCTAGGTCATTGCCACCACAGTGCAGAATCATGAGGTATGGATGTTGGCAACCTCCTTGGAGACCAGCAGGAGTAGAACATAGGAAAAGCCTGTAGCAGAATGAGGTAGTTTTGAAGATAAAAGTCAGCTATAATGGAGGACAGCAAGTAACATATAAAAGAACATATTTCATTGAATGGTGGGGATGTGCAAGGCAGTAAAATTAGGCAGTGACTTTAAGAAAAAAGTAACTACCTCTGTGATTGGCTTTGGAAAAAGTTGTGCTGTTAGGGTTATGATTGGAATTGCTAACAGTCAACCACACCTGCTACAGTTGATGTGAAGCTAGTATGCTGTTTAGAGAAAGTCTTGTAAACTTTTCAACTACTAGTAGGCAGCAGCGACTGAAAACATGGTTACTATGGAAACGGAGGTAAAAGAGCCCGTGGGAAGGGAACAAAAGAGACCGCAGTGTGAAACTGAAAAGCAGACTGGTATAGAAAAAGTGCTCAGTAAGGAGTGAATGTCTTGTAAATGACAATATTTAACAAAAGCATTAACAGAAGATTGTTGAATGCTTTTAAGGGCATGCATGTGGATCTGCGGATCCACCACAAAGTTACATGGGGGCAGCTTTGAGTGCCACGGTGGATGCGCGGAGCCGCAAAAAACGTACCAAATTGGTTTTTTTTACAGGACACATGGAAAGGGTTAAAAACCTGCTAATTTTTAGAAGTGTTATAACAAAAATAAAAGATGAAAGGAAGCCTGTGATTTTCTAAGTACAGGAGTATGAGTAAGAGCACATGGTGAAGGGTAGCCAGATGTTTACAAATATTACAGTGAAAGTTGGACAACAGCAAACAGATTTTACAGGTCTGTTAATTAGGTTGTAGTGTAAAAATGTATATTTGAAAAAAGTATGAGTGTCTATAACCTGAAAGAAAATGTGTAACTTCTAGACACCATAGTAAAAGGCAAAATAGCAGGGAGATGAGATAAAAGGCAGGCAAACTCTAAATTAACCCGGGCTCCCCCTTTGGTAGCTTGGCACAGAGCAGTCAGGCCTAACTTTAGAGGCAGTGGGCAAAGTATTTGTGCATCGCTTCAAACAGTAAAAGAGTGAAACTCTACAGAAAATGACTCCACACCAGGTTACAAAAACAGATCTAATGTTAATAAATAAAATAAGTCCAAAATGACAATAATCCAATTAGTAGAATCGGACATTGATTTTTAAAGTTAATAGTGAAAAATAGCACCAAAAAGCACAAGTTCAGGCCAACCGCGATGGAGTGAGGGCTGGCTTCATAGACCCTGTTAAGCCCACTGAACAGGGTACATTAAATCTGGTTGCGAGGTACGGCGTGGATCTGCTTTGAAGATGTGTCAGGCAGCCGAGGCGATGCATCAGTTCTGAGATGCGTCGAGGTTGTTGTGAGAGGTCCTGATGCATCGATGTCAAGGATCCTGTTAATGGAGCTTATGATGTGAAGACTGATGTTGAGGATGCGAGGCACAGCCGAGGTGATGCATTGGTTCCGAAGAGCATTGAAGCTTCGATGCAAAGTTTCGTAGTTGTTATCAAGGCTGCCGTTGACAAGGGATGCGAGGAGCTTGAGCCAGGAAAAGCGGTGTGCAGTGGCAGTTCCGAAGGCAATGCGTCGGTCCCAAGATGTGTGAGGCAGTGGAGATGCAATTTTTTGGGGACGGGGCCAATCCACACAGCAGCAGCAATGCTTCGGTTCTGCTTGTGGATGCACTGCTAAGCAGAGGAGATGTGTTGGTTCTGCTCTGGGATGCGTCGCCCAGCAGAGAAGGTGCATTGGTTCCATTTGCAAGCACCTTAGGCCCACTTCCAAGCGTCAGGACTGCAGTAGCACCAGTTGGCAGGGTAAACTCACAGATGGCAGAGTCTAGGTGCATGGGTTGGAAGCCTGTTATGTCCCTGAGGCTTCAGATCAGGAGGCCAGCCAAATAGGCCTTGGAGTCACTCTGGGTTCTGAGGTCAAAAGATGCATGTCTAGTCCTTCTCACCCAGGCAAGAGGGCAGCAGGCAGAAGATCAGCACAGCAAAGCAGGAGTCCAGCAGAGTGCATTACAGCAGAGTGCAGTTCCTCAGCAGCACAGAAGTCCTTCTTCCTGGCAGACTATCCACAGGTCCAGAGGTGTGCTGAAGTAGAGATGCCTTTGAAGTGGGGAGGCTTCTGAGGCATGCCTTTGCAGTGCACAGATGCCCTCCCTTCCTGCCCTGGCTCCATCTCACTACAGGGGGGTATGCAGCCTTCTGTGTGAAGAAAGGACACAGTCTATTCAGGTGTAAGCAAGGCTGTGCCCCGCTCCTCCCTCCCATACTTACCCATACTTACACATTAAGACACACCTAAGCTCCCATTGTGTGTGTCTGTCTAGGAGGAATACACAAAGCCCACCTGCCAACTATTCCCAGTCATGTGATCAGAGACAGGCTAGAGGCACCAAATGGCTAAAGCAAGAAAATGCCAACTTACTAAAAGTGGCATTTTCAGAACTGCAATTAAAAATCTGACTTCACCATAAGTTTAGATTTCAAATTGTGATTCTAGAGACACCAGACTTGAAGGGTTTATCTCTTCTCAATTGGAAATTACACTTATAAAATGTAATAAGGTAATCCCAATGTGATCCCATGGAAGAGATAGGCTTTGCACAGGGCTAGCTATGCCACTACATCTAGGTTCAAACCAAAGAGAAAGAAATGTTTATTACTACATCTGCTTGGTTTTGAGGGTCGTTCGGTCTTTAAACATTTGCCTGATTTGAGTTGGATGAAGGAGAAGAGTTAGATGAATATATGGAAGCTAAGGGAACTGGAAATAAGATTTGATCTTCAGCCCAGTTTGGTTGTTATACAGCAGAAGTGTCTTATGAGAAGACAAATTCCTGGTGGAAATGTGGATATTTATGTGCCAGCCCTCATGAGGTTAATTGCGGAATGCCAGTTTGAGAATTTCACTGACCAGTTAATAAGTGACCAATTTATTGGACATTGTTCTGATAAATCCAATCATCAAAAGCTCTTGTCGTTAGGAAACCCTACTTTGGAAGATACTCTACGTATTGCTAAGAGTATTGAAACATCTCAGATTTATGTTGAAGAGTTGGACCCTAATCGTTTGGGGAGTGTCAATGTCATTCAAAAAAAGGAAGTGAGGGGTACCCGGGATAACAATAATTCTAAAGAGTTTTCCAAACTAACCAGAAAATTCTTTGATCAATCACAATTCTGTTTTAGGTGTGGTAACTCTGCCCATATTAAAGGGGGACAAATGTGTCTGGCCAGGAATGAGTTATGCAGGAATTGTGGTAAAGTTGGCCATCAAACAAATTAATGAAGTGGTTAATGTGGCCACAGAGAGTTCAGATGATCAGTCAGATAAATATTTTAATACATTCCAAGATGATCTCAAGGATATGGTTTTAGTTGTCAGAGAGGATGGTGTGGTCCCGCAAATTGTGTTGACCCTTATGTTGATGTTGTAGTTGGTGTTAAGACTGTGAAGCTTTTGGTTGATTCTGGGGCCAGGATAACTATGATCACTCATGAGTTATTTGATGAGCTTTCATCTGGAAGGGAGTGGAGCCTCCTGATGGGGCACCTGTGTCACTCGAGGGGAGAAGGATTGAGTTGTTCAGATTTATTGAGGATGTTTAGAGGGAGGAACATTTTTGACAAAGTTTATGTGGCAGTTAAAGGCTTATGCATTGTATGCTGGTTGCATCAGGGCCTGTTCCACTTGTGTTGAGACCTGGGATGAAGGATCAGGTTTCTGTGGTGTGTGGAAGTATTGCAGAGTAGATCCAGAACAAGGTTTCTGCTGTGTTCTCTGAAGAACTTGGTACCATTAAGGGGTTCCAACACAGGATCAAAATCAAAGAGGCTGTAATCCCCGTAAAACATGAACTATGGAGTGTAGCATTTTCTATTAGGGTATATTTAGAAAAATAGCTTAAGGGTTTATGTGATAAAGGTGTCATTGAACCTACAGAATCTTCAGTATGACTATGACCACTGGTTGTAACATGGAAACGTAGTGGTTAGTTAAGAGTTTGTGTTGACCTGAAGAGTCTTAGCAAAGCCATTTTGGTAGATTATCACCCCCTGTCCAAGATTCAGATTTAATGGCCTTGATTAATGTTGCAAAGTGGTTTAGTTATCTGGATTTGGCCTCTGCGTGTTATATGATGGTTTTGGAGCCAGAATCTAGACATTTCACTGCCTTTGTTTTGCCCATAGGTACATTTCAGTACTGCAGGATGCCATTTGGCCTGGCTTCTGTGGCCTCTCTTTACCAGAGAATCATGCCAGATGTTTTATGCCATCCTCCTGGCCAGAGTCCCGCTCTCCGCCCCAGCAGCTCCCCTGTGTTTTCACCTGCCGCAGCCCCCGACACCTCCTCCTGGTAGGTGTTCGAGGCCTTCCTGCTCTCTGCCTGCGTCTCGCTCCCCGAACGCGACCGGTGCCAGGGACCCTGGATCTCTGACCACCCACCTCTACGACTGTGCTACCCTCCTTACACTCAACCCCGGAAGGAACAACAACTGCCAACGGTCGACGCCGAACACCACCCTTGGCCAGTTCTCCTGCGGACACTGCCGACAATCCTTCACCATCGACAGCACCCCCATGACCCCACGACCGCCGCACCGAAGCCCTGAAGTGCATCCTCCTCAACGTGCGCTCCCTGCACAGACAGGCCGTAGAGATCTGGGACCTCCTCGACACCCTCTCGCCAGACGTCGCCTTCTTCACGGAAACATGGACCAACACCACCTCCACCCCCGACTTCGGCACTGCCATTCCCGACGGATACAAGATCCAGAGGAAGGACTGCCCCCACCGCCCAGGAGGAGGAATCGCCATCTCACACAAGAGCTCCCTCCGACTCTCCACCTCCACCATGAGCAACCCCCTCTCCAACACCGAGCCCCTCCACTTCCAGATCCATACCAGCCCCAGAACCACGCTATGCGGCACCCTCGCCTACAGACCCCAGGGCCCGCACCTCTTTCGCCACCACCATTGCCGACCTCATCACACCCCACGCCATCACCTCATCTGACTACGTACTCATCGGAGACCTGAACTTCCACCTCGACAACCGCAGCGACCCTGACTCCACTGCCCTCCTGGACAACCTCGCCAACCTCTGACTGAAGCAGCTCATCACCACCCCCACCCACATAGACGGACACATCCTCGACCCCATCTTCGCAAGTGAGTCCAACATCCACTTCAGCCACACCTCGCAGCCCCTCTGGACAGACCACCACTGCGTACACTTCTCCTTCAACACCACCACCACACACAAGCCTGCCCCGCGCCCGCCACGAAGGAACTGGAAGCAGGTCACAGACAAGCACCTCAACTCCACCCTCATCCTCGACCCTCCTCCGCCACAACCGACGCCAACTGTGCAGCCTGGTTCACCACCGACCTCCAAAAAGCCAGATTCTCCTGCAGACGTCTCGAAAAACGCTAGAGAAACAGCAAAACCGCCGATGACCAGAATACCTACAAGAACGCCATGACTGATTACCACCAACGCATAAGAGCTACCAAGAGGACATTCATCCGGAACAAAATCCACACCAACGCCAGTAACGCAAAGGAACTCTTCAACGTCATCCAGCAGTTCACCAGACCCCCCAGTGAAGCCACAGACATCACGCCGTCCCAGGACCTCTGCCACAAACTCAGCTCCTACTTCCACCTGAAAATCAAGGCCCTCTACGACAACTCCAGAGAACAGACTCCAGAAACCACCTTCCCCTCCTGCAAAGACAACCAGCCCACCATCACCACCTGGACACCGGTCACCACCGTAGATACCACCACAACCATGAAGAGCACCCGTTCAGGAGCCCCCACGGACCCCTGCCTGCCGCACATTTACCACAGAGCCGCCGCCGCCATAGCACCCGAACTATGCGGCACCATCAACGCCACCTTCGAATTCGGCGTTTTCCCCGACGACTGGAAGCGGGCAGAGATCAAGCTCCTCCTCAAGAAACCCTCATCTGACCTGACGGACCTGAAAAACTACCAGCCCATCTCTCTCCTTCCCTTCGCAGCCAAAGTCACAGAGAAATTCGTCAATGCCCAGCTGACCACCTTCATCGAAGAGAACGCCATCCTCGACTCCTCCCAGTCCGGATTCCGCAGTAACCACAGCACCGAGACCACCCTCCTCGCCGCCACTGATGACATCCGCGTGCTGCTCGACCAGGGCCGTACCACGTCCCTCATCCTGCTAGACCTCTCCGCAGCCTTCGACACCGTCTCCCACCCACTCTCGCAGCCAGATTCCATGACGCTGGCATACGGAGTACCGCCCTCGACTGGATCCGCTCCTTTCTCGCCGGTAGAACCCAAAGGAATAGTCTCCCACCCTTACTCTCTGAACCCACAGAGATCAACTGCGGAGTACCCCAAGGATCATCGCTTAGCCCCACGCTCTTCAACATCTACATGGCCCCCCTCTCCGCCATCGTCAGACAGCATGGGCTCAGTATAGTATCCTACGCCGACGACACCCAGCTAATCCTCTCCCTCACAAAGAACCCTGAAGACACCAGACTCAGCTTCCAGGAAGGAATGAAAGACGTCGCAGCTTGGATGAGGAACAGCTGCCTAAAGCTCAACTAGGAGAAGTCAGAGGTCCTTGTCCTTGTACCCTCCCCCTCCGCTTGGGACAACACCTGGTGGCCCTCCACCCTCGGAAACCCACCCACCCCCACAGACCACGCCAGTAACCTCGGCATCATCCTAGACTCCTCCTTCACCATGACCCGCCAGATCAACGCCATCACCTCCACCTGCTTCAACTCCCTCCGCATCCTATGCAAGACCTTCAATTGGATCCTCCCAAAGCCAGAAAGACCGTCACCCATGCACTCATAACCAGCAGACTGGACTACGGAAACGCCCTCTACGCTGGAATCAACAAATCCCTGCTACACAAACTCCAGATCATCCAGAACACCGCAGCCAGACTCATCCTCGGAATCCCACGACATGAGCACATGACCCAGCACCTGCGAGACCTCCACTGGCTCCCCATCGAAAAGAGAGTAACCTTCAAGCTACTCACCAACGCCTACAAATCCCTCCACAACATCGGACCCAAATACCTCAACGAAAGAGTCTCTTTCCACACACCCAAAAGAAACCTCCGCTCT
Organism: Calotriton arnoldi; assembly: GCA_963921515.1. Classification (NCBI taxonomy): domain Eukaryota; kingdom Metazoa; phylum Chordata; class Amphibia; order Caudata; family Salamandridae; genus Calotriton; species Calotriton arnoldi. The sequence continues at coordinate 1,338,946 of CAWUFW010002566.1, read as the reverse complement.
GCCGACCTCACCCTAGCAGAGACCCCACGCATCCACAGAACCAGAGCAGGTGGAAGAGCCTTCGCCAACGTCATGGCAAAGGCCTGGAACGAGCTCCCAGTCAACATCAGACGCTCCCCTACCCTGCACACCTTCAGGAAGAGCCTCAAGACCTGGCTCTTCGGCTGACCCGGAGCTGCACCCCCCCCCCCCCCAGCGCCTTGAGACCCTTGCGGGTAAGTAGCGTGCTTCAATATACCCTGATTGATTGATTGATTGAGGAGTGTTGCGGCCTTCCAAGATGATGTTTTGATCTTTCAAAAAAGGGTTATCCTGTCTGCAAAATACTTTCAATGACTGAAACAACTCGTCTCTCTGGAGTGCTCAGACGAGTCACAAACATGCGCCTAGAAACGATTCCGCTCACAAGGATTACTATAGATAAAGATACAAAAAATAAGGTCCAATGGTGTACATTTGCATTGAATCCCACAACATAGAAAGAAATTACATTTCTTATTTATTGCTTTTGTTTATATCAAAAATGATCCAGTTCAGCATGTTACGTTAAACTCAGGATGCTGGCGGAGCCATACAGTGAATAAACTAATCAAAACAAAGATATCAAAAACACTAAGATCATCTCACATCTGATCTATCAAACATACCACATTCATACCACAAACAATCAGCACATCTTAAAAACAACATAGAGAAATAAACTCCTTTGGAGAGACCATCCTCAATCTAACATAACAAAACTTCTTATGTTCTGTAATATATCAAGTTGGAGTAGTCTTACTTTCTTACATTAATATCAAACCCTAGAAAACAATTACGGACAGTGAAGCTGTTAAATCACAGTAGAAATGAAAGGAGAAATAGGGTTCTGTCTAACAGTAGAACCTCTAGGTACATAGGGCGGCATGTACCCAATTTTTTTTTTATAATTTCCAGGTGGTCTCCTCTAAGTGCGCCGACGCGCGTTTCGGTATTTGACCTAACTAATAGGTCACACCTTCTTCAGTGTGCTAAAAACGTAAGAGATCAGAAGGTCTTGGTGGAGGCAAGAATCAAATTCTAGCCACAGGTCTACGTCCGGGAGAAAGCGTCTTATATAAGTGACCAGGATAGCCAAGCTAACTAGTCAGTAGACCAGGGTCCTAAGAGAGGTCCCTTGAATAGGTCTGGTCGGATAGCCAGTAGAGAACGAAGTTCACATAGGGTACACTGATAGGATCTAGTGTTGCAATGGAGGAAACCGATTATATGAGGTCCGCCATCCCTCACAATAAGAAGACTTCAGTGCGGATGAGCTAAAAACAACAATCGTCCGGTCCTGAAATAACGGCACAGTTTCCGTCGCTCATCGGCATGGGACTGGTGGTGGCTCACAGTTGCAGCAGCCTTCGTGCAAACTCCACCGCGTCTAATGTTCTGATCTTTGCATTGGAACTAGACGAGCATGATGCTATTCTCAACCAAGTCCTTATAGTACTACAGGAGAAAGGTGTGGTGCTTAAAATAGAGAAGTGTCAATTTTTGAAATCCCAAGTTCAGTATGTAGGTCATTTTGTTTCAGGTGACGGGATCGAGCCTAGACTCGGGCTAGTAAATGGTATAATTGAAGCTGCACATGAGTATACAAAACAGTGATGGGTGGAATGCTTGAATTAATCTCATCCACTGATAATCATTTGGGGCTGCATCCCAATCCATCGTTATTTTGCACACCATGCTCCCTCAGTCTACAATACAATACAATACAATACAATACATTTTTAAAGCATACAGCTACCTCGAAGGAGGTATCCCAGGCTAGCAGAAAGGATCACCCACAAGAAACATGAGGAAAAAACAGTATTTAGTAATGTTGACACAGGAATAGAAGAGTAGAGTTTTTAGACCCTTTCTAAAAATTGTTTCAGATGGGATGCTTCAGAACAAGAGGAAGCGCATTCCACAACCTGGTTGTCAAGAAGATGAAGGATCTACCTCTTCTTCTGGCCTTGTGTATGCGGGGGAGTTGAAAAAGTTTGAGACTATTGAAACGCAAAGACCTCACATGGGTGTAAGACTTGAAACTACGCCTAAGATAGAGAGAACCCTTGTGATTGTATCCCATAAAGGCAATGGTAAGTGCCTTAAACTGGATCCTTTTATTCACTGCAAGCCAGTGAAGATCGCGTAAATGCCTTGAATCCGAGACCTGGGAAGGAATTTTAAGAATCAGCCCGGCAGCAGCGTTCTGAATAATTTGGGGACGCTGAATAAGAAAGGCAGAGAGCCCCAAATACAAACTATTGGAGTAATCCAACTCAGAGGTGATCAATGCATGAACAATTGTCTTACACTATTCCACCGGAATGAGGTGCAGCATCCTTCTAAGGGACCTCAGAGTAAAAAAACAGGTAGCAGATAGTGCCTTAATTTGGGGCTTGAAGGTAAGGTCCGAGCCGAATTTCTTACCACCGGAAACGGAAGGGGTGACCTATCCAAAGGCTGAAATCAGGGGTGGATTTGACACCAAAGTAAGGAATCTCAGTCTAATCGGAGTTGATCTTTACAACTAGCATTCATCCAGTCCACCACTGATTTGAGGCAGGGCTTAAAAGAACTCACGGATGATGGCGCATTTTCCTGGAAGGCCAAAAGGAGTTCCTTATCATCCATGTAGGATACAACTCTTACTCCCCAGGACTCGATGATTTTAGCCAGGAGTTCCAAGTATATATTAAAAAGAGTGGGGCTAAAAGCCGAACCCTGTGGGACTCAGCAATCCAACGGTTTTGCTGCAGAGGTGAAAGGAGGAAGAAAAAATGTCTTGGTACGCTTTCTAATGAAAGATTTAATCCATAGCAGGGCTTGATCTCTGATACCGATCTTTTCAAGCCTCTCAAGCAAAATAGCATGAGAGACCATATCAAATGCCGGGTACAGATCCAGGAGCATTACCATGACCAGGGTGTTTAAATCTAAGTTAGTTTTGATGCATTCAGAGACTTCAAGTAGGGGGGTCTCAGTACTGTAGCCAGAACAGAATCCCGATTGCTAGTTGTGGAGCAGATGGTTAGATTCCAGAAGTGTGTGAGCTGCTTGGTCACATTTTCTCCAGCAGTTTAGCGACCATGGGAAGATGTGAGTTAGGTCTAAAATTACTAAGAACCTTAGGTCGGCTTTAACCTTCTTGAGCAGGGGGAGCATAAGAGCTTGTTTCCAACTAGAGGGAACAAACGCCCGGTCAAGGGAATCATCAAGTAGTCTATTCAGACAGAGGTTCAAAACCGGGGCAGCAAGGGGCGCAGGGGTCTAGCAGAGAACCTGACTTATATTCTACAAGTTCCATTGAAGATTTCTCAAAGGATATGGGGCCAAAGCTAGACAATAAGGGGCCAAGAAAGGCATGAGATGATATACCTTGAAAGGGAGTGAATCTGAGCCGGGAATTGATCCTATACTGCTTAAATTTTACTATAAAAGAAATCTGAGAAGCCTTTGCAAAGTTCCATTGAGGGACTGAGGGTACTTTTAGCAGCCATAGGTGAGAGGAAAGAGCTGACCACCTTAAACAACTCACGGGGTAAGTTAGCGGCTCCTGAAATGGACGTGGCAATGACTGTTTTTTGAGCCGTCAGGATAACCACATATTTTTTAAGAGGGGTCTGATAGATCAATTTATTACCATATAATATCTAGACCTCCATAACCTGTCTAACGTTTAGCAATGTGATCATCAGAGAACCAAGGTGCGGGGGACTTAAGTCTCTTAGAGTAGTGGGATTTCAAAGGCGCAATGGTGTCAATAGCCTTTGTGACCTAGCCGTTAAAATGCACTGTGTCCTGTTCTAAATCTCCAGTCCTATCACAGATAAATAACTGAAATGCATCCATGAGAAGAGAATCAGTAATTTTATGCCAGGGTCTAGACATCTTCTTTGCCAAGCACTGCGGAACACGAGGAGTCAGGGTTACAACTTTAAAAGGGACCAAAACATGATTAGACCAAACGAGTTTCAAAACTGGCTTTACCCTAACTATCAAAGGGTTGGCTAAGATAAGGTCGAGAGTGTGACCAGCTTTGTGAGTAGACATCTTAATAAGTTGCTCAAGGTTAAATCCCTCCAAAGAGCTCAAGAATTGGTGTGCAGGTTTATTGTTAGGGTCGTCCTTATGAAGGTTAAAGTCTCCTAATACAACAAAGTTAGCAATCAAGCGGGATAATTTACATACAGTGCCAGTCAAAAGCTGTAAGGATGTGGCTGCCTCGTCAGAGGGGCGATAAATAAGCGCAAATGATACTGCAAAAGTGGGAGCTAAAAGAATAGTGAAGGACCTGCCTTCAATATTATTAATGTTTGGAAGTTTCGAGACAGAGCAGGAAAAGGGAAAACAGTGTATAATGGCCACTCTGCCCCAATTGTTATCATCTCTATCAAAATGTTTAATATAGAAGTCATGGGGGATTGCTAGGGCAATATCGGCGGTTGAACTGTCTTTTAACCAGGTTTCAGAAAAGAACAGCAAATTACAGTTATTATCAGTTAGCAGATTGTAAATATCAAGTGCATGTCTATGTAGGGAGCATAATTTAAAATACCTGCAGAGAAGGAGACTTCAGAGGAGGTGGAAGTAACAATTCCCAATCCATCCTGTGTCACAAGTCGATTGTCCTTGTTAAGTAAGGGACTGCAGTGTTTAGGGGCTTCAAGAGAGAAGCCACACCGAGGGCAATTGAGTCCTACTCCTGAGTTATCAATTGTGAGTTCCTCAACATGCACACACAATGAGATACGTAAAGTAAACAGTTTGGCCCTAGTGTAAGTAATAAGGGGTGCGATATGGCAGGCCGTACCGGCAGCTTGACTGGCCGTGATCCGTACGTGGACGGGTGCAGACGGGCTTGCCTTTGGACCTAGCTATATGCCAATCAGTCTCGATCCTGCTCCAGTAGGAACAGTCCAGCCCGAACTGCCAGCCAGGTCCCCCCTGAACCGGAACACAAGCAGCCCATGACCAGTTGCGTCCTGATTATAGGCTCATCAGCCGGGTATAGCTTGGTTCCAGTGGCAAAGTGTGCATGGGACCCACGTCTGGGCATACCAATCTTGGCTGATATGGGGTGATACTCTGAAACCGGTCTTAAGATGCTTTTTCTGGTCTGGGGAAGACCTGGCCTGGCAGTTCGGGCTGGACTGTTCCCATGGGGAGCAGTGTCAAAACTGATTTGCAAATGGCTGGGTGCAAAGTGGAATGGCTTAGTGAGCAAAACAACAATGTATTTAGGCCCAGATTTCTGATGGGTGGGTGTTTGACATTGTTCAGCATTACGATCATCAATTGTTCTTTTTGCATAACTGAAGCAGCAGCACCAAAGGACAAAATGGGCTTTAAGTCATTTATGGGTATGTGTGAATTTTATGTGCCTTTTATACCCGACTATGCCTCGCACATCAAGCCACTTCCTGTGTTACTAAAGAAAAACGTGACTTTTCTTTGGAGTGATCTTTGTCAAGAATCTTTTGAGTTGATCAAAAAACAATTAGCGAGTTCAAAAGTGCTGAAACCTTTTAATCCCAGTTTGTCATGCTGTATTAACTGTGGGCACAAGTAATTATGGTCAAGGTGCTGTGCTTATACAATGTGATGGGAAGTGTTGAGAACACTATTAGTTACGCTTCCAGAGTATTCAGAGATACAGAAGTCCACTTCTCTACTATTGAGAAGGAGTTGTTGGCTTGTTGGTGGGCCATCCAAAAATTCAAGCCATATATTTGGGGTACCAAATTCACAGTGAAATCAGATCACAAACCACTGGTGTCTATTTTGAGTGGGGAAAGAATCAAGGATCAGACCCCATGCATTGCTAGATTTTCTACCAAGTTACTTCAATTTCATTTTGATGTGGTGCATATACAAGGCGCAAACAATGTTAGGGATGATTTTCTTTCCAGATTTGCTTCTCAAGAGGAGACTGTTGAGGAGGTTGATGATTCCTATGAAGAAAGTTTTTTGATTGCCTCAATGGATCTTGAGGACATGTGTGTTGTTTCTGGAGAATGGAAATGTTAGTTGATGAAAATATCAAGCAAGTCATCATGATGTATGTGAAGTATGGATGGCCAAAAGAGAAAATGTGGTATTTCCTTGCCGACCATTTTGGAAGATCAATGATAAATTGTCAGTGGAGGATGGTCTATTGGTGAGGGAGAGACATTAGTGCCCCCTGCTGGTATAAGGCACAGGATCATTAAGACTGTACAGTGTTATAGGGATTCTGCACATACACAGAGCTATGCACAGGATAATAGGACCTCGGAATATGGTGGTGAGCCAACCATAAACCTTAGCACCTAAAACCCCAACCCGACTAGCTGTAGCGTCTCATTGGCACCAATGCTACCAATGATTAGACAACCCAGAACACGGTATCTCTCTCTCTCAGGACTCGCAGTAGCAAGAACACCCTTTCATAACTCACTCATACCTGTCCACAACGCGCGTAAGAAGAGACACAGTATAGGTTAAAATGTTTATTTCAACAACGTGCTCTAAGATACCGTACACGTGCCAGTACTATCAGCATAATGCATAAGGATAATATAATCAGCATAGTTACAACTCCATAGAATACAAACGGGGAAAGCATTTCATAAAGCAGTGGATATAGGGCTAAATGACCTTACCACCCTCCCCGTGCTAGTAGTTAGTTTATTTATAAAAACAGAAGACCTCTGGGCTTTGACTAGCGAACCCCCATACCTCAAGATCTAGATGCAAGGTTTACATCATCAGACATACACAGCTCTTCTCTCTGGAAAGGTTTTCTCCATCTGTCTCTAAACGTGAAAATCACAATTTTAAAAGCACACAAATTTCTCCAGGGCAGCTGTACATAGTGTTATGTCTAAGTGCGAGGGACTGGCCAGATCAGCAAGAGCAAGGGACGTTGTTTTTCGACCTTGTACATGTTGTGCAGACGTAGCCTAAAGGGAACAGGAGAAAAGGTGAAAGACAGAAATGCAGACAGTTCTAAAATAGCCGGGCAGAGGCTGGAAAAACAATGGCACAAAGTAACGTGCGCAAAAAGGCATCATGGCAGCCAGGCCTAAGCCAACGTAGCAAGGCAGACCAGGAGGCCACAAACCACAAGACAACAGGAAGGACATTTAGGGCATACATTCACTAAACGATGAAATAGACAAACATTCTGGTGGCCGGCCATGGACAGGGAGGTGGATCAGTTGGTTTGTGAGTATATGATCTGTGCCTCTGCAGCGAAAGGTCTTATTGTGAGGAGTCCTCTTTACATCCCATTGAATGTCCCTCAAAAGCATGGGAAAAGGTAAGAATGAATTTGGTGGAACCAATTAAGGTTTTACTTGGTCATTCATATTTTGCTTTGGTGCTGATGGATTTTTATTCTAAGTGGCCTGAAGTTAAGTATGTGTCAGAACTTGATGCTAAAGTGGTAATTGAGTTTTTGGAGGATGTGTTCCTTCATGTAGGTTTTTCTCAATTCCTGGTGTCTGACAATGGAGTTCAATTGAGAATGAAGAGGTCAAGGAGTTTTTGAGTTCGAGGAACGTTAAGCATTAAAAAAATTCTTTATATCATCCCCAGACCAATGGTCAAGTCAAGCACATGAATTGTGTTTTGGTTCAATGTATTCAGTAGGCTGTTTCTAATAAGTATATTGTAAGCAATGCTGTTTGGAGTATGGTTTGGTTTTTATTGCACCAGCTCTCATTCCAAAACCCATGTGTCCCCTTTTGAATTTTTGAGAGGTAGAACCCCAGCAACTAGAGTGTGTCCCAGTTGATTGGGGAAATGGGTTAAACACTGGGGGATTGTGACATTGAGGTGAGGGCTAAGGTTACAGAAGCTAAAGCGAGACAGAAGGAGGGGTTTGATAAACGGGTGTGTATGTTAAGAAAGGAGAAACGCTGGTGAACCGATTATGACTGATAAAGTGTGTGGAAGTGCAGTCCGGGTGAATTGTCAATACTGGTGGAATGCAGGAAGACTGGTGAAGTGTAAGGGTGTGGCAGAGTCTAAGTCAGGATCAGCACGCAGGGTGGACAATGGTTCAGATGCTGTTATTAGGAGTAACCTGGGCACCAACGGGAATGTTGACAATAGCTCTGGTATAACTTAGCAAACCAAACCGAATTTGGGTAATTATGCGGGTGCTCGCAGGAGCAATCATGTAAAACGAATGCCTATTCGGTTAAGATAATTTGGAATTTTTTCTAATCTTGTTTATATTGTTGTGTATCATTGAGCATTATAATTTTTGTGTCTTTATTGTATGGTTTTGTTTTTTTCCTTTTTTTATCGTTGAACTATATTCTGTTAGGTTTGAAATTATATACTTTGTTGTGTTCTCTGTATAAGCGTAAAAAGTAATCTAGTATTCTGAGCATGTTTGTGACCTTTGAATCTAAAATGTAATGATGTCAAGGTTCAGAATGTGGGGTTTGTTGAAGGGTGACAGTTGAGGAAGGGAGAGCGAGGAGAGGAGCCTCGAGCGGTTGTTGTTCATCTACTGATGAATAAAGCTTCCTATCTTAATCGCTTCAGACCTTTATTTGCAGAATACTTCACTTTCAACGTTTGTCTGTACTATTGTTATTAAAGTTTCGAGCTGTGTGAGATTTCTCAGAAGCAGAGTCGTTTCTTTTACAAGATGAACCCTAGGTGGTTTGAAGTTTGACCATCTTTCCCTGAAGGATTTACTTTGCCGTCACAGCATGAGACATGCTTCCCATTCTACACTTTCAACCCATTTAGTATCTCCATATGAGGTTGGGATTTCAAAATCATTTTCTTCTACATTGTGCTTGACATTGGTATATCTTTAGCCACTGACATTAGATTCACAGGCTGTCATCTTTGCAGTTGACATTGAAAAAGCCTTTGATAGCCTGGAATGGCCATATCTCTTTCAGGTGATGCCGAAGTTTGGACTGGGACAGGGCTTTGTGGAGTGGATGTCCTTTCGGACTCCAGGGCTAGAGTCAAGATGGGAAGAATAATTTTGGACAGCTACCAAGTGAGTAGGGGAACGCGACAGGGGTGCCCACGCTCTCCTCTTTTATTTGCTCTGGCTATGGAGTCCCTCGCTGCTAGGGCCAGAGCCGGAATCCCATATAGGGGCCTGGAGGTATTGGGCCGGCCTCAGCATATAGCGTTATACGCTGATGACCTATTGTTATTATTCCAGAAAGTGAGAGAAGATTTTGACGCAGCAAGGGAAGTACTCGCATCTCTCGGGAGGGTATTGGGCCTACTGCTCAACTGTAGGAAATCCTGTCTATTCCCATCTAAAGCAGGACGGGAGAGGCCGCTGGACGTAGACGAAGTAATATGGGAGAACAAATGCCTCCCCTACCTGGGGGTCAATGTCTACCACGCTCAGGCGGACCTCTTGCAGGGTATCATAGGTAAAGCTATAAGGGGAATGAAATCAAATTTAGATTTTTGGGCGCCCCTGCCCATATCAGTGATGGGAAGAGTGGCCCTGCTGAAAATGGTGACCCTGCCTCGGCTATTATACCTGTTTGGGGTGCTACCAATCTGGATCCCGGCGGAAACATCCCGCCACTTGCACTCCTTGGTGACCTCGTTCATCTGGGGGGCGGGAAGACACAGAGTGGCATTAGCCACCCTCTGTAGACCCAAGTTGCGGGGGTGCTGGCACTCCCTGACTTCGAATACTACTACCTGGCCGCACAGTTACAATGGCTCACAAAGTGGCTGGCTAGCTGGGTGCAAAGAATGGATCCCCTGGATGCTGCAGTCCCGACCTTAAGCTTGCTATCACGCATGGTGCTACGCCTACGCACTAGGGGTAGAGAGGACACCACTGAAATAAAAGTCATTAGCAAATTCTGGGCCAGAAGCTTACAGAGGTCCAAAATTAGACATCCATATGCCCCAGACATCCCACTGGACTTGTGGAGGGAGTTGCCACATGGGGAGACTGGAGAGGATTAGAGGCATGGGTGGCAGCAGGAGTGACCACTGTTAGCATGCTGTATAAAGATGGGTTATTATTACCATTTGACCAATTTTGGGAATGATTTGACGTGCCACGGGGTCATTTCCTGCTCCACAGAGCTCTCATGACAGCGATACGTAAGCACTGGGGAAAGGGTCTATCTGAACCACCAACATCAGGAGGGTGTCAGTACATAGTAACTGCCTCCGGGACATTCAAAGCAGTCACTTGCTTAGACCGACGCCTTCAGAATGAAGCGTTACCAGCACTCCACCACTTAAGATTGCGATGGGAAGAAGATCTGGGGGTACCCATAGAAGAGAAAATATATGACAGCCTAGTTGAATGCACAACTAAGATCTCTAGGAATGCCAGGTTTCAACTAATAAATGTTTACGTCCTTCATAGAGGGTCCTCACACCAGCACGCATAAATACTTTAAGACACAAACAACTGCATGTCCCCGCTGCGGTGAGGTTAGGGCCGAATTTTTGCACATGCTCTGGAGCTGCCCAAAGTTGGAGAACTTCTGGAGGGAGGTGACGACCGTGTTAACAGAGGTGACGGGGAGGGAAGCAACCGGAACGCCAGGGTACTGTCTTTTGCACTGGTTTCCTCATACTTCCAAAACAAATGTGACAAGTACATTTCAAGACCTGGCACTCTTGTTGGCCAAGAGAGAGATTACCAGGCATTGGAAGTCCCAAGGGGGCCCAAGGGCAGACGGGTGGGAGAGAGAGCATATACGTTGGGCGGATTATGAGGGAACAGTGCGACTGGGAGAGTCTAGAAGGGGCCGGGGATCCCTGGAAGCAGCCAGGGCATGGGAAGCACTGGCGACACTACTGAGACACCTAGAGGCCAATTCAGATGATGAAATGCAGAAGACGCCATAAGGCTTCAAGTAAGGCAATAACTAGGTCATGAACCCGGCATGTAGGACAGCAATAACCCCCACACAAACTTCTGCCATGGCATGCCTAGCGGGAGGGAGAAGGGAGGGAGTTGATTGTTTTGTACGGGCAGGTATGTTACACGTCGCTTAGGACATTAATGGACAAGGAGTTTATGAACCAGCTACAGCAGATGTTGGAGAAAATAAACTTTCATGCTGTTCCTGACACCTTACAATGCAGACTAGCGGATAGGTTGGTATTTGATATATGAGAGAGAAGTAGATCAGAATGCGCTAAAGAACGTTACCATAATGCCAATTTGTATTATGACATGTGAAAATGTTTAATAAAATTTGTCTAAAAAAAAAAAAGGAGAGATGTATTGAGGAACATGAGAGAGAAGGAAGATGAAGGAGAGAGATTGGTAGGAAGACTGAAAGAGGGAAGATGAAAAGAGGAAGAGAAAGATAAAGAGGGATAGGAATTAGAGAGATGCCAGGACTGTCATATTCAATTTGTACTTATTAGCAGTGCTCCACTGTCACCGGGCAATTTACCATCACACTTCACAAATGAAAAGAAAAATGTGCTCTACTTCAAACACTTACATGAGTTACATGCACAATTTAAATCAGCATGTCATTACAAAAATAATTTATTGCTTCATTGTAGTTGCCCTAGCATGCAGATGCACTGTTTTCTTTTCTGCTATGCTCAACAAGAGATCCGTCGCACGAGCAGTGGGAGGAGCCAGGTGGCGTGGCTTTAGCCGACAAGAAGAACACTTTGGGATGACCAACCAAAAGCATCACTAGACCAATACCCCAGGGGAGGAGCACAACACTAGAAGGTGGGACATAGAAGCAAAATAACCCACTAAAAAGCAAGCTTTTATAAGTGACACTCTCGATAACCAAACAGCTGCGATGGGAGGAGTAAAACCCCACAAAGTACATACAACAGATCATCCTGCAACGCAAGTCCTGTAGGCTCGTCCTAAAAACGATCATGGAACCATCTAGTGAGTAAGGTGGGGGGTGGGTGGGAACGAAAGGAGACCATATTCCTTCAAATATATGGGTCTGGTCCAAGAGACGGTATAGGATTTGTTCAGGTGAGGCTGCCTCCGCCGTGTCCTGCATCAAGTCCGTGTGAGATAGAGGGTGCCCTCTGTTTCCAGTGGCACAGGATAGCCATAAACCTTAAAGGTCTTGGTTAAGAGACCTTCATCTCCCTCGGCTCTAGTACCCTAGTGGCAGGTTGTAGCTATCCAAAATGGCACCAATATTTGGTGGTTGTTAAACAGAAGCTTGTTTTTCTTACAGGCCTTGGACTTTTCTCTGTATTCTTAGTTTCTATGTTTTTGCCTACTGCGTGGTCTCAGGCTTCAGATCCGGCTTCTGTTGCCCAAGCTGAACTTCCAGCATCTGCTGTAAGTCATGAAATTTTCACTGTAACAAATTAAAACAAGCATTTGCAATGCAATTGGTCTCGCATTTTCAAGAGTTACATCTATTGGCGTTAAAAATGACAATGTGTTTTACCTATGTGTTTTGGTTTGGAGTGTAGTGGACGCATGTGGTGTGGAGTGGAATTGTGTGGGTTGTATTGTAATAGTTGTGGTATGATGTGTAAATGTGTTGTGTGTATTGGAGGTATGTGGTGTGTTATGGAATGGTGTTGTGTATTTAAAATATGTGGTTTGGTGTGGATTATGTGGTGTGTATTGGAAATGTGTGGAGTTGAATTGTATGGCGTCATGAAAAGAAGGAAGTAATGCATCTGTTTATAAGTATATTTTAAAATTAAGTACACACACTGTATTTCCCAGGAGACACAAGCCAATGAGACACAAACTCCAGGGAGACACTTTTCTGATAAAACCTTATTTTTAACCCAATATAAAAGGGTGTGAGGGTGTGGCTTAACGGCTAGGGCGGCCGACCTTAAAGCAGGGGAACCAGGTTCGAGTCTAGCATTGGCTCAAACATCCTGTGATTCTGGGCAAATCACTTAATCTCCCTGTGCCTAAAAATGAATGTGTCCGTCACTGTCAAAGATGGACAGTGGCGCATGAAAGGTGTTTCCTAAACATAGTAACGCATAGGTGAAGTCTACTGCGTGCAGAACAAACGGCGAATGTAAAGGTCCAAAACTCTGAAGGGGCGGGTTAGAATTACTAAGGGGACTGCAAGGTGTCGAAGTACTTACTGGGTGCCTCCAAATATCAATGGACATGGAGTGGGAACTTCCAGTCAGCCCCCACGTGCCGTCACTGCTGGACAAAGACTGTCAGAGAGCAAGCATGGACAGATACCTTCAGCTGTCAATCGCTGCAACTCGACAGGCTCACCTCAACCACTCAGTTCACATACAGGTATGCAAGTAAGCACAGGGGTACAGATTAGCCTAAAATATTGATGTAGACTGTTGCTATTCCCCAGCTCATCGCGTATTTGTTGGACACACAGGCGAAGAACTATTTATCGATAAGTATCGTTATGTGTTTAATGTATTTTTTGAGGTTGGACATGGACAACTGGGGATTAGGGGTGCTCACGGCATGCGAACCACATCCCACTTCCGTGCACAGCAAGACAGCATAAGAGGGCAATGGGCAAAGTATTCTTGCCACCCTCTGTTGAATCCATGTCCCTCGTCTCTTGCACAGAGTTTTGCGCTTGATAAATAACCATAGATTTAGACAGTCGGCATGCACACAGAATCCATATATGCATCAATGCCAATATTATAAGTGAGCGGACTGCGTTATTCGCCGACACTGGTGAGTACCTTTTAATAGATCTGTATGAGTGTATTCAAAGCCACCTCATATCTGACAACAGGAAGTTGTGGTCCGACAGCAATACGAATAGAAATCGAACGCCTGGTAAAGGAGAGAGAAGTGAAAGCGCTGATACTGATCATTAGTAAGCACTGGGTATTGATACACTCGCCCCACACCCCCCCCCCCCAATCGCTTTTTAGAAAGAACGGGTGGATTTGGTTATTGGTGGGTACTTGATTATTACCAAACGCTGTATGTTGACATACCGCCCCACTGCCGCTTGAGCAGGAAAGGAGAGTATGGTTATAAATGTAGTAAAGCTTGTGCTCGGTATTATAAATACGTGGGTACCAACACATCATCTGATGCCCCCCGTAGTTGAAGCTGGCCGGCTAAGAGAGCGGCGAGGTTCCTGTTTTGGGCAGTAAAGTGACAGCTACTGATCAGTATATGTGTTGCACAGCTAACAGCTAATTTTAGCACCCACTGATGTTGAAAGAGCAATATTTAATGGCAAATTATTGATAATTCGATCTGTACTGATAAGCAATAGGTATCTATATTGCCTCACCTGTTCCATCGCTGTTGGAATCCGACAGGGTGGGAGAGTTGAGCTTGGGCCTCTTAGCGGACGGTGGGCCCTGCTCCACCACATTCTCCGCCATCCTTGGTCAAAAGGTGCAGTTTTCTTCTAGCGAACGAATGGGCATAATCCCTGTTGAAGACCTCTTTGTGGAGAGAGTGAAGGGGCCTTTGCTAAAGCTTTACTCTATGTGAAACAGTAGTTTGATTACCGCCATTGTGAAATTTTTATGTTGCAGATACCAGTCCAGTGGCGTCACAGCAAGAGCTACCGACTCTGGAGCGGGGCAATCCGGTTCGAGTCTCGGTGCAGCATAACATCCTGTGAATCACACTATTGTTTTAAAAAAGCAAATTACTGAAGGCCATCATCCACTCCCAAACTTAAAATGCCTACATCTGCTAAAAGCAGCATTACGGAGAACGGAACACCACATGGTGTAATAGTTCGAGCTGCTGGCTTTGGAGCTGAGGAGTAGGGTTCAAGTCTCCACGTCGACTCAACATCTGATTCTGGGCTAATCACTCGATTTGCCGTGCCAAATGTAAACAAATAATTTAAGCAGCCTTTGCCAAATGTAAACAAATAGTTTAAGTGGCCTCAAGGAAAGTGCTCCAATACGTTATAAGCCACTGTAAACAAGCTTTGGCCAATGCAAAAAAAAAAACATGCTACATCCAATAGCAGCCAATAGAACTGGAGAAAAAGTAAGTGGCCTGCACAGGCATCAATGAAAAGCCAGGAAAGAGAGAGGCGGGATGTAAATCCTTGCCGGCCATACCTAAAAACAAGCCCAATCCCCCTTAAAAAAAAGCCCAAACCAAGCAAATATGCTAATAGAAAAAGCCCAAATGACAGTGGAGATCGAAAAGTGCAAAAAGACTAATTAACAAAATACAAGCAAGAGTAGGGGAGCCACAGTGGGGGAGGCAGCAGTAAAAAAAAGGTAGCAGTAATACAACTGTGGCATTAAGAGGAGGTGGGAGGAAGAATGCTATATTTGAATGAAAGCAGCTAGGGCGCTGAAGTTAAACACAGACAAACAGTAACAGAGCAGGAAACCAAGAAAAAAATAGTCCCCCAGAGAACATATAGAGAGCCATAGCGGAATGATACAGTACTAAGCCTGCTCTGTGGGAGGAACAAAAGAGAGAAAGGAGGGACAAAGAGGCAGGACTAACCACTAGTGAGCAAGGATTTTTAAAGGACACTGACATAGACAAATGAAAAGCACTGGCAAAAAAGGGGATGGACTTGAAGCACACAGACTGATCACAGCAGGTCTCGAAGAACAGTGCATGCACTTTCTAGCTCAACCTAAATACATACCAGTAGTAGACCCCAGTCCTTACAACATTTTGCTACCTTGTCTGCGCTCGACTGCAATCAAAGAACGTGGAAGCCACTAAAAAAATACTTATGTAAACCAGAAAATATGGCAAAAAAGATATTTGATTCAGGGATGGCGAATCAATACTTGACAGTTAACACCAATAACTTGCCACTTAAGCAGAACTGACAGTCTATTACGCTTCCCTTAGAAGTGGGCAGAGCAATGGGCAAGTGCCAGAGTTACGCGTAGTACAATTCGAATGTTTTTAGAACAAAAACCTTGTACACGACAGAGTTTAGATATATGCTGAATAAAGAATTACTTACACGGCAAAACTCTGTCAGTCAGCTTCTCAACCAGGCACTGCTGCCGGTGTTGCTAGGCAATTTACAGGACTTCAAACATAATTTCACAAGTATGTTTTACATTCTGACCTATGTAATCTCAGGTGTCGCATGCAAACGTTGCATAGTTCTTAATAAAATTTAAATTTAATACAAAAATAAAACATAATGGGATTTTATTACCTCTTTTTCCTCATTCAATTTTGCAAGTTCTTCATTAAGCTTTTTATTAATTTCTTGTTCCTTAAAATATAGGAAACAAAAAAACAAGTAATAGCATTGAGGATTGTAAACATGAATACCATCCCCTATGTCAATACAATACAAGGTCGGTAATTGGTTTCTAATAACCATGTACTACAAACTATGTATTGCAGCACAAATGTTAAGTAAAGTGTCACAAAAAATGTGTTGAATATGTAATGGTATTACAGGTTGACGGAAGCAGTATGAAGTCAAATTGTGATGTATCAAATTGTAGATGAAAAATATTACTTACATTGTGATGGATGTTCACATAAGCAGTAAAAAAAAACAGTCAGACCATCAAGTACCATTTGTAGTGTTTGCTGTAGTTCCCGTAGCTGCTGTTCCTTTTCGATAAGATGGATATTTTCTGCTCCCAACGTGTTCTGACATGTGACCTTGGACCTTATCAAGTCTGCAGTTACTTTCTTCAGTTCCTTAAAAGAGAATGCCGGTTATCTGACTAGTGCCAAAGCAGTACAAATAAAAAGGATATCACTTACAGCGCCTTACTTTGAAATTGTTCTGAACGATGTAGCAAAGTTTTAACAAAACTATAATCAACTTTAATTGTCATAATTATATTCTATACAAGTGCCAATTAATAATGACAATGATCATCTTGTTATGATTAGGGGTTTGCAGGTCTTTCGTTTACTAGAATACATTGATAATTTAGATGGTATTCAGATTTACTTTCATAAACATAAACCCCAGTTCAAGTGAATTTAATTATGAATTGGTAAAGCCAATGGGTCTGGTTATATTACGCAGACAGACAGTCATGTCGTGGATGGCTGGGCTTCCCTGATAATGGATAGATTTTACGTACAAGCAAGGCCTGATTGTGTGTCAACATGAATGCACTAATTCCTTAGAATGAGTGTGACAGGCGCCCTAGAAAGCTAAGAAACTGTTTAAATGGTAATGCTAACAAATGAGTGTTTGTTAGCCACATTCTTTTCTTGTATTTAGGGCTGCATTTCAACATTAGTTTCATTACCAAAATAGAGAAACTGGAAACTTTCTTCTCTCTGTAAGTTTCAGAAATACGGGTAGTTATTACAACAGAAAGCCAGCTTGCCTTGTATGATTGTGACTGGGACGGAAGCAGAAATAGTTATACTTGCTGCCTTCAGTACACTTCTGCAAAAGGGACATTGTCAGTTTTCCAAAGCAGCAACATAAGAACAGTGCAAGAGTGCTTCCTCTACTCTCCAAAGGGAATCATTTAAGATGGCGATATAAAAGGATGCTAGAATTTGGGAAGGAGCGCACACTGGGACTGGTTGCTAAGGGGATATGCTGTAAGATCAATTTCTGACTGCAAGTCCAGCGGAGGTGTAAGCTATGCTATGATACTGTCATGACCTGGCATAACAACGCTTAGTTAGATGACTATGGGCCCAATTTAGATCTTGGCGGCAATGGTCCTGCCATCGATTTCCCACCTGTCGACTTGGTGGTCCACCCACCCGATTTAGATGTTGGCGATCCCACAAACAAAAGACCACAGATGAACCGCCATCACCGCCGACACCTTCTTGAATCACCACACATGTTGACGGCGCCATAGGGAAAATCAGCTGGAGGAGGGGCCAAGACCCTTTTACCGCAGAGCCAATCAGGATGTGCATTCCCACCAACCTAACTGTGGCAACCAAGCCGCCACACCTGAGTTGGCATATTGGGAGGGATATAAGCACGAACCTGACCTTTTTTCTAATGAACACATTTCCTGCCACCATGAATCCAATCGTACAAGTCCTGCCGTTGCTCCTGGACCAAGGCGAAAGTCAACCCCGTCATCACCGAAACATAAGGTAAGCCACTGTTTTACCAGTCATCCTCGGAATTGTAGCTGTACATTAGCACTGGACTCGAGCATGTTTAAGAAATACTCGCAAACAATACTGCAATGATGTGCAAAGCATATGTCTGTAATGTCGTACTTAGAAAAATGTTTAAAAACAAACCTCGAGATATTAGTAACACCCATTAGTCTGGTACTAACTGCCTTCATGGCAATGGACACCTACACAACAAGTCACAGCAATCACAAATAGAAATGTGTCCATACAGGTGTGTGCAAGATTTTCCCCTGAACTACCATATCATATACATAAACAATATACCCAATAGAACCTACTCAAATCCATGATAATGTAGCAATTGCACTACAAAATGCTACAAGTGGGTGTATACATAAACAATATACCTAATTGATCCTACTCAAATCCATGATAACGTAGCAATTGCACTACAAAATGCTACAAGTGGGTGTACACAGAATGTATAAACAATCTTACCTCTACACTGCAAACATGTCAGAGATATATGAAGGTCACATGTCCCCTTGATCTGTGCAATTAATGACAAATATTAGATGTCATTTAACTGTAAAGTGTCAGGCTCCGTGTGTAATGCATATGTGCATATTATTGACACATCATGTTAAAATAAACACACATGAATTATCCAGTTACAATAACAGAAACACATAAATTTGATGTAAGTGTCCAGTAACAGGAGGAATGCTTGCACCAAAATTAACAAGTCCATCACAAATGTACAACTTTAATGTGTGCATTTTAAAAAGTATCTAAAATATACAACCTGTGCTTGTGAATGAATGAATGATGGTATTTATAAAGCGCAACGTTCACTTCAAGGAGCATCTTGGCGCTAGCAGAAAGAAAATCTAAGGATCTCTAGTGGGAAAAGACTAAATTTACGGCAACAGAAGCAAGAGTTTTAGATGAGAGATAGCACAGTGTGGTCTGGCTTGGAAAAGATCCAGGTTTTTAGACGTTTCTTAAAAATGGGTTCTGTTTGTGTATGTCTAAGCTGAGTGGGCAGAGAATTCCATGCTCTGGTCCCAAAAACAGCTATTGTCTTGCCACCTCTAGATTTTAATTTGAAAGTGTGGGCTGTTAGGAGGTTCTCTGAGGATGACCGCAGAATGCGATGGGTGGTATACGGTCAAATTCTGGATCTTAGGTATTCTGGTCCAGTTGCCATTGTGGCTTTGTAAATGATGGTCAGGATTTTAAAGAGAATCCTCTTATGGGCAGGCAGCCAGTGAAGAGTTCTGAGTGCTGCTGCTGAGGAGGAGCCTCTAGGCCTTTAGAGTACCAGCCTCGTTGCAGCATTTTGGACTACCTGCAATCTTTTCAGGACCGTCTTTTTTGTTCCTGCGTACAGACTATTACAGTAGTCCAGACGTGATAGTATTATCGCTGCTGCAACTGTTTTCCTAGCAGGTAGCGGGAGAAGATCAAAAAACTTTCTGAGAGTTTTTATAGTTTGGAAACAAGTGCCAGCCACAGCAAGGGCTTGCTTATAGAAAGATAATGTGGGATCAAATTTGATCCCCAAATTTCTCACCATATCTACTGTGTTAGGGGATGGAGTCGAATTTGAGGGCCACCACTGATTGGGCATAAATAGGTTGGATTTTCCAAACAGCATGATTTCTGTCTTTGCGCTGTTGCATTTGAGATGATTCAGTTTCATCCAATCCATCACTGCCGTTAAGCAGTGGTGAAACTTCTCTTCAGCTACTGTGGAGTTATTATCGAGAGTAAGAATCAGCTGTGTGTCGTCTGCATATGCTATGGCTTCCACATCAAATGTGGCCATCAAGGAGAGAAGTGGTGTCATATAGAGATTGAAAAGAGTTGGGCTCAGGGATGAACCCTGAGGGACCCCTGATGACAACCGTTTTTCTTTTGATTTGTAACATCCCAAAGTTACTATCTGTTGCCTGTTTTCCAAAAAAGGATGTAATCCAGGCCAATTTCCTATTCGTAATTCCACTATATGCCAGCCTATCTCTCAAAATGTCATGAGAGACAGTGTCGAACGCGGCTGATAAATCCAACAGAACCAGTACCGCGTTCTTACCCTGATCCAGGGCAGACTTTAGTGTCTCAGTGGTGTGGAGTAGTACTGATTCTGTTGAATAGCCAGATCTGAAACCCGATTGTTTGGGGTGAAGGATGTTAGCTTCTTGCAAAAAATCATTAAGTTGTGTATCCACTAATTTCTCAGCTATTTTACTCAGACATGGCAATAGTGAAATAGGTCTAAGATTGGAAAGTATGGTGGGGTCAGGGATTTTCTTTTTTTGAAGAGGCTTCACAGCAGCAAATTTCCAATTTTCAGGAACTCTCCCTAGCCTAAAAGTGGAATTGATTATCTGGTTGATAATGGGATTTATAGTATCTACCAATGCATGCATGTAGAATCTTTGGAGGGCAGGGGTCAAAGGGTGAACCTGACTTACAAGACAGAATGGCTTGTCTAGATTGTTCCAAATTAATCTCCTTGAAATATGCAAGTTCGCTTTTTAATCCTGAAATTTGAGATTCGGTGGGCAGGGGAGTTATATCTGTGAAATCTTTCGTTAGGTCTGTGATTTTGTTGTCAAAGAACTCAGAAATTTGATCACAAGGGCCCTGTGATGGAGGTATTTCTTGTTCTAAACTTTTAGGGTTTGTGAATGATTTCACAATATTAAAAACGGTTTTCTGGTTATCTGCTCTGTTTATTAAATTGGAGTAGTATATCTTCTTTTCTGCCCTAATTTGCTGGTGGTATGATCTAAGTGCCAATTTGAAAGGACCCAAATATTCTAATTTATAGTTTTTCCTCCATCGTTTTTCCAGTTTTTTACATTGTCCTTGTAGATCTTTTAGATGGGGGGTAAACCAGGGGGCCGACTTTTTGTTGGTAGTATTTTTCCTTGAAGGGGCTAGGGGTGCTAAAATATTGGCCAATGACATCATCCAGTCATTGAAAAGATTGTTGTCCGTCGAGGGGTTTCCTGTCAGTGTTGGTTTTCCTGCTTCTGCTATGTTCTGTAAATTGGGATTAGAGAGCATACTATTCCACTTTCGTGCCCGTACGAAACCCGATTGACTAGGGTGTTTTTCTTGTTGGCCATTATTGTAACTGAACTTAAAAGGAATTAGCTTATGGTCTGACCATGTTATGTCAAAGTTCTAATCTATCAGCATGTCGTGGATATGTAATGCATTTTTGGCTAAGGATCTAGCGTTTATGAGACCACAACATACCTGTTTGCAGTGATTCTTGCACTTAGAGGGGGCGGAGGGGCAGAGCATCCATTCACCTTACTAATCTCATGGTTGAATGTGTGTTTGCATCTAAGACAGGTGAGTGGACCTTTAATGTTTTCCGTGTGAGGGAGAGCTTGACAAATATTGGCTGATAAATTGAGTGCCAGTAGCTCCTCTCTGGTGTATGTGAGATCTGGCCCGAAACCGGCAGCATTTCTGGCCCTGGCCGCGTATCGGACACGGACGGGCGCAGATGGGCTTGCCTTTGGCGCGCCCGCTGCACGTCTGGTGCAGCATGGAGTTTAAATCCCCTCGAGGATCCCGCCACTAGCCCTGCAAGCTGCTGGAAGTAGGAGTGGCCTCTTGAGGGAGGGACTGCGTTTTCTCTGCTCAAACGGCAATGGGAGTGCCGCAGCAGACCGGAAAATGCAGTCTCGAGCGTAAATGAAGGCGTGTATCAGCAGAGTGGAAAAAGGTGCGTTTTTAAAAAAAGCTAACAATTGCTGGCAGCTAATCCAGAAACATGTAAGGACATTAAATATTTAAAAGTGATTAAAAAGGTTAAAGTGCATCAATATGGATAAAAACCCAGTTTAACATTTAGTGCAAGCGAGCAAGATTCAAAGCATATCTCTCTCCCCCGCTGCCAGAGCTTAGTCCGCTGCGCGTCCGGTGCAGCATGCAGTTTAAATCCCCTCGAGGATCCCGCCACTAGCCCTGCAAGCTGCCGGAAGTAGAAGTGGCCTCTTGAGGGAGGGACTGCGTTTTCTCTGCTCAAACGGCAATGGGAGTGCCGCGGCAGACCGGAAAATGCAGTCTCGAGCATAAATGAAGGCGTGTATCAGCACGTCATGAATGAGAGTAAGTGCATGGGACACACATTAGAAGAAACAACACCATCAGCACACAATTAGTAACAATCCAAAAATAAGGCCCGGACAAAGATATTCTCAAATACATTTTTTATAATAAGTATAAGGTGACTTTCTAATATATTCAGTAAAATTCACTCCCAAAAAAAAATAACATCAAAGGCACTAGGCCAGAAAGTTCAGAGTCTGGTTTGCATGCCCATAACTTGCCTCCTATTTACCCTGCCAAAATAAACCTCCTCTGGAAGGCACATCTATGGGGCAGAGAGCAGGCACCTCATTGATCTGACTTTGGGGGGGAGGTCCTAGGGCTTGGGTTGGGTTTAAGAGGGGTTTGTTTTGATTTGGGATGGGTGGGTTTGGATAAGGGAGGGGTGTGTTTGAATTTGAGAGGGGTGGGTTTGGATTTTGGAGGGGTGGGTTGGGATGTGGAAGGGATGACAAGACCTTTGGGTGGGGTGGATTTGCGTTTGTGAGGGGTGGTCTGGGATGAGGAATGGGCCAGGGCCAGGGCAAACATTATATCTTCCTTCGGAAAATGGGTAGGGTGTTCGGGGGGGAGTTGGGAGGTAGAGAGAGTGGCAGTGTCTGATGTGCATTTGTCTGTTAATGGTGTGGTGGGTGCCTGAGGGTCTGATGTATGTTTTGTATGTTTTGGTTTGTGTTTTTTACTGGGTGTCTGTTGTGTGGGTGAGTGTGGGCGTTTGTGTACAGTATGTGGATGTGTCTGCTGTGTGTGTTTGTGGTACCTGTGGATGTGCTGGTGGTGGGTGTTTGTGTTATGGTGGGTGTGGTGACTATGGACGTGGTGGTGGTGGGTGTGGATGTTTGTGTTGTGGTGGGTGTGGTGTCTGTGGGTGTGGTGGTGGTGAGTGTGGATGTCTATGTTGTGGTGGGTGTGGTGCTTGTGGATGCACTGGTGGTGGGTGTGGATGATTGTGTTGTGGTAGGTGTTGTGTATGTAGGTGTGGTGGTAGTGAGTGTGGATGTCTGTGTTGTTGAGGGTTGGGTCTGTGGATATGCTTGTGGTTGTGTTGGTGGTGGGGTGTGTGGTGTCTGCATATGTGTGTGTTTGTGTTTCTCAACTGACCACTAAGCCCCTGGTTGTCATTCAGTAATGCGGTCCGGCCTACAGAGATAGTCCGCAATAGATCAATAGCCTCCTCATTGAGCGCTGCTGGAAAACAGGGGTCGGGGGAGGTGCCTGCATCAAAGTTGATGCCCCCCCTTTTAGGGGAGTGGCTTCAGCCAACTGGGGGGGGAGACAGGGGGAGATGGAAGCGTGGGTGGTGGAAGACGATGCCGGTGAAACTATAGCGGTAGGGTCCGTCACCACTAGGGACTGGTCATCTGTGGAGGCCTCCAAAGATGATGTTGAGTCGCTCGTAGCCTCCACGCCAGTCCCCTCACCCTCCATGGCACTGGCTCCCTTAGTGTCGGTGGTGTCTGCACCAGGAGCACAGTGCCCAGCTTCTTCCCCACCGACGTGGCCGCTGTCACATTCGCCTTGCCCAAATGATGTTGTAAAGATAGATGCAACAGTTTGAAGGTATCTGGGTAAAGAGATTTGAACATGAACTTTGCTCACACAACATTTGCCAAGTCTACATGGTACACCAGCTTCAAGGCCCTCCAACTTGACTTCTTAATCATCAGTATCTCATGCCTGCAGTCTAGAAAATCTCCATGCTAGCTCCCATATCATGTGTGTCTTCTGTCTCTTATCCACTTTTATTTCTCGGCATGACAAATGGCTTTGACAGTATTAGTGAATACATAGGCCTGGATACATTCCTAAACCACTTTAGAACAGAGCACAAACATTTCCACATATCCAAAGAGACATGTTTTGGGCCTAATATTGACTTATCAAGATGGGATACTCCAACATCTATGTGATGGAACCTTCCATCTGCAATTGTACTTTTAGGTAGCACTATTCTCAACATCATTGCTTACTGATCTGGACTTAACTAAGGACACCTGAATGTCACTTGGGGTACGTGTAACTCTGTCACTAATATGGACCCATTCCTGTCTGTTTCAATCAATACTAGGCCCCAGCAGAGTTTTCGGAGTTGCGCTACACAGCACTCTGCGTAGTGCCCCCAAAACTCTGCTATGCGGAGTTCCACAAGCAGGAAGGGCTGCTCGCCACACCCATTTTCGTGACATTTTATGTCATATGCAACGCGACGTGCGTTATTGCGCCAGAAAGCGCGCAAGAGCGGCACCACGAGGTTCACATGGACTCTACCATCTTGTTTTTTGCTCTGTTTATGGTGTCGGGCCTACTTTTTATTCTTTCTTTAATCTTTTTAATCCTCCCCCTATCAAACGTATTTACCCCTCATTCTTATTTATTATAATAGCATGTGTCTTTGTGTTTGTGTATTTTATGAGATTTGTTGTGTTTTTTTGTGACTTTTGTACGTTTTTCATTTTTCGCTTTACTTCCTTTTTTTCTTCCTTCCTTCCTTTTCCTCTTTTTATCTTCCCCCACCAATCGCCATGGCAGAGCAGGGGAGCGGCAGCGCCAGGCCTCCCAAACCACCTGCAGCACCAGCTGACTACCTTGCGGTCGGCAGCGCCGCGAAGGGTTGCAGCCCGTGTCATTTTTTCATAGGTGGAGGTGGCCGCGCTAGTTTTTTATGTTCAGCGCCACTTCCCCTCCACTCTGGCAGCAGGCAGCAGGCCTGGCAGTGGATATGGCTTGGGGAGCATCGGCAGGTTGGTAGAGGGTGCACCGGGCTGTGCGCCGCAGCTCCTGGATACAGCACAACCAACAAAAGCTGACGCACCAGTGGGCCAACATCCTGGACAGGGACCAGGACCTGCTGGACCTGGTGAGTGTGGAGGTTTCGGGGCTGGGTGAGTAACTATTTATTTGTTGTGTTCTTTTTGTGCTAATAGCATCCAGCTAACACTCAGAGCTAAGTTAAGTGTACGTTACAAATATTATGTGATCATCATCTAGCCAGGTGGTTGGCGCTACCTAATCCTACTCGTTGGCGCTCACTGGGGCTGATTATTTAAGAAGTGATGCAGAGACTCCTCTGTCCTCCTGTCACTAGGATAGTGGTAGTTAATAGTATTAGTGAGTTAGCATTCTGTCACTTCTCTGTACCTTTCTTATTGTAGCTTGTACAGTTCCAAGCAATCTCCCAGTGATGTGTATGCATGCATCTATACATTGAAAACAATGCAGACTGAGTTGGCCCGTCAAAGGGGGATGAGATTGAGAATGAGATGAGAAGCAAAGATCATTAGTTGCAATTTATTAGCAGTTCCAAAATGTAGTTTAGGAAATTTGGAATAGGGTTAGGTTTCGGAAATTAGGAATAGGTCCACTCGATACTACTACTATAGGCGATCCGATTTTCGAAAAGTATGTTACTGCATTTGCCTGTCAAAATATTTTTGGGGAGATTAACTCTACCAGTAATTTTTTTTATTTTGTATTCTTTATTTCTTACATCAGCTTTCAGGGGAAAGAAGAGGGCCACAGAGGGGGATGAGGAAGCCAGGGGTGCCTCAACAAGTGCCACGGCCAGTGGATCTGCTGGCCCCAGTAAGTCCTCCTTTTAATATAATTATTATTTCCCTAACTTTTACTGCTCCACATTTAGAATCATTTTTCCTTTTTATTGTTTTTTTACTCTGCCTGTTTCCTAAAATTTTCCAACTCCTCTTCGTTCTATCTAATGTTTGCTAATTTCTACTTATCTCAGGATTATCCTATTTACATATTTTCTATGTTTTAAGTTTCTGTACTTGACTTCAAACTGTCTGTACTACTCTGTCTGTAGCTTTCTTTCTTCTGCTTTGTCAGTAAGCTTTCCCTCTCCCCTTATATAGCTTGTGGATTGGTACTGTAAGACTCAGAGAGCCCATTTTAGGTCAGGTACTCTACTGTGATAATTGCATGCCCAAGTAAGGTATTCTACGTATGTTTGTTGCGAAGGCTTTCTTTTTCATGCTCATGCTCAAACAGTAAAACGAGAGAGTGGCCATGGTCATGGTGGACCCCCCCCAATGTTGTGTGTATATATTATTATCATAGTATACCAGCAGTTGATGACAGTGCAACATGGATGGAAATATAAGGACAGCCCCATTGCATATGCCTACCAAGACCATATGTCCTTCATTGACCAATTTTTACACCCCTTCATTGTGCTCAATGATTCAGATTCATCATAGCTCTGCTATTCCATTACAAAATGTTTTTGGTAGGCTTGACTACCTGGCTCTTCAAACATTGCCAACCAGAAAAATGCCCAGCGTGATATTTTGCTAGAAGATACTCAAATCGACCTGTAGTGATGTATTGTGGTTGTATTTTGTTTAAAAAAAATATTAGGGTGAAGTGTATCTGGCATCTAAAACGTGTAATGTTTTTTCTAGCCAGACCACCAGTTCTGGGGTCAGCAGTGAAAGCGGCAGTGGAGCGGATGCGGCGGTCGAAGGGGGAGTCCCAGAGGTGGCAGGGATGGGTGATGGTAAGTCACATTGCTTGCATATTGACAATTAGTGATATACTCACTGCAACGCCGTTAACTCATGAACACCCCGCTTTAACAGGCACAGTGGGGGTTGAGTAGTTAATGGCCTCTTCTATCTGCAACTCAGCAGACAAAAGTTCATGATGAACTCTAACAACGATGGGTTGATAGTAAAGAGAAAAAAGGATGGGTGAAATGTAATATGAGTAAAAGGATGCGTGGGTGAAAGGATGCCTAGGTGGATGATAGGATGCATGGGCGAGTGAAAGATGGATAAAAGGGTAAATGGGTGAAAGGATGCCTGCCTGGGTGGGTGAAAGGATGCCTACCAGGGTGGGTAAAATCAGGATGGGTGAATGGGTGAAAGGATGCGTGGGTGAGTAAATGGATGTTGGTAAAAGGTTAGCTGAGAGCTGTGTTATTATGGATGGATATATATGAATGGATAGTTTTCAATGTTGAACGACTTGGTGAGAGAATGTAAAGCTTAAATGGTGTGTATCAAAGCCAAGGGTGAAGAATACTAGAACAATAAAATGATGAATTGATAATTGCTTGGATGAAGAAACAAGGGAGCTCTTCTAGGGTGTGCTCACCTACTTCGCTTGCTTTCAATGGTTTTATCAAAGCTTTGATTCAAAGGGTTGGGGTGGTATTTCTATCGAGCGAGGCAGATATTATGTATCCCACCCATCATCAATCATCACCTCCATCCCTACCCATGGCATTTCATCAGTGCCACCCATGATGATCTAATTGCTGCATGGTTCGATTTGTCACTGCAGTGCAATGTGCGTCTCATTCTGTTAATGTGGCATTTACAAAGTTTTCAATGTATGGCAATGCGAAAACGTGTGTGTTCCTTCCGTCCCCGTGCCCACTCAGTCACTTCATAGTACTTCACTTCTTTATTCTTTCATAGGTTTTGTCCCAGCCTTCTGAAAAATTTGAGAAACAAATTCTTGGCATGTGCCACGTTTTTCTGGCCAAGTGATATATTTCATTATGGCTTTCATATCGGATTTACACCTGTTCAAATTCTTCCTTTTAAGTTCAACATTTGTCAACCACAGTGACTCACTACTAGCCAAAGCTTAGGCACATGATGATGATCGGTGACACCCCATTATTCTGTAGTAAAACGTCTACTACTTACCCGGTCTAATCCATCTAACTTACCATGCAGTAAAGTAAGTTAAGTTTCCTTTCCTTACTGTGAAGTGAATTTATTTGTTGGAGATAATTATAAAGTGTGGTGTAGGGTGAGGCCAGGGAGTAAAGTGGGACTAAGTGCCTTGACTTTTGCCAAATAGAATCTATATCCCATTCCTTTATCCTTTCACTGTACTGCAGTGCATCGGTTTTCCCACCGTCTACTTACGGCAGACAGGATATCCGCATAATTTTATATGTGACGTGTAGCATTCATTATTATTCATGCGCCTTATAGTCAGGGTAAAATTTAAAGGCATTTTGGAGAAGAGCAGGGCCATTGGAATAAGATAATTGTCCATTACAGCTGCCCCAGCTGGAGACTGCAGAGAGTAGCAAAGTACGATTAGTAATGACTAGGGCACCAGCTAGCATGCCTCCATTAATTTCGCACAACAAGAATACTTATACTCCATAGTGCATACTGCCTTACTCATTAATGAGAGGTAATCTATTTTTATTAGTGTCTGTTTCGTTTTTACTTCTAAATCCATTGAAAGAAAAAAAAAAAACTTTTTGAAAAGTGTTGTGCTGTTTATTCTGCCTTAATTCTTTTCAAACAGTGCATTTGCCATTTGCTTTTAGTTTTATGTGAAGCGATACCACAGGGGATGATGGACGGAGCGTTAGAGCAAATCAAACACTCACCCCCAGTCAACTGATCTGGGTTTAATCCATCATCATTCTTTAGCTCACTCCACCACCCCAGTTCAGACATGGCCATATGCAAATCAGTCTGACCCTGTGCCTCATGGGAACAGTCCAGCCCGAACTGCCAAGCCATGTCTTCCCTGGACCGGAAACAAGCATCCTGGGACCGGTTTCGGGTTCAAAACCCTCATCAGCCAGGCTATCTTGAATCCAGTGGCAAAGTGAGCAAGGGACCCACGTCTGGGCATACCCTGCCAACTTAGGGCAAACAAAGCGATACCAAAGGGGATGATGGACGGAGCGTTAGAGCAAATCAAACACTCACCCCCAGTCAACTGATCTGGGTTTAATCCATCATCATTCTTTAGCTCACTCCACCACCCCAGTTCAGACATGGCCATATGCAAATCAGTCTGACCCTGTGCCTCATGGGAACAGTCCAGCCCGAACTGCCAAGCCATGTCTTCCCTGGACCGGAAACAAGCATCCTGGGACCGGTTTCGGGTTCAAAACCCTCATCAGCCAGGCTATCTTGAATCCAGTGGCAAAGTGAGCAAGGGACCCACGTCTGGGCATACCCTGCCAACTTAGGGCGAACAAAGCGATACCAAAGGGGATGATGGACGGAGCGTTAGAGCAAATCAAACACTCACCCCCAGTCAACTGATCTGGGTTTAATCCATCATCATTCTTTAGCTCACTCCACCACCCCAGTTCAGACATGGCCATATGCAAATCAGTCTGACCCTGTGCCTCATGGGAACAGTCCAGCCCGAACTGGCAAGCCATGTCTTCCCTGGACCGGAAACAAGCATCCTGGGACCGGTTTCGGGTTCAAAACCCTCATCAGCCAGGCTATCTTGAATCCAGTGACAAAGTGAGCAAGGGACCCACGTCTGGGCATACCCTGCCAACTTAGGGCGAACAAAGCGATACCAAAGGGGATGATGGACGGAGCGTTAGAGCAATTCAAACACTCACCCCCAGTCAACTGATCTGGGTTTAATCCATCATCATTCTTTAGCTCACTCCACCACCCCAGTTCAGACATGGCCATATGCAAATCAGTCTGACCCTGTGCCTCATGGGAACAGTCCAGCCCGAACTGCCAAGCCATGTCTTCCCTGGACCGGAAACAAGCATCCTGGGACCGGTTTCGGGTTCAAAACCCTCATCAGCCAGGCTATCTTGAATCCAGTGGCAAAGTGAGCAAGGGACCCACGTCTGGGCATACCCTGCCAACTTAGGGCGAACAAAGTGATACCAAAGGGGATGATGGACGGAGCGTTAGAGCAAATCAAACACTCACCCCCAGTCAACTGATCTGGGTTTAATCCATCATCATTCTTTAGCTCACTCCACCACCCCAGTTCAGACATGGCCATATGCAAATCAGTCTGACCCTGTGCCTCATGGGAACAGTCCAGCCCGAACTGCCAAGCCATGTCTTCCCTGGACCGGAAACAAGCATCCTGGGACCGGTTTCGGGTTCAAAACCCTCATCAGCCAGGCTATCTTGAATCCAGTGGCAAAGTGAGCAAGGGACCCACGTCTGGGCATACCCTGCCAACTTAGGGCGAACAAAGCGATACTAAAGGGGATGATGGACGGAGCGTTAGAGCAAATCAAACACTCACCCCCAGTCAACTGATCTGGGTTTAATCCATCATCATTCTTTAGCTCACTCCCCCACCCCAGTTCAGACATGGCCATATGCAAATCAGTCTGACCCTGTGCCTCATGGGAACAGTCCAGCCCGAACTGCCAAGCCATGTCTTCCCTGGACCAGAAACAAGCATCCTGGGACCGGTTTCGGGTTCAAAACCCTCATCAGCCAGGCTATCTTGAATCCAGTGGCAAAGTGAGCAAGGGACCCACGTCTGGGCATACCCTGCCAACTTAGGGCGAACAAAGCGATACCAAAGGGGATGATGGACGGAGCGTTAGAGCAAATAAAACACTCACCCCCAGTCAACTGATCTGGGTTTAATCCATCATCATTCTTTAGCTCACTCCACCACCCCAGTTCAGACATGGCCATATGCAAATCAGTCTGACCCTGTGCCTCATGGGAACAGTCCAGCCCGAACTGCCAAGCCATGTCTTCCCTGGACCGGAAACAAGCATCCTGGGACCAGTTTCGGGTTCAAAACCCTCATCAGCCAGGCTATCTTGAATCCAGTGGCAAAGTGAGCAAGGGGCCCACGTCTGGGCATACCCTGCCAACTTAGGGCGAACAAAGCGATACCAAAGGGGATGATGGACGGAGCGTTAGAGCAAATCAAACACTCACCCCCAGTCAACTGATCTGGGTTTAATCCATCATCATTCTTTAGCTCACTCCACCACCCCAGTTCAGACATGGCCATATGCAAATCAGTCTGACCCTGTGCCTCATGGGAACAGTCCAGCCCGAACTGCCAAGCCATGTCTTCCCTGGACCGGAAACAAGCATCCTGGGACCGGTTTCGGGTTCAAAACCCTCATCAGCCAGGCTATCTTGAATCCAGTGGCAAAGTGAGCAAGGGACCCACGTCTGGGCATACCCTGCCAACTTAGGGCAAACAAAGCGATACCAAGGGGGATGATGGACGGAGCGTTAGAGCAAATCAAACACTCACCCCCAGTCAACTGATCTGGGTTTAATCCATCATCATTCTTTAGCTCACTCCACCACCCCAGTTCAGACATGGCCATATGCAAATCAGTCTGACCCTGTGCCTCATGGGAACAGTCCAGCCCGAACTGCCAAGCCATGTCTTCCCTGGACCGGAAACAAGCATCCTGGGACCGGTTTCGGGTTCAAAACCCTCATCAGCCAGGCTATCTTGAATCCAGTGGCAAAGTGAGCAAGGGACCCACGTCTGGGCATTCCCTGCCAACTTAGGGCGAACAAAGCGATACCAAAGGGGATGATGGACGGAGCGTTAGAGCAAATCAAACACTCACCCCCAGTCAACTGATCTGGGTTTAATCCATCATCATTCTTTAGCTCACTCCACCACCCCAGTTCAGACATGGCCATATGCAAATCAGTCTGACCCTGTGCCTCATGGGAACAGTCCAGCCCGAACTGGCAAGCCATGTCTTCCCTGGACCGGAAACAAGCATCCTGGGACCGGTTTCGGGTTCAAAACCCTCATCAGCCAGGCTATCTTGAATCCAGTGACAAAGTGAGCAAGGGACCCACGTCTGGGCATACCCTGCCAACTTAGGGCGAACAAAGCGATACCAAAGGGGATGATGGACGGAGCGTTAGAGCAATTCAAACACTCACCCCCAGTCAACTGATCTGGGTTTAATCCATCATCATTCTTTAGCTCACTCCACCACCCCAGTTCAGACATGGCCATATGCAAATCAGTCTGACCCTGTGCCTCATGGGAACAGTCCAGCCCGAACTGCCAAGCCATGTCTTCCCTGGAACGGAAACAAGCATCCTGGGACCGGTTTCGGGTTCAAAACCCTCATCAGCCAGGCTATCTTGAATCCAGTGGCAAAGTGAGCAAGGGACCCACGTCTGGGCATACCCTGCCAACTTAGGGCGAACAAAGCGATACCAAAGGGGATGATGGACGGAGCGTTAGAGCAAATCAAACACTCACCCCCAGTCAACTGATCTGGGTTTAATCCATCATCATTCTTTAGCTCACTCCACCACCCCAGTTCAGACATGGCCATATGCAAATCAGTCTGACCCTGTGCCTCATGGGAACAGTCCAGCCCGAACTGCCAAGCCATGTCTTCCCTGGACCGGAAACAAGCATCCTGGGACCGGTTTCGGGTTCAAAACCCTCATCAGCCAGGCTATCTTGAATCCAGTGGCAAAGTGAGCAAGGGACCCACGTCTGGGCATACCCTGCCAACTTAGGGCGAACAAAGCGATACTAAAGGGGATGATGGACGGAGCGTTAGAGCAAATCAAACACTCACCCCCAGTCAACTGATCTGGGTTTAATCCATCATCATTCTTTAGCTCACTCCCCACCCCAGTTCAGACATGGCCATATGCAAATCAGTCTGACCCTGTGCCTCATGGGAACAGTCCAGCCCGAACTGCCAAGCCATGTCTTCCCTGGACCAGAAACAAGCATCCTGGGACCGGTTTCGGGTTCAAAACCCTCATCAGCCAGGCTATCTTGAATCCAGTGGCAAAGTGAGCAAGGGACCCACGTCTGGGCATACCCTGCCAACTTAGGGGCGAACAAAGCGATACCAAAGGGGATGATGGACGGAGCGTTAGAGCAAATCAAACACTCACCCCCAGTCAACTGATCTGGGTTTAATCCATCATCATTCTTTAGCTCACTCCACCACCCCAGTTCAGACATGGCCATATGCAAATCAGTCTGACCCTGTGCCTCATGGGAACAGTCCAGCCCGAACTGCCAAGCCATGTCTTCCCTGGACCGGAAACAAGCATCCTGGGACCAGTTTCGGGTTCAAAACCCTCATCAGCCAGGCTATCTTGAATCCAGTGGCAAAGTGAGCAAGGGACCCACGTCTGGGCATACCCTGCCAACTTAGGGCGAACAAAGCGATACCAAAGGGGATGATGGACGGAGCGTTAGAGCAAATCAAACACTCACCCCCAGTCAACTGATCTGGGTTTAATCCATCATCATTCTTTAGCTCACTCCACCACCCCAGTTCAGACATGGCCATATGCAAATCAGTCTGACCCTGTGCCTCATGGGAACAGTCCAGCCCGAACTGCCAAGCCATGTCTTCCCTGGACCGGAAACAAGCATCCTGGGACCGGTTTCGGGTTCAAAACCCTCATCAGCCAGG
Source organism: Calotriton arnoldi (assembly GCA_963921515.1). Lineage (NCBI taxonomy): Eukaryota > Metazoa > Chordata > Amphibia > Caudata > Salamandridae > Calotriton > Calotriton arnoldi. Next base: position 1,305,662 of record CAWUFW010002566.1, on the reverse strand, counting down.
CTACGTTGAATCCAGTGGCAAAGTGAGCAAGGGACCCACGTCTGGGCATACCCTGCCAATTTAGGGCGAACAAAGAGATACCAAAGGGGATGATGGACGGAGCGTTAGAGCAAATCAAACACTCACCCCCAGTCAACTGATCTGGGTTTAATCCATCATCATTCTTTAGCTCACTCCACCACCCCAGTTCAGACATGGCCATATGCAAATCAGTATGACCCTGTGCCTCATGGGAACAGTCCAGCCCGAACTGCCAAGCCATGTCTTCCCTGGACCGGAAACAAGCATCCTGGGACCGGTTTCGGGTTCAAAACCCTCATCAGCCAGGCTATCTTGAATCCAGTGGCAAAGTGAGCAAGGGACCCACGTCTGGGCATACCCTGCCAACTTAGGGCGAACAAAGCGATATAGTTTTATGTGAGGCATGTGTGGGTAATGAGTGTGACTCTGATCACAGAGAATGGCCCTAGGAGACAAGCAATGTACAGCTACTGTGCCACTATATAATTTTAAACAAGTGCTTCGCACAGAGCATTGTTTACAATTTGTCTTTTTTCTTTCTTTCTTGATATAGCTTATAGCTACCCCTGCTGGTCATTCTTCAAGGCAGGATATAGCAGCTCGGCTGCGGCAGCAGAAGCTGGAAGCCATAAGGGCCGAATATCAGCGACTGGTGGCCCAGTAGGAGGAGACAGCTGCCCAGGGCCCCAGCCAGATGCTAGCGCCTCCAGCTTCCCAACAACAAAGCAGGTGCTGCAGTCTGACAGCTGCCCGTCGCACCACCACCACTGCTGCCCCCCCTTTCTTACAGACCGCACTTTCTAGTGCCGCATCCTCCTGAGGCTGGTGTGCAACGAAGGCAGGCAGGATATGGATGGAGGGGCACCTAAAAAAATTATTCTGACCTGTATCTAGTGACCCCTTCTTTACCCCCTTTTTTAATATTTGTTTTGATGGGTGGGACTTGTTTTGGGCGGAGAGGGTGGGAATGATGGGAGTTGGGAACGGGAATGTTATTTGGACATTGGTTGGGGACAGAGAGATTTGTTTGGGGAGAGAGGTGGGCCAGTTATGGGTGGAAGTGGTGAGTTTTATTATATTGTTAAAAAGGGAAATACATATTTATTTTACTTTATTGCTGCCTTTTTGTGCAGTCCGTTTTTAAAATCTGCATAAAAAGTGTATAACAATTAGTTATACAGTAACCTTGTCCTACTACTCTCTAATCTCTGCAATTATATTGACCACTAGGGGTTGGGGGGATTTCCATTGCCTATATTGCCTAAAACAACGCTACATAGTTCTCTTACCTGAATAGATGAATTGAGGGCTGTTATCTCTCTCATTTGTCTTACTGCAGGGTCACCCGAGGTGCCATCTTATGGTGGTGGTAGTAGTAGCAGGGTAGGAATCAGACACAAGGTCTCACTCCCACATAGGTGTAGTCCAACTGTCGGATTAATCGGAAGGATTATTCATCACAGGCAATTAAATTGAAATAAAAACACTGAGTTAGTGGGTTATTATAACATAGCTTTACAAAGAATTGAGACAAAACTACTATACAACAAGGAATACCTGATAGTGATAATATAACAAAAAATATAGCAATAGTAACTTCTGAGCAATGGTGAGCTAGTATTTTAATTAAAAATAAAGTTACAGAATCCTCTAGTTATTAAGTGGACTCAAAGTCTGGAGTGGAAAAGCTTAAGCGTTTACGCAATACAATGCCTGAATGATGATGCTGATGAATGATATTCTATATCCAAAATATGGATCACTTTTATGCGTGGGTTGGTAAATGGGGCCAGTGTGGGCTATTGTTTAGGTTAAAGAAGATCTTGCACTGAGTTGGTGTTGCTTTCACCACATACACCCCACCAAGTGTGTGATCAATTTATGGTGTAATTTAAGTCATAACTCAATAAATCACACAGCGCAGGGAAAGAGGGTTAGGGGTATGATGAATGGATGGGAAAGGGGATTTGGAAAAAGGAGTGACAAAGAAAAATACTACACAAGGACAATATTTATCTGGGCGATGAGCAGCACATCATCGTCATCAATCTGTTGTGGAAGGATACGAAGGAATGAGTATGACACAGCACAGTTAAATGCATTGCAAACAGTCCATCAGCCCCAGAGACCCAAGTTATTATTATATATTTAACTGTTCTGTCACCTAGGTTTGAAAAATACTAAATACAAATTATGGAGGTGTGAAGCGAACCCATACAGTTCTAAAAAATGATTCTTAAAAGGAAAATGATACTGTATTGCCAAATTGGGTGGCTTATCTGCATTCTTCTTGGATTGTTCGTCAATCTTGGATGCCTGGCTGAAGCGGTCCAGTAAGGTAAGCATGAGAGTTATGGTTCTATTGCCTTTTGTGCAGGAGAAGAGAAGGCCTGCGGATTGTAAAACAGCAACGATATTGTAGAGTCAAGGAGAAGGACAGAAGGTAAGCTTCATGAGGATTGTACCAGGAAGTCTCAGAGGCAGAGCAAGAGCATAGTCCACTGCAATCATTCATTTTATGACTCATGTGCAATCAATTAAGTGAGAGCAATTCCAACAATGAACAATCACAAGCAAGTGGCTGCATGTATCAGGTTGATCAAACTCGCAATAGTCATTTAGCCTAGCGCGTGCATAATGTGATGATGTGACATCATCACGGATGTCTCTAGTTATCTACAACAACAGGCCACCCACCCAACCACATAGTTTAAAATCTGACCTAGCCACCACATACACTCAGCAACATTGAATTTCCCAAATCAGTGCACCTCTCACCAGTCCACAGAGTTGAGTAGGCCTCTTAGAGTCATTATCACCATGTTGGTTTCCCTGAAGTAGTTGATAACTTCCTTCTTCTGGCAGTTTTTGAGGTAGTCCACCCTGAGTCCTTCCATCATCCTCCTGACTCCAAGTAATGAATATGTCCAACTCCGTTACAACTCCCGACCCAAATGAGAGAGATTGACCTGTAGTGTAATGCTGTTGATGAAAACCAAGAGAAAAATTGAGTCATTTTTTGTGTAGATTTGTGTTTGTTTGTTAAACGGACCGGTTCGGTCTTTGAGGCGTGTGACCCAGAAAACAAAACAGCGTGGACCCGGCAAACAAATCTCACTAAATGTCAAAGGGGAAGGAAAAAATCACCCTCAGGAAAAAAATGGTCACCTATTAGGCCACCAACATTGTAAATCATCACAAACACAATCAAGTTTACACATTATAGTTGAACACTGTCACCCACCCTCACTGTCTGCCACCACATTAGTCATCTCAACAACACTCACAATCACTCATATATCACTCATTGATGCAATTATTTACCTGTTCCAATTCAAGCACGTTGGTACAGTGCCGATCCTCTTTGATTCACGCAACACACATTGACCAGTCTTGTAAATCAAATATTCTGGGGCAGTCCTGCTAGGGGATGAAAAAAGGATAGGCAGAGGATGGAGGCAGGCATTGTCTCTCCAATGTCCTTGAAGGGAATGGGGTGAGGCTTCTTCACTGCACACTGGTCCAACTCCAATCCGACCATAAATGTGTCTAAAACGGTGGTGCTGCTTTAGTCAGTCAGCCACAACCAAACACAATAGTATAAGGTTCCCCTAGCTTTATCCCTTTTTTTTGTCAAAGCAGTTCGGTGACAGAAAGTTTTATGGTGGACCAAGGCTACTCAGTAGTCAGGGAAGTAGAGTTCATCCTCAAACTCAGGTGGTTAACCCAGAAGTTAGTCAGCTAACACACTACCATGACCTGAGTCTGACCAATCACCCTCATCCTCCTCCTGTCGTACTTCAGGTATGAGGTAATTTGATGGTATAAAGTGCAGATTCATTTTGATCATGGTTAATCTCTCCATATTTTGGGGCAAGAGACTGGTCCTTCTTTTTATCAACAGCTCTGCATCCATATAGCACCAAGATGCCCTCGGGCATGAGTTTGCGCTTTACAAATTACATTAATTCATTCATTCACTGTGATAACTGCACCAGCTGCACTGAACAAACGCTCAGCAGACACACTGGCAACTAGACAAGCCAGATACTTTATTGCCAGCCTGCTGAGCACTGGCCATTGGCGCCTCTTCCCATACCAATATACGAATGGGTTTTGATCCAGATTGACCTCTGTTGTGTCATCCAGATAGGCTTGGAACACCCTCTCAATAGTCATTGGTGCTCCAACTTGCTCAACCTCTTTTGATTTCGCCTCTGCACTGGACTTAAGCTCTGCCTTTAGAAACCAATAAAATGCAGATTTTGGGGCCGATGCTCCTGTTTCTGTTCTTGTTGCTATTGTTCTCCTTGGTGGTTTTGGCTGCTGTGAGCCAACAGCACTGCCCTCAGGTTGCATTGCAGTTAAAGATGCACCCCAGAATTTCTGCCCGGGAGTTGGCCTCTAATTCCCACTGTTATTTTTCTAGGTCGCTGGCTTGCTCAGCAATCCACATCTTGTAGTTTGCAACTTCCCTGTCAGAAAAAGGAATGAAAGTGGCCAGTAATTGTTTATACTGTGGAACAAGAATTGTGGCACAGATGTAATGTTTGGATAACACAATGTCTCTTTGCATCTTTGTATAACAGTCAAGCGAAAGATTAAGCTCTCCACCAACTCATGTGCATCTTTTTTTGTCCACACCTGCTTATATTTCAGACACTTTAGCTGTTGCCCTAGCATATGCAACAACACGATAGCTTGGCCAATCATGCCTTCCTTGCTGACTTCCCGTGTGAAAACCTCAAAAGGAAGCAGCATCTCTGTCAGGCATTTGACTATGCCACATTGGTCCATCCCAATGATCATGCGTTTCACAGTTGCATCCCCTCTTTGCATGACACATTCATTGATCGGTCAGCACCCCTCAAACAGACGTTTGCAACATGTAATAAGTAAAGTTCGAACGTGTTGGCACCTCCTGGATGATGGCTTTAACTGGCATTCTATTATCACGCTGAATGAATCTCAACTACTTCCAGCCTTTAAAAGAATGTCTGAAATTAATGCAGAATCTTCTGCAAGTGGACAGTAAGTTGCTGACTATGTCTTCTTACTAAGAAAGTCCTGCACAATGATGTTGATGCAGTGGACCAAACACAGGACCCTGAAATAGCCACCATATGACATGGCCTGAACTATAATACTGCCATTGTCCGTGGCAACAAATCCAATGTTAAGCCCTATGGGTTGCAGCCATTCAAAGACCTTGTTATTAAAGTCATCCAAGATGTTTGCAGCTGTATGGGATTTCTCCATGGCGAACATGGCTACTGTTGCATGCTTCCGAGTGGCATTAAAAATTTAAGCAATGTCAACACCTACAGATATCACTTCTATAACCCCCACAAAAGAGATCCAGTGTGCAGTGATGCACATGTAATCAGTGGCTTGGCAACTGGTCCACATGTCTGTCATCTGGGGGATAGTGTGAACAGCACTCTGCTGCAAAGCTTGTCCAATCAATTCCAGCACATCGTGATGTAGCGCTGGAACATCAACTCTGGTGAAATAGGTCCGGCTGGGAACTTTCCATTTCAGGGCAAAAGGCCACCACAAATTCTAAAAAACCCACCCCTTCCACACAAAAAAGGGAGGAGGTCCAGCGCTAACATTTTAGCCAGCTTCCCATTGTACAAACGTGCCATTTGTTCGTACTGCCCCTCCTGCCTAAACATGCCAGGCAGAGTAGCCTGGATTTTTTCTTTTCTGGTGCCACTGATGCAGGCGACTTCTTGAGAGAAGAAGGTGGTAGACTCAATGTGCGTCTCAGCGGGGCAGTCACTGTATGCTCTTGCCTTGGTGTCTCGACCTGACACTGAGTCTTGTGCCATTGCGATGTTGCTAATGTGGGCGATATTACTGCACTGCTGGGGACAGGGCTGATTTGCTTAACAAAAATGTCACCGTCTTCTTCACCTTCAGCTTCCATCATGATCGGAGCAGATTCAGATTCGCTGCTCTCACCACCTTCACCAACACCACTTGCAGTTTTTTTGGCTAAGGTGCCCCTCCCAGTGGATTGCATGGTGTTTTCTCAAATGGGTTGTTTGGCCTCCGGTACTATAGTTGTGGATGCAGGTTGCAGGGGCCTTGCAAATATGGAAGCTGGCGGTGGCGGTATCTGTGCCACCTTCCTCAGAACAGGTTGCGATGGGGTAACACCGGTCTCCTCTGGGACTAGGCTAACATCCATGATGACTGGGTTGTCGTCATCCTCCTCTTCTTCATCCATAACTCTAAAGCTTGCAAGAACCTTCCTTTTCCCTTTCCTCTCCTGGCGTGTCCCAGACTGAGGTGGGATCCAAGTGGAGTCTTGATCATCAGAAGGGGGGCTTGGAGAAGAAGATGGTAGAGTACCCTTCCTTTTTTCTTGCTGGAGATCTAAAAGACAATGGATCTTCTGAAAGAGGGGCTTCTTCTACTTCCTCAGCATTAAGCTCAATCTCCTGAAGTGCTCCAACTTCAGGAGGTACTACTATTGCTGGCTGCTTCTGTTGTTGTCCACTTAGCTGAGTTTCCGGCAACAATTAGGTACTACTTTGCCAAAGAGATAATTCCAATTCAACATCACTGCTCGTCGGTGTTGCCGTGATTAGAGTGGCTGCCTCTGTACCAGACATGGGCTTGTGCCTAGGTTGGGGGTGGGGCCATTAATGCAGGAGTGCTGCTCCCAGCTTGCCCCCCGGAGGCCAGTGCAGCAGGCACACGACGTTGTCCGAAAAAGGTCTGGGGCGACATACCAGTGGTGGTAAGCTCCTTCTTATCACTGGCCACTTGGTAGCACCTTTCTTTGGGGCCATCTTAAAGCTTTCAGTTGGCAGTGGCACTTAGCTTCACAAGCTGAAGAGATGTGAGTAGTGACATCACATGTTGTGTGGTCAAGCGCCAGATGCACAGGCTGTCAGTACTGTGGGTGATGTCTCTTCTTTTGAGCACCTAAAAACAAACAAGGAAGAAAAACATTAGTGAAACGAGGCATTGTTGCAGTTTGAATTAGTAGGACAAATAATATCATTTAGTGTGGTTACTTAAGTTAGAAATAAATTACGAACAATACAGTGTATCCATTCAAAAGTAAAAACACACCAACATAAAGATTCATTTACAATCAGGAAGGATAAGAAAGAGCAACAACATACAAATGTAACTGTTTGTTTATGTGCAATAAGTTGGGAATGCGATGTGGCCCTCAGGGAGGTACAGGTGACAATGGAACAATCCTTAGAAAATTAATGCTGTTGTGTGGCTGTGTGCCCATGGCAGACAGGAGGTTGGGAAAATGTGAAACAGAAAATTGCGGGGGAAAAAAACATTTACATTTTTTTTTTTAAATACAAAAAGAAAATACAAAACCGATTTTTTAAATGAAAAAAATGTAAAATTAAATAAAAAAGTATGTAAAAAATTAAAAATATAATTGCTGATGTACTAGGGGACTACCATAAGAAGCCCACTAGGATGTGGGAGACAAGGAGTGTTTCAGGTGAAAAATGTAAAAAAGTATATAATAATGTAAAACACTGCTCCTGCAGTACATTTACTAAGAGCACCGAGCAGCAACTAGGCCCAACCATATTATTAAACTGATATCAGGGAAAAGTAAAAAAACTAGCACAAACAAAAAGGCTTAAGCTTCGACATACAAAATGGCTTTGAAAACTCAAAAAAGGATGGTTGCACAAAATGGCCACATGGTCAAACAACAACCAAGGAGGCCTGGCCACAACAAAGAACACACGCAGGCCTATGGCAAAAGCACACTGGATGGCGACACAAAATGGCCGCCAGTCACATCGTCAAACAACAACAACCAGCAAGAAGGCATGGCCACAACAAAGAACACATGCAGGCCTATGGCAAAAGCACACTGGCTGGCTACACAAAATGGCAGCCAGCAACATGGTCAAACAACAACAACCAGTAAGGAGGCATGGCCACAACAAAGAACACATGCAGGCCTATGGCAAAAACACACTGGCTGGCTACACAAAATGGCAGCCAGAAACATGGTCAAACAACAACAACCAGTAAGGAGGCATGGCCACAACAAAGAACACATGCAGGCCTATGGCAAAAGCACACTGGCTGATAGTGGCTACACAAAATGGCTGCCAACCACATGGTCAAACAACAAGCATAGAGGCATGGAAAACAAAGACCACATGCATGCCTATGGACACTGGCTATACAAAATGGCACCTGGCCACATGGCATGGGGAATAAAGACAAATGGTGGCCTATAGCAAACACACTCACAAACTGGCCAGACAAAGGAGGCATGGTAATAGAGGAGAAAACAGCATTAATTTAGCAATGCCAAAAACGAAATTTAACTGGGCTAAAACTTTTTTTACAACAACACACATCCCCAAAAGCATCAAATATATTACCCCACCTATATACTGTTTGTAGAAAAAAACATAAAATACCCCCAAAAAAACACATTTTGAAATGTAATCCAATGCCATCCATGGCCTAAATGATGTTTCAATTCAACAGACACCACAGAAACAGTTGTTTAATTCCCCCATGACTAGTAATGGGCCTACTATCTGGAAGGCACATTGGCAGATTAGGCCACATAGTGAATTAAATGAATATTGCAAATTTATTAAAAAACATGGAGAAAATGTACTGAACTGTGCAACATTTTTCCTTTACAAAAGAAGAAAAATTACATGCAAAAAAATAACTAGGCCCCTACTGAAACTGCAGGCCACCCACCACAATAAATTAAAAAAATCGAATAAGAGTACAAATAAATCCTGGTGAATGTCCTCTATCAAACAAACAACACCCATATACAACTGCTTTTGAACTTACTTGTGATATCACAAAAACAAAGTCCTCAAATCCAATGGTGTATCGCACAAAAAACCCTGCAAATTTACTTTTGAGAAGATGTAGCTGCTTCTCCAGGAGGTAATGTTCTCCAGGTTGTAGCCGCAGTTGCTTGCGCTCAATTGCACTCGCCTACATTGCAAAAGAAGCGCCGGAATTCGCTGATGCTGCCTAAAGCCATGTTAGCGGCCGCAAAATCTTGCAGGTGGCTAGCAAATCTCGTGGGCGCTCTTGAGCACCTGGCAAGCCTCGGTGCGCTCCCCGCACATGCAAAATGACGTAACAAGTGCGGCAATTGAAAAAACATTCCGCTCCGTTACGGAGTGCAGACTTTATCGGTAACTCTGTGTATTCCGCTGACAGCGGAGTTGCCAAATTCCGCAAACTCCACAAGCAGAGCAGACTTTTACTCCTAGGCCTGATCAATACAGCCAGGCATTAAAATTCAAGTTGGTTGACACAGACTGGCTTAAATGCACATTAGGGAAGGACTGAGGCTTCATGACAATCTGCTACTGTCTACATGAAATGAATTGCATTTTGTTATTGAAGCACATTTCAGATAAGGAGTGATGCCATTGTACACGTTTCCAGTCCTTATGGTGCAGATGCTGAAAGAAACATGAACTGTCTCCCAAGTGCTTACTATGCTATGTCAGCAGGAATAGGGCCTACATTACCTACGCACATTTGTGATGGAGCATCACACCTAACCCAATCCTAAAATGTGGCATGTTTGGTACAATTGTCCCTCATAACATGGACAAAGTGCAGGTACCCCTTTTTTTGCATGCAGCCATGTGGCTGCTCAAAACAGTACTTGGCTTATGATGAGGAATCTAGTGACAACCTTTACCACAAAACAATACGCCAAACAGAGCATCAGACACCATCTGATAAACGTACACCTCCAGAAATCCCCGTCTGCATTGGATGTGTGGCACCCGTCATGTTGATGACAATCAACATTGCTGTAAATTAAAAAGGTTAAACAACAAGATTAGCTACATGTAATGACTCACCCCCTTGATGCTGCTGTTAGGCCCTCAACTTCCCATCAAGCTCTGGTTAGGCCACCACAAGGATGCGGGCCATTGGGGGGGGGGGGTGTCAGCGTGCCTCTTTGAGAGGCCTGGCCGAGCTGGACTTCTGCTGACTTCCTGGTCCAGCGTTGGAGTCCTTCTTCGCGATGAGCTTCCACAAATCCGGCTTCTGATGGGCATTGATCTGCATGAATGAGAACAAAATACAACAAGAGATGTTTTGAGTGATTTTGTTTGCCTTGCCTGTAGTGCAGCAACACACTTTTTTGCCATCTCTCACATGCATTCCCAGAACAGTCAGTACAGATTATTTACAAAGATTTCAAAGTTCCTAAGAAACACTAATTTGCAGTGATCTGCGGAGTAGCCTCAACACTTTCCTTCTCCTCATGTTACCAATCCAAGAAACAAACATCTAAGCAAGGGATAGGACACTTTTCATGTAGTGAGACGCACTCCAGATTAAACCATCTCATTGTGACCTATGAAAGGCTAAACAGCCTGTACATTATTTGCACATAACCATACACACAGCTACATTTTCTTCATGCCTAACTTTCTAAGAGTCAGATACTATGGTGTGCATCACATAGAGTGACTAAGGGCTGTCATGTGTCTATGAGTGTATGGTTTTGGGTGGTATATGAACAAGTGTGTATTGTAATGGGACATATTTGTCTGGCTGATTGAGAGGCTGGGTCATTTAGACTGGCAGCATGGGAAATACCTTTCCCCATATGTGGCACCATGACATGTTTAACACATGAAGATGCTCATATTCTAAAGTATGCGCTGTACATACACAGGACAGCATCAAACAACTCCATAACTTTAGAGATTTAACTTGGACTTTACATTTCTCTCAAATCAACCCAGGCTGTATGTTTCACTTAAACTAGTGGTATAGTGCCTGCTAGCTACTTGAAGTAAGGTGCCTGCAGTTTCTCTAATTGAACATGGAATTGTCAGTAACATGCACTGAAAACCCAGCTAATACTTTCAGGTTAATTCTCATTTCAATGTACAGACATTTCTAACATCCTCAAACAACACTCTGTACCTAGCTAAATCATTCAGTTCACTACACTCCAATTACAACACTTCACTCATGAACAAAATGAGAGCAAATTCGATTCAAACTGAGAGAGCTGTTCCTCTGGGTTCCCATACAGCTGGCTGTACTAGGACAGGACCTCCCTGGTGAGGACCTCCAAGTCCTCAGGGGAGAATGCACAGGCCCTCTCACCTGCTTTGCCCGGCATCCTGGCTCCTGGAGGTCAGTAACAGCAGCATAATCTATGAGGAGGTCGTGTTGGCTGCAGTTAGGAGGCAAGTGGGCGTTTTTCAATATGCTGCGTATAAGTACACAGCATACCCGATCCACAATGGACACTGCCATTGGTTCATGCGTAGCCGTCACACACATTAGCCTATGGCAGGGCCTGTCGTGGAGTGTTCCACCTACCACACGATCAATGTCCAGTGACGGCCGTCGGATAGCCAGTGTCCTAACGTTAAGGTCAGACACCTACCATTTTAGGACGTGTAGCTGTGTATTTTTAAATAGTTTGTGCATCACCAGCACTCAAAATGGTGGCTACTTTGTATACATATTTCAGATACGTACGACACTGTTTGTGGCAAGATATGACACATAAAACAGTGAACTGTTTATGTGTTTGACATCAATAGTGCTGCGGTGTATGCAATACTTCCGTTGACGGCAATTTGCCCCCAAAAAACCTGAAAACATTTAGAATTTCAAATGTATTATTCACACATTATTTGTAATAGATCACTTACCTAACCTAGACATGAGATGTGTGTTGATTGTGAAAGTCTTGTGTGACAATTTTTATCGATAGTTTGTTTTTTCCTTACATGCTGACATGGAAACCTAGGGAAGGGTAGAAGAAGGCATCCTCAAGTCTTCAGACTGTTTCCAGGCCTGCCACAATGGAGGAAAGGGACATTATTAAAAGTTCTGATTAAATAGGCAAACTATACTGGATTTGTGTCAGCAGCTGGAACTTGATCTCATGCCTCGCAATAGGGACACAACAGCAATAACACCAAAAACGAAACTCATGGCAGTACTTCGTTTTGTGGCCACTGTCTCTTTTCGATACACTGTGGCAGTATCTGGAGGCATGTCGCTGCCCACTTTCAGTGGTGTGCTACAAGAAGTCTTTGCTTCAATGATGAAACACATCAACAGCTTCATCCAGTTTCCAAGAGCTCAGGATTTGGCCAATGTGAAGGGAGATTTTTATGATTTGGCTGGCCTATCACATGTGGTTGGAGCAATTGATGGCACACATATTGCCTTGGTGCCACCCCACGCGAGGGAACAGGTCTACCGCAATCGGAAGAACTTCCATTCCATCAATGTGCAATTTGTCTGCTTACAGGATTTATACATCTCAAGTGTGTGTACCCACTTTCCTGTGTCAGCACATGATTCCTTTGTACTACGGAGCAGCACCATAACTCTGCAAATGTCACAACTTGGACCTGAGAGGGCCTGGCTGGTTGGTAAGGAAAATAAGACTTATGGATCAGGTGATTTAATCCTAGTTTAGGGATGTACAATGGCCTGACATGATATTAATCTATCCATGTATTGCTTCCATGTAGGCGACTCAGCGTATCGTAACCAACCATGGTTGTTGGCACCGCTGAGGAATCCAACAACGCCAGGGGAAGTCCGCTTCAATGAGGCCCATGGAAGAACATGGAGGCAAGTGGAGCGTGCTTTTAGGCTCCTGAAGGCCAGATTTAGGTGTCTGGACAAGACCGGTGGAGCCCTCCTCTACTCATCCGATAAGGTGTGCCAAATCACGGTTGCCTGCTGCATGCTGCACAACATTGTCCTGCGATGGAACATCCCAATCATCACAGAGAATGGATACCATGTAAAGCCACTGGGTGAGAATGTTGAAATGCCCAATAAAGATGACAGTGGTAAGGAGGAAGGAATTGACCTACATCAAGGTGTCATTGACCACTTCTTCACCTGAGTTGTAAGTGTACCCTTACATATTGTGACAATCAATGTTAGAACAACTTGTGACAGAGGGAACATATCAGTATGCAATGGAAATTTGATAGGAATGGTCAGTTCAGGAAAGTCCAAGGCAAATATGTTTGTGGATCAGAGTTTCCCTACATTGACTACTGTGTTTATTGACACATATTAACTTTGCTTGTGCTAAGTACATGTGTACTCATACTTGTAATGTGAGTCACATTGTAGATGTGAAAACATTCCCCTGTTATTCTGTTTCAGAGTCCTTCACCATGTCATCTTCATTTGGACATTTCAAAGTTGTGACATTTGCAGTGATATGTTGCTGTTGGGAAGTACAAAGGTAACATGGGTTGATCCTGGGACAGACACCCACCGGGGATGGACAGATCTTGTACAGGGACAACTTGCACTGTGATTGAATGGAAGTTCTTGAGATTGTATCAGACCTGTTTTCTGTGGGATATTGCCATCGAGGCTCTAACTTGCTCTAACCACATGTGTATATCAGGCCATAGCATATTGGTCTTCCTTCACATTGGCTAAATCTTCAATTGGTGTTTAGTGTAGGAAGCTGTTGATGTGTCTCTTCATAGTTGAAAGAATATTTTTTTGGCACACCACTGAATGGTGGTTGTGACATGGAACCAGATACTGCCACAGTGACATGAAATGGTAATATGGCTTCAAATTTTTATACTGCCATGATATGGACTATTGGTGTTATTGATGTAGGATTCCTATTGTGAGGGTAGGATGTCTGACTCAAGCTGAGGTCATGCATTAGTAATAGCTGGCCTATTTAATTTGATTCCCCGTAATATTCCCTTAGTTCCATGGTGTCAAGGCTCTGGATTGTCAACTTCTAAGTAGCACATACTGTTTGGCTTCTGCATGGTTTGTGGTATGCATATTTGATTGTGTCACAAACATGTTACCTAGATGTATGACACCAGTACATTTAGATTTCATTGTTTCTTTTTCCATCTTATTTAAATATGGGAACACATTACCAAGTTGGTATCTATAGATTATTTTAGTATCATATTGTTTGACCGATTTAAACAATTATGATGTACGGAAGACATAGAAAATGTATTAAAACAATAAATGCAACACCAGTCTTTCACTTTGTTTTATGCGCATTTATTTTGAATAAAAAGTTGAGTGCAATAGCTTTGAAACCAGAAAGAAAATAGGACAATAATAAAAAAAGTCCATCATGGTGGATTAAACTATATTTGCTGAGCACAGATTGTTTGAAGTCCAATGTACAAAATACATCTCTCCTCAGAAAACGGAAATGTGTCCACGATAGACACACACTGGAGGAAATTAGGTCTGTTTCGGGGAGCACAGGTGCAGGGACTGGGGTGGGTAGATCAGTTTCCTGCTGTGGCAGAGCCTCCCTGTCAGTGGCTGCGGAAGGTATATTGTGTCCTGATGTAGAAGACCACAGACAGGGGTAGATGGTACAGGAAAAGCCCTGCACATGTGCTGATAAATGTCAAACATCACCAGAGTCAAGGACCACAAATTGGAGTTCAGATCCTGTAGCTCATTGTGCTCCTTCTGCACCTGCTTAAGGTCCCTGATCTCTGTTAGGACCTGGCCCATCATGTTTTGGGAATGTTGTATTGTTACCAAGACTCAGTCAATGGTGGTCTGGGTGACAATGATGCCAATGGCCTCACTTTCCTGACTCACTGATTCCCTCTCACAATGCCTACCTCCACTACTCTTTGCCCTTGAGGCAGTGTGGCCCATCCCACTGGGTCCTGGCACAACTGGAGGTGGTGGTGGTTGCTCAACAGTAGCCATGACTGGGGTGGCACAAGATGGTAGTTGTGTTACTCTGGACACAGGGAGTAGAGGTATCCATATGCGTAGCTGTTGTAGCAGCTGGGGTGGGAGGTGTATGTGTGGGCTGAGCGTGACTCACTGGGGCTGTCTGCCCAGACAGACCAGATGGACCAGGCATCCCCTCATAATCTGGACTTGCAGGAGTGGTGTCCTCATTGAAGGCTTGATCCTGACCTGGAGTGGAGGAGTCTTCGGTTGCAGGCGGTGGCCCACTGGCCCTGGTTGTTGTTCCTAACATGAATTACAGAATATTAAAATATTAAAGGTCTGTATTGTATCTCAAATGTGTCTTCGACTACAGATGACACAACCTAAAGAAAAGAAATAATAATGATTAATGGAATGTTGAGGCCTTTGTGTGATTTTCACTTTTTACTCATGTAGGTTAATATGCACATAGGCACACTTCAGTAACAATGATGGCGAGATGTCCTGAAATGTAAATTGTTATTTAAGAACTGTACATTCCATGTACCAGACAAGCAACTGAACACAGTAGAGAGAAGATCTGAGAGCTGAGAGCTGATCCATTTCAAGGCCTAGCAGCATCCAAAACAAACCATGGTACAACATATTGGATTAAATGGCATTGGTGATCAATGTACACTGCAAAGTAAATAGTGTATCAATAATACTTATAATCAGCATGCCAAAGAACATGATTGGAAACCTATGAATATACACACTATGATTGCTGCAAGCAGGTAGACCTATTCAATGGAGTTACAAGAAAGTGACAGCATACTGAATCAATACAGCAGATTACATTTTTAAACATATATGAAATGGTGAATGACAACTATGTAAAGCTTTGCCGTTTGTGCATATATGGAAGGAAAGGAAGGTTGACCAGCATTACATTGCAATATTGCTTTGCAAAGACAAAAGCAGGGCATCATGGTTGTTGCAGTCATTTGTGGACACTATTTCCAATACTTGTGAAAAGGTGAGTAACACATACCTATTTAAATTACTACAGTGAAAATTAAACACACACTTACGATATGTACACATATGTGTATAATGTGCATAGGTTCCACTACAACTTACAAACAGTATACCTTCACGTGCATATGGATGGAGTTTGGAACCTCTTTATTGAAGTAAGACAACCTACATTGAGATACAGCAATGGACTAGGCAAATGCAAGGGGTGATCCATAAAGGAAAATACACAATCTGACAATACATATTGGTCATTGTTGAACAGATTGTAAGAACCATGATGCTACTGATTTGGATAACACAAGGTATTTTGGAAACTGAACTTTAAATATATATGTTTTGATAGGTGTTAAGAAACACTCTGAACAGCTAAGTTAAGGGCAAGGACTCCATTTGTGATTACTGACACATACATAGGTGTAACTTACCAGTCTCCACTCCACCAGGGATTCCTGTTAAGCCTTCAGGATGTAGGATCTGCAAGATCTTCTCCTCCCAGGGAAATACTTAGGGGACTGGGAGAACCATCACCAGTCCTCTGGGCCACCAGGTGATGCTTTACCTTTTCTGAGCTATGGTAGTATTTTGTACTTGTGCGCCAAACATTTGTGGCTCTACTCTAATAATTTCATCCACCATGACAGGCAATACTCCCTCTGTAAAATGTGGGTTCTTCCTCCCTGCCAACGTGATTAAAAAAAATTATATACTAGTGTCCCTACTGTGATTTTAAAAAATGGAAGAAAAAAATAGAAAAAAACAGAGGCAGAACAGGAACACAAAATATAACCTGGATGTTCAGTGGCAAGGTCGTCCTCAGGATGTTGGTCAGAAGTGGAATGGCAAAGAATCATGGTCTGAACTGGAGTGTGTTTTATAGTGTGTTTTGCAAGTGTTCACAATAGTCCAATATACATCAGGTGTGGGCTGCTAACATTCATCCAATAGCTGCAGCCATAGTCCAATGCTGAACCGGTCCCGCGATGGACTCCTGCTGTCATGGGAACACCGCTGGTACACCGCCAGCTCGACTGTCTTACCTAAATATGGGTGGTGCAATGCCGCCATCCCGGTGGCGATGGACTGCTCATCGCCAGCATTGGCGTCCGCCACTTCGGTTGCGGGTTACAGCTAGCGCAACGGAGTAAACTCCGTCGATGCGGACGGCGGCTGTACAACCATAAATCTAAATACGGCAGTCGGAACACCGTTGGCGTGACGGAGTACTTAGGACCACTGCCGCGCCGAGTTGGTGGTAATACTGCCAAGATCTAAATCAGGCCCTATGTAATTTATAGAATGCTTATGCAAATTAGGTGGGTTGTAGACTACTAGAGTAGGGATGTGTGATGATGGAGGATGTTTGGGGCATTTGTAGGATTTCCCCTAACTTTAATTATGATTGCTGAGATCTTTACAATAAATATCATTATTTTATTACATACGATTTGTAGATGATTTTTGCATAATTGATAACCAATCATTGTAAGATACCAGTTTTTGTGTGCTACCTGGTTCTGGAAACCAGGTTGGGGCATGACCTACAATAAATACTCCTTGCAGATGAGAGATCCCCCAACAGGTTTTGTCTTGCTCCTAACACTCCAAGTCTAATAGAGCACAACTCATTAGAGAGAGGAGAGAGAGCTGCCCATTCTCCTTTTATGCAAAAAGCATACAGCGCACATTATTTCCTTTTGGGGCTACAGCACACTACTGGGTGTGCCCCTCTAAACAGTGGGGAATACCGCAGTCATATTAAACCCAACACACACGGACTACAGCAGAATGCTTCTGTCACATGCATCTCTGTACTTAGCAGCAGTAAGAGGCATGGACACTACTCCCTGACAGATGCAACAGCAAAGTGAGGGCTTAATCCTGCATAGTGACAGCAGTAAGGTATATTTGCTGTTTTCAGTCATCTGCACTAGGAAAGCAGCTGGGTGCATGTGCCTTGCCCAATCCTCTACAAGTCACTGACAGCAGCAAAGAGAAGGTGTCATGAACAAACTAGCACTAGCACTGACAGCAACAGGGTGCATGTATGTCCTAAACCTAGCACTGACAGCAGCAGGGTGCATGTATGTCCTACACCTAGCACTGACAGCAGCAGGGTGTATGTATGTCCTACACCTAATTCTGACAGCAGCAGGGTGCATGTATGTCCTATACACAGCACTTTCAGCAGCCAGGAAGCATGTGTCATGTGCCCAGCCCTAGATGCAGCAGCAATGACCGATGCACTGCATGTCAACAGCTGCTTCTCACCAGGCTCCCTTGTCTCCTGATTGGCTCACCATAGCATTCTAGAATGTCTACAAGGGAAGAGCGATCAAGTGGCGGGACTCCGTCTCTTTCAGTGGAGTCTTGACACAAAGAGCTTGTGCTACTATTGGCAGAAGTCTTTCACACTTCTTACGAATAGACCTGGATTTCCTACATAGTGGAAGTTGGAAACCCTGAAAGGGAGGGTGAGGGGGAAAGCAGCCTCTGATGGACATATGCCACCCACAAATTAATTGATTCAAACAAAATGAATACATACATCAATGTTGTATTAAAATACTAATATTATTATCAAACGTGCTTATATATAAACAATTGTTTTTAATTAATAATAATTCAAATATGTCGCCATACCCACAGGGTCAAACTGACAGCACAAGCCCTCTGTCACACATTGATCACAGAAATGACATAACCAGCAAAAAGTGATATGAGAAAGATAGGACAGCCACCCAACTGCTCATCAATTAACCATTACAGTTATTTCCTTTGAAGAAGGATTGACAAGCAATCCATTTGTTGGCAATTGTGGTGGTTAATCCGTCGACGTTTCAGTCTCCATGCATTTAAAAACTACTCAAGACCATCTTCAGGACACTGTGTTGATATTAAAATACTTAAAGGACCCCTCATTTGTAATAATATCTACATATAAAATAAAACAAAAGAGATGACAATTACAATCAGATAAAAATAAAGAGATCTTGAAGCACTCCACTGATAAAAAAATCATCCTACAAACAGTTCACAGATGTGCACCAAGCACCAACAAGTATTGGGAGAGAAGCGAATCCTAAAACATACAACAAATACCTTGGATGCACCAAAGCAAGCAAATGAATACCATCTCACTCCTAGAAGTATACAGTACATATAACCAACAAACAAATGCGGTCTATTTTTCCAATAATCTAATACCGTTTTAGTGCAGAAAACAGCTACATATATGGAATAAATCCTGAAAAGTGGCACAGAAAGAGGACTGTAATGTCCCAAATCAATATAATGTTTCGGATCTGAAAAACAAAAACAAGATCATCAAATCTACAGCCATATCATAACCCAAATATTCAGAGAGTCCTTGTTCAAATTGTACTTACTAAATCCGTAGAACAATTAATCTGTGAAAACAAGTGAACCCGAAATAAAACATAGGCCTCGCAAGTCCAAACTGCAACAGCAGTAAACAATTGGGAGGACAACTCATCAAGCTCCTTATCTATATTCATAATCAATGTCATCCAGAAAGTAGCACTGCCGTAATGCAAATCCGATTGGAGCCAGAAATGAATTCAGGAGCCGGCATTACAGGTAAGCCGGGAAGAGAAACTGGCGCTGATATCCACGTCCAAGATAGCCACCATGACACCTAGAAATTGAAGTGCCGGCAAGACAAATGTAGCCACCATCTTGTAACAGGAAATAAATAGCAGCTGTTCATACCTAAATCACAACAATGCAAAAACTAGAGGTAGCAATAATCATTCCTAAGCACAAATAAAGAACACATAATTGTGAGTAGTCAACATTTGGAAACAACAACAACCGACAGAGTAACCTGATTATATGGAAAAAAGTCATATGCAACCATGTCAAACTGACAAGATGATACAACAAATTGAGTTCTTAGCAAGAAATCCTTAAGAGGGTCATAACCAAGCTATGAGCAAAAAATCCAAAAGGAAGTCATAGCACAGCTAAGTCCTGCCACTCAATTTTTGTTTGAGACCTTTACATACAGAATCAAATAACCAGATCCATCTGTTCTCTTTTTTTTGCGTAAGCAGGTGATCCACACCATGATTTCTTGAAGTTACAGGGACAACCTCCAACATAAACCATTGCATGTCAGTGGCAGCATGATTCAATGCTTTATAATCTTCAACTAGATGTGCATTCTACACGTTACAGCAAATTGTGGATTGATGCTGGAGAATTCTTCAAAATACTTCTTGTGTAGTTTTGCCAATGTATTTCAGACCATATGGACATTCAATACAGTACACCAAGTTTTTAGATGCACAAACAGAAACATGTTTACATTCCCAATCTTTGCCATCTAGTTTAACGGTATTCTTAGGCCAAATATAGTTGCATGCAGTGCAAATGCCACATTTAAAATGGCCCGTAATCGGACCAGGCCCTATAAGTTAGTTATACGAGATTTCTTTGGTTCTTCATAGGTTTTCACAAGCCTGTCTCTGAGATTGGGCACTATCTTAAAAGCGAACATAGGTTTTTAACATGAAAATTTCTGACTCTAACAAATGCCAGTTTTTAGGAATCACTTTCTTTATTCTGTTAGATTCAATGCCAAATGTAGTAACACACGCCAAAGGAGTTATATCTGTGTTTTTTGTTTTCTCTTTGAAAGGTTCTTCTCTATTATTATACCAGGCTCTTTTAAGAGACCCTTTCACCAGCCAGTGTGTACTTAGCCTCTAGCAACCAATTTAGTGGCTAAAATCCTGGCTTCTTCAAAATAATCTGCTTTTTTGTGCAATTGTATCTTATTCTGAGAAACTGAACAAAGGGCAGAATATCTCTTAGTTTTATAGGATGGTGACTATCATATTTAAGAAAGGTGTTTTGTGCAGTTGAGTTTGTGTATAAATTCATATAGGTTAGATCACAGTAATTTATAATTGTTAGGCCCAGGAAATTAATCTGTTTATTGTTAAATTCCAGGGTGAATTGAAAATGTGTGCTTTAATTGTTAAGCCACCCAAGGAATGCCAATAGTGCCGAGAGTGGTCCTCGCCAGAAAAGAAAAACATCAAATATGTAACAGAGCCATTTACAAATATGGGAGTTGAAAGGATTACTGTTAGAGTGTATAGCGTTCTCCTAAAAAGTTGCTACATATACATTAGCTGTATCAGGAGCGAACACTGCTCCAATAGACATGCCTTTAGTTTGAATGTAAAACTCATTATTAAAAATGAAGTAATTTTGTCCCAGTGCAATGGCAGCACAATCCACTATAAATGAAGTATGAACTCTCGGCTTGATTTAGATCTTGGCGGATGGATTACTCCATCACAACTGTGACGGATATCCCATCTGCCGAAATATAAATCCCGTAGGACATAATGGGATCTATATTTCGGCGATCACAAGTACAAAAAAGAAACCTCAAATCTCCGTAACCAATATAATAGGGTATAACTCCTGAAATTTATAAAGATAAATTGAATTAAGAGGAGCCACAGCCCTATGAATAACAAAAAACGTGATTGGTGTGGTCTTGCAGAACCAAACTAGAAATGTTTGGAGGCTGCAGATGTGGGGGGGGGGGAGCTGGGTCGCAGTCGACTTCTGGCTACCATTCCCATGAGGTTGGAATGAACCGCATTCACGTCCATGCACAACTTGGGGAGTCTGCGCAGGATGGAGCCTGGAATTTGGCTTACACGGTTGATAACCCTTTCCATTGCCACGAAAGGAGTAAAAGCTAGACTGGCCACGAGGTGTAGCCAAGAAGCCCAAGGATCTAGCCATAGCACGATATTCTTTGAAGCGCTCCAAAGCCAAGTCCGCTTTCTCAGCAAAAAAACGAATCCCGTCAAAGGGCATGTCCAAGAGGTTACTGGACTTCACCGAGAAGCCAGATGTTCTCAGCCAGACTTAGCGTTGTAAGGCCACTGTGGACAAAACCGCTCTACCCAGCGAGTCAGTTGTATCTAAGCTACACCTAATGATGAACTTTGCTGCATCTCTCCCATCTTTCACTGCCTGGGAGAGCACAGCCCGGGCCTCCTCCGGAACCTGTGGCAGCACTTGCGTAACTGTTTCCCAAAGCATGTGCGATAAAAGGCCCAATAAGCATGCAATGTTCACTGACCGCAATGCCAGGCTGGTGGAAGAAAACATCTTCTTCCCAAGTGCATCCAACCTCTTGGACTCCCTATCCGGAGGAGCAGAAGAGAACGCGCCATGGTACGTTGAAGCTTCAACCATCAAGCTCTCAGGAAACTGTTGGCTGAGGAAACTTGGATAGTCTGGTGCAGGGCGAGGGTGGTATGCTATTGTCCTGTTCACAGTAGCCCTTGTACTAGGCTTGGACCACGTGTCTAGAAGGACATCTGTCAGTGCTTTATTAAAGGGCAAAAGAAGTTTGAGCAAGGAAGCCCCAGACTGAAGCACTTCGGTCAAGAGATTGGTCTTGACCTGCACCAAGGGTAGCTCCAGGTCTAGGACCTCTGCAGCCCTCCTCACCACCATGGGGTAAGATGCCCCCTGCTCTGTAGCCACACTAAGTGGAGAGAGCAGTATCTGGAGATGTGTCCAGTCCACTGGCTTATCCAAGATTCTCATACCAGTCCAATTGTTCACAAGGGGCCAACTGGTGTTCTAAAGGGTCCAGTGACCCCTTCCAATTCTCACCCATGCCTGAAACTTCTTCAAAATGCACAGGCAATGACGTAGAACCTCTGAACTCCGCCGGTGCTGGAGTCGACGTCGACTGACGTCGATTCAACTCCAAATCGTCGGGTATCAGAATGGGGCTGGGGCTGCCGGCAATGTCGGCGGCACCAACTTTGAGGCCAACGTTGGGGAAGGTCACGTTGGCACAACCGGCGCCAAACTGGATCCGGATCCATGAGACCCCCATCACCGCCGGGGACGGAGCGGTCGGCATTGAGCATGGTGGGGCCTCTTCCCACCCCGAATGCCCAAAGGCACACTAGAAGGGTCAGCCCTCTCTACTACGTGGCACATGGCCTCGTAAAAGTCTTTAATCTTAGCGGGGGTCACTCCAGCTCCCGGAAATGGGGGGAAGTGCAGAGTCAAACTCGGCAACAATTACACGTAGCCATGCCTAGAGCATCGATTCGTCTTACTTGTCTCGCTGACGAACAACTGACAAGGTGAAGTTGAAGTCTGTTTGGACTTCTTCTTCTTCTTATGCCTCTTCCCCTAGTGTCCCGAGGACCTCGAGTGCAAAGAAGAAGACTTGGGGCTCCTGGAGCGGTCCCACAACCTTTTCTTCCTCGATAGGGACCGGGATCTCCAAGGAGTCGCGCTCTATGGTGTCGACTGCCGGACCGCGAGAAGCTTCATGGACCACTCCCACAAGGCCTTGGGCATCATGACCCGGCAGTCTGAGCATGACTTTGAGTCGTGGTCGCGCTTGAGACACCACAAGCAGACGAGATGGGGTCGGTTACTGACATGGCGCGGTGACAGGCGCCACACGGTTTGAATCCTGTACATCTAGAGGTCATCCCTCAACACACAAGTAATTTCTCGGCAAAATGTAAAAAAAAATCTGTCAAAAGAGACAGAGGGGTAGCTTTTCTCTGGATCAGCTCATAACTGGCACGGAAAGAAAAGAACTGACATCCGCGCTCCTGGGTGGTGCCTATGTAGGGGACCGTGATGTCACAACCGACGCCAACAATGCTGGCGAAGTCACGCAGAGCCGAACAGAGCTACCCGACGGCGCACAGGGGTACTGCCCATGCAAAAGTTTCTGGATCCAGTCTGACGCCTGGGAAATTCAAAGGTAAGGAATCTGCAGCTAGAAGTCTCTATCTGATACTACCAATTCAACCTGTCAAAATAAACCCTTATGACAGGCCTACATTTTCCTATAAAATATTAATAAGCCACCCCTAAGGTAGGCATTGGTACCCCTAAGTCAGGGTGCATGGTATTTAAAAGTAAGACATGTAACAGTTTAATGTTGCACCTGTCCTTACAGTGAAAAAGCCTAAACGCTATTTTCACTGTAGCAAGGCTGGCTGCCTCCATAGCAAAACCCTGAATTACATTATTCTACTTAATGACGCTAATTTTGGGTTGGTGACTGCTACAGAAATATTTCAAGGACTCTTCTGAATAGTTAGACAAAATCCAATCTAGTGATAAAGTTGAATTTGATCTAACTATTAGGAAAAAAGGTACTTTAGAAAAATTACCTTTCCCATGCCTCAAAGGTCTTTTCTGTAAGTATTCCATCTGTTATCTGGAAGTTGATGGCTCCCCTGTAGTGAGGTATGAATTCCTCCCAGGACAGGGACAAAAGGCCTTGAGTGTGGGGAGGGGTTACCCTTCCTTTGACAGGATGGCCTGGGCCTTTGCCCAGGCACTTGATTAACTTCAAAGTAGGCCTAACCTGTCACAGGCAGATGTAGCTCACACCCACAGGCAGGTGTCAGGCATACATTTGACACCCACAGTACCCTTCTCAGAAGACTGCTGGACCTGAGGAAGATTCAGAAGAGTACTGTCCAGCTATCTGAATACCTGTGACCTGCAAACGCTGGACCTGCTTTCCTTGTGCCCAGGACCGTAGAAGTGACTCTAAGAGTCATAAGGCTTACCTCCTGTTTGAGCACAAGGGACACTACAAGCTTCAAGAGACCTTTTTCCTGCATTTCCATCTGACCAGTTCAAACTGGACCTGCCCTGGATCCTGCTGCTGCCTTCTGCTTGAGTGACTTTTGACCTCCAGTGCTGTCCCCAAGGTCCTAGACCCATGGCTGGTGTCAAAGTGTGCTCCTCTAGCCTAACCTTACAACCTGGGACCCAAAACGTTTTGCCAAGTTTTTGACTGGAGAACCGTTGAGAGACTAGGTCCAACCTGCCAAGCCAATCTGAAGATGGTGCTTCGCCACTGGGCCTGAGTTCGCCACAGCTGAAGCTACATTCTTCTCTGGAGAAGCTAATCCTTTTCTGGGGGCACTCTCGCCACCAGAATCCGTCGATGTTGAGCCCTCCTCGGCTAAAGCATTGCTGTGCTGAAGAAATCAGACTTCCAGACAAGTTTCTAAGTCTGAATGTAGAGAGCTTCACCATTACCACCATCAAAAGAGACCTGATTGAAGTTGAGGACTTCTTGGACAAGATATCTAACCTTTTCCTGCTCTGAGCTTTTCCCGGCTTCATCGTCGGCTTCACCAAAACCCGTCCTCCAGCAATCCATCATCGACAAGCTCTTCTTCGGCTACAACCTGCTGCCTTGCACCGTTGACGACTTTCCATCTCCATAAAAGTTTCTAAGTGCAAAAGAAGTGTTTTGAGCTAGATGAATCTGGTCTCTGTATCCGACCTCTAATCAATCGCAGTCGGCCTTACCTTTCACCTTAGTAGTGGTCAAGCGCAACCAGATGATCGTGGTTGGAGCTTAACGCTTTTTGGTGCTATTTCTAATTTAAACTTAAAAGCTTCATCTCTCTGGTTCCCTTTTTTGGGATTTTGGGGGTTTTGGTATCATTTTATTCATTAAAATATTCTAGATTTTTCTACTTTTATGGTGATTTTTGACGCCTGCCAGGTGTGTGTTGCAGGCCTGGCGCTGCTTGTCGCTGGTTTCCTCATCGCGCTTTGGCCCATCGCGTGTTTTTTGGTGTTGTGGTTTGTGTTTTTATCTCCAGTTTTGTTGTGAATTCCACGTTGACACAACAAGGCGGTACCATGCAATAGTCTGCCGAAACCGCGGACAAAGTCCGCGATACAACCACCACGATGGAGATAAAAACACAAACCACAACCCCAAAAAACACGCGATGGGCCAAAGCGCGATGAGGAAACCAGCGACAAGCAGCGCCAGGCCTGCAACACACACCTGGAAGGCGTCAAAAATCACCATAAAAGTAGAAAAAACACCCACACACAAACTGACCAACACCCAAGCACCATGGAGGCATCCGGAGCAGGCTCAGAGGACGAGCGCAACCCCACAAGCACCCCGGACGACCAGCCTGGGACCTCGGGGACAGGGAGGGGCAAGGACAAGAAGACCAGGAAGACCAAGTTCAGTCCGGAAGACCAAGATCATAGTCACGGAGGTGATGGAACACCATCAACAACTCTTCGTCACCTCCAACGTGTCATTGGGCACCAAAAATGGAATATGGCGGGACATCGTCGACAAGGTGTATGCCGTCGGAGAGCACAAGCGGACAATGGACGAGGTCAAGAGGCGATGGAATGACATCAAGCGGAAGACCAAGGAGAAACTCAGCGCCAACCAGAAGGCAGCAACACAGACCGGAGGTGGGGGCCCAGCGCCACAGCTGGAGCTGGATGACATGGAGGAGCTGGTGTCGACAGTCATCAGTATGGATACTGTGGCCGGAGTCGGGGGACCGGACACTGCTCGACAGGACACAACACAACCGCAACAGGGTGAGTGACCACCAGGTACTGGGGGACGGGGGCAGATGGCCACAATGGCACACATGCACAAGCAAGCAGGGCACAGTGCACACCCACAATGACCCTGGGTCCTCGCCCAGACCCACAGACTGTCACAATGTACAATGCCATGCTGTCTGAATGTCAACCTGTACCATGCGGCTACATACATGTGGACACATTGTAATACACCATCTCCCCTTCACATCGCAGGGGCACCGTCACCACCTCCTGCAGAGCAGTCACAGCCACTCTTCACTGATGACGAGGAGGAGGACAACACCAGCATCGACACCCAAACCATCCAAGACATCATTGACCTCATCCGCCAGCAACCTCCAGGATCAGGGCAGCCCAGCTACATCCATGAGACCCCACCCATAACCCAAACCACCCAGCAGGAGGCACCCACAGCCCCGGCACTCTCCCAAGACCCCCAGGAACAACACATGGCCTTCCAACGCCGTGTGCTGGAGGGCCAGAGGGAGACGGCTGAGCAGGTGCGGTGGGGTTCGACCTCATGGCTACCAAATTGGACGCCCTCCTAGGGTGTCTATGTCCGCCCCATGGTCTCCAACGAGCCCTGACTGACATCGCTGGAGTCATGACGCGGAGGGAGGAATACCTGCCCGCTCAGAGTGGCCCCAGCGATGCCAGCCGTGAGCTGGCACACATGCGGAGGCTCATGGAGGACGTGGTGCGGATGGAAGCAGAAAGGATGGCAGCCACCGCTGCACATCAGCGAAATGTAGCTGGGATCTACCAGGCCCTGCATGTCTTCATCATGGCATTGCTGCCACAAGGCGTGACGATGATGAATGCTGCTGCCCCCACACCATCCACATCTCCGCCCCCTGGTGTGTCAGTGCCTCCCAGTGCGGCAGGCGTATCCACTCAGGCACCTGATGTGTCACTGCCACACAGTGCGGCCGACAATCCTCCTCAGGCCCCTGATGTGTCAGTGGCACACAGTGCCGCAGCAGGTACTGCAACACCCACAGGTTGGGCAGAGCACACATCCGGGGACGAGGACGTGGATGGGATTGAGATCAGAAGGAGGTACTAGCATTCATGTCCGCCACCTTGCCTGTTTCTGCTTGGTGCCGCACATGGCCTCAAGACCTACCACTGACCCCCGATACACTCCGATGCACTCACCTTGGACAGCGACATGGATTGCCACATCCTGTTTGACGACCATTGACATGGCGGACAGACTGCGGACTGTACCCTTCCCCTTCCGCAGTACAGGTCATCCCCGGATGTACACTGGCTGGCCCTCCACGGGCCCATATTGTGTAGTGTGCTCGGCATTGCCCTGTACCGCTCCAGCTGCATGACTGCACTGGATGTGCAAATAAACATCCAGTGATGCACTGCTGTGTAATGTCTTACATCATTCATGTATGGATGTGTGGATGAATGTGGGGACAGTGCCTTCCCTTGCGTCAATGATGTTCATCCTGTGGGATGCCAGTCAGAGGGTGCGACATTGCATTTTGTGTACCAGGTCCCGTGAACACTACAACAGGGACACATGCATCAGTCACCTCCTTGTCCAGACATGGACTGGACCACGCCCAGATCCCACGAGTCATTGTTGCAAGCCCTGGGCTGGTCCGGCGTACGGCAGGCCAGACCACTCCGCTTACGCCCCGAGGGGGGGCCCTCATTGCTACCCGTCGCAGCCGTACTCGCTGGTGGTGTGCAGGTCACTGGTCTAGTTGTCAGCATGTCACAGCCACTCCCTGAGGGCAGGTTTTCACACACACCACACCCATCCGGCACAGGCGTCACAGGCCATGTGACTCCACCAATATAAGGGGCAGACGACGTCACATTCCCCTCTTCCGGTGGTGACTGGTTGACAGACGCTCCACGGTTTGCACTCATATAGGGCCCATGAGTTGTTGCGCACAGGGTTAGTGGCATCCGAGGCCTTGAGTATGGCACGGGCCTACCACCACATGGCGCAGACTGGGTTTGCACAGGGTTAGTGGCATCCGAGGCCTTGAGTATGGCACGGGCCTACCACCACGTGGTGCAGACTGGGGTTGCACAGGGTTAGTGGCATCCGAGGCCTTGCGGACGGCACAGGCACCCCGCCACGGGACGGTGACTTTGGGTGCACTGAGTCAGTGGCACCTTCAGCTGCTGAGCGGGTGTGCAGCCTGCGATGATGCCCCGTCCCGGCGGTCCGGACAGCTCAGGTTTTGTGTGCCCTGCTGGACCGCAGTGTAGGCCAGAGCCAACGGGCAGCGCGGGCCTACCGCCCCGTGGCATCACTTCCGGGATCCCAGAGTTGGTGGCACCCATTGGGCTGAGCGGGTGTGCAGCCTGCGATGGTGCCGGGTGCACTGGTATGTCCTCTGCCATGGAGTAATCAAGACCCAGCACCAAACGTGAGACCTGGTGGCCTGCGGAGCGGGGCTGCATGATATGGAGGGTGCCATGTCCGCGGGCCCCGGGTTTGTTGCTTGCAGCGGCACGTGGTGGGACCTCCTGTCTACGCGCCGGTGGCGGAAGGTGAGCATTGAGGCCTGGGTGTGCATGGGCGGGAATGCTCCGATGGGTGGCGGGAGGTGTTGGGGTGCCTCTGCCTGGGTGTGCATGGGCGGGCAGGCGATGTTGTCTTGTGCAAGTGTGTGTACTGTGCCAGTCATGTATCTGGGCTCTGTTTCAGCTGACGGCTCTGACTCAGATGTGACCTGGTGTCCTGCTATGCATTATGGCACGTGGTTGGGGACACACTGGTGGCAGCAGGTGAGCAGTGTGGCCTGGGTGCGCAGGGGCGGCACGTTCTCTCTCTCTCTCCCTCTCTTCCTCTCTCTCTCCTCTTCTCTCTCTCTCCCTCTCTTCCTCTCTCTCTCTCTCCCTCTCTTCCTCTCTCTCTCCCTCTCTCTCCCTCTCTTCCTCTCTCTCTCCTCTTCTCTCTCTCTCTCCCTCTCTATCTCCCTCTCTTCCTCTCTCTCTCCCTCCCTCTCTTCCTCTCTCTCTCCCTCCCTCTCTTCCTCTCTCTCTCTTCTCTCTCTCCCTCTCTTCCTCTCTCTCTCTCTCCCTCTCTTCCTCTCTCTCTCTCTCCCTCCCACTCTTCCTCTCTCTCTCCTTTGCTCTCTCTCTGTCCTCTGATGTGCGCAGGACACACCTTCTCATCATGTTTTTTGTCTTACAGGCTGTGACCTACATATTGTCCGGAGGGGAGCGGCCATGTGTCTTCATTTCATTTCGTTGTTCATTTTAATAAAGTTTCATTTGTTGCTTCGAAAGTGAATGTGTGTTGGTCATTTCCATGACGACACATCCATGTCACCAGTTGTGATTGTGCGGCATCAAGCGGAATATTTTGTACATGTTTAGGTGTGGCTGATGTGGCATGTCTTTGGTCGGGGGGTGGTCCTGGGGGTGGTGGCTGTGGGTGTTGTGGCCCTCTTGGGTGTCCGGGCCGCATGATGGGTGGCTCCATGGCATCTGTTGCCCTTCCGATGTAGCCCTGGGCTGTGCTCCCTTTTGGTTTGCAGGCTGCCGTTCGAGTTTACACCAGGTCAGAGCAGGTGTAGATTTCCTGGTGCTAACGCGCCTTATCGCCTGTTTTGTGTTTTTATCGCGGATGTGGCTGGTCGTTGTGAATGTTGAGGTGTGCTATTGTCTCGACTTTTGTCACAGGAACGCCCACTCTGCATCTCATTAGCGATATTTGCGGGGTCCTCTGTGGCGATGTTTTTTGAGGCTGCTATCGCGGGTAAACTGGTGCTGTGGGCTGTTAACACCAGCTTGTGAATGGGGAGGTAAATTTATCACGACTTTGGCTGAGATAAAGTGCCGTTAATTTGGCGATAGCTCCTTGTGAATATGCCCCTCAGTTTTGGAAAACCTAAAATCCTGTCTGCTCTAAGAGGTGTGCATGCAAGCTCCTCCAAACACTTTTCTCAACGTACAGAACCACTCATGACTTTTTTCGTTTTGCATTTCTATGGCTTTCTGTGAAATATTCTCTTTAGCCAGACTCACAGAGACGTCTTCAGACATTTTTTCAAGTTTTTCATATGCATGGCAAGCTAGTTTCCCTGCTTCCAAATTCAAAACACAACAATTTATCAAAAATAAATTTTTTGAATTTGACAATGATAAATATCTGAAGCGACAGATTCTTCTAAATCTACTCTATTTTGAAGCATTATTTTTCACAATCTTTTTGTCACTTTTTGACAATTCACCAGCCTCTGATTCATCTTCCCTTTCATTTGGTTCACTCAACGCATTTCTTAAAGCGGAACTTGATCCTTATTATAAGAAGGTGTTCTTTTCACAATCAATAGACCATCCATAAATTCATCTTCTTCCTCAGAAGCACCCTTTTTCCCATCTTTATTTTTATTCTTATTCTCTGTTGGTTTGTTTTATTTGGGTCACTAGCAATAACAGGAAATGCACCCACTGTTTCTAGCACTCCTCATGTCACACATTTTTCCTCAAATGCAGTCTTGTATCCAAACAATCATGACCATTCAACATTTTGTTATGTCCTTTCTCATTAGCTACATAATCTCATTCATACAATACTTCAAATTGCACAGGTCTCAATTGTGGTTTCATTTGAAACAAAATACACCTTATATAATCAAATGTCTTCACTTCAAACGTACCCTTTTCAAGAAGCTGCAACTTTATTATTTGCAGCAGCTTTGTGCCATTCTTTAAGCCACTTACAAGAATACAAACCATGACTGTAAAACATTTTGTGTGCAGGACTTCGAACCTGAGGTGGAGCTTGACCTTCTGACAGTGAATTCTTAGATTTTGCAAAACTGACCTCCATTGTAGAACCAAACACTTCACAATGTGCATGCACAATTCATTACTATTCAATTTCTCAAACACAGTAATTTAATAAACCAAAAACAATAAACAGTGTCTGTGTACTGGGATGCGGGAAGGAATTCAAACACACCACAAAAGGGACTCAGCTAGGTTTTTGACCAGCAATAACATAACCTGGAATCCGTATTGCTTACCCTTATGACAGACTAAACACCACTATTCCTAATTAATACTCATTCACAAGTAGACTATTGAGGATCTCATAATTTCAACTTATTTTTAAATGTGCGTGCTACCTTTACATTTTTTACAGACACTTTTATCTAAGTCAAGTTCTCCAAAAACCCCGAATCTTCACATAAAAATACACAATATTAAGACAAATAAAACATCAACAATATTTAACAATTCATCTTCATCAACCAATCAAAACATATCACGCATGACACAATACCCAAAGCATAACACAGACGCAATCACCAAAACCAACACAGGTTGCAAAGCACACCACACAACACCCAATTAAAACTCACTGTAGGAAAGTAGGATCTGCTTTCATGGTCACCCCCACTTTTTGCATGTGTCATTATGTTTTACTGACTAGTCTGACTGGGATCCTGCTATTCAGGACTCCAGTCTCTGTGCTTCTTCCATAAATTGGAATGGGGAGTACTTAGGTACTCCTCAGATTGGCTACTGATGTACTCTTGTAAGTCCCTATTGTATGGTACTAAGGTACCCAGGGCATAGGTACACCAGGGCCCCCCCCATGGGCTGAAGCATGTATTATGCCACCCATGGGAGACCACTCAAATTGAGACTACAGGCATGCCATTGCAGCCTGTGTAAGCTGGTGCTAGCACCAATTACAACAGATATAAGTTTACTTATATCGGAGGTCACTACACCTAAAACCTATAAGTCACCCCTAAGGCAGGCCTTTCAATCCTGAAGGCAGGGTGTTCGGTTATAAGTGTGAGGGTGCCCCTGCATGAGCAGGACACCTCTACAATCCACGGAGTCTATTCTCCCGGATGCATCAGCCATTACGATACATAGAGTGGCCATGCGTCATTAGGCAGATGGTTATCTGTAAACTGGCTGGAACGAATCCTGTCGTGTTTGGTATCAAACGTGTTGGAATCTTACCTCCAACACTGTAAACAGTGTTGGAGGTATGATTCAATGCACTGTAAAGATCCTCCGGGAGGCCCTCAGTGCTCCCGGTACCAGTCTTCTAGACCCGGACAGCAAACTATGGCTGCTGCCAACCAGAGACACGATTCTACCCTCCTGCTGCTGAGCCAAGCTCAAGCAGGGGAAGGCAGGACAATAGGTTTCCTGTCACAGGGAGGTGTGACCACCTCCCAGACAGGACTTAGTGTATTGGGACAGGGTGGGGGCACTTGCCAGCGCCACTAGACTGCTTTGAAGGGCACATTTGGTGCCCTCCTTGCATACTCCAGTTGAAACCAGTTGAGGGAACTGTTGGCTCCCGCTCTGGCGCGAAACTGGACAAAGGACATGGGAGTATCCTCCCCCAGAATCGTCCCAACCCTTTCCTTTGGGTACTTAAGGGCTAACCTGTGGGTAGGTCCCTAGATTCGTCATGGGACAAAATTCAGATTCGAAATCACTTCAACTTCAAACCGTCTGGGCACTTTGGACTTCGCTGGACTTCGCTTTGGGAACCGAGACTGCAACTGGGAAGACTCCTGCTGCTCCTGGTCTCATCGTCCTGTCAGTCTTCTGCAACGTCTTTGCCTGTGCTCCATAAAGGTTCTTCACAAGGCCTGTGGACATCCAAGACACCCAAAGGATTCTCCCTTGGAGTGAAGGAGTCACTCCCCTGCATCTGCAGGCACAGAGACAAAGCTGACCGGTCTGCTGTTCCTGAGCTCCTACGGACTCCGAATGGTTCAGCAACACAGGTCGTGGTTCTGTAACTCCCTCGAGGCCTGCAGTGTCTTCACAGCAAGTTCGAAGCTAGTATCCCTCGTCAGAACCGCTGGAGCAGTACCCCTGTGTACCGGGTCGACTTGCCATTGTCAAGGCTTGTTGACTCTCTTCACCAGAGATCTTTGGGCTCCAAGAAGCTCCAGCCTCAAGCATTTCCTGCAGCCAAGATGTTCGCCTGCTCCACATCCTCTGCATCATGGGCCTTTATCCTTTTGTGAGCTGCTCGAGGTTCTCTTGCGACTCCTGTGCGTTTGGCCCGTGGGTCCTCTTGAGGGTCTTCTTTGGCTCCAGTGGGCTCCCCTGCTT
This sequence comes from Calotriton arnoldi, assembly GCA_963921515.1. NCBI lineage: Eukaryota > Metazoa > Chordata > Amphibia > Caudata > Salamandridae > Calotriton > Calotriton arnoldi. The sequence continues at coordinate 1,272,401 of CAWUFW010002566.1, read as the reverse complement.
GCTGGGGGCCTGCTCTGACTTACCTTCTCGCGGTGAGTCACTTGGACCTTGCTGGTCCCGACATTGCACCTTTTTCTTCTACTACGTTGGTTGCAGTTGCCAAGGCTTGTTGGTGCCCCTGCCGGACACTGACCCCTTGGCTCTTGGCATCCGATGTGGGACAGCTCGTGAATGGCTCCTGGTCTTCCACAGCATCGCAAGTCTGCACAGCTGCAACTTCAAGTGTACCGTCAACTCTCCTGCATCTCCGACATCGGTGGGCATTCGTCTTCTGTGTATCCTGGTCACTCCTGAGTGGCATAGACTCTGTCCCCTCTGCTTGCAGGTACCTCTCATCTTAAATCCACCTTTGGGTTCCACTGGACTCTTTCGCCTTCTTCGCCAGCGGCATCTTCACTGAAGTCCTCCATTGTGTTCTACGGTGGTTTCCGAAGTCACGTCGCACCTATGCACCCTGCTTCCCTGGTGTAGGTATCCTGGTTCCTGGGGTATCCACGGGTGGGGTGACTCTCCAACCTTCCATCTTCCACGGGGTTTCTTTAGGGTCTACTGGTAAGGGTCCTTTTTCTTTAAAACTGCAATCGCGACTTACCCATTGACTTGTAATGAGCACACAGTCATGTTCCCACTCTGCGCACAACCTCCGTGGGGTTCCTAGATACTCACCTTGGGTGGTTCCTTGGGTCCCCAGCTCTTCTACGTTTTCTGGGTCCATTCTCGACTTAGGTCGTGGTTCGCATTCCACTATTTTAGTATATGATTTGGTCTCCCCCTGGAGACCACTGTGTATTTGAGCTACTTACGTGTTCTATGATCAAAGTATTGTGTGTTGTGTGGTTATATTTCCGGGTAGGAGATATTGCAATGTGTTAGTGAGTGTTTCTAATAAATGCATATTTTTATAACTACACTGTATGGTTCCTTTTCACTTAGCCTATACCATAAGATTAAGCAATGGTAAAACAAGCTGCTTTACACTCCTTTTGGACTAAGCCTGAAGGCTCCTCCCCACACCTACCACTTAGAGAGCTTTCTAAGGTTGTCTAAGACCACTAAAATCACAATAGGGGTTTGGTTGATTTACTGCACGGTGCTACACTTACATAAGTGAGCGCCATATACTATGCCAGCCTCCTACACTCATCAAATTATACTTCTGGACAACCCCTACAGGTACTCTGGCAATGCTCTTAAAATGTCCAGGATTCTCCAACTCCTTAACAATCATAAATGTTCACTAATTAGACTAATTAATGTTAATTAGCTTAAATAATTAGTCCATTCCCAGTACGTGCAACCAAAAACTGTTGACGATTTAATTAAGAAATGAAAGGGCCATTAGGTGAGAATGGGCCCAACTCGGCCCTTTTTAGACTTAGTCCAAAGCTAAAACCTGCACATGACAAGATTCTACAATTAATACCCTTGAGGGTTTATTAAAAAATAGTATCATTATAGAAAGCAAAAAGATCAATGTGTCAATCAGAAGAGAATTACAGGAACTATAAGTATCTAAATAAATCTCCACAATAGAAATGCTAAAATTATCATGCACTTTTCTCCAGCATTTCATGAATGATTGTCAAATGCGGCCTGGTGAGCCTTATTTATGCTGAATCATGCATAAATTAATTATTATTTTATAAAAAATTAAACCTCTTTAACACCATCCATCATCTACGTAATGCTTTTCATCCCCCACAGCAGCACTCTACCTAAGATTCACCTGCGTAAAGAGTAGGTCTTTTGCAGGCTCTCTTGAAATATCTCTTTTCCTTCAGCAATTAACATCATGAACACTTTTAACAGGTAAGGAGAAATGCAACCCAAGAAGGCAGAACATAAAGAGCCAAAAACTGGCCTCCCATGGAGCACAAATAATCACTGGTAAAAAGCAATAGGATGATGTAGACTAAAGCGGTCATGGAGACATGAATGCTCTATTCCCTAAAAGACTCAGAGTATAGGCCCAGTTCATCTGCCACAGAGAAAGCCAATGAAGAACTCTTTGAGTCTTTGAAAGACAGTCAAATTTTGTTGGCTGCACGAGTCTCTGATCAACAAAATTCAGTTTTCTCTGTAGTCTGTATTCTCGGGTTTGTTAGGGATGAATCAGATAAGCTCAAATACAAAGGGGTACGATAATCGGTGCATGACACAACCCAAGTTCTCCTCACTTTGAGAACAGACCATGTTCAGATCGAAGAAATGGAAGGACCCTACTGAGAAGGCGAACCGAGTAAAAACAAGCAGTAAACTCCCTGGAGCCCGCCGAAAGCGCTGCTGAGCCCCCTAGACGCCACTGAAGCCTACCAGAGCCACACTGCGCCCCACCATATCAGATCCCGACTCCTCGCTACAGGCGGTGCCTGGCCCTTAGCAAGCTTCCCCAGAGCCCAGACCGATACTCATGGGGGTATCATACCTGCGTCCTCCCGAGCCCCTCATACTGACATCTGGAAACAGTATGGGCCCCAAGTGGAAGAGCTGGCTTGAGGATTTTGAAGACTTCATGAAGGGATCACAAGTCCGTGACTCTAACCAACAACTCATAGCGCTACGAAATCTAGTAGGCAAAGACGTCGGACAAATTATTAAAGAATTACCCCCGGCCAATGCTGCGTCTTATGAGATCGTGAGAGAAGCCCTAAATAAGAAGTTCCTTCACAAGCGGAACCTAGACTACGAGGGTTACACATTCAACCTCGCGTCTCAGGAGCGAGATGAGCACATGGGCGATTTTATCTCCCGCCTCAAGCGTCTAGCTCGCTATTGCGAGTTTGACAACTTCAACACAGAAGACGCACTTTGCCTACGCATCATCGAGGGGTGTCAATCCGAGTCACTACGCCGTCGACTGCTAAAGAAGCATTACTCTCTCGACGAGATAGAAGAACTCACCCGTATCAATGACCAAGCGGAGGAGCATGCGAAAAAGATGGAAGCCAGCAAAACTGAGAAAAGAGAACAAGCTCTCCGCGTACAATCTCATACAGAACCGAGACGCCGTCCGGACCACCATAAATCTGGAAGATTTACAAGGTCATCTCGCACGAAGTCACCCCGCAGCGGGACCAAGAGCAGTCACTCCCGGAGACAACCACCACAGTGTTATCGGTGTGGTCAAGACTACCCGAACACGGGTCAATGTCCAGCCATTGGTCAACAGTGCCACCGATGTGGGAAAGACAAACATTTTGAAGCCGCTTGCCAAACCCATCGCACGGAAATGAGACCGACCAAGCAAAACACAGGGTCACGTCACCACGTGAGGGCTGTACAAGGACGAAGAGACCAGTCAACAAGTTTGTCAAGGTCCAGTACCCAGTCACACAGCTCATACCGATCCCAGCGGTCAACGTCCAGAGAGTCGTCCTCCCTCACCCCCATATCGCAAGACAGTGACAAGTATGTGTGCATGGTGGTGGGCCCGGATAGATTGAAGAAGTACCCACGGCTACACATCCAAATGGGAAGCCATTCCGCCAAGTTTGTTTTAGTTACAGGCGCATCACTCAACTACATTAGTGCCACCGAGTACCAAAGTATGAATCCGAAACCGAAACTGGAGCCAGCCGCAGTACGAGTCTACACATGGATGTCCAGAGAACCATTGCCATGTCTGGGACAGTTTCGCACAACGCTGACATACAAAGACAGGAAAATTCAAGCGCAAATCCACGTGATTGACAGCAGACTGCCTTCTCAGTTTACCAACAGCGGAACGCCTGAAGCTAGTCGAGATCCTGTACAAAGTGGACGACTCGCCAGACATTGTCAACAAGTTCGAAAAGCTGTTCAGTGGCCTAGGGAAGCTAGCTCACTTCAAGGTCAAGCTGCATATCAACGAGCAAGTGACACCAGTGGCACAACATCACAGGAAGGTGCCATTCCACCTACAGCAAGCGGTGGATGACGAACTCCAAGACCTACTAAAGGCGGACATCATAGAACCATCGACTGGACCCACTCCATGGGTGTCGCCAGTAGTAGTCGTGCCCAAGAGAGGTCAGGACAACAAGGTACGCCTGTGTGTGGACATGCGAGCCCCGAACACAGCCATCGAAAGGGAGCGGCACCCAGGACCCCACATTAGCGACATGATCACACGCCTGAATGGAGCAACAGTCTTCTCGAAACTGGATCTCAACAAGGGATACCACCAACTTGAGTTGCATGAAAAATCGAGATACATTACTACATTCACCACACACCAAGGACTTTTCAGATATAAGCGCCTCAATTTCGGGATCTCGTCAGCCGCCGAGATCTTTCAGGAGGCTGTTCGGCGAGTAATACAAAACATCCCAAACGCATTCAACGACAGTGACAACATCTTGGTGTTTGGAGAGACCCAGAAAGATCACGACAAAGCACTAGACCGGGTGTGTCACGCCCTCCTTAACGCCAATCTCACACTTAACCAAGACAAATGTGAGTTTCATAAGTCGACTCTCAAATTCTACGGCCACATCTTCTCAAAAGAGAGCATGAGACCTGACCCCGAGAAAGTATCAGCACTGTCGGACACTCCACAGCCACATGATGTCAGTGACATCCGCTCGTTCCTGGGTATGGCTAGTTACTGCGCCCATTACATCAAAGTCTATGCAACCATCAGTTACCCGCTCCGAGAACTGACACGACAAGGGCAAAGATTTCAGTGGTCAGCTAAGTGTGAACAAGCCTTTAACAAAATCAAGACAGCTGTGAGTTCAGCCATCAATCTAGCCTATTTCAACCCCAAACGGAAGACAGAAATCACGGTAGATGCCAGTTCTGTTGGGCTAGGTGCAATTCTGGCGCAATACGATGACGAAGACGACCAACGCCACATCGTCGCATACACCAGTCGCAGCCTCACCGACACGGAAAAAGCATATTTCCAACCTGAAAAAGAGGGCCTGGCGGTCGTGTGGGCGTGTGAGCATTTTCACCTTTTCGTATATGGCAAGCACTTCACACTCATCACGGACCACCAAGCTCTGACAACCATCTTTGGGAATCCCCAAGCGAAGATGCCTCCGCGGATCGAACCATGGGGAATCCGCTTGCAAGACTACACGTATCATTCATAAACCGGGGAAGGCGAAGAACCCGGCAGATTACATATCGCGGCATCCACAAGCTCTGACGCGAGTGCGAGCCGAAGAATATCTCCACTTCGTCATTGACCAAGCCTGCCCACCTGCCGTTCCATTAGAAGCCATCATCGAAGCTTCTGCTAAAGACGCCACGCTCCAAAACATCATGCATCGTGTCCGCACCGATTCGTGGAGACACCTGGAAGAGCCAAAGACGAGTGACGCCATCAACACTCAAGAACTCATGGCATTCAAGCACGTCAAGGATAAACTCTCCATCAGCGCCAATGGTTTGTTACTAAGAGACCGGAGGATTGTCATCCCTCACCAATTGAGACAAGGAACCGTCAACCTGGCACACGAAGGACACCGAGGAGTGGTAGCCACGAAGAAAGCGCTGCGAGAGCGCGTCTGGTTCCCTTCCCTTGACCAGATTGTAGAGACCACACTCCAAGACTGCCCACACTGTCAATTAGTAGGGCGAGAAGAATCACATGCCCCCCTACAAATGTCGTATCTCCCAGACAGCGTATGGCAACAGGTAGCCGTCGACTTCTTCAGCCCGCTGAAATCGGAAAAATACATAATCGTCATCATGGACGAGTACTCCCATTTCCCCATCGCTCACCAGATTTCCTCCACCAAAGCAACCACTGTCATACCTGTCATTGACGAAGCATTCGCCGCGTGGGGAATCCCTACGGTGGTGAAGACTGATAACGGACCCCCTTTTAACGGACAGGAATTTGCAGAATTCGCGAGACATCTGAATTTCAAGCACCGAAAGATCACTCCCCTGTGGCCCCAGGCCAACGGGATGGTGGAACGATTTATGGCCACCATAAAAAAGACAATGCAACAAGCTGAACTAGCTTACCGTGACATTCAGCCAGTGTTAAATGAAGTACTACGGGCATACAGGACCACGCCACACAGCACTACAAACCAATGTCCTGCCACTCTGATGCTCGGGCGAGTTCCACGCACCCGGATACCGACCGCAGACGCTGTCACACAATCCAGAATCACGACCTCAGACCACAAGACCCTGGTAGAACTAGATCGGACCAAGAAAGCAAAAATGAAAGAATATGCTGACCACCGCAGACATGCCAAGAAATCCGATATCCGAGAAGGAGACTGGGTGCTGGTGAGACAGGAAAGGAAAACCAAAGCGGACAGCCGCTACTATGCTCATCCGTTACAAGTAACAAGAAGGAAAGGGACCATGATTACAGCTGAGTCCGGAGTCAAGAGAACAACCAGAAACGTGTCGCATTTCAAAAAGTGTGACCCGACAGCATACGCCCAGGCTCAGAAAGCTGACTGGGACACAGACGTGTCAAGTCAAGAAGAGAACAGTCATGAAGAACCCAGACGAGTGGCGGAGGCCTGTGACACGAGAGAGGGGCGCCCCTCTAGCCGACCACGAACCAGCCGACCACTATGAACCATTCGAAAACCCACCCGACTCATTGAAGAACTCTGAGAGAAACATTGAATGTTCAAAATACAAAGGGGGAGATGTCGTGTCGCCATGCCTGTCCTGACTGCACCCCAGGGTCAGGCATGGCAGGAAAAGAAAGAGGAGGAGTCTGGGGGGAAAAGCGGACAGTGCCGCTTGTACACGGGGCAATAAAGACGTGTCACAAGGCAGCCGGTGTCCCGTGCGTTCTTTGGTTGAGAATGTGAAAGGAGCGAGCCTCATCATAAATAATGATTTGACATTTTTTTCTAGCAAAAGTGAGTGCCCTAGTTCAGATGATTGGAGAGAATTTAGCTGATTAAAAGGAGCTCTGTTTTGTTGACATCCTATGTCGAAAGGTTTAATCTCATCCACTTCTAGATAGCAAGAAGACAGTTAGATTGGTTGCGGACATAGTGGTCCAGCCGGTTGCACCACATAGCAATCAAAGGATATATAATACGTTGCTCTAGGGGTCTACCATAAAACAATTAAGAGCATGGGGGATAGAGATGAACAAAGATAAACTGACTGGGAAATTTATTAACTTAAATGGGGAATGCTAAATCGTTTAAGAGCAAGCAGTCTTTCATAACGGAAGAAATCATGTCTGCTATTAATACACAAATGCCTATCTCGTTTTGCCTTGTCACCATAATGGTGTGTGCCACCGTATCGAGTGCTGTGGGTGGATCTTATAAGGTCACTCCTGCAGCATCGAAGTTGTCCATTATACAACACTAAGGCCAAAGGCTATTTTTTGTCCCCGTCAGTGCGAAAATCATACGGCCACTGGTTTAAGATGTGATTCCACTTTAGATAAATTGACGACTGTCTGTCCATTACACTCTGTAATTTGGCACGGAGCAGCAATGGGATAATAGGAGCACAGTAGTTTCTGCTACACTGATGAGTAGGTTGCCTTTTTTAATAAAAGGAGTAATACCACAGGCTTTTCAATTCGGAGGACCTAAAATTGAGGATAAGTATATATTCAACAACTTGTTTGTGCTTGGAATGATAGCAGAAGCCATTGACTGGAGTACCGTGACTGGCTAAATGTAAAAGAAGAGGCCCCCTTTTGACTGTGTGCAGGAGTATTAACTCATTTTTCTGCCTCTGATCTATTTACAAACGGTGTTCCGCTGTGAGTTGACAGAGTGCCAGTAAAGTTTCAGCGTTTTTATACTAGAGTAAATTTTCTTCAGGAAAATGGTGGCCAGGTTGTCATATACTGCCGCCTGTAATGTTTGGACTTGTTTGCTGAACCACGGGGGCTTCAAGCAGAATTTTAAACTTTTAAAAAGCAGCCCTGAGCCGAATTATCTGACTGTTCAATGAGGAAGTTTTTTCTTGTAATTGTACAAACATTATTTAAAGCATAGAGTGCTGTCTGAGTCTGACTCATGCTATTCACGCTGTAGTTAATAGGATAAAAGTTGTCCTTTTTTTTTTTTTCAGAGATTTTGAAAGTCACAATCTGTGTAGTCTAGCAGTTAGTTCGTGAACCACTAGGAAGTGTTCCTCCATATCAAGAAGCTCACAAATTCCTGTGTTAAACTCATTAATAATAGAATCAAGCAAGGCAAGTCAAGTACCTGTTGAAATTCATTTGAGATCTGTCCAATTTCACCTGGAAAGATAGAGTTTTTCCCTGGCAACGGCATGTTTTGGATTGCAGATAAAGAACACATTTTTTTAATAATCTACCCTCATCAGTGAAAAAGAGTTCAAGACTACTGCTTGGAATGGGGGGAGCAAATTCAATTAGGGGGACCTTTTTGAAGTGTGTGATGTTTGACCAGTTGTAATAGGCCATATGATTAGAGCATGCTAACAAAATAGGCCCTGGTAGTGTGTCTGTTGGATTATTAATGAGTTAATTAAAAACTCTACAATAAAGGTCATTGCGGAAGTTAAAACTGCCTCTTTTAAGCCAATGAATCTGAGCCAAGAGCTTCTGAGCCGTGTATGGGAGATGATAGAACACTAAAAACTGAAAAAAAGTTACTCGAACATCAGCTGTCCACATGCTACTCCATAAACACCACGGTTCAGGTAATTTAGTGAATTACAATGATATGATGTCTTTCTTATGTGATCTAGTGTCCAAAAACAAAAGTAATGGTGGGGGTACTGGATGTGGTAGCAGCTAGCTACAGACAGAATCCACCGCTATTGCTAATCCTGTAAACAGGGCAATTAAAAAGAAGCTTAGCTCGTTGGTGCTCTTCTACTCTCTTAGTGTGTATTTCGGTGCCAGCCCACCACCACCGTATCATTTATTTGCACTAAGGTATACTTCATGTGAATAAGTCATACGTCCGGCCTTCGCCAGTGGTGCAATGTTGGTGCTAAATAACATCTAAAGTATGATCAAATTTCTGGTCGTGTTAGATTGAAGCAGAGACAAAGAGCCTTGGCCAAGTGTTAGGGCGAAAGAATGGGGAAAACCTATACTTGCCAGCTTCCACAAGCAATGAGAATAACACCAGAGCGATGCGCTTACGATACTCATAGCCTGCAGCTGTACAGTCTACCAGAAACCACTGCTCAAGTAGTAAATAAGTAAAAAATAAAGTTCAAGTACATGATGGGCGCTCAAATTTACAGGTTTTGATCTGTTAACAAAAGGCAGGTTGGGTACAAAAATATCAATCACAACAAAACATATCCAATATTTATTTTTACATCAAATGTTGCAAGGCATGTTTAGAAATTCACATACCTGTTTCAACTGATGTATTTCATTCTCTCTTTGCTTATTCACAATATTTAGTTTCTTATTATGCTGAACTGCTTCACGCACTGTAAAAAAACAAAATAATTTTAAAAAAGATGCTTGAAAAACAATGTATTTACTCAAGCATTTGGCGTCCTCGTACGCCAAGGTCTTATTTAGCATTTAGACAGCATCAGACATGGTAAGTAGAATGCATCATTTAATCTCAGTCACTGGTAATCACTCTGGGACTCATTCCAGCCCGTTTGTGCTGTTGCAGATAAGGACAATTCCAAACTGTATGCAAACCAGTCCTGTCCTGCTAGAACACCAAGCCACAGGCAGCAGCACCTCATCGATATGGACGTTAGGGACGGTGCCCCACTACACTTGGAAAAGAGAGTGGAGCAGCATAATTTAGAATCCACCCTCATATGTCACAAAAGTGCAAACATATATATGTTCACTTGATATTATATTCACTGTGTGCATTAACTTTATTAACATGTGTGAAGCATTTAAACGTATTACTGAAATGTATTCACTGTAGAAAACTAGAGATTTAGATACGTGTGCACAAATGCTTAGTTTAAACATGAAGAGATTTAGTTCTCATTTACATTTTACACTTACATTTTGAGCTATATTGCATTTATTTTGAAGTGACATTTGCGTATATAACCATGTATTCATTTGCTCACGTTTTGCATTTACTCCTAGAGTTAAGCGTGCATGTATAATCATGTATTCGAAGCGCACATTAAAATGTTTACCTAAAGTTAGCCTGACTGCAGGCCTAGTTGAAATGCATTTTGCTTTGCCAGCAGGATTTCTTTTTCCCTTGCAGGTGATTATTATCATGATATTCATTAGCTAGAGAAAGGCTTATTGTCTGTACCTGGTGACTGATAGAGAGGCCTGAGAGGAAACTTGCCTCTGAACGTGGAAAGACAATGGTAAAAAAAAGTCTTCTGTTCATCATGTACCAGGATGGCAAGATGTTCAAGGTTGAGAACTGAACCTGCAGTTCGATACCATGTGAACCAAAAATGATGTTGCAGATGCATTCAAGCAGTGACTTGATTGGTCCCTGGTGGTGTTAGAGAGTTAAGGATGTTCTGAATCTCTTGTTACATTTCAAGTGGTGTTCACACAGTTGTAGGTAGAGCAGAGCAGAGCAGATTCCCTTTAGAAATGAAGAGGTCCAGACCTCTCAGCTTGCACTATTCTTGCAAGTGTGAAGCTTTATGCTAAACACTGATTTCCTTTTCTTTTAGACTTCTACTGAAGTGTGATCATGCAAACACCTTTCTTCTCTTTCTGTCCTAAGTTCCCTATTTAGAGAGTTTTACTAGATGACCTTAAGTCTTAAGTGGAGAAGTGTGGCTCAATGGTTAGAGCGGCAGACCCTGATGCAGAGATCTGGCCCGGGACCAGGGTTCAATTCCCGCCTCGGCGGGTCTTGGGCTCAATTTCCTCGGACCTGATAATTCTCGCCTCGGTGCCTATTCTAATCATGGGTCCCACTCTGCAACTCTGGGCAATAGCTTGCTTAATCTCCACAACGGCCCCAACAGCGCTGGGATGCCTGGCTTCACCCTGGGGGTGCCCAGGAGTGGACATTTCACAGGGAAAAGACAGGAAGGGTTCCACAGCGGTATGCGTACAGCGCCTGGACACCCCTTTGGGGGTATGGGTGCGCTTTACAAGTACAAATTTAATTTCATTGGTTAGGAGAGAAAAACTTCCTTTTCACAGTTTCTTTATGGAAAACCTGTTTGCTTTAATATGTGTTTATACAATTGTGATTATTGCAATTCAATACATTATTCTGTATCTTACCCTGCTGAGATACTTCAGTTTACCTTTTGTATTCCTGCATTTACTGAACTTATTTCTGGTCTGCATTTATACTGGATTGATTGGTAATCCAAAATAAACCCTTTTTACCATATTTAGTGATTCCTGGTCCTTATTGTGGAGTCACCCGGGCTTCACAAGTTAGAAATGTATTGTTGATGAAAACTCCTTTTCAATGCTTCATGTCAGCTAATAAAGGTTCAAATGACCAATGGGGGAAAATCTTTGACGACTTGACTAAGAGATTACATTTCAAGGCCCAGTGCTCTTTCAGATGGTAGCTTATCGGATGGTTAGCTACTGAAGCAAAAGGAGTTACTGTATCCCATTTTAGATTTGCCCAAACCCAGTCCTAGTCCTTAAAGCCTATGGTTCAAATCAAGGGATTGGGGGAGTTCCAGTGGTTCGGAAATGAGTTGTAGCAGTAGAGGTGTGAGTATTAATAGCGTTGCGTGTTGTGATTGTTAATGTCAAGCTTGCGGTATTTTGTAGAAGTTATCAGGCTCAACATAGCCTAAGATTCCAGGATAGAGATAAAAAGTGTAGAATACACTGTATTGTGATTTGTCTGCTAAGTTTGGTGGTACTAGTTGCGAGACGTCGTTGACTGCACAATTGAGATAGGGGCATATACCTTTGTGTGAGAGTAAGGTGTGGTTGGTGTAGTGGATCCTGTTGCGCAAAGAGAAGCTGCACTGATCAGTGTGATTCCTGCTGGTCGAAATTTCACTCGAGTGTGTATCTGAATAGGTCGGAAAGTGTCGCTCCGGACCAATTTCTTGTGTGATTGATTACTTTTATTTCTTTAGTGGAGCAGACAAAAAGTTTTTGGGCAAAGTCGCTTTGTGTTTTGTATGCTGAGTGCTGAGAAGAGAGTGTGCTCGTGAAAATCGTAAAGGAGAGTGAACCACTGCGAGGAGTGAGCACTACGTCATAGTGTGCCGTGCTGAGATTGCTCGGTTGGTGTTTATGCAGCGCTGTTATTGGTTGATACGCGTTGCAATTGGTTGTTGACGCCAAACGAGAACTATGGGTAAAGGAATTATTTCCTGGTTTGAGACAGAATTTTTATTATGATTGTTGATATTATTGTTGGAAAATGAGGTTTTTCAAAGCTACACGAGATCTGATTAGGAGAGATTTGACAGTCCCTGTTAGAAGAGGTTAAGAAGCACAGCCAGAAGATATGAGAGGTCATTATATGGCTATAAATGTAGGGCTCCACAGGTGTATTTGGCTGAATCAATGCCACATTTGATTTGAGAATTATAGAAAATTTAAGAAGGGGATTCATGAAATGAAGCAACCAACTATACCCAGACAGTACGAGTCACTTAATGCTTGGGAGCGTATGGGTCATGCCAAAGAGAAAGAGAAATATCAAGGTAGAGTCAGAAAGGCAGTCCATACTTATGTTGATGCTAGATGGGATGCCGAATAGCGAAGAAGGATAACAGATATGATTGAAGGAGCTAAGTTATACCCTGCATTGACATGTGAGGAACCTCAGAAAGAGAAGGAGAAAAAGAAAAAGGACGATAAAGTAGAGAATGTACAGGGACAGGCAAAGATAGTGATAGTGATTCAAGTGATGAATTTTTGGATGTGTTGCTGTCAACCTGTCCACCTCCCTATAATGTGACCCAACCTGAAGGAATGAATAGTGTTGTTACCGGTGGAAGCTCAGAGGGCGAAACCACTACAGTGAATAAAAGCTTGAACCCTATAGGAGAGAGTTCAGGGATTTGTGTTCCTGTTAATCCCATTATTACCAATGCCCCAGATGCAATAACTGTTCTGGTTTCAATTAATCCTGCGATTCTGTTGTGTAAACCGGAGTCATCAGGGAATACTACACACGCTTTGACAGTTCCTACTGGAGTAAATACGTCAACTACTGTTCCTGCTGCTCCCGGATGGGGAGGTATGGGAAAAACTCCTTTGGTTCCTATTATGGTGACTTCTCCATGTTGCTCCTGTATAATCAAGGATATATCAGACAGGACTTGCCCTGGTAGAGGAACCCTCTCTGAGGTCACCAAACAAACGTCTATTTGGAATTCACATCAGTGTATCACAAGTAATAGACCTAGAAAAAGGGTACAATTAATACTTCTGGAGTTTAAAATGGTGTTAATTCACAGGAATTGAATGATTTGATTATGGTCTTCAATGGGCCTCCACAAGAAGCTGAGGGTTCAGGATAGAGCAGAGAGATTCAGGCCCCAGAAAGTGAGAATTGAGTAGATGTGATCAAATTAAAACTAGATTTGGATGAAATGATTTTAGGAAATATTGATCTTTCCAGATTGGATACCTATCAAGAGAATGCACTTCTATACATGAGTGAAGATATCATAAAGCGTGCAGGACAAGCTCATGATAAACTATATGAATTAGCTAAAGAGTATGATGCAGATTTAAGCAGAACCAAATCTTTGCAGAAAAGTATATGTTTTGATGAAAATGACATAAGAAGTATGAGAACTTCAGAAATGACAATATAGATTAGAGAATTAATCAGTAGCATCCGGAATTTGAGTGAATTAGACAAGTGGGAAGCAGCCGCGGACCGTGCAGGTAAGAGCGGTGGTTGCATCAAACAGGGGCAGCCCTATTACCCGAACTTGGGGCAAATTGAAAACTATAATACAAACAAGTTCAAGCACAAAATTACACAGAACATAAATATGACTAATATTGAAAGTAATACAAATACAAGAATTATACTAAAGAATCATGAAAGCTATATCACAAAGAACAAATTGTGCAAAATTATAAATTGATAAAGTGATACCCGTACAAAATTAAGCAATATAAGCGACTTTTACTGAGACAATGATATAAAAGGACAATACAATCATAGACAAATGGTGCTCACACAGTTACACAACAATCATTATCAAAAAACACAATTTTTAGTATAAACAGAAAATCAGTGGCAGAGGCAGGTAAATTAACATGAAGACTGATTGGACAAAACACAAAAGCAGGAGTAACAATCAATGCATCCTCTTCAATATGTGCCAAAGATAAGCGTCAATGGCGTTTCAACCAAACTAAATTGGTATGGTCATCATCAGGACAGACAATACAAATGACAGAGCATCCAACAGAATTTTTCTTTTTACTAGATCACTAGAGGTCAAAATCTCATTCATGGACATGAGCCTATAAACTTAAGGCCAATGGAAGAGTAAATTGCATCAAAGGTTTTTGGAATAAACCAAAGTCCAGTCATAGATGTGCTAGGAGGGAGGGGAGAGGGCGTCTGAACAAATCATGACCCTCACATGGAGGCCCGTGCAGGCTTAATAACCGGCCCAAGAGAAACTCAGAGTAAAGTTATATCTCCCCAGAACTACAGGCCTGCATCCATCTTAACCGCCGTGAGGAAACTTGCCAGTGTACGTGGAGAGACAATGGTCAAAAGAAGTCTTCTGTTCATCATGTACCAGGATGGCAAGATGTCCAAGGGTGAAAACTAAACTTGCAGTTTGACCAGCTAGGCCCGTGCAGGTAAGAGCGGTGGGGCGGTGAGGCCGGGTGGGGGCGGGGGGATTTCGACAGATGACGACGAGGGAAATTTAAATAAATAATTAATTAATTTTCCCTCATCGTTGTCTGTCAAAATCCCCCCAAACCCGGCCCCACCGCTCTTACCTGCAAGGACCGTGGCTGGTCGGAAAGTAGATGAGCTAAGAAGAAACACCCAAAGAAAGCGAAGGGAGAACCGCCTCTGTCTTTGACAGATGGAGAAGGTACTTTGACATTTCCATTGAGTGAAATGTCTGGTGGAGGTTACATTCATGTACCATGGAGTATGAGTGATCTTGCATCATTTCTGAATGATTTACCCAAATTGAGAGAGAAACCTGTGGAGTGGTACACACAGGTTGATCGCTTTGTGAAGATTTCACAGGTATTGTCGATAGTTTTTTTTAGCAAAATATCAACATGTCTCACACGCAGGTGAGAAACAACTCATACAATAGACATGTCACCAATTCTGCACCGCCGCTCCAACAGCATATAATAGTACATATTTTGCATTTCCAGTGTTCCCATACACCCCACACCCTGTCAGCCACTCGATTATAAGCTGCCAACTGCAGCTGTTCCACCTGCATCATCTGACATGGACATTAAATATACGTTTAGATGACCCCATATGTCCTTGGGTCGAGATGTTCTCAGCAGTTCCTCTGCATACAGTTTCATTTGTGACTGACAATAGGCCAAGTCTGACAGCCAAGACTTCTTAGTAGGCTTAGCCCTACCCCACCAATGTAGTGTGACCCTCCTTTTTGCCAAGAGAAGGCACACCGATACAAAGCTTCAGTTCAGTAGTTTTTAATCAGTCATAAGAGGCACACAGCAGTGTCACACCTGACCCGCTCCGATACCATATTCGTCAATGCCTCAGTTATCTGAGTCCAATATTGCATCATCTGAGGGCACGTCCAGGCCAAATGCAGAAAATCTGCCTCACCAGTACCACATCTGATACAATTTGCATTACCTTTTAGCCCATATTTGTACAGCTTCAGTGAAGTGTAGTACATTTGGTGCAAGAATTTGAAGTGAATTATTCTCAAGTTACAATTAGGAATGAGTGTGTGCAATTGCATACAGCAACATTTCCTATCAGTATCTTCTATGGGCTGCGGCAGCGCCGCGTTCCAACCCTCCAATGCTTTTTTATCTACGTATTTCCTATCGGTTTGTGCTGCATTGTACAGGTTAGTGATGAGAGGCCTTTGTGTTGTGCTGGTGAGTAGAACCTGTAATGTGGCGAGTGTAGGGGGCTCAGTTGGGAAATGCAGATTTAGTCTCCTCATGGCCGCGGGAAGACGATAATAAATGAATGTCAGTAGTGGGGTGCCCCCTGTGATGCAGCGAGGTCCACGAGAGTCAAAAACTCGCCATGAGGTAATGCATCTCCCATAGTCTGTAAACCCACCTTGTGTAGTTGTGAACGCGCCTTGTATTCTTGAGTCACCAAAATGTGAGGAAGGTGTTTTAGGGGTAATAAGAGAGCATACAATAGGAACTTCCATGCTCACCCTGCCAGCCCACGCCATGCCTTGGTGGTGGTATGCAATGGGTTTATTGCAGATCGTGGTATACCCACCCATTTATGTGATAAAATAGCTGTGAGTGGAATTGTAAAAGCGGCATCATGCCCCACCGCAATATGCAGAATAAAGTCATGCGCTGCATACCAATACTGGGCAAAGTGTGCCTGCGCACAGAGATAGTACTAATGAAAGTCAGGCGGGTTAAAGCCCCCATTTACATATGGGATCGTGAGTATGTCTCAGCTAATCCTTGGTTGCTTTCCCGTGCATGTCAATGTGACTAGCAGCGCACGTAGTTTTTGAAAGAACTACGCTGGCAGGATGATGGGATATTTACAAATAGATATAAAAGTTTTGGTAGTATCACCATTTAAATGGCAGCAGTTCTGTCCACCAATGACAGTGGTAATGCCGACCATCGCGTGACTTGATCCTCCAATCTGGAGACTGCCCTCCCGTAATTCGCTTTCATTACATCTCTGTTTTGTGGTCCCTATGTATCCAGATAACGAGAGACTTGACGGGGTCCATTTCCCAGACCAGTGGGTATTCCATTGTGCACTGTTGGGTGACAGGCATTAGTGGGCATATAACAGATTTTACCCAATTAATACAAAGGTCTGAGTAATATTCGAATTTAATGTACTCTCAGATTACAGGGGAGAGATGCACTGAATGATCCCTCATGTATAAGACCATATCATCTGCATAGCGGGATATACTTAGGGGCCTTAGTCAGAATCTAAGGGCAGAATCTGCATGTCTCTGCCTAATAATACATGCCAGGGGTTCGATTGTAAGGGCAAAGAGAAGTGGCGACAGGGGGCAGCCCTGTCGCATCACCCTGCCAATTGGAAACCTGTCTCATGTGTCACCATTGACCCGTATCCGGGTCATCAGTTACCTGTATTAGAGGTGTATCCAGCACAAGAACGGCTCCGGCATTTCCATGCTACTCATGACAGCAGGTATATAATCGCATGCAATGGAGTCTAATGATTTAGCGGCATCCAACAGAACCGCTGCCACTTGCATTGTGGGGTCTACTTGGTGCAGCAACGTGAAAATGGTGCACAGATTATGTGTGGTCGAGCGGGTGTGAATGAAGCCAGAGTGATCTGGTAAAATCAAGCTCGAGATTAGTGGTTGGAGGCGCACTCCCATCACCTTAGCCAATATTCTCGTGTCAATGTTTACTAATAATAGTGGTCTGTAAGACTCATAATACTTCAGGGCCTTATCAGTTTTTAAGAGGGCCACGATTAGGGCCTCGTGCAGTGATGATGTTGTGTAGTTCCTAAAAATACATAGGATCTGTGCGTTTGTAGGTAACATAAACTAAGGGATTGGTCTCTAGACCCCCAAAGGATATGTCAGTCTATAGACCAGCTAGCTCACAGTGCCACCATAAGCCCCCTAACCTTACCAAGGAGCGAATAGTTTCTGGCAACCATTGAACATGACAACCCTTGACCCTTCAGGGATCATGGAAACAGTACAGTACTTTTCGCTCAGTCAATCGTGCTGACTTAGTCTCAGAGAGGTACACAGAATAAACGTTGGAGACATTTTCAATAAGCATTTATTGAACTAGCGTCAATCTAGTATAAAACATGTTTGCTGCGACAATCATTAGACAAAAGCAAATGTAAGAGAGTACAAGAACCAACAGAGTAAATAGAAGGTAGATTTCTACCATGGTGCTAAAACAGTGATATATGCAGGCATATAAACATGACAGTAATCAAGCGTACTCCTACGATGCGGACCATACCTAAGTGTATCTAAGTGTAGCTAGCATGTATGTGGATGTAAAGCCAAGAATCCCCTAGGAAAGACCCAACCCTATTTCCTGATGGGAAAGAATGAAGGACTCCGTCTTGGTCACGAGTTGGACACCCCGCAAGGGATGTCGGACCGCTGCGTGTTGAAGCTTCGGAGTGCCGGGACCTCAGTGTCTTGTGTCAGCGTGGAAGCGTCTCCTCTAGTTATCTAGTGAAGGTGCGGTTCTTTTATACCACAAGGATAGTCTCTGGGTTCCTACCACAATCGATATGTTCTGAGTACAATTATGTAAATGAGCCTAAATCAATAATTGCAATTATGCAAAGTAGTTCTTTCGCCCTTGGATGAAGATAGCCATGACTTTCGTACAGAGTATGTTAATCCTGTTATGTACGTCATGTGCAGGGGATTTTACAAAGAATTCTCCTACATATCAAATGAGGCTAGTTTCAAGGAAACCAATCGACATTTATTCAGCACATAACTGGGTAAATGATCAGTGCTAGAACCGTTATGCAGAGCAAGGTAGGTAAAAGGTCACTTTGCTACTTAGCCCTAGGTTGGGAAACATAACAATGATCTGGTAAGCTTCCTCATCCATAGCGTGCAGTTGTGGCGCAAGACGCTCAACAGAATCCTCCTGTCCACCCATCTAGTCCGGGGGCCTTTCCATTCGGAAGAGTGCATATGGCATCTTTTATATCCTCAACTGTTATAGGTTGGAGTAAATATTCCCACTGGCCCGGTGAAAGCCACGCTAGTGCAACATTCCCCAGGTATTGCTCAACTTCAGATAGGGTGGCGGAGCTACAGGTGCGGTATAGACCCGCATAGAAGTGTTTAAAGGCTGAGAGCACAGATGGGATGGAATGATGTGTGTGCTCTTCTACTGCAACTATTTTCACAATGGGATCCGCGCATCTCTGCACTCTCCGTTTACTTGCAAGACTACGGCCAGGTCTATCCCCCTCCCCAAACACCGTGCGACATGCTGTTTGGACAAGAACCACGATTCCTGTTCCACAAGGTCATTAAATTCCGTCAGATGTTCCCTAATGGATGCCAGGGCTGCCGTGTCAGGGTGTCGTTCATTGTACCGCTCTAGGGAGTGTAACATGTGTTTTGTAGCTGCGTGCTGATAGCCCTTAGTACCCCAGCCTGAGTCCTAATGCAACCCCCCCTTAAAGGCCTCCCACAGGACGTCCTTTCCTTCCACAGACCATTTATTGTGTTCGAAATAGTCAATAATCAACCTTCGAACTCTATCACGGAATACTGCATCCAACAGCGCCGTAGCATGGAACCGCCACATGAATGGAGCAGGGACTGTATTAGACAATGTTAATCGCAGCAGGACCGGAACATGATCAGACAGTGTCTTGGGCATGTGTTTTATTTAATCCACCCGCTGGCTTGTCACTGTGAATATGAGCCAGAAGTCCAGTCTAGACCATGTTCCATGTACAGAGGACACAAATGTGCCCTCTCTCTGGATGGGATGGCGGAGACGCCATATATCCATTAGGCCATACTCCTCCAATCCCTCACGGACAACCCGCGCCGCTTGCTTCCCATGCAAGTCCACTGTTGCAGATCTATCCACGCTAGGATCTAAGTATGTGTTGAGATCCCCCCAGAGGATATTGGCAGGTGAGAGGCAGTGTATATGCCGCCAGGTTGATGAGAAGAAGTCAGGGTCGTTCACATTTGGAGCATACGTAGTGACTAGCATAAGAGGAATGCCGTATAGTGTCCCCGGGGCGACCGGCAATCAACCCTAGTCATCAACTAAAGATTTGGGGCCATATGTATCAAAATTGCTTTTTGCGATTCTTAAAATGCGATTCTTAGCTAATCGCATTTTGAGAATCGCAAAACCCGATGTAAATAAAAGATCGCAAAATATTAGCGATTCCCAGAAATTCGCAGAATAAAATGCGAATACCTATTTTGCGAATCCTTAATTGCGAAATCGCAAATAAGGAATCGCAATTTAGAGAATCGGCAATTCAGGTGCAGCCTGATGACATCACAACCAGGAAGTGTGACTGCCCATGCTGCACCTGATTGCCAGAAGCTGAGTGAGAGGCTGGGAGGAGAGGGAGAGAATTGTGCACTGCAAGTGAGAGAAGGAGAAATGGATCCCCAAGAGAAGCAGCTGGAGGAGAATGTAAGAAAAAGGAAGCAAAAATTTAGTGAGAGGGAGCAGGAGGTGCTCATTCAGGAAATGGTAGTTAGCCATGAGCTCCTGTTTGGAAAGAAAGCCCTACGTGTGCCAGAGGCACGTAAAAGGAGAATTTGGCTTGAAATCCAAGAGAAGGTGAATGCCATCGGCGTGACCCACCGCACTGTTGATGACCTCCGCAAAAGGTGGTACGACATGCGCCAAAGATCAAAGGAAAAGGTTGCGACAAGGTTGGCGGAGGCAAAGAAGACCGGTGGGGGGACATCCACAGCAACTGAGTCTACGCCCCTTGAGGAGTTCGTGGAGGGCACCCTTCAGCCCGAGAGTGTCAGTGGCGTGGCTGACCTGGACAGCTCCGACACCCCGAACACCAGACAAGGTAAGATGCATGCCATTACTCCCCTGATACATCACCACCTCACTCACACACGCAGGAAACACCCAGACACCAAACATGAATGCAAATCCAGTACATGTTAACAAGCACACCCAGCAATGCATTTTGGGAGATGTAGTGCACATGCACCAAACAGTGGAGCAGTGAGACACAGCAAGGTAGAATAAGGATGAGTAATTCAGGAAAGGCTAAAAACAGACAGACAGTACTCATGTAATTCAAAATCTGAGAACTGTATTGCATTACCAATGAGAGGCAGGACACCAAATTAATGTGTGCATTTACATTCACAGCACCACCTGAAACACAGGAATTAATTGCAGAAGGTGAGGATGCATCCACCAATGAAGACCAGGCAGGGCAAGAGCAGCAGGATGAAGGCAGACCAGCAATCCCTGTGCCATGCAGACGGCGCCTCATAGTGCCACCTCTCCCACTGCTGGAGGCAGGTCCGCAGGACACAAGCGGCGAAGGCCAGCCAGTCCAGAGCCAGCGTGCAGGACAGCACACAGCACAGTCCCCTGTCCATCCTAGTGAAGGGAGTGGGTCCAGATGCAGGGCACGGTCGTCCACCAGCGCTGCTGCTGTAGGTGAAGACACAGTGTTTTCCGGGCTTGAAGGCACCATGGTCAGAGTCCAGCGCCTGCAAGCTAAAGCATTAAGGTCAATCCAGCGCCAGTTTGCCACACACAATCACAACATGACCGAGATGAGGGATGGTTTCATGGGCATGACAGGTGCTCTAGAAGGACTGTGTACAGAGATGAGGAGAGACCGGGCAGCCAGGCGCAGGGAGAGACAACGTCTCCACAGCTGGCTGGACATGTACACCAAAGCTGTGAACCGCCTGTCGACTGCCACGTCCCTGCTGGCACGTCTGTGTGTTAGCATGCAGCATGAAATGGCTCACTGCTGCCAGGATGTTGCTAGGGGCCTGGTGCAGGTCACACATGCCGTGGACCAGCTGCGGGCAGCTGCCACAGGTGGCACAGGACCCCTGAGCTCATTGGAGAGTGAGGATCAGTCCAGCAGGAGCAGCATCACTCCACCAATACCCCAGGACAGACGGCGGAGTGCGCGGCAGGGGAGAACAGCCAAAGACTCAAGGGAGGACAGTGGGCACCCTGAGCGAGGGGCAACAGGCTGTGCCCGCAGGAGATGAAGTGTGATCAGTGGCACATGGCAATGTGTGAGGCAACACATTGCCTCTTGACTCATGTATGAAGGACATCCTTGCACTGTGACTCTAACATGTGCATGCAATTGTGATTAAGTCAGGCTGTGTGACAGATATGTTCCTGCCCCAAAGGAAATAAAAAACACAGTTGTGCACCAATCTGTAGCATTGTGTCCTCATTACTCACCTAGAAATAGTTCTGTGTGATCTCATCTCGTCTCTGGCACCCGGCAGCCGCACCGACACCACCTGCTGGTCTGAACCGTGGAGCTGGGCCCTCCTCATCTGATGACTCGGAATCTGTGAGCTCCACTGGGGTGCCTTTATTGGTTGCGATGTTGTGTAGCATGGCACATGTGGCCACGATTTTGCAGCATGTCTCGGGGCTGTACTGTAGCGCTCCTCCACTCTTATGAAGGCAGTGGAAACGGCTCTTAAGGATTCCAAATGTTCTCTCAATAGCACATCGTGTGGCTCTGTGGGCGCTGTTATACCTCCGCTCCCCTGCAGTGGCTGGATTCAGGTACGGAGTCAGGATGTAGTCACGTACAGCATACGCACTGTCACCGGCAGGGTGACAAGAATTAGGTTAAACACTGTCCAGCCACTTCAGACCTTTACTGAATGTGTGTTTGAAAGCCATGCATTTACCTAGCAGGTAGCCCTCACCAAACTCTCCATCTGTGAGTAGGCGGTTTATTCCACTGTGGCGAAAAATGAATGAGTCGTGTGTGCTGCCAGGGTATTTAGCAACAATATCAGTGATTACATGTTTTGCATTGCACACTACCTGTGTGTTCAGGGAACGATAGGACTTGCGGTTCCTGAACACATACTCATTCTGTGAGGGGGGGAGAGTGCGACATGGGTCCCATCTATGCAGCCAATTACGTGGGGGAATTGGGCGATCTGGTAGAAATCATGCTTGGTCTGATCTAGTGCCTGTTGTGTGCTGGGGAATTGGATGTGGTGATGCAGCTTCTGTACCATTGCATCAAGGAAAGCGTGGAAGAAGTGCGACAGTGCACTCTGAGAGACCCCTCCTGCTGTGGCTATCACCCCCTGAAAACTCCCTGATGCCAGTAAGTGCAGTGAGCACAGGACCTGTATATGGGTGGGAATGGTGTGTGCCCTGCGTGTGGGGTGTTCTAGTATGGGTTTGAGCTCCTCTATTAAGTCCAGGATGCTGTCTGCATCCAGCCTGTAGTTCACATGGATCTCCTCCTCGGTCTGCTGGAACAGGGTGATGCGCGCTCTGAAGATCATTTCCTGGCGTCTCCTTCTCTGTGCAGCAGTTCTGATTCGCAGCCTCCTGGCTATCACATACAGCCCAGCCATTGTGAAACCCCCTGTAGCATTGTGGGCCTGTTTATATTGGTTGCACCTGGTTACCACCTGCTCAGAGTTGGTGGTAATTGCGATGTGCAAAATTGCGATTTTCGCAAATTCGCAATTTGCTATTTTTACCTGCATTTCGTTTTGCAAATTCGCTATTTGCGAGCAGGTTATTAGCGAATATCGCAAATAACGTGTCACAGATTGCGAGTTTGCATGTTTATTCGCAGATTCCCTGCCTCGCAAAATTGGTAATCGTAAAATTTGCGATTACCGTTTTTGCGCACAGGATGCCCTTCTTACATAGGAACACTCTGTTTTGCGATCGCAAACAAAGTTTTTTTGCGATTCGCAGTGTTTGCGATCGCAAAACAGCTTCATACATATGGCCCTTAGTGAGCGTAAAGGGAACTTCACGTTTAACCAGTATCAGCACCCATCTAGCATATGTAGAGTAGGAGGACACCAAGTGATAAACTGCTTACTTAGAGCCTATATTTATCCGTCAGTATGCCCTGTCAGGTGTGTTTCCTGCAGGAAGGCGATGTGGATATTGTGGCGTTCTAGGTAACACAGGACAAGCCTGGTTTTCCGCGTTTTATTTAGTCCATGCACAGTCCACGTGAGTAGGCTTACCCTTCCGCCAGTGCTAGCCATTTGTAGTGCCTACATATATCTGGAGGGCACGGACGGGTGTACAGGTCATGTCTTGTGATGTGTCCAAAGGCAAGCGGCGCGAACAGCAAATGACATTTATACAAATATCCCTTAAACTCCCCCCTACCCAGTTTAGCATACAAAACCTGCCAAAGACATAAGGAAAGAAGTCATACAACAAGAAAACATTCAGAAGTAAACAAGATAGTTCAGCTGTACTTATCAAACTCATCTGGGGTGCTCCCGCAGGAGGGGTCACCAGGTTCCCAGTATCCCTCCAGATGTGCGGAGGTGGACGGGTAGTAAGTACAGAGTCTGGCCATCATGTTTAAGACCTTTGTCCGACTCATTTACTGCAGCATACTCCTACCAGCGCTGCAGTTAGCAGTCCCTCTTATGATACCTCGTCCTCTGGTTCCTCTGCTCGATGATCTTTTTTACGTGTGGAGAGTGATTTGAGGAAATCTTTGTCACACACAGAGAAGTAAGGACGTGTAGATCGCTTTTCTTGAGAAATAAAGAAACGGCAAAGTGCAATGCTTTGAAAAAACTGCCATCACCCACAAAAGTTTGTGGCATGCTTCATCATAGGGCTGCTACTGACACCTCTGGGCAGACCAACGCCTGAGGTGGAGCAATAAGGTGGGGAAGACAATACAATCATAAAGAAAAGGACAGGATCTAAAGAAAAATAAGTGCACACAATGAGTTCAAACTAACTGAGGGATATCCCAATATCTATGTAAGTTGCGGATTCCCTTGTTAGAGCTAAAAGGTATCTCCCTACCAAAGGATGGTGGTGAAGAAAGTGAATTATGCACCATTCACTCCTCCATTCTGCAAAGAAGTCGACATGTTTCAGCTGGATATCGTGTCTCTCCTGGCTTTTTTCAGGACTATAGGATCCCTAGTCTTACCCCCTTTCTAATATATACTTTAATATATATATCGATTACTACACCTGTAATTTGTATAAAGGTCCTGTAACCGTACTCCAATTTGGATCTGTAAGTGAGAAAAACCGTATGTACAAGTGAAAAGAAAACTGGGAATCATAACAAGTAAAATACCTTGTGTTATCTAATGTGAAAATACATTGCTATCTTTTCCCTTCTCAACCCATTTGGTGCGATGTGGTTTGTTTATCATTCTATTTTAAACACCGCTCGTGGGGACTATACCCTTATTTTACCGTGAAATCCACGATCCCTTCTCGGGATTTCCATCAATATTTAAAACCGTTGTATACACATCTATCAATCTCCATCACAACATCACTCAGTCCGAATTTCATGCATATACCCTTACTGGTAAAGCTCGGGTATTGAGTCAATAACTTGGTTTTTCTTACCAAGTTTACTGCGGAACCTGCTCGAACTGCGGCAGCCAATATTGCAGAGACCGACTCGCTAGGGCCCCGGCTCCCCAGACCAGGTCAGCTCCCACGCAACAACAAATCATGGCTCTCCACCCCAGCCTATTTTGCCAGCGAGGCCCCAGGGACATCTTTTGCCACTGCGCCAGCCTATATCCGATTCCTCCCTTGCCAGCTGTGCTTCCCATAGGTCTGGCAGATGGATCCACACTCCCCTTCGCACACGGAGCAACTAACCGATCTGCAGCACCAGGTAACAATCTGAGTCGTTCTCAGCCAACGCGGGGGAACAGGTCGCATAGGTGACATGCCCAATCTCCAGCCCGCTCCACATGCTTCACAGGCCTTTACTCAGCCACGGCATATTGAATCCGCACAAACTTGTGTCCGCTACACTGCCCATTGCTTACAGGCGCCTGGACTAGGGATATGCAGCTCCAATATGCGTGGACGGCAGGATAATTGATGGACTGTGATACCCGACCGGCAGAGCTGCACTGAAGTGCTGCCATCTTGCAGTGGTCTCTCTGGCGGCCCCCTTGTGGATAGATTGGAATACCCTTTTTGACATTGTGGTGCCAAGTGATTTGTGGGCAGAATGTACAGTAGCTGTATAATGGCCACAGAAGGAGCCACAGAGAAATCCGATTTCTCATGCCCTGTCGCCTTTGGTGATGAAAAAGTATCAACAGGTGATAACCTTTTTGAAACAGGAGACACCAGTGAAAGATATTGATTTGGTTAAGATTGACAGAACAACTCTGGAGCCTAAAGAGACTGTACATTCCTTTTATGAGAGATTGTTGAAGGTGTTTAAACAACGCAGTTTTGTGTCTAGGTTTGTGACAGGATTGAGACCTAATGTTAGCATGATGATTCGCAGCGCTTAATTTGTTGGCAAAATAAGTCAATTGATGAGATTTTGAGGTACGCAAAATATTGCAGTGATGAGTTGGAAATGAAACAGAAGCGGTTGAAGGAACAGTTGATGTTGGTGCAGGCAGCACAAAGAGGGAGTCCAAGTCAACCGTATGTAGGGAATGTTGGTACAATGCAAGGCATATGTGAGCAGGGAGTTCCTGTGATGCAAGGTGGAAATGGTTATCCACAACAGGCTAGAGGACGTGGTGTTCTGACTGACCCGAGTACTGGAATTGATGTAGCTACATTGAAAAAATCAAACCTTTGTCCCTATTGTAACAAGTTAGGGCAATGGAAGCAGGAATGTCGTCTTAACAGAGTAATTAATGAGAATCTGGTTCAAAATTCAGGGTTTGTAAAAGCACGTTAATTACCCGGTGCAGACACAAAATGTGCCAAGACAGAGAATATAAGGTCCTAATTTACAACAAGTCCAAGTGAGGTTCCTCAAGCCCCGATTCCACAGCAAAATGTAAATGGTCTTAGATTTTATTCTAACCAGTTCCCGACTTTTAATCAGAATTGCTTCCAAAATCAAAACCTGTTTCAGCAATTTCCTGTGTTTGACACACTTGAGGGCTACAGCTCAGATCTGTCACAATGATGGTGCCTGAGGAGGGAGGAAGATGACATGCTTGGCGCACTCTTAGAGGTAGACAAAAGTTGTCCATTCGTAGAAGGTGAGGTAAATGGCCAACCCGTATCATTCTTGATTGATACTGGTGTTACCTGTTCCAGTGTTAGAACAGCGGAAGTTCCAAACCTACCCCTCTAAGGAAAAAGAATCCACATTGTAAGAGTTGAAAACAAATGGCAAATCCAGTAACACAAGACATGATTGTTAAAATAGGGTCCTTTGAAGAGAACCACCAGTTCGTTGTGTGTGATTCTAGTCCCATAAATCATTTAGGACGTGATTTATTGTGCAAGTTAAATTGCATCATCTATTGCACGTCCCATGATGAGGATGTCATCTTTAAATTGGCGAGTCAAGGGACAAATATTGAATTGTACTCTTTGATGGCAAATGCTGATTTACCACTGGATCTCAGAGATGCAGTGAAGCCTGAAGTCTGGGATTTTTTAGGAAAGGACATAGGTCTCATAAAAGATCCTTTTCATATAACTGTCAACCCAAATACTGAGTATCCGGAAACTCCACAGTACAATTTGACTCCTGAAACGATTGCTGAGATTACACTGGTGATTGAGTCAATGGAACAACAAGACATTTTGAAAGAGATGATGGGGAGTAAATGTACCTCACTCATCATGGGCTTGCAGAAGTCTTGCGGTAAGTACCGCATAGTGTTGGAGCTGAGAAAAATTAATGGAATTGTTGTTCCCTGATGTCCTGTGGTACTGAATCCAGGTGTGATTTTATTTCAGATTCCATTAGAAGCTGAGTGGTTTACAGTGATTGATTTGTGTCAGGCCTTTATCTCTATTCCCTTACATGAGCACAGTCAGTACCTGTTCGCCTTCCAGTTCCAGTACAGTGTTTTGGCATGTTGCCAAGTTCCACAGGGGTATACAGAATGTCCTTTAATATTTAATCAGATCCTTAAAAAGAACCTGAGTCATTAGTGATGCAATGTAATTCTGTCCTAGTGCCATATATGTACAATTTGCTGGTAGCATCAGATACTCGGGAAGCTTGTAAACAAGACACCATTGCACTGCTAAACCACCTGCCTGAGAATGGACATAAAGTGTCCCCGAGTAAGTTGCAGTATCATCAAAAAGAAGTTCTGTATCTCAGACATCACATTGAGAAGGAAGCAAGGAAGGCTTAGGGGCTAAAGGAACACACTCTACATAGGAATAACTTCATGCCTTTAAAAAAGACTACAAGCAATACAAAACTCAGCCGCAAGACTCATCCTCGATCTCCCCAGAAGGACCCACATCATACCCCACCTCACGTAGTTACACTGGCCCCCGATCCAGAAAAGATGCCAGTTCAAGATGCTGACTGACGCATACAAAGCCCTGCACAACGAAGGACCAGCATACATCAACAAACGCATGACCTTCCACCAACCGACCAGATAACTATGATCGGGCTCCCTATTCCTTGCAGACACACCCGGATCCGCCAAGCCAACAGCAGAGGATGCTCCTTCTCACACCTGGTGGCCAAAGTCTGGAAAAACCTTCCCCTGCACCTCAGGACTGTGCCCATCGATCCAGCAATTCAGGAAAGGACTCAAGACCTGGCTATTCGAGTGAACATATCATCACACAGCAGCTAGCAACCCAGCACCTTGAGACCCTCACGAGTGATTGCTGCACTTTATAACTACCTGATTGAATGACTGAAGTTGTCGCAGGAAACAATCTTACCGATTCTGAAAATTAACCCACCAACCACCCAGAGAGACGTCAGGATGTTTTGGGGAATGGTGAGCTACTTTCGTCAGTGGATACTCAACTTTTCCCTAGTGGCCAAGCTTTTACAGAGGTTGACACACAAGGATGTGTCAGAACTGGTACCCTGGGATAGCAATTGCTGCATTGCCTTCCTAGAGCTGAGAGAAAGTCTCTGTCATGCCCTGACACTAGGAACGCCTGATTACAATAAAGCTTTTGCTCTTTTCTGCAATGAGAGGGAGGAGCTGCGCTCTCTCAGTGCTTACACAAATGCATGAAAAACGCCCAAAGACTGGTGGCCTATTTTTATGCCACCCTTGACCCCGTAGCCGTAGGGCTGCCTGGATGCCTTAAAGCCATGGCAGTTATAGGTGTCAGCATAGAGAGGTGTGAAAGTATTGTCTTGGGAAATCCCCTTACTGTTTTTGTGCCCCATTTCGTAGAGATATTGTTGACACGCACACACACTCAACACCTCACCAATAGTCAATTGACTAAGTATGAACAGATCATTCTCGCAGCTGAGAATGTGTCCCTCAAAAGGTGCGCTACTTTAAACCCTGATACTCTTTTGCCCCTACCTGAATTGAGGGTGATGATAGAGAAGCAAAGCATTTCTGTCTTGATGTCACTGAACTGTGCACCAAGCCAAGACCAGATATACAAGATGTTTCTCTGATTGAGTCTGATCCCTTACTGTTTGTTGATGGGTCCTGCCTGAGAGATGATGGAGGAACCCTAAGAGCTGCCTATGCATTCTGTACAGTTAAAGGAGTAGTCGAAGCCGCCTGGCTTCAAAGAGTAATTCGCACAGTGGCTGAAATTATCGCTCTTAGTAGAGCTTGCTGTGCTTCTGAAAGTGACCATTTTCATTGATGGTCAGTATGGCTTTGATGTTGTTCATGACTTCGGTCAGCTATGATCGCAAAGGGGATTTATGTCGTCATCAGGACCCTCTTTCCAATATTGAGCACTTGTTATGAGATTGTTAGAGACATTGCAACTGCCTACCAAAATTGTGGTTGTGAAATGTTCCACCCACCACAGTGGAGATGAATATGTGACAGTTGGCACCCGATATGCTGATGAGGTTGCAAGATATTGTGCCCAGGGGGTCCGAACATTCAATGGTAATTAAGTAAATCGGAAGATGAGACCAATTACAACCTTCTGTTGACAACAGCTGATATTTGGGAGAAAGTGAAGAGATTGCAAAGGAAGTGCCAGGGGAAGAACAGCAGATTTGGGGCAGAGCAGCTTGTGTTAAAACAGATGATGACATTAGGGTTTCTGCAGACAGAAGACCTGTATTGCCAGATAGCTTGCTGTCTCCAATGGCTCAACATTTTCATTGTCCTGCACATGTTGAGAGGGTTCCAATGGTCAGATTCTTTCAACAGACTTGGTTCAACCCCCGATTCAGATTGATGGTTGAAGGATAGTGTTGCAGATGTGTTGTGTGTCAACAGATAAATTCAGGAAAGAGAACAGCACTAACACAAAGTCACATCGCTGCGATCAGGAGGGCCATTTGACAAAATGCAGCTGGACTTCAATGAGATGCCTTCTGTGCAGCAGGCTTAATATGTCTTGGTGACTGTGTGCATTTTCTCGCATTGGGTTGAAGCTTACCTGACCAGAAGAAATTATAGTCTCACAGTAGCTAAATTGTTGTTGAGGGAGCTCATACCAAGGTTCGGTTTCCCGACTTCGCTGTTGTCAGACCGAGGATCTCATTTTAAAAATGAGGTGCTGAAGATGTTGTGTGCATTTTAAAGCAACAAGGGAACCCAAAATGGTAAACAGAGACCTTGGGTATCAGTAAGTTACAAAAACAGTAGTCCCTGACAGGGAAATGCATACAAGAAAGAATGAATATAGACTCAAATTAGTACTATGTTAATGCTGTCCAGCCAGACAGTAAACTCTTTAATGATTTTAAGTTGTATAAGAAGAAAAATAAAGTGAGACACAATCCTGCGTCCATCGCAATACATGAAACACAAAAACAAAAACAAATCCCCAGGCAGGGCAGAAGGCTTGTATGTTGTACAGAAAATAAAACAAGCAGAGTTAAAACAACAACACCGTTACACTTGAATAACAAATTAAATTGTGTATGCGGTGACAAATGAGTCGACAAAGTTTCGATCCCGTTGAGAAAATACTGGGATCATCATCAGGACATAATTAGTACATACCTGAGAAAAGATTTTGCCTGTAAAACAATAGGAGAATTGGGAAAAATAACAGACGAAAAAATAGTAAGAGCATAAAAGCGTCCAGAGCATTTCCTTATCAACAAGGTGTAGGTGGCGGATGACAAGTGAAAAATTAGGTGCTAGGTGTCAGAACCTAGGAGAAGTGGGAGGAATGTGGTGAAAACGGATCAGTGAGAAAATGGGTCGCTACCAGGTGAATTTGCCTGAATACTAGCAACCAAGGGATTGCTTAAGGTCAAATAATTGTGAACGAAGCGAGAGGCGTGATGAATACCAGTTGTAGCAGAGAATGGCCAAGGGGGAGCTTACCGTGCATTGGGCACTAAGCATTGATGTGAGGCACTCCAGAGACGATGCTGGGAAGCAAGTAGGTTCAATTTGGAACAACCGGCCAGTTTGGGATGGGTAGTGAGGAGTCAGTCTGTGGTGAAAGTAAAAGGGATATTAGTGACTAGGACCAGGCTTAAAGAGCAACGAAAGGGCAGTGATGATTAAAAACTTACCGCGGTGTCTATGCTAAGAACGAAGCGGTCAGTGTGGAGGTAACAGCAGGGTATGCAGCTACAATGAGCTGGAGGTACGATGAGCTGCGGAGGAAGGACGGAATGATTATGAGCCGGGAGGGCTATGGAGGCTAAGGTGAGCTAAGCAAAGCTAGTCCGGGGATTACCTGAATTGAGACCCCGATGGGGTCTGATGTAGAGCTAGCAGTGTAGGCGGTTCGTGGAAATTTGCGCCAGGATAATAAGGTGATCAAAGGCACGGTGACCTGGATGGGAAACGCAGAGAAACCGTGGAATCAGAATACAGCTGGTGTGGGCCTCTCGGAAACGGCGAGGAGGTCATGAGCGGGGGGCTTACCTGCAATGGAGGGTGTCAGAATGGGACCCAGATGAACATAGGAAGGCTGGCGCGCGGTGGCGGTTCAGCCAAGCAAGGCACGGTGATCTAAGGTGGGGAGGGTGAAGAAGGGGATTAGGACGAGTGATGAAAGCAATAAAAGCAGTGCTGGACCTGGTGTAACAGGCGGGAATCTTACCTTGGGGACGGCAATGTGCGTGTAGGCTCGGTGGATGGGTGCTCAAGCCGAGGTGGAGGGCGGATATTAGAGGTCGTGATCATGTGAGGCATCACGTGATGAAGGTGATTGGATGATGGCTAGCACTAAACTAGCCGCTATATTGGAAGGGTGAGACAATGCTCAGTTTGGCAGGGCAAAGGGAACAGAAGGACATTGTCGGTGGATTAGAACAAGGTGGTAAGTTAAGTGAATACTAAGGCCAAGGTAGAAATAACCATACAAAGCCATGCAAACCGGTCGAGATCATGAGAAGCCTGATGGAGCAGATAAGGAGATGGCTGGCACAATAGTGGCGGCCATCTTCGAACGATGTGATTGTGCTTAAAAAGAGACGTTTATGACAGAAAAGAGGAGTAAAAAGGGAATATATAGCATGAAACAGTGGACAATGCCAACTGAAGTTACAGACAATTAATAATACAACAAGAAGATAATGTGTGTGAGTAGCGAGACAAATTACAGTAGGAGACAACGAATAGTCTGATCAAAAAGAGTTTTGAAGGAGACTAATTTCAATTCTAGTGAACCATAAATAAACATTGCAATCAATTAAACGGTCAAGTGGAACAATTTTGTGCAGAATTAGTAAGGAGGTCAGAGGCTAGGTCAATTGTCTTTGTTGTGAAGTATAACCATAGGAGGGCCAACTGTGGCTAGAAGAGGGCGCTACATGGCTTTATAGTAAAGTCGTCCAATCCTCGAGCCTGTTGAGTCCACTTTTGATACTTCCAGTATGAAGAATCCATTTGAGTTCTTCCTTGTTAAGGAGTTGACCAATGTCTGCACCTCTCTGCGGGGGCTTGACCACACTGATTACTGTCCATCTCATGTCATCTTCGGTGTGGCCTACAGTAGA
This sequence comes from Calotriton arnoldi, assembly GCA_963921515.1. Lineage (NCBI taxonomy): Eukaryota > Metazoa > Chordata > Amphibia > Caudata > Salamandridae > Calotriton > Calotriton arnoldi. Next base: position 1,239,825 of record CAWUFW010002566.1, on the reverse strand, counting down.
AAAATGTTCCACGAGAGGGGCATTTGGAGTTTTGCACCAGATTCGTCTGCGGTGTTGGCAGATCCAGATCCTTACTTTTTGAATCGTTTGTCCAATGTAGACTTTGTTGCACGGACACAAGATCACATAAATCACATTGCATGTATTACAATTGGAAAAACGTTTAGACTGTATCTTGACATTACTGAAAGTGAATTCTTTTCCTTCAACAGTAAATTCACACACACTACAGTTACCGCATTTGGCATGACCGATAAGGGGTTCTAGACCTCAATCTTCGTCTAGTGTGGCAGCTGATCTGGGGTTAGGAAGTGCAGCTCTGACAAGGTGATCCTTTATATTCCTACTCTTCCGAAATGCAAAGAGAGGGCGGTCAATTTTTAGATTACCTGCGTTTAGGATTCCCCAATGTTTAAGGATACTCTTGCGTACAGTGCGAGAGACAGGTGAAAAGGTTGTGACACATACCATACGGTTTTGGTTAGACTTGGGTTTGGGGATAAAAGACAGTCCCTGGGGCAATACCAGCCTCTTTTTAATGAGGTACGCACAAGTCTGCGAGGGTAGCCACGGGCCTGGAGTTTGCTAGAGAGGAAAGAGGCCTCTTGGAAGTAGTCGTCTTTTAGGGAGCAATTTCGTCTAATCCTCAGGAATTGTAAGTAGGGTAGAGAGTCACGGAGGGCCCGAGGGTGGTTGCTCTCTTATTTAAGGAGAGTGTTGCGCTCAGTGAGTTTCCTGTATAGACTCGTGATTAATTCTCCATTTAAGTGATGTATGGTGAGGTCAAGGAACGGGATGGAGGTTCTGTTGTATACGAGAGTAAAGTTAAGACCCTGGCAGTTGTTATTGAGCCAATGCAAGAATTGTTTGAGGGTGTCTTCACTAGCGTGCCAGATCATGAAAATGTCATCAATGTATCGTCTCCACAAGGAAATTCCTGTGTGGAAAGGATTACTTGTGGAGAGAATTTTTGTCATTTCCAAGTGGTCCATAAAGAGTATGGCTAGGTTGGGAGCGAAGACAGCTCCCATCGATGTACCTTTGACCTGTTGATAGTATTGGTCATCGAAAATGAAAAAGATTCTGGTCAGGCATATTTCAAGTAATTGAAGGATGAAAATGGTGGGCACAGCATGGGGGTGTGGTCTTGTGTTCAGTATGCGTTCAATAACTAATAGTGCGTCCACCTGAAGGATATTAGTATAAAGGGATTCGACATCCATAGTGCAAAGGATATCAGAATCACTGTTGAAAGGGTGATGTTCAACCAGATTAATCATAGCCATACTATCCAAGTATCCAATACGGACCATTATTGTAAACTGCCAACTAACCCCACAAAGGAACTCCAACAATTGATCCTTCAAGTTACTGTTGATGCCAAGACACAAGGCTTTCTGAGTCCGAACGAATTTTTGTTCCTTAATGTAGGAGAGTAGGATCTGCTTCACATGGGTACCCCCACTTTTTGCTGATGCTTCACTGTTTTTCGACATTAGTCTGGCTGGGGCCCTGCTAATCAGAACCCCAGCCTAGCTGCTTCCTCTCTAAAATGGTTTCCATGTGCCTTAGGCACATCACTGATTGGAATCTGGAGTGCCCTTATAAGTCCCTAGTATATGGTATACTATGTACCAAGGGCATAGGTACCTCAGAGGCCTACCAGGGGCTGCAGCATGTATTATGCCACCCCTGGAAGGCCATCCAAACTGACACCACAGGTCTGCTACTGCAGCCTGGGTAAGGTGGTGCATGCACCCCTTACTGTGATATAGGTTACCTATATCACTAAATACATACACACATATAAACCTATAAGTCACTCCTAAGGCAGGCCTTATCAATCCTGAAGGCAGAGTGCGTGGTTCCTATGTGAGAGGGTGCCCCTGCATGAGCAGGGCCCCTCTGCAGCGTTCGGAGACCCTTCTCTGATGCTGTTTGTAGTGCAGCCTGACCAAATACTCTTAAGCGCATTATAACCTTGCGTTAAATGCTAACTTTGGAATGGCTGCACCTAAACATGTCGTGTTTGGTGTCAAACATCTTGGAATACTACCCCCCCGCCAATTCTGGCAGCGGGGTAGCATTCCACCCTTCTAGAGGGAGAGACATGTTAACTCTGGCCTGGCCGGTAACTTCTTTCTAAAGCCCTGGCATCACAAAATGGATGCTGCTGCCACAGACACGAGTCTGGCCTCCTGCTGCTGGAGGAAACTCCGGCAGGGGAGGCCTGGACAATAGGTTTCCTGTCCCAGGGAGGTGTGACCACCTCCCCAGACAGGATAATGTGTATTGGGGCTGGGCGGGAGCACTTTCGGGTGCTTTGAAGTCCTGCACTCGGGGCACACTTGGTGTCCCTAGTGCATACCCCAGTTCAAACCGGATCAGGGGCTTGCAGCCCCTGCTTTGGCGCGAACTGGACAAAGGGAAAGGGGTGTAGCCACCCCTCTGCCCTGACCCACCCATAGGTGGGGCCACAGAGTAGTCCAACCCCTAAACTTAGTATAAGTATAGGAACCCAGTCCTTAGGACTTTAGATTATCCCTGGACGAAACTCTGAAACAGAATCCTGGACCTTCGACACTCTACTAAAGACTAGAGGACAGAAGAATCTCCCTTGGGGTCAAGGAGTGACTCCCCTGCTTGGCAGGCACCAAAGAAGCAATTGTCCAGTCTGCATCGCCTAAGCTCCCGTCGGACGCCGAAGTCTTTGCATCACCAGAGGTGGATTTCCAGACTTCCCTAAGGCTGCCCTGAGTCCCCAGCAAAGCTGAGGCCCGTAGCTGTCGTGGGTAACTTGGAACCGTGACCCCTGGACACCGCACGCATTTGCTAGTGCATCCTCTTCTGGGTCTCCCACGAAGTCGTGCTTTGGGCTCCGAGTAGCCCTAGCCTCCAGCACCAACTGCACCGAAGATCACTGGCCTCCACTCCACGAGTGTCCTGTGAGCCAGATCCACGTGCGACGTCTCGAGGCTCCTTCGCGGTCGCTAGCCCGTTGGCTAGTAGCCCTTCACGAAGGCCAATCTTTTTCTTCTTGGGCATCCTGGTTGCTCCAGGACTGCCCTCACTTACCCTCACTGGGTGAGTTCCTCAGACCTTGCTGGTCTGCACCATCGACGATCTTCATCTTCACCGAGACTTGCCGTTGCCAAGGCTTGTTGGGTCCAATCCGGTCGCCGACACCTCAGCACTCGACAAACATCGTGTACCAGCCCGAATCCTGCTCCTGGTCGCCGACAACGCCTCCTGGACCTCGTGGCTGAAGAGTCAAGACGACCGTCAACGCACTTGAAGCAAGCGACATCGGTGGGCATCTGTCCATCGCCTTCCTGGTCACTGGCTAGTGACCCAGACTCTGTCCCCTCTGCTTTCAGGTTCTTCAGATCTCCGATCCACTCTTGGATCCACCCGGACACTTTCCACTTGGTCGCCAGCAGCACTTTGCAGCAGATCGCCATTCAAATCGACGACGAAACCCGACCCCGAAAGGCACCTATGCACCCGGCTTCCCTGGGTGAGGTAACACGAGTACTCCGGTGCTCCCGTGGGTAGAGACTCTAGAACGACCTAGTTCTCAAAGGGTTTGCTCCAAGTCCTCCTTTAAGTGTCCCTTTTCTTTAATTTCCTGATCGCAACTTTCTCCATAGAAGTTAACGGCGTATCGCGGTTGTGTGTTTACACTGCACGCGTCCCCCGTGGGTCCCCTGTGTCACTACCTTGGGTGGTTCCTTGTGGTCCAAGCACTTCTAGAGGCTCTAGGCCTAGTGTCTAGTTCAGTCGTGGTTCTTATACCACTTTATTGGTATATGGTTTGGTACGCCCTAGGGCCCAAACGTGTATTTGTGCTATTACTGTGTTTAAATAACTTATAACTTGTGTACTTCGAACTCTAGCCTCATAAAGAGACTAGAGGGGTGTGTTTAGCAATAAATACATATATTTTGAATATATACCTGGTGTGGTGCTCTTTCATTTGATCACTCAAGAGATTATAGACTGGTAAAACAAGCTGCTTTACATTCCTTCAAGACTTAGCCTGAAGGCTGCTCTCCATAGCTACCACTAGGATAGCTTTCAATAAGGTTGTCTTTAACCTATATCCAATAAGGGGTTGTTTGGACTGGTGCAAGGTGCCCACTATAATTAGTGGACAGCATATGCCAGGCCAACTTCTCACATTGGTGTGCAGCGTGTGGGATTCCAGCTTGCTATTGTTTTACCAGATAATCTCAATTGAATTGATCAACTGAAAACCACTAAAGGTACCTAAGGTACATATAATTTAAGCTTAGAATACAGTAAGTTCTACTGTTATGTTATGTTATGTTAATTAGTTTATAAAGCGCACAGCTGCCCCAACAAAGGGGCGTCCCGGCGCCAATACAGAGTCTGAGAAGGCAAGAGCTAAGCTGTGGGGAACAGGTGAGTTTTAATGGCCTTTCGGAAAGATAGCAAGCAGTCTATACGACGAGTCTGTACTGGAAGGGAGTTCCATAGTTTGGCAGCCAGACAACGAAAGACCTGCCCCCAGCCCTGATACGTTTCACTCGTGGGACAGTGGCCAAGAATTGTTCCGCAGAGCGTAGCTGGCGAGCAGGGACATAGGGGACCAACAAATTGGATAATATCTCCGGGAAGAGAACTTGAGAATTTTAAAAGCCAGACATAATGTTTTGAATTCGATCCTCTTGGAGATAGGGAGCCAGTGGAGGCGGCGTAGAGCGCCTGACACAGAGCATTTTCTAGGGAGTCTGAGCAGAGCACGAGCAGCTGCGTTCTGGACACGTTGGAGACGGTTAACTTCGGCCTTGTTGGCACCTAACAGTAAAACGTTGGCGTAATCAAGTCTTGATAGAATAGTCGCCTGGACTATCAATTGACGTGTAGCCGGATCAAAAAACCCCAGAATAGGCCTCAGCCCCCGTAGGAGACCGAAGCAGGTACCGGCGACCTTCTTAGTGTGATCCTGGAATCCAAGAGTGGAATCGAGCCAGATCCCTAGATTCTTAACCAACAGCTTAGGTGTTGGAGCGAGGCCCAAGGATGCCGGCCACCACTGTGTACTCCAAAGCCCCTTATCATTCCCCACCAATAGTACCTCAGATTTGTTGGCATTGAGCTGAAGGCAGTTTGTGGTCATCCAGCATGCAACCGCCTCTAGACCATTCCGGAACTGTATAGCGTCCCGAGGTTGCTCACCAGAGAGGGCTACCACCAGCTGAGTGTCATCAGCATAAGAGACCATGGTCAAGCCATGGTCCCGCGCTACTCCTGCCAGGGGTTGAACATAGAGATTAAACAAAGTAGGGCTCAGCGCCGAGCCCTGGGGAACCCCCTGTTTGATGGAGTGGGCATGAGAGAGGAAGGGGGGGGCGAAGACCTGAAAAGATCTGTCGGACAAAAAAGACCTAAACCATTCCGGTGCCGAGCCGACTACCCCTGCTTCCTCTAAACGGTGCAGGAGGATCTGATGGGAGACCGTGTCAAACGCGGCACTGAGGTCCAGCAGTATCAGAGCCGCCGTTTGACCCTCATCCAGAATGGTCCGCAGGTGTTCACTCACTGCTAATAGTGCTGTCTCGGTACTATGACCGGAGCGGAAACCATTCTGGGAGCGGTCTAAGATACCGCTATTGTTCAAGAAGTCCGAAAGAACCTTATTAGTATGAGCCTCCGCGATCTTAGCGACCCAAGGCAGAAGAGAAATAGGTCGAAAATTCTCCGGCCTAGTAGGGTCCAATGAGGGTTTTTTCAGCAGGGGGATCACCCTAGCCTGCTTCCATTCCAGAGGGACCATTGCTGTAACAAAAGAGGAATTAATCAACTGGCATAGGGGCGAGAGAAGTATAGATAGACAATCTCTAAATTGGGCAGGCCTCATTGGGTCCAAAGGGGAACCAGATTTAACCTTAGTGCTTAATATAAGAAACTCATCCTGAGATATAGGGGGAATTGCTACCAGGGTAGCAATCGGCCGAGATGCTAATGGGGCCACAGGGTCCGAGAGGCACGTGGAAAAAGATTTATAGATATCTTCTACCTTCTGGACAAAGAAGGTAGCCAGAGCCTCACATTGCTGCCCAGAAACAATTGACGGGGTAGGAGGGTCCTTCCTGCTCTTAAAATCTTTGAGAATTTTAAAAATGCACTTCGCAGGGTTTTTACTGGACTTAATCTCATTGGTGAGATAGGCCGCTCGTGCTAGGTGTATAGCCTTATGGTATTGTTTGACGGCCTCCTGGTACCTCTTTTTATCTATAGGGTCGTAATCCTTTCTCCACGCCCGTTCTAGATGTTTACGAGTGGTACGCAAGGCAGCCAAAGAGTCATTGTACCAAGGATTAGAGCTAGAGCAGCGCCCTTTGGACCATTTAGCAGGAATAAGGGTGTCTAATGCCTGTAGTATCCAGTCACACAGAGCTTTATATGATAGCTCTGGATCAGTGTCTAGGATAGGAGGGCAGGACGCCAAGTAGGCGAGAAAGTCATCCAAATTAAGTTTGTGCCAGCAGCGTCTTAAGGTAGCTTTGAAATCAGCTCTAGTCATTCCCTCAGATGAGGGAAGGAAAATAGAAATGAGGTGGTGGTCGGACCAACACACTGGACTAGGGGTATTGACCATAAGAGAGGAGATATTAGAAAAAACAGGGTCAAGTAAATGCCCAGCTGTGTGAGTAGGACCCACCACCAGCTGTCTTAATTGACAGGCGGAGAAATCCGCAAGTAAGCTGCTAATTTCCAGATCGGAGGGACGATCAAAATGAATATTTAGATCGCCAATGAGGGTGAAATTCGCGGCTCTCAACTGAACTTAGAGTTGTGTGTTAAGGGATAGCACACCCTTTCTACAACTCAAGAGAGTTTAGTAGGCCACACTAGAGTAGGTAGTGCATACACCACACCACACTAGTAATGTCTTTAAAGGAAGGACCTAAAGAATCCTTGCCAGAAGCCACTCGGCTTCTTCCCTCCAAGTATGATACACTCCCATTCTTGGAATTGAGAGCATTATGTAACTTGAGGAAATTGAGGACAGGCCAAAGTCCCACCACCCAACACCTTAAAGAGTTGTTGGTAGCTTATGATCTCAGTAAGCCCTTGGGGACTGAAGGGGTAGGAGCTGAGGGTGGGGCAGAAGATGAGGGTGGGGCCAGGGGTAGCAATACCCCCAGCCCCCCCTCTGAAACTGGCCAGGAGGGTGACAATGACCCTGACCTGGATAACCCAATCCCTCCTGTGGACGATGAAGAGGAAGATCTGGATGATCCCCACTTTGTCCCCCCAGGAAGGATTATGAGTGTGCCCAGAAAGTCTAGATCTCCTTCTCAGGAGTCTAACCACTCTGGCACCTCCATAGGGACCTCTGTCTCATCTCATAGGAGGGAATCCTCTCATGAGAGGAGAAAGAGGCTGGTTCAATATGAGGAAGCTCAGCTTGAAATCAGAAAGCAGCAACTGGCTGTAGACAGGGAGTCCCTAGATCTCTTCAAAGAGAGAAGAAGGTTGGGACTAGAGTCCCATGGTGGCAGCCATGTCCCTAGAGATAGGGAAAGGTCCTATGACCATAGGAACCTGAGCAAGATTGTCCCTCCCTACCAGAGTGGGGATGACATCCACAAGTGGATAACTGCTCTAGAGAGGGCCTGTAAAGTACAGAAGGTCCCTCAGGAGCAGTGGGCAGCAATCTTGTGGCTCTCCTTTGCAGACAAAGGTAGAGATAAGCTCCTCACTGTTAGAGAGGAGGATGCTGATAATTACAAGGTCTTGAATAGTGCTCTTATTGATGCGTTTGGCCTAACCACTGAACAGTACAGGTTGAAGTTCAGAGATACCCAAAAAGCACAGGCTCAAGACTGGGTAGACTATGTGGATTGTTCTGCTAAGGCTCTGGAAGGCTGGTTGATGGGCAGTAAGGTGTGTGACTTTTCAGGATTGTACAATCTGATAATGAGGGAGCAGATTCTTAATAACTGTCAAAATCAGCTGTTGCATCAATACCTGGTAGACTCTGATCTGACCTCTCCCCAAGAATTGGGAAAGAAGGCAGACAAATGGGTCAGAACCAGGGTGAAGCAGAAAGTACAGAACCAAGGTGGGGACACTAAGAAGCAAGATGCTAAGAACTCTGAAAAGGGTGGGGAGAAGGGTAAAGATCAAAAGTCTTCATCAGGCCCCCAAAAATCTTCTTGAGGTGGGGATTCACAGTCTACAAAAGGGAAAGGCCAAAGAAAACCATGGTGCAAGGTCTGTAAGCAAAAGACCCACTGGACCAGTGATTGCACCAAGTCCAAAGACTCAAGTCCAGCACCCACCAATGCCCCTAAGGCACCTGTTCCCCCTAGTACAGTTACAGTTGGTGGGAGTGCTCCAGCCAAGGGTTTAGTAGGGTTCACCCTGGGTACTGAGTTGGGCTCTGACCCAGTCAGAGAACTAACTCAGGCTGTGTTAGTCTGTGATGGAGGCATGGATGTGCCCTCCTCTATGAGTCCCAGTAATCTGGGCAAGTACAGATAACATTAATCAATGGACGAGAGGCTTTGGCATTTAGGGACACAGGGGCAAGTGTCACAATGGTGACACAAGACCTTGTGAATCCTGGGCAAGTTATACTTGGTGAGATGTACCAAGTGACCAATGCTAGCAACGTCAGAACAGACCATACTCTGGCAGTTGTTAACTTCTCCTGGGGAGGGGTAACTGGCCTTAAGAAGGTTGTGGTGAGTGCAAACCTACCAGTCGAATGCTTGCTTGGCAATGACTTAGAGACTTCTGCTTGGGCAGAAGTGGAGCTCAGGACCCATGCAGAAATGCTGGGGATCCCTGCAGATGTGTTTGCTGTGACCAGGTCACAAGCTAAAATGTCTAGCACTGAACAGGCCTTGGATTCTGGAATAATGGACCAAGTGCCTTCCAAGAGGAGGAGTAGTAGGGTTAAGGCAGTGCCTTCCCCCTTGGCTCAGGAAGAAGATCAGTCCCTTGAGGGGGATGATCTCAGTCCTGAAGAAGGAACTGTCCCAGAGGAACTTGAACCTGACCAGGTTGAGTTCTTTGGGACAGGGGGACCTTCCAGGGCAGATCTGAGCCAGGAGCAGCAGAGCTGCCCCTCCCTTGAACCCCTCAGACAGCAAGCTGCTGCTGAGGCTGCTGGGAAAGCTAGTGGTCCCCATACAGTGTATTGGGATGATGGACTCCTGTACTCAGAGAGTAGAGACCCCATGCCTGGTGCTACCAGGAGGTTGGTTATACCTCTGAAGTTCAGGGGCTTCCTATTGACCCTAGCCCATGATATTCCCTTGGCAGGTCACCTGGGCCAGACCAAGACTTGGGACAGAATTGTCCCTCACTTTCACTGGCCCTACATGTCTGAAGACACCAAGGAGTTTTGTCGCTCCTGTGTAACCTGCCAGGCCAGTGGCAAGGCAGGTGGCACTACAAAGGCCCCCTGATACCACTACCTGTGGTGGGGGTGCCCTTTGAAAGGGTAGGGATTGACATTGTTGGTCCCATGGATCCCCAAACAGCATCTGGGCACAGGTTTATCCTGGTGGTAGTGGATCATGCCACCAGGTACCCAGAAGCTATTCCCTCAGGACCACTACAGCACCTGTGGTGGCAAGGGCCCTCGTGGGAATTTTCTCAAGAGTGGGCTTTCCTAAGGAGGTAGTATCAGACAGGGGTGCAAACTTCATGTCTGGGTACTTAAAAGCAATGTGGAAGGAGTGTGGAGTGACTTATAAGTTCACCACACCCTATCACCCACAATGCAATGGTTTAGTTGAGAGATTCAACAAAACCTTGAAGGGCATGATTAAAGGGCTCCCAGAAAAGCTTAGGCGAAGATGGGACATACTCTTGCCCTGCCTTTTATTTGCGTATAGGGAGGTGCCTCAGAAGGGGTTGGTTACAGCCCTTTTGAACTTCTGTTTGGCCACCCTGTCAGGGGTCCACTGTGCTTGGTGAAGGAAGGATGGGAGTTACCTCTCAAGCCCCCAAAGCAAGACATAGTGGACTATGTACTTGGTCTGCGCTCCCGGATGGCTGAGTATATGAAAAAGGCAACCAAAAACCTTGAGGATAGCCAGGAACTTCAAAAGGCCTGGCATGACCAAAGGCTGTTCTGACTGTTTACCAGCCAGGACAGAAGGTGTGGGTGTTGGAGCCAGTGGCCCCAGCAGCTCTCCAAGACAAATGGAGTGGACCCCACACTATTGTTGAGCAGAAGGGTGAGGTTACCTACTTAGTAGACCTAGGAACACCCAGGAGTCCCCACAGGGTTCTCCATGTCAACAGGTTAAAACCGTATGTGGACAGGGCAGACATGGGCTTGCTCATGGCTACTGTTGAAGGGCAGGAGGAAGAGAGTGACCCACTCCCTGACCTGCTCTCACAGAACCCTGACGATGGGTCAGTAGATGGTGTAGCCTTGGCAGGCAGCCTCACTACCCAGCAACAAACTGATTGTAGACAGGTGCTCAATAAGTTTAGACACATGTTTTCACTGACACCCAGTCAGACCACCTGGTGCACTCATGAAGTGGACACTGGGGACAGTCTGACTATTAAAAATAAGATTTATAGGCAACCTGACCATGTCAGGGACTGTATCAGGACTGAAGTCCAGAAAATGTTGGAATTGGGAGTTATTGAACCCTCAGATAGCCCTTGGGCTAGTCCAGTGGTCCTTGTGCCAAAACCTCACACCAGTGGTGGAAAAAGAGAGATGAGATTTTGTGTGGACTACAGGGGTCTCAATGCAGTCACTAGGACTGATGCCCATCCAATACCAAGGGCAGATGAGCTCATAGATACTTTGGCCTCCGTCAAATATCTCAGCACATTTGACTTGACAGCTGGCTACTGGCAGATCAGACTAGCTGATACTGCAAAGCCCAAAACAGCATTCTCAACCCCTAGTGGGCATTATCAATTTGTGGTGATGCCCTTTGGTCTGAAGAATGCACCTGCCACTTTCCAGAGGTTGGTGAATACAGTTCTCACAGGTCTGGAAGCCTATAGTGCAGCATATCTAGATGATATTGCTGTCTTTAGCTCCACCTGGGAGGATCACCAGGTCCACCTCAGGAATGTTTTACAGGCCCTGCAAAAGGCAGGCCTGACTATCAAGGCCACTAAGTGCCAGATAGGGCAGAGTCAGGTTGTGTACCTGGGCCACCTTGTGGGTGGAGGCCAGGTTCAACCTTTGCAGAGCAAGATCCAGACTATCATGGACTGGACTGCTCCCACTACCCAGACTCAGGTGAGAGCCTTCTTAGGCCTGACTGGGTACTATAGGAGATTTGTCAAGGGGTATGGATCAATAGTGACACCCCTGAATGACTTAACTTGTAAGAAAATGCCCATAAAGGTTCAGTGGACAGCTAGCTGTCAAAAGGCATTTGATGACCTGAAGCAGGCCATGTGCACTGCTCCCATTCTACAGAGTCCTGATTACTCCAAGAAGTTCATTGTTCAAACTGATGCATCTGAATTGGGGGTAGGGGCTGTACTGTCACAATTGAATGAAGAAGGTCAGGATCAGCCAGTAGCTTTCATTAGCAGAAGGCTGACCCCTAGAGAGAAACGTTGGTCAGCCAGAGAGAGGGAGGCCTTTGCTGTGGTCTGGGCTCTGAAGAAGTTGAGGCCATACTTGTTTGGTACCCACTTCCTGGTTCAGACAGACCATAAGCCCCTCTTATGGCTAAAACAAATGAAGGGTGAAAACCCCAAACTGCTTAGGTGGTCCATTTCCCTACAGGGGATGGACTTCACAGTGGAACATAGACCTGGGAGTAACCATGCCAATGCAGATGGACTCTCTAGGTACTTCCACTTAGAACATGAAGACTTAACTGGGCAAGGTTAGTTTAATGTCCCTACGTTTGGGGGGGGGTTGTGTAGGAGAGTAGGATCTGCTTCACATGGGTACCCCCACTTTTTGCTGATGCTTCAGTCTGGCTGGGGCCCTGCTAATCAGAACCCCAGCCTAGCTGCTTCCTCTCTAAAATGGTTTCCATGTGCCTTAGGCACATCACTGATTGGAATCTGGAGTGCCCTTATAAGTCCCTAGTATATGGTATACTATGTACCAAGGGCATAGGTACCTCAGAGGCCTACCAGGGGCTGCAGCATGTATTATGCCACCCCTGGAAGGCCATCCAAACTGACACCACAGGTCTGCTACTGCAGCCTGGGTAAGGTGGTGCATGCACCCCTTACTGTGATATAGGTTACCTATATCACTAAATACATACACACATATAAACCTATAAGTCACTCCTAAGGCAGGCCTTATCAATCCTGAAGGCAGAGTGCGTGGTTCCTATGTGAGAGGGTGCCCCTGCATGAGCAGGGCCCCTCTGCAGCGTTCGGAGACCCTTCTCTGATGCTGTTTGTAATGCAGCCTGACCATATACTCTTAAGCGCATTATAACCTCGCGTTAAATGCTAACTTTGGAATGGCTGCACCTAAACATGTCGTGTTTGGTGTCAAACATCTTGGAATACTACCCCCCGCCAATTCTGGCGGCGGGGGTAGCATTCCACCCTTCTAGAGGAGAGACATGTTAACTCTGGCCTGGCCGGTAACTTCTTTCTAAAGCCCTGGCATCACAAAATGGATGCTGCTGCCACAGACACGAGTCTGGCCTCCTGCTGCTGGACGAAACTCCGGCAGGGGAGGCCTGGACAATAGGTTTCCTGTCCCAGGGAGGTGTGACCACCTCCCCAGACAGGATAATGTGTATTGGGGCTGGGCGGGAGCACTTTCGGGTGCTTTGAAGTCCTGCACTGGGGGCACACTTGGTGTCCCTGTGCATACCCCAGTTCAAACCGGATCAGGGGCTTGCAGCCCCTGCTTTGGCGCAAACTGGACAAAGGGAAAGGGTGTAGCCACCCCTCTGCCCTGACCCACCCATAGGTGGGGCCACAGAGTAGTCCAACCCCTAAACTTAGTATAAGTATAGGAACCCAGTCCTTAGGACTTTAGATTATCCCTGGACGAAACTCTGAAACAGAATCCTGGACCTTCGACGCTCTACTAAAGACTAGAGGACAGAAGAATCTCCCTTGGGGTCAAGGAGTGACTCCCCTGCTTGGCAGGCACCAAAGAAGCAATTGTCCGGTCTGCATCGCCTAGGCTCCCGTCGGACGCCAAAGTCTTTGCATCACCAGAGGTGGATTTCCAGACTTCCCCGAGGCTGCCCTGAGTCCCCAGCAAAGCTGAGGCCCGTAGCTGTCGTGGGTAACTTGGAACCGTGACCCCTGGACACCGCACGCATTTGCTAGTGCATCCTCTTCTGGGTCTCCCACGAAGTCGTGCTTTGGGCTCCGAGTAGCCCTAGCCTCCAGCACCAACTGCACCGAAGATCACTGGCCTCCACTCCACGAGTGTCCTGTGAGCCAGATCCACGTGCGACATCTCAAGGCTCCTTCGCGGTCGCTAGCCCGTTGGCTAGTAGCCCTTCACGAAGGCCAATCTTTTTCTTCTTGGGCATCCTGGTTGCTCCAGGCCTGCCCTCACTTACCCTTGCTGGGTGAGTTCCTCAGACCTTGCTGGTCTGCACCATCGACGATCTTTATCTTCACCGAGACTTGCCGTTGCCAAGGCTTGTTGGGTCCAATCCGGTCACCGACACCTCAGCACTCGACAGACATCGTGTACCAGCCCGAATCCTGCTCCTGGTCACCGACAACGCCTCCTGGACCTCGTGGCTGAAGAGTCAAGACGACCGTCAATGCACTTGAAGCAAGCGACATCGGTGGGCATCTGTCCATCGCCTTCCTGTTCACTGGCTAGTGACCCAGACTCTGTCCCCTCTGCTTTCAGGTTCTTCAGATCTCTGATCCACTCTTGGATCCACCCGGACACTTTCCACTTGGTCGCCAGCAGCACTTTGCAGCAGATCGCCATTCAAATCGACGACGAAACCCGACCCCGAAAGGCACCTATGCACCCGGCTTCCCTGGGTGAGGTAACACGAGTACTCCGGTGCTCCCGTGGGTAGCGACTCTAGAACGACCTAGTTCTCATAGGGTTTGCTCCAAGTCCTCCTTTAAGTGTCCCTTTTCTTTAATTTCCTGATCGCGACTTTCTCCATAGAAGTTAACGGCGTATCGCGGTTGTGTGTTTACACTGCACGCGTCCCCCGTGGGTCCCCTGTGTCACTACCTTGGGTGGTTCCTTGTGGTCCAAGCACTTCTAGAGGCTCTAGGCCTAGTGTCTAGTTCAGTCGTGGTTCTTATACCACTTTATTGGTATATGGTTTGGTACGCCCCTAGGGCCCAAACGTGTATTTGTGCTATTACTGTGTTTAAATAACTTATAACTTGTGTACTTTGAACTCTAGCCTCATAAAGAGACTAGAGGGGTGTGTTTAGCAATAAATACATATATTTTGAATATATACCTGGTGTGGTGCTCTTTCATTTGATCACTCAAGAGATTATAGACTGGTAAAACAAGCTGCTTTACATTCCTTCAAGACTTAGCCTGAAGGCTGCTCTCCATAGCTACCACTAGGATAGCTTTCAATAAGGTTGTCTTTAACCTATCTCCAATAAGGGGTTGTTTGGACTGGTGCAAGGTGCCCACTATAATTAGTGGACAGCATATGCCAGGCCAACTTCTCACACTTAATACCAAATCACCACGTACACCGGTCATATACACATTCCCCAAAATCCACAAAAATCTCACAAACCCCCTAGGACGCTCTATTGTGTCCGACTGTGGCTCTATTTTAGAACCATTAGGCCAATATGTTGATTTTTTCATAAAGGACTTTGTCCCTAAGACAGATTGTTATGTCAGAGATAGTATGGCTATGATTAATTAATGTTCTGAATCTCTTGTTACATTTCAATTGGTGTTCACACAGTTGTAGGTAGAGCAGAGCAGATTCCCATTAGATTTGGAGAGATACAGACCTCTCAGCTTGCACTATTCTTGCAAGTGTGAAACTTTATGATAAACCCTGATTTCTTTTTCTTTTAGACTTCTACTGAAGTGTGATCATGCAAACACCTTTCTCCCCTTTCTGTCCTAAGCTCCCGATTTAGAGAGCGTTACTAAATTACCTTAGGTCTAAGTTAGGAGAAAGAAACTTCCTTTCAAAGTTTCTTTATGGAAAACCTGTTTGCTTTTATCTGTGTTTATACAATTGTGATTATTGCAATTTGATATATTATTCTGTGTCTTAACCTACTGAGATACTTCAGTTTACCTTTTGTATTCCTGCATTTACTGAACTTATTTCTGGTCTGCATCTATACTGGAATGATTGGTAATCCAAAATAAACCCTTTTAATCATATTTAGTGATTCCTGGTCCTTATTGTGGAGTCACCCTGGCTTCACAAGTTAGAAATGAATTGTTAAGAAAAATTCCTTTTCAATGCTTCATGTCAGCTAATTAAGGTCCATCTGACCAATGGGGGAAAATCTTTTTCTATTTTTTAAGTTCTTTTTATTAAACAAAAGCTTAGCAACACACTTGGCTGGCACAGAGATTTTCTGACATTCAGTATGAGTGTTCCAGCGTCCTCACACACACCCAGTATCGTTATTCCGATTACAAACAGTGTACTTACATGCAACATCAATGTCACTCCGTAGCATTACTAATCCCCGGCACTACCCCTCCCTCTCTATCCTATCCTAGTCCGTTAGAACCTCAATAACCCCTATACCCCACCCAGTGACCCTAGACCTTCTTCCATTTCTGTGGGCATCCCAAAATCTGAAACACTACTTTTTCAGCTGCACAGCACAAATCGAGATCCGTCTTCCACTCCGCAACCCCGGGAGGTTGATCCATTCCCCAGGATCTGGCAATATACCTTTTCGCGACTATATCTGCTATCATTAGTCAGATCTTTGAGTATTTCAGCCACCGTTCTTCCCCTGTCACACATAATATGTGCCGTCCAGCTTCTAATGGGATATCTTGGCCCACCACATCTGACATTACTTGTGTTACCTCTCTTCAGTACTGCTGAATTTTGGGGGCAGGCCCACAGTGTGTGAAAGAAAGTGCCCACATCCTGGTACCCCCTGATGCAGTGGTCAGTGTCGCTGCGGCCAATTCGATGCATGAGGGCCATGGAGGTGTATGATCTCTGCAGAATGCGAAGTTGTATAAGGCGAAAGCAGGCCCTAACAGCCAATGTTAGAAGACCAGACTAGAGGTAGCTCTAGATCCACATCTGGTGGCACGGAAAGAAACTGATGCCAGCGTGTGGGAGTGGAGCCTATATAGGCTATGCACACCATTTTGGGATCAGAACTGCGTCAGTGCGAAGCCAGAACTGCTGACTTTGGGACTGGGAAAACATGTTCCAGTCTGATGCTCAGGTAAAGCGCTCCAATACTTTCTCGTCGTGTTTGCTACATAAAACCGCAAAAAATAAATAAATCAGGATGTTCTGCATGGGAGCACCAAATTATGCGGCAGGGTTGACTAAATTAAGCGGCAAGAGAAGGCAAATCACGTGGCATAATGCGGTACATTTTTTGATTGTATTGCTTCATTGTTATGTCATTTTTACACATGCACAGATTTTACCTCATTACTACAGTTTAACAACCAAATGTAGAAATAACTGAAAGATGACCAGTTAACAGTTGCTAAAGACTTTCCACTGCCTGCAAACACATGATGCCACATTTTTAGTAACCTTGATTCGTTTGACCTAGAAATTATTATTTTTTGTCAAAATCTGCAGATTATGCAGCAGACGATGGATTATGTGGCAAGTACAGCAAATCCATAATTATGAAAAAAAGCCACTGCCCCAGATTTAAATAATTCTAATGGCCCTGACTAAGGAGAAACGATTCCACATTTTAATTTTTTAATTTTGAAATCACCTTACCATATTCTTACAAGATCTGTGCTGCATGATTGACATGCCACATATTTTCAAGGCTCGTTATTTTGCATGGGCTCTTAAGAGCTAGAGCCGACCCTTGGCTCAGCTGTCCCTGGTAATTTGTTGGCTCGCCCACCTGTACCTTGCACCATAGTCAGAGCCCCCGGAATTATGCGGCAGGGGAAGAACAAATTATGCGGCAAGGAAATGCAAATTATGCAGTGTAATGTGGCATATTTTGTGTTAGTATTACTATAATATTTTGGAATTTTCACACATGCTAACATTGTCTGGGCAAATGTTGTACCTCATTAGTGCTAATTTAACACCCAAATACAACAATTAGCAACAGAAAGGTGACCAGTTAACCTTTGCAAAGGGTTTTCCACTTTGCAGCAATACAGGTAAGCGCGGTTTTAGTACCTTTTGATCTATTCAAGCTAAAAACTATTTTTTGCCACATCCTCTTTTTAGGTCGAGTTTTTGAGACCTCTTGTATATACTTTAGTATATACTTACATGTGTATGTACTTTATGGGCTCTGGAGATCAACCCTAGGACTTGTCTGCTTCCGCTTAGTGACCTTTTTTCTGTTCTGTCTTGATCGAAAACGACCGGTAGAGGTCAGTAAAATACCAGCATTGCTTTCTGCTGAGGGACTTTCTGTTTTTTATTTTTCTGGCAACCGCTTCTATTTAACTTTCTTGATAGATAACAACCAGCAGACGTCAGTAAAATACCAGAATCACTTTAGCATTCTCTAGATTCCAGTCCATAGAAATTGTCTTCCACGAGCACCCGTAGCCAATAATATTTTTTCCAAATCTTGTATTTTCAGTGATATGACCACCGAAGGCCCTGATTTTATATTAAAAACAGAGCTTTGGCCTATACCATTTCCCGCTAAAAGGCAATATTTCTCTCCATGTGCTCCCATACC
Source organism: Calotriton arnoldi (assembly GCA_963921515.1). Taxonomy (NCBI): domain Eukaryota; kingdom Metazoa; phylum Chordata; class Amphibia; order Caudata; family Salamandridae; genus Calotriton; species Calotriton arnoldi. The sequence goes on along the minus strand of CAWUFW010002566.1, from coordinate 1,222,014 downwards.
TGGTGTGTCACGCAGTTTGGTGCTTACTTTCCCTCCATGTTAAAGAACAGCAGATGTTTCAGCACCCAGGCTAATGTGCTGCATAGCTAAATACATATAAGGTTCCAAAGGCGAGACCGATTTCATTGCAAATGCTTGTTTAAAAATTGCAAGCACTATGTATGGGTTTTTCTGAATTCTGAAAGGCCATTCCTGTCACAAAGTGGAACGGGTGAAACTGCTGTATTGACGGTGTCCATTTTTTCAGAGAAGAACAGTTAGAAACGAAATTTCAACAAACGAGGATTAATGAAAGAAATAGGATGATCAAGTTTATTCCCAGTAGTTCAGGCTACACGTAAATATTTTGTAATGGCCACCCATATAGCTCAAAGGTCCCAGCCATGCTTAGCTGCCGTGGAGTGATTCACAACTGTAGAGACAATTCTTATGGTAGTGCAGACTGCCGTAATAAAGGAGAAACTCACTGCACAAGGGAAAACGACTGCAGGGCCTACCTGATACCGACCTAGAACCAGAGTGTACTGCATACAGACGACTCTCCACACCCTTCAGTGGCCATGAAATAGATTTATTAGGGTCCCCTAAGTGGCCTTTCTAAAAGATATTCATTCAATGTTCATGATTGCACCAAACTCTGTTGAATTTTCTAAAAAAATGTAGTTTTTTATTTTCAATCCTTTTCACAGTCCACATACATCAATATTGCAAAAACAGTCCTTTCAAAGGCAGCCAATACGTATTTCGATAAGAATCCTCATTATCAAGGTTGTGGCAGAAACAGATAACAAATATCTTATTCAATCTATAAAATAAATACTATATATTACAAAATCATAGTGAACATTCAATAACTCAGTTTCGAGATTAATTTCTAAAGACAATGAAGATACTATCAGTATTAATGTCTTATTGTTACTAGAAGCCAAAGAACGAGACTCAACTTTATATGCCTCCCCCCACCCCCAAAGAAAAACATCCATAGCGTCAAAGTTGTGGCTCTATTGATTATAAACCCAACATATCACACATAATTAAGAAGTAGGGGTTCAACTCTTTTTCCAAATCGTACAGATATCACCCAAGATAATTGGTGTATTAATTTATTATCGGTCATTAATTTCATGTATATTGTAACTCTCCAAATAAGAGTAAACACAATTATGCTACCACTGTTTGTTATTCCATATCATATAAACTCCTTTGTAAATACAAGGCTCCCACTCATAATTATACGTTCACCTTGAAACATGTGTTGGATGTTTTTGGAATATATATACATATGAACTACGAAAAGGATTGAATATGAAGAACTACATTTTGTGAGAAAATACAATAGAGTTGGTTACATTCAAGAAACTTGAATTCATGTTTTTGAGAAAGACCTCTTAAGGGACACTAATTATGTTGAATGCACAGCTGGGATTAAGTGCTGGAGTTGAAGGTGCCAGGCTATTTTTATTAGCCCTAACTGTGGTCTATTATTAACCAGTAATATTCCGTTTGTTGTATTGCCATCCATGGAGTTTTCCAAAACAGGGGATTCCAAATGCTAGAGGTCTCACACTAAGACCTTAGGAAATACAAACCCCCTTTAGCCCTTCAGAAGGCAGATTCATCAGTTGCCACTTCAATAGTGTCAGATTCAGGCTTCTGTTTATAAGGTTAAAAAGTAAACCATTTCATAGACAAGCACACCTCCCCACCATCTCCTCATGTAGTGTATGACTCGCCAATGCATTTTAGAAGTCCTCTATACTAGGCCGTACAACCGCCACCATCACCGTCTCCCCACATGCTCGTGCGACAAAATCTTTTTTCTCACCCCTGTGCATTCCGTGCAGTCATAGATGTCAAGGTTAAGTATCATAGTGGTATACCATGCATCCTATATGATATTCAGAATTACGTGACTATGTAATAGCCTCTATGCATTATATTGTATATTGTATAGAGAAGGAAGCAGCGCGTGAGCGGTAGGTCAGCTAAAGTCGAAGCAAAGCCATGGAAATGGAAAACCAGCAGTGTGAGATGTGGATCAATGCTGTGAACCCCGTTAACAAGGCTGCTCTGATGGCCTGGGTCAAAGAATCGGGAACCTCCCTGGTGCAGGTGAACGGACAGCGGAAGTACGGCGGACCTCCCCCTGGTGCGTAGAGGATCCTTTTACTTAAACGTTGCATGGCGCTACGCTTTCCCATTCTGCTTTAACTATGCGCTATATAAATACAAGCTTCTTTCCCTCTTCTATCCCACCACCTACCTTTCTCTATCCAAATAACTGAATAACATATCCACCACTCAAATTACTTCATATTTCACTATACTAATTTTCAACACTAATCCTTTATGGGTTCCGGAGTAGCGTGCTACTCGCCAGAAAAGCGCTTCAACACCCATCAGGGGTAACAGGTGCTATATGAATGCAAGCCTTTTTTTCCCTCTGCTACCCTTCTCAATCCAAATAACTGACTAATATCCACCACTCAAATTACTTTCATATTTCACTATATTAATTCCCCACTAATCCTTTATGGGTTCGGGAGTAGCGTGCTACTCGCTGAAAAAGCGCTTCAACACCCCATCAAGCGCTATATAAATACAAACCTTTTTTTCCTTTTCTATCCTTCTGCTATCCTTCTGAATCCAAATAACGGACTAACCTATCCACCACTTAAAATTACTTTCATGTTTCACTATACTAATTCAACACTAATCCTCTATGGGTCCCGGAGTAGCGTGCTACTTGCTGAAAAAGCGCTTTGACGCCTCATCAGGGGTAGTAAACGCTATATAAATGCAATTACAATACAATACAATTGTACAATCAATACTGCAGAATGTTCACTGCATTATCTTATGCACAGCCTACACCCCCTCCCTTTGTTGTCTCCATTCGTTCCCACTGTGTATTTATTTTGTTTACCACTGCCTACCTTTGTCTGCAAAAATGTAATAAAATACTTTGAACTTAAAAAGTAAACCTACCTAACTAGCACCTAAATGGGTTCAGAGATTCAAAAGGCAAATTGATAAAAGCTAAACAGCTTTGGAAAACGGGAGCCATTCTACTGGACAAGCTGCCATACAACAGACAATGCGCCATACATGGCAAAAGCAGAATACAGGGTTTCCAAATGTCTCATTTAACAAAAGTGCATCAAGAAGTACACACAGTCAGACACTGAATAAATTATCAATCAATTCAACAGTCCGTGTGTAAATCATTAAGAAGAGCGTAGCGGTGAGGAATGTTCGTTGTGTTTAATAATATCACTGTATTAACATCCAAGCGATATATTAAAGGACAACAATTAATCATAGTAGTTCTGACGGCACAGTGCTCTGTGATTAATGAAATAGGTACAAATATTACAGATTAAGATACAGCAATGGGTTGCCAAGAATGTAGGTATGGAGAATCTACTGTATATTAGGATATTGGTATGTCATAATTAAATGCAAGCCCAATGTAATGATCTTGACATTTCGACACTGCGGAAATGTGTCAAAGGGGCTCATCAGGACACAACAGCCACTTGTCTAATTCCTATAACATAAATAAATACAAAATGGACCCCATTAAAAGGAAATAAATCACCTATGTCTCAGCTATGGAAGACAAAAAGTTGGCAATACTCACAGCAACAGATGCAAGAATATTTCTTGTTTCTAGTGCAGCTATGAAAAATATCTATATTCATATACCTGAGGAGTTAAAACATTGGTGCTCTGAAGCTAATGAAAGATCAAGTTTACCTGATAGGCAAGGCAATGGTCAAGTATCCTATTAAATATGTGAGTTGGTGAAGTATCCTAATAAATATCTGAGTTATGTGAATAAATTGTCGAAACACAATGCATGACCTCAATTTGTAGGAAGGAGTGGCGCCTTAAAATCTGACATAAGACACTTGTTCTGACCTTAGTTATATAGCATTTGAAAGAAAATCAATGAAAGTAGGACAACAGACAATAGCCATAACCTATGTGATCCATGTACCTAAACACCAGAAGGTGTCAGTTGCAAAAAATGTATAAAATAAAGAAAAGGCAACAAAACATTCTGGATAGAATGTTGTTCATAAGTGCAATGTATGCAAGCAGCAGGCTTGAAGAGACTCGATGGCAACTGAATCACAACGTGTCTCGCAGCAACGCTGACAGCCGTTGATTACTAGATTGGTGTGTCTGATTCAGAAAATGCTATGATGACCATTTACCTGATTCAACAAGTTGATAGACAAATACAGGAGCTTGCGAAAATAATATAGGTCTAATGAGTAGCCCGGATTAAATACAGGATAGCTCCATATTGAGATGTGAGTCCCTACATACTTTAAGTTTCAAACAACTGTAATCGCATATATTTCTATATATTATAAATGGTAACATAGGTAAAATTGCATATATGGCAAACCATGCCCATATTCTTGAACCTTAGAGAGAGTATAGTCGGACTAATTTAAAACACAGTCGTCAATGGGCGCTGGTAAACAGGAGCTGGAGCATCAGTCTTTGTCCACCCAGCGCCATGTCCGCTACTGTCCAATCGTGAGTGCAAGTGACTTGCTACACAGTAAAGTGGATAGACTCAATGATGTATGGTCCTATTCCTAATGAGGACAGTGTGGAGTTCATGAACGCTAGCGGAACTTCTTTACATACTCTGCAACAAACTGACAGATTTGCTTGGAATATTGCTTTTGATTTAATTTTCTAATTTGTACCACAAAGACAATTGCTTTATGATTGCTCATATAATGTGTTATCTGGTATCTATGGTAGTAATTGGATTTGTAAACATTTCATGAGAAGCGTTTCCAACTACACTACCCTTGCTCAAAATTGCATACACTTTAACATGCTACATAGGTCTCCTGAAACGGCCTATTAAGGACATTGAGGTGAGGATTATACATAAAACTCTTTAATTTCCAACTCTAGCAGCCAATACCAAGCTCTTAATGAATAGGAAAAAACCTAACCAGACAAAACTGCATTTCCCAGGAACTTCCAGGGCAGTCCCAAAGTGACGCCTGGAATAACTGCAGACACTTCCTCTGAGACTGCCTCTTTTCTTCTTCTCAGTCGCCAAAGCCAAAGTTTAATCAACAGAAAAACTCACTACTCCTGTTTGTAATCCATCCAATCCTGTGGAGAAAACCCAGAAATCAAACCGATGCAAATAGAGACTCAATCTCTTGTCAATGCCAACAAGAACAACATCATCTCTTTGAAAAGAAAGAAACATTTACTTATAACCAGGACTAGTGGAAGTATGCAATGGGAAGGATCAAATAATGCGACAGGGTTGACTGAATTATGTGCAAGAAAATGCAAATTATTTGGCGTAATGTGGCTGCTTATACCTTACAGTCACCATGGGATAGGTATCCAGTGAAGCGTACAGCAGGGCGCAGTAATCCTTGCCTCCGTGTCCTTAATAGAATTAAAACTCTCCGTCACATTAGTTAGGAAATGTTACATTGTATGTCAAGATCATAGGCAAGGATTATGCAGGTTGAAGCTTATTCACCACCAAAGAGGCAATATTCATCATCGGGTTTAACTTCTTGAATGTAATTCCACTGATCAATCCATGTCATTCATAAAGTCTTCTAACCTACCACCCAAGGCAAAGGCCTCGGACACCTTTGTCTCTCTGACCAAATAAGCTTCAAATCTGGATTTATCGATTAGGGGTAGGGGTAACTTGTGTAATTCCATATAGCGTAATCATGTGGCATTACCTAAGAATTCTGCAAGATTATGCTTGAATTATGTGAAAAGAGTAATTCTGCGATTAGCGCTACTTCTTAGCTCAAAAATACCCCCTCACATCCAAAACGGACACAAGGATACATTTTGCGCTAAGAAATAGCACTAACTGCTACACAACACAAATAGTGAGCGTGAACAGCTGTTCGTGCTCGCTAAATGTGCTCCTGGGCTAGGATTTTCCCCCACCTTACTACCGGCACAAAGCGTTATTTTCTTAGTGTAAAATGCACCCTGATGTCCAAAATGGACACAAGGATGCATTTTGCGCGAAATGCAGCAGAACACAAATAGCAAGCCTGAGCAGCTGCTTGCACTCACTAAATGTGCTCTTGCAGTAAGATTCCCCCCTAAATTACTTTTAATTACACAGAGAAATTGCGTAATTATCGGTAATTCTGCATCAAAGAGTAACGTGGAATTACCAAAATTACTCCGATTATTCCGGCATAACTGAAATTCCGCCTAAGCCTAATATCGATGCTTGCTTCAGATATGACCCAATGCAAACAACATGCAATCGTCTGAGATTAGATTGCCCCAAAAGACTTCCTGATCAAGATAAGGAGTTGCTGGACGCCTGCAGACCAATATTTCATTGTCATTTCCTCTTAAGCCTTAAAGCAACAGACCACACAAAGCTTGGGAGAGTTCGGTATGGCTGTATAAGACGTAGTCTGAGCATTAGACTTCGTTTGCCTAGCAATTTTAAAAGTCATCCGATCCAGGGTGAAAATCCTGCCAAACATATAGTCATAGCATCTGAGACGCATCTTCAAGACACCAGACACAGCAACAATGACATCTCTGCTGGAAGCACTTTTCTTGAAAGGAGCTCATTTGTGATCCAAAACAGGAAAAGGTTTAGGACCAGATTAACATTTCAGAGACAGAAGAATCTAGGATCAGGGGGTCTAGATATCTGGATACCCCTCATCAACTTGCAAACTAGTGGAAGTTCCACTGCAGGACGACTGTCCACGGGAACATGTCCAGTAGCAACCACAGAGCGAACAATGCTAATCGACATGCATGCTTCACCCTGTTAAGCCAACTCCAAGAAGACCTTTATTATGTGACAAATACTGCCCCCCGGGCTCCGAATCCCACCCCACACAGATATATACCTACTAATCCAGCGCCTCCAAACTGATCTATACCGTTTACATATACTCTCTACCCAGGCTCTGTGAATGACTTCTTCAGCCTGTTTCGAAAGTCCAAGCAATGAACAGCAGCCCCGGTAATCCGCCATGCCCTAAGCCTTAGGAATCCCTGTTGGACTAGAGGTTGAGGCCCTCCTTGCACGTCCTTCAGAATTCTAGATCGTCTGGCGCGGAAATGTTGGAGCCAAAGAAAAGTTCCAGAAGAACTGGAAACCATACCTGTGCTCTCCACACAAGAGTTGCCAACACTGCCTCTGCTTTCTGTCTCCTCACCTGAGCCATAGCCCGCATGATCATGGCAAACTAGGGAGAGCACATTTGCATTTTTTACCCAATCCTGGAGAAAGGCATCCACCACCAAGACCCCTGGGTTAAAGGACCAAATGAAATACTTTCTCAACTAGTGGTTGCAGGGGGATAAAAATATCTATCTCATATGGATCTCAAAGCACCATTGGTTTCTGAAATATCCTGGGGCCCAACTTTCAGTCTTAGCTGAAGTTCCAATATGCTACCAGATTGGTTGCTGCTGGTAGATGCTCTACCACCACTAAAATCTGCCCGTCTAGTCAATAGCATCAAAAATCTTTGGCCAACTCGGCTACAGCCCTGGATTTGGTGGCCCCCAGTAAGTTTATTCACCTGCCCACTGAGATGTTGTCCATCCTCAGGAGGACGCAGAAGGTTACTCAGTCCTTTGTAAGGCACCTGACCACAAAGGATCCTGACACTGCTAACAGCTCCAAGCAATTGATGTGGAGCTTCAGCTTGTCTGCTGGCCCATGGAGCTTCAGCTTGTATGCTGACCAAAGAACTCCTGTAGAGATGTGTCCACACTGTCCACCCCACCCTACGTGACTGGCGTACAATTTGGTGACTAGGCCCAGGGTGTTCTAAAAAAAAAGGCCCTCCTGTTCCAAGCCTGCATGTGGTCCAGTCAACACTGGAGTTTCATCCTGGCTTCCTCTAAGAGCAGATGGGCTCCGTGTCTCAAACCCCTCCTGAGATGGGCAGCCTTCAGACGTTTCAGGGCATGATAATGAAGAGGGGCCTTGGAAGGTTGCCTGGATGGATTATGATAAGATGCCTCCCAATTGGGAAAGCTTGTGCAACAAGATCATGTCTAAGGAAAGAGATTTCCGGAGCTCCTTCTTGATGACCACCACTTTCTTTCACCGAAGGTGAATAGTAGCAGAAGCGGAATCAATCACAAACTCCACCAAGGAGACTGACTGACTGGGAACCGAGGTTGACTTTTCTTGACAAAAAAACAGACTCAGGAGTACGTTCACTGTGTTGATCAGGAAGCCTCTGAGATGCAGGTGTGACTTGCATAAAAAAGGTCATCCAGATAAATTAGGAGCCTGAGGTTCTGATTAATTCTGCTGCCGGCCTGAGGAGCTTGGTGAAACACCATGGTGCAGAGGGAAGTCCGAAGGGCAACACTGCAAAATTGAATATTTGTCTTTTCCAACAAAACTGAAACGATGATATGGTAGAAAGACCACGACAGTCAAATACGTATCTTATCTGTCCAGCCTAACCATCCAGTCGTTGGAAAAGAGGATGTCCAACAGGAGGTGAATCCTCTCCATCTTGAAAGTTGATCAAAGGCAGTTACGGCCCATGCAGGTAAGAGTGATGGGGCGGTGGGGCTGGGTGGGGGGGGGGGATTTCGACGAACGATGACGAGGGAAAATTAAATAAATAAATAATTTTCTCTCGTCGTTGTCTGTCAAAATCCCCCCACCCAGCCCCACCGCCTCACCGCTCTTACCTGCACAGGCCGCGGCTGATCACAGGCCTGAAGCCTTTATCCTTTTCCTCTAGAAACAAGTTGCTCAGAAAAACACTGGGGCAAAGTGTGGAGTGTACTGTAGTGTAGTTCCTATTTCCCTAATAGGCTCTGCGCATTGGAATAATATACCCTATAGGCTTGACATAGGACTGAGGTCGGTATGTCCCTATCGAGTATATTAAACTTAATTACTTGTGCCAGCTAGCTCAGAGGCCACTAGAAACTCCTTGAGAATAAGAAGGGAGTAGTTTCTGGCAACCGCATAAACATGACCACTTTGTTTCCCTTTAGAATCGGAACACGTCTCAGAATCGTGCAAACAATAGACAACAGTTTCACTCAGTCAATCGTGCATGCTTAGTTTCCGCAGAGTTACACAGAAAGGAAAGACGGGCGTTTCAATAAAAGGGTTTTATTGAACAGTCTTGTTTCTCGTGTAAGAGATATGTGCTGTTATGATCACAAGACATTATGCAAGATAAATAATGTACAGAGTAAGCAGTAGAAATAAATAATACTGCGCTAGCATTATCTTTTAGTATATATTCACGTACATAAATAACATGAGCTAAAAATGCGAGTACTCATACGATGCGTCTCTAAGCTAGTTCTACCCCAATGTACCTAACCTAGTCTAGGTGTAGGGAAAGGTAAGAAGTAGGTGGAGTATTCTCTAGTATGGTATACTAAGAGTATGTTAAGTCTAGTATGCCAAGAGTCCCTCTAGGTTCTAGTCAGCTCCATACCTTGAGAATGAGAGAGGTGGGAATCTCTTTCCGGACTCGAACTCTAACACCCCGCGAAGGGAGTCAGAACACTGTAAGCTGGATTCTTCTGCGTGCAGGAATGACAGCGTCTTCTCAGTGCGTCAGGCCGGGATACGGGCTCCTCTGAAGTCGAGGTCTCCTCTGACTTGCTTTGGCAAGGGAAGGTATATTTATACCTGATAGGTGCCTTGGAATGTTAGCATTGACGTGAAGTCGGACAGAGGAAGACGTCAGGAATGAACCCCTAAGGTATAACGGTTCATACATAATAGATGAGTTCTTAGAGAAATCAATAATCCTGTGCTAGGGGAACTCCAGAGAGCTTAAGGGTCTGGTTTCTAAGAACTCGTTGTGACGTTAGGGTGGACGGATGTCGGTGGCCATGCCTGTATTTGGAGTGCACGGCTAATGCCTAAATAAGGACTGGGATTCTATGTCTATATAAGGGCAATGAAAATTGTGCCTATATAAGGACATGTTTCAGGAAAACCTATATACGGACACCTAAAGCGGAATACAACACCCACTCCACTTTCGAATGAACGATAATACTAAATGCTAAACATTAAATTGAGTACCACATGTTGCTAAAAACATTTCTAAAAGCATATTAAAAGAAGTTTAAAAATAAACTGTTGAATGCAATAGGTACTGTACATTTAAAGCATCGTTTTCATGCTAAGCATATAATTGAAATAAATGCAACATGAATGAATAAACAGAAATATATACATATGATGAAATGGTTGATAAGTTTTCAAAAATCAAAGCCATTGCATATCATGGTATTAAATGAAATGTTAGACAAGTAAAATGACAATGTGTCCCTGGAAGAGTTCAAGGAAGTCCGTTTTATAAGACTAGTTCTACTGTAAGAAGATTGTTTTGCCATGTATTTTCAAAAATTAAAAAGAAAAAACGTTCAATTCTGGGAAAAGTTCCAAGTTTTGGAAAATATGAAGGCCAAATGTCATTCCTTCCCTAGTACACTGTGAGCCGAATCAAAGTCAGTGTATGGGTCTGGCGTAGACATGAGATCATCTATTTCCGTAGCCAAAATATCGTCCACCGAAGTTGGTGACATTTGGAACACCTCGCTCAGAAGGTTAATTGCACAGAGATGAGAAACATCGCCTTCAGCAGAAGATGCAATGTTTGCGTCTGTTGTTACCTGTGTGCCTGTTGATCCATCTCGTACCTCAGCAGCTGCAGGAAGCGTCTGTGAGATCTCAATGAATGCCGTCATCAGGATTGGTAGCCTCTGGGGACAACACAGAGCATGGGCCGTTATCGGGTCCAGCAGAGTATCGACATCCGTTGGCATGACTGATGGGAGTGTTAGACAGGTGTCTAGCACGCATTCTTCACCGCAAAGCAGGCAGCGTAGAACAGGTAAGATGCAATCTTGCCAGATTGGTCTGAATAACAGGAACCACGTTGTATTAAGTTCCCGTAGATGAGGCATGCCCAAAAGCTGTACTATTCGCTCACTGCACTTTCGTTCAAGGAGAGCTTTCTCCACATCGCTCGGAATGATGTTGGCGAATAGGCTTGCCATAGCGTAGTAGGAGGACTAGAAATAGAATTCCTGCAACAAGTGCTAGAATTAATGGAACACCACCAAACATCGAATGTGCAAAGTTTGGGATGATTCCGAGGACTGCCTGGAAAGGTGCTAATAGTCCGGAACAGATGGTCTTAAATACATGTACAATTGCGCTCGTATCAGACATGTTAAAGATACGTCCCATCATTTCTACGAAATGTATAGGGCAGTTTGTACGAATTAAAGCCTGTATCTCAGCCGAAGTCCTTGCAATTTGTAAATCATAGATTTCTTTGGCCGAGGTCAGAGGCACTGTTTGTTGTATAAGCATGGCTTTCATTCTGCTTAAAGTATCAAATCGTATAAAAGAAACATTCAACGAAGGCCACAAAGGCGACTCCTGACTGTGTCTATTGGGGGAACAATACTTGCATACAGCAAGTGACCCTGGAGTCCACAGTTACTAGATATGGGATGCCTGGCAACATGCCACAGCAACTCTGATCATTCAACATGAGGTAACTCCCGTTAGAAAGTTGGCCAAACGTTGGATTATTCACAGTAGCTGGTGTACCCTGCTGGTGGCAGGACAAATTTGCCACAGAACCATTACAAGCCCCGTGTAAAGAAATGTCCTGACAAATTAGTGAACCTCTTAGTACACTTTCACAGTGTGTACCGCTCAGAAACACTTCACGATCCCCACTCCTACATCTGTATGTGTAAGGTAAAGTCCAGGATGTCTTAATGTATTCTTTACCCAAACTTTCATATTTGCCTGCTTGCATTTGTTTGAGGCAATACTGAAACTGAAAAGTAGTGACAGGCAGAGTGATTTTGCCATGAATAAGCCATTCTGTAGCTGGTTTTTCTGCCACTGTGAATGGTAATTTTTCCAGTTTTTCAATGCTCAGCACTGTATACTTTGCTCCTCTTTGTGCCAGTTCAATCTGTTTATCAGTTAGATTGTATTCTGCAAACAGAGCCGACGTGTTGATAAAACGCCAAGGCACATAGCCCACACGCAAAGATTGCAGCGTCCAGCTTAATAACATAATAGAACGTAACTGAGATTGGCCTTGTTGTAACATGGCTAAATCTTGTTCCAGTATGTCAATAGCAGAGGATACAATGTTGTCCAATGAATAAATTCTGGATGACAAAGTTGTTAACCCATTGTCGACCACAGTGAGAGTTTTCTCTAAGTTAATACGATAAAGTTCACGTATTCGTTCTGCGAACTCTGCCTGTGAAACCTTCCATGCTTCATTATAAGCAGCATAGATGCTGGCATATATGAAACTTTTTTGACGCGGTTTTCTTGGTCCAAGCAAGAATTCCCTAAGGTCTGCGTCTTCTTTAAGTAAAGATAAGTGTTGTTTCAAATCCTTAAGTGTAGATTTTTGTAGCCAATCGAGGCATAATTTTCCAACACTGTATGTTGTTACTACCCCCGGATGTTGTCTTTGGACGTATCGTGGGTCTAGCCTATGAATAGTAAACCCCTGTGTTTTATTCAGATGTTTGTGTCTGTGGGCCAGATCAACCATTTTCTCCAATCAGGATTTGTTCTGTTGATTTGTAGTATTGTGTCAACTGTAACCGCTGCCTGTGTATTGTTATTACTGGCAGGTGTTGGTACAGAAGGTGTTTTCATGTCTTTGATCTTGGCTAAACCAAGGCAAGACGTTTGTTGCACAGTGTCATTCAAAAACATTATTTGCTGAGGGATGATACAGGCTCTAAACAAAACTTCTATCCCCTGCACTTGCCAATCTTTAGTACCCCAGACAGATTTTGTGTCTATTGTGTCTTTCCACAAGTCGAAACCATGTCTAGACAGTTGGGCAATAAATGCTGCAGAGTAAATCTGTTTTGTATTAGTTAACATAATTTTCAGTCCTGTTTTGTTTACATTTTTATAGTAAAATGTTTCTGGATCAGATGTATTGTATCCTGAAAAATATGGAAACTTTTTAGCAAACGTTTTTGAACTACCTTTTGGTGGTGTAGGACAATGCTCCCATTGGTTAAACATAAACACATTTCTTGGTGTTGCAGATTTATGCAAAAAATGATGACCATAGTGGTTATAGCAATACAGCTGTTCATAGTCTGATGAACCCTCTAAATATTCATTATTAGAAAATGCAGCAGACTTTTCTAGCTCAAACATCATATAATTTACAGTTTCAAAGGCCCAATCATCAGAATAGGTACTGGATGAAACAAAATCACTTAGTAAAATCTTAAATAAATGTGGAATGTTCAAAAGTTCCATAGGGCCGAAGATATCGAAATCTGTTTTGTCCCACACTATACCATCCTGTATAGGAACGGCTGTGATGTTCACTGCTGACAAGTCTCTTGCATCACGATGGGATGATTTGTGTGGTTTCAAAAGTAAGTTCACATCTTTACTTTCAGTGTCCAAATGGATGTATCTGCCATTTACAAGCACGCTGATAGTCATAACCAAAGCTAGCCAAAGCAGAAAGAAAAATATTCCAGAAATAATCCATAGTTCAATCCATGGTGAAGCCAGATAAGTCTTTTTCAGAAAATGAAAAAAATCTTGTACTTGTTGTTTAAAAGTTTTTGATGCTGGCGACGTTTCAGGCTCACTCGGATCCTCAGAAAACGTATCAAAGTTAATGAAATAGCCAGAAGCAGTTCTGTCAATTGTTGGAATTGCATCAGGATTTGTTGAAATCGCTGGAACCAGTTGATCACTTGTTACATTGGTGTAGACAGGTGTATTTGGACGAACTGTTACTTGAGTTTCAAGAGGGATGAGTTCCATAGCATTGTTGCTTAGTCCTACATCTGTTACTGCTGAATTTTCGATGGTTATCAGTCTTTCAGTCTGAACCTCTTGGATAGTAGCGAGAGGAGTGCGTCTGCTACTATGTCGGAGTCCACGAGGCCTACTATTTAGTATTGGCCACATACTGTGGTTTGATGAGGTCGATGGACACAAATCTTTTCTCCTTTTTTCCAGCAAGGGGCGGCAGAAGTACTGTTCTTGTTCCGTGTACGGCTAGGACAGGTACTGGTTGTCTGTAAGAAGGTCCAAATTCCTTCTTGTCCGCAATCTTCTCTCTGACTAGATCCCCAACTTTTGGAATCCAGACAGGCCTTGCTGGGACTGCCGGTTTTTCCCCAGTGGTGGTTGGCTTCAGGAATACGTTGCTTTGTTTTGATCTTGGTTCAGTTAGATCCTGTAAAACAGCCAAACGATCTTTGATATCAAAGGGTTTATTTTCCACCACTGTGCCTTTACATTCGAGATCAGGAACCCACATTCTTGTCCCAAATAGGACCTCATATGGAGTGACCCCCCCAGAGAACTTCTTGGCAAATTATTTAATGAACGTTGGACCCCATAAAGATGTTTGACCCACCCATCACCCGAACCTAATACCCTAGCTGTTATAGACTGCTTTATGTCCCGGTTTTTCCTTTCCACAACAGAATTTCCCTCAGTATGAAACGGAGAGGAGTACCGCAATGCAACGCCCAGACTGGCCATGGCTTCTTTGTAAGCCCGAGAGCTAAACGCAGGGCCCTGGTCAGAATGTAGCGTGCCTATTGCGTATGTGCCGATAAAGACTCGCAAATCTTTTATAACAGTTCGAGCGTCAGCCGAGCGCTGAGGCCATATCCATAGGAACCTAGAGCATGAATCCACTGTGACCATTATATATTTATAGTTACCGTCCCTTTGCAGGGGACCGCAGTGGTCCAGGTAAACACAAGCTAATGGTTTGTCTGAAATTAATAGGTGTGTCTGCGCAGGACGTTTCACTGTGGAGACTTTCATCTGTTGGCATATTTCACATTCCAAAACATAGTTTTTGGTCTGTTTCCTAATGCCAGGCCACCAATATCTTTGTTTCAGTAAAGATACTGTTGCAGAAATACCTGCATGGGCAGAGGCTATCCCTTCATGTGCTGCTAGGATTAGTCCTAATCTAAGTTCCTTGTTTGGAATTACCCTATCCCCCACTCCAGGGATTCGAGCAAAATGAACGTTGTTCGCATCAATTACATAAGAGTACTTGAGTGGAAACATTTTTGGTAACGCTGCACCACTGCCTTTGCTCGTAGCATTGACAGCCAACAATATCTCACTGTCTATTCTCGTTTTTGAACGAGTGATCGCAGCTATGGAAGCCGTCTGAACAGCCCCCTTTGCGGCTTCGTCAGCCAATGAATTCCCTGTAACGTGAACGCCATCACGTTGATGACTCAGCGTGTGTATCACGTGAGCTTTTGGTAGTTCGTTTTTTAACTGAACTACTTGTTCCCAAAGCGTTTTATGCTTTATTGTGCCACCTTTTGCATCTTTGAACCCATTTTCAAGCCAATTTTGTATATATTCATTATACGACTGCACACAGTAGAAAGAATCGCACACTATTAGTGTGGGGAATTCGCGATCTGTACTTTCAAGTGCCAGTTTGAATGCTTGTAGTTCAGCTCGCTGAGCTGTGCAATCTCCTAGAGATTGAGTTGTAGTGACCATTGGCCTGAAGTTACCATCGCGCATGCGACCTTTAACGATTGCGCACCCTGCACTGTAAGCTTGCTTACTCCCTGTAGCGGGTTGTGCGGATCCGTCAGTGTAAATTATGAATTCGTACTGATCGAGAGGCAGAATTTCAGTGGGCAGAGGACATTCATGTTCATATTGCAGGAACGCTTGTGTTTTTAAATCAGGATCAGAAACATACTCAACATCTGTTGCAGCAAGAGAATTAACCCATTGTATCCATCTAGGATGTAATGCTTTAGCATTTGGAATGCTCGCTTTAGTTACCGCCTCTAAAGCCGGTACTGGGGTTATGACAATAATGCGTTTCCCTTGGGCTAGAGCTCTTTCTTTTGCTACTGCAGTTTCAACTGCTGTCAGTATTTTTTCAGTTGAAGTGAAGCACATTTCTGCTTGTGTATACAAATGTGATTTGTATGCTATTGGTACTTTTTCACCCTCATTAAATGTTAAGTAGGTGAATCCGCATTGACCCGAAATTATTCGGATCACTAAGTTGCATAGACTTACGCGTGTTTGTAAGTGATTTGTTGCTAACATGTTAGCTTGGAGTGAACGCAATATTTCTGTGTGTTCCTGTGTCCAATTTTTGATTGAAAAATCAGGTTTGATTAATGCGTAGAGAGGTTTAACCCTTTCTGCGTAATTTAGAATGTAAGTTCTTCCAAAATTTAGGAAACCCAGGATGGATTGTAAATTTTTCAGCATTTTAGGAGGTTGGAGCAGCGCACACCTTTCTAAAAAGTTGGCTGCCAGGCTCTTTCCTTCACTTGAAAGCTCATATCCTAGAAAAAGGACATTGAGATGGGCAATTCTGGATTTTTTAAAGTTGAACTTATAGCCCTCAGAGGCGAAGCCCAATATAATGGTGCTCACCCTGTTCAAGTGCCTATCCAGGTCATCGTCTGTCAGATAGATGTCATCGACATATGACAATGCCTCATTATCATAAATTTGTAGTAACTCTGTTACCCTCCCTGAGAATAACCCCGGGCTGTTCTTGAACCCTTGTGGGAGTCGACAAAATTGACGCTGGGTCCCCATTATTGAGAAAGCTGTTAAGACCTGCTTTCAGGTGCTATATTTTGACAAAAGAAACCATTTGAGATATCCAATGTGGTTTTATATTTTTACGCACAATGTTATTCGTTAATGCTGTACTATGTGCATTTTGCACTGCAAATGTTTTTGAACAAGTGTTTAAGTGTCTGTAATCCAAAACTAGATGATATGTATTGTCTGGTTTGGAGACAGGAAACAAAGGATTGTTCATTGAAGAGGTGCATGTTTCAATCACCCTTTGGTATTCAAGTTGATCTAAGATCTCCCTGACCTGTTTTTTAGCTTCTTGCTTTATTGGGTACTGCCTTTGTGCAGTAGGTTCATTTTTTAAATGTATTTTATGGTGAGGTGAGTCCTCATCCCATCCTACATGATTCTTGTATAATGCTGGGGCATGGGCAACTGCCCATTTCCTGGCATAAGTATATTTTAAGTGAATTGGAATATGGTTGGAGAAGGCAGGCATAATAATGTCCTCACCATGTGGGCACTCTCTGACAAATTGTGGTGGCCAGTCTTTTTCTGCTAGAAGTATATCATAACCAATGTTCCCTCTAATTTTTTCCTCTGTGTGCGGCAGTGGAGGGTCTCTGTGCGCTGCAACCATGGCTATGTGCGCCAGGAACCAGAACGTGCTTGTGTGCAGTGCCAATTGTCACTCCAAAAGTTTACTTAAAAAAGTGAAAAGATGGTGCATTTTCACACATACAGCGCCACGTTAAGGGTCTTAAGGACAGTTTGCAAATTGGATAAACACGCCATGACATGAATTGGTTACACAGGCAAGTACGCTTCAGGTTTAGAAAAGCACAAGACTTCAACGGTGGTACCATCATAAGATTTTAATAAATATTCTTATTTGGAGCACTGTTCATTGGGTGGGGAAATGTTGAGAGCCTATACAATATCACATATACACAATAAGGGAGAGGGCCGTTCAGACACGTCAAGTGGCATCACTAGATGGGTGACAGGGTTGCTTCTCACGGCGATCCTTGCCATTTTTCCAGTGCTGATAAACTCTATCTAGGTCAACTTTCCCATTCAGGAGGTAGGCCTTTGTCCTCATCAGCATATCCAAATGCTGCTGCTCTAGTCTATTCCTCAATTTACTCTTGATAGGATTCATGAGGCTGAATCCTCGTTCACAATCTGCACTAGATGCTTGAAACGTTGCGCAGACATCAACGAGCTGAGACACCACACTATACTGAGCAGCATTGCGTACAGTGAAATTCACCATGTCTTGAAAGGTGGTAAATAACCCACCCTTTACATGTTCTGCCACCACATATTTATAGTCTCTGTATTGTCGAACAACATCTTCTGGTGTTTCACAATCACCCAGGACCAAGACATTTTTATACTTTTCAACAAGTCTTTGTATATTCTCAGTCCCAAAATCAAAATGTGATTGTGTTGCTATTGCCTGTATTTCAAAACTTGCCCATTCTTTCAGTTCATCTTCAGGGAACCTTTTTTGCATGTGCTCACAAAGAAGGGAAACAAAAGACAAAATAGGCCCACTGTCAAACTCTTGCCTTTCCTTGTACAACACCATCAGATCTCTTACATTGCTGCTCCAAAAGACAGTGTCCCCCAAATACTGTTGCTTAATTTGGCCAATCTTTGCTCTTGCATACTGTACAGCTTCAACAGTAGTCAAAGAACTTTTTTGGAATAGTTTGCACAAAGATGCAAATTCACCCAGAATGTCATTAAGTACTGCAAGGGAAATATGGTAGTTGGAGTCTGAAAGCTTTTTGTAACAATATTTAGCAACTGGATCATTCTCCTCAACTCTCTCATGCTCAAAGTACTTAAGAACAGCCTCGTAATTACGAATTAGTGCACCAACAGCAAATTGCCTTGAAAGCCACCGGACTTCATTCAGTGGTCGAAAAGAGACCACTTCACATTCAGTGACCAATGCAATTTCATCCAGCTTGGACTTCCTTGCAGGAGATCTGGAGAACACAGTGTAGACAGTCCTCAATAATGTCTCCATCTCTTTAATCATTGGAACCCTCTTCCAGGCATCATCAACTCCCAAATCTTCTCGATGGGCGACACAATGCTGCTCAACTAGATGAGGAATGGATTGTTTAAGGCGTGTAGCAACACCATTATTCTTACCCAGCATCACAGACGCACCATCGGATGTGAACATGACCATTTTCATGAGGTCCAGTTCATTGGCAGTGTAGAATTCTTTCACGGCAGTAGTGATAGCCTCAGCATTACAACTAGTCAGCTTCACTATGCCCCCAAACTGTGTTTTGTGCTCTGTTGATGTTACAGGTCGGAACTTGAAGTACAGGATGAGCATTTTTGTAACAGAAATATCTGTGCTCTCATCAATTATCAATGTGTGATACAAAGCGTGCCGAAGTTCTGCCATAGCTTCACAGTGTATCACGCTATTGATGGCCTCAAGGAACTCAAAGGCATAGTTCTTGCTCCTCCAGCAGTCTGGTATCTTCACATACAAAGCTAGGTGGTCATGGATGTCTTGTACAGATAACATTGAAGTATTCATCTTGACTGCCAGCAACACGTTGTTGATGAGAATCTTTATCTCCTCAGGCATAGATCTTTGGCGTTCAACTACTTCCATTTTATTTGCTTTGTCGGTGGCAGTTTCTGTCAGCATTGCCCGCACTCCATAACCAAACCTGGCAGCAGCACTTCTGTTTCTCAATATCACCATGGCGGACTCGTGTACTTTGCTAAGTAGATGGCGTTTCATGTAATCCAGTTTCCAGCCATCACTCCATTTCTTCCCTGTAGAAAAGTCCCCAACAATCTTGGCTTCGGCACATGCTTTGCAAATCAAGCCCACGTCTGGACTGTATTGAAATAGTTCCCCGAGTTGCACGCGAACCTTGCTTCGTGATTTCTGTGTCTCAGCCTCCACAATTTCTTTCATCCACTCTCCCTTGAATACAAGGCAACATTTCTTCCTTTGTGGTGAAGCACCGCACTCTCCCAAAGTTACAGCTTTGCGCTTGAACATTTCCGTGCCTGCCGGTTTGAACCTGCTGTGCCACAAAGCCTGCAAAATAAGGGAACATGGCTTACGTTGACACCTAGGTCATGAATGCAATCTGTTATACTACAATGTACTAGATGCACCACAGTTTAACTCTACCAAACAATTACCTGTTCTGCTTGAACTCACGTACACCCGTTTAAATGTATGGGGTTCTGGCTGCAAAACCTGCAACAGAATAAAACATGGGTAAGTATATTATACTACAATGTACTAGATGCACCACAGTTTAACTCTCCCAAATAATTACCTGTTCTGCTTGTACTCACGTATGCCCGTTTAAATGTATGGGGTTCTGGCTGCGAAACCTGCAACAGAAGAAATCATGGGTAAGTATATTATGCTACAATGTACTAGATGCACCACAGTTTAACTCTCCCAAGCAATTAACTGTTCTGCTTGTACTCACGTACGCCCGTTTAAATGTATGGGGTTCTGGCTGCGAAACCTGCAACAGAAGAAATCATGGGTAAGTATATTATGCTACAATGTACTAGATGCACCACAGTTTAACTCTCCCAAACAATTACCTGTTCTGCTTGTACTCACGTACGCCCGTTTAAATGTATGGGGTTCTGGCTGCGAAACCTGCAACAGAAGAAATCATGGGTAAGTATATTATGCTACAATGTACTAGATGCACCACAGTTTAACTCTACCAAACAATTACCTCTTCTGCTTGTACTCACGTACGCCCGTTTAAATGTATGGGGTTCTGGCTGCGAAACCTGCAACAGAAGAAATCATAGGTAAGTATATTATGCTACAATGTACTAGATGCACCACAGTTTAACTCTCCCAAACAATTAACTGTTCTGCTTGTACTCACGTACGCCCGTTTAAATGTATGGGGATCTGGCTGCGAAACCTGCAACAGAAGAAATCATGGGTAAGTATATTATGCTACAATGTACTAGATGCACCACTGTTTAACTCTCCCAAACAATTACCTGTTCTGCTTGTACTCACGTACGCCCGTTTAAATGTATGGGGTTCTGGCTGCGAAACCTGAAACAGAAGAAATCATGGGTAAGTATATTATGCTACAATGTACAAGATGCACCACAGTTTAACTCTACCAAACAATTACCTCTTCTGCTTGTACTCACGTACGCCCGTTTAAATATGTGGGGTACTGTCTGCGAAACATGCAACAGAAGATGCACCAGTTTAACCCTACCAAACAATTACCTCTTCTGCTTGTACTCACGTACACCCGTTTAAATGTGTGGGGTACTGTCTGTGAAACCTGCAACAGAAGATGCACCAGTTTAACTCTACCAAACAATTACCTGTTTGTTCTGCCTGTACTCACGTATGCCTGTGCAATTGTATTCGTAGTACGGTCTCACAAAGCTGCAAAAGAAAAGGGGTGCAGATTGTGAATCTATTTACCCAGCAACCCCCAACCCAACGAGGAACGTAAACAGAATTACCTTGTCTTTGTGGATACTCGCACCTGACCACTCAAATCCAAATACCTTACAGACTGGAAACCTGCAATTGAAGACAAGATCGTCAGCAAACGCTCGAAGAATTACAAACTATGAATGGGACCGGTCTAGAGACCCCAATAGGAAAAATGACCGAATAATTACCTGGGATTCCAGACTAAGACAAACAGGCGTGTGCCCATGTGTTTCATTATTAGCATCCATTATCTTAAACTGGTCTATAAATCTGTATTTTGTGTTCCACCTTCTGTGATGCAGCTTTTCCCTGGCATTCAAACTGCGTAAATGGTTGAGGTGGGTGAACAAGGAAATTCACAAGGAGGACTGAGCAGCACACAATCCATCAAAAGATCCCACCTGAAGATGATGCAGTGGCGTGCAAAAAATATGCTAACGACTTTCTAGCAATTTTCAGGCAACCATAAAAATGTCAAGATAACTCTGAAGAATGATGGACCTGCTGCAGAGCGGTCTAAGTTTTGTCTAGTGGAAGTTGACTCAGTCTAGTGGAAGTAGCCGAGGAGGTTAAAATGCCTGATGAAAAGAAGCTGGTGAATCGTGCAGATCACAAATTACATGAAATGTAAATAGGTCAGTGCATTACTGCTTCTGTCAGACAGCTCCTTTTGTTACTTGCAGTTTATAAGTTAAATCCTAACATAGAACAGTTAGCTATTAACTACCAAAGAGCTGCATTTCCATTCATTGCAATGGCAGAAAACCTGCGACAGATCACCCGAGCGGAAGAGTAACATAGCTTTTGATTGTAAGAACTTAAGGGTGTTTTTGAACAGTAAATAAAAAAATAAAAAAATTCAGCCTAAAATTTAAAA